>JALAZF010000235.1:7638333-8256666 GCA_022829125.1 Lathyrus tuberosus | reverse complement strand
TTTTTTATTTTTATTTTTTATAAAATAAACGGGCTACCCGCAACCCGATCGGGCTAGCCCGGTTAGAGTTCGGGCTTCAGCGGGCCGGGCTAAAATAGCCCGGATGATAAACGGGCCTTAATTTTTTTGTTCAAGCCCTTCATTTTTTCAGGCTTTTCGGCCCGGCCCGGTAGGCCCGGCCCATTTTGCCAGCTCTAATCTACACACATTCGGACCTTGCTGTCCTTTTTTGGAACTGATACGATGTTGGCTAACCATTGAGGATATTCAGACGTAGCAAGGAAACCCACGTCAATCTGTTTCTGTACCTCCTCTTTGATTTTGATGGTCATGTCTGGGTGAGTCCGTCTCAACCTCTGTTTTACTGGCAGACATTCCAATTTCAACGGTAAGTGATGTTCCACGATGCTGGTATCCAACCCTGGCATGTCCTAATATGACCAAGCAAATACATTTGGAAATTCTTTGAGAAGCTTTGTCAAACTCTCTTTGGCAGTTGGACTGAGCAGTGCCCCAATCCTGACTTCTTTTCTCTCTTCCTCTGAGCCCAAGTTTACTATTTCCAACGACTCTTTGTGAGGTTCAATGGACCTTTCCTCTTGTCTGAGTAATCGGGAGATCTCTTCTGGAATTTCGTTGTCAACTTCTTCTTCAGCCCCAAATACCGGGAATTCAAAGTCGGGAGAAGGCATTGGATCGTATGTTTCAACGGGGTTTAAAATAAGCAATCTGCATGACGTGATGATTGTTTTTAGAAGAGATAGAGAAAATGCAAGTGTGTGCAGTGTCTTTTTTTTGAAAAACAGCTTGTTTTTATTATTGAGTTATTTTTTAGGATTACCATTTTCTGAAAAAGCGAAAAGAGAAAACATCAATTAATGCGGAAATTACAGAACGACGTTATTTTATTAATGAACAAGTCGATTCTTGAAACTACAACCCTATAAAACAAAACTCTATCGCTTTGGGCGAAGCGAAGAGGGAAATTTACAGAAAGCGAGCCCTATCAAAACATCTGTTTCACCTGGGAAGGGTGAAAGGTTAAAGATGGCAATTACTTTGACCTATGAACAATCTTTGGAACATCGACAACAACCCATTGGCGGCGAACTCCCCGGTGAATCACAAAGTCTGGTACCTTCCTTCTTGGCTTGTCCTCAGAAATGACGCTGATTTCTGGCGGAGCAGGATCATTGGAATCTGTCTCCCAGGCAGAGTTGTCGTAGGAGGATTCCTCTGTTGTATTTTGCATAGTATTTGTGCTCTCAGGCAAATCTCCCCATCCAGTCGGCTGGATGTCTTCGAGCCTGATACAAGAGCTTTCAAGAATGGTGTACTTGACCATGAAGTCAAATTTTCCACTTGGTTGTCCCAGGGTGTCCCACACTTCTGTGGAATTGGAGAAGTCATCTCTTTCAATGACATTGACCTCGGGAAAAGCGTAGTTGATGAACTCTAGTCCGACAAGCTTTACCAATTCATCGTCGTACGGGATAGGTTCTGAATGACCTGAGTGTTGATCCCATGACTTGGTGGGGACACAGGTATTCTGTTCAATGATGCTCAGCTGATTTTCATTGTTCGGCTGATTTTCTTGCCCCAAGTTTCCTGGATACGGCTTCCAGATAGGCAGGCCATCCATTGGGCCATAATATTCGTGGTCAAAGTTGTCTCTCATCAGAGTGTCTTCCTCTAATGAGTTTGGTGGAGCACGACATCCTTCCGGATCACAATCTCCATATATCATTTCGACGTCCGACCTGGGTATAAATCTCAGACTCTGTGCGGGATAGCAAAATGGCGTAAGCACCTCTTCCTGAGATATATAACGGTCCTCGTTAAGATAGGACTTCCATTCCTCATTCGTATCAGAGGGATCCTCCTCGTTGATAGTATGGACTGTTTGAGGCACTGGGAGAAGGAAACCTCCACTGTGGAAGAAGTCCTGAATGGGATGAAGACTTTCATCGTTAGCAGCTGTCTGGGTGCAGGTTGCAGAAAAACCAAGACCCTTCTTTGTTTTGTTATCGTTAGGAATGACAATTTGTCCCCATCCTTTTGTATTGTTATTTTTTATCACTTCGAGAGCATCTTTGTATGAGGAAATCGAGGTTCCTTTCTCTGGTTGATTCTCATTGCTCACCGAAAGTGCTTGGAACTGAGTTCCAACAACCTCCTCGGGTTCTACACAAGTAGACGATGATAAGGTACTCACGAGCAAGACTTTCTCTCCACAGACCGTGACGAGTTGATCGTTCTTGACGAACTTCAGTTTTTGGTGCAGCGTCGAAGTGACTGCTCCAGCCTGGTGTATCCAAGGTCTTCCTAATAAACAGTTGTATGCTGCCCGGCCGTCCATGACCTGGAAAGTGATTAGGAAAGTGTGAGGACCAATAGTTATGGGAAGGTCGAATTCGCCAATAACTGCTTTTGGAGATCCGTCAAAGGCTTTGACGATAACCTCACTGCCCCTCATCAGGGATCCTTTGAATGATAGTCGCATTAAAGTGGACTTCGGCATAACGTTGATGGCCGATCCTGTGTCTACCAGTACGCTGGCTAAAGCATCGTCCTGGAAGTTAACCGTGATATTGAGCGCCATGTTGTGACTTTTGCCTCCCTCTGGCAAGTCCTCATCACTGAATCCTAAGTTGTTGCAGGAAGTGATGTTAGAGATGATGATATCGAACTGTCGTATTGACACATCCTGTTCCACAAAGGCCTGCTCTAAGACTTTCTGTAGAGCCTCTCTGTGGGCTTCGGAACTGAGTAAAAGTGATAGCACTGAGATCTTTGAAGGAGTTTGTAACAGTTGATCAACAATGTTGTATTCACTTATTTGGATGAGCTTCAGCATCTCATCGTTGTTTTTCGAAAGGTCAGGATTACTGGATTGACCGACTGGTGGATTGGGAGCTTCTGTCGGAAGTTCCTTTTCCTTGTTAGGTTCTCCAACTCCTCGGTTGAAGATTCGACTGCTCCGGGTTACTGGCCTGATGTCTGCAATATTCACGACGGAGGGTAATGGAATTTCCTTTCCATTTTCAATTATCGTTGCACCGTATTTGTAAGGGATCGCCTTAGCTGATTCATACGGTAATGGTCCCGGTAGATAGATAACTATAGGAGCCTTCTGATTTTTCTGACTGTCATAAGTAACTTCAATCAGTTCCTGGCTAAGAACTTTTGATTCGTCCAGTAGAGGGATGATGGTACAAACATTCTTGTTTCTCTCAGGGTCAGAGATTACAACCACGTCTCTGATATGATCATCGAAGTAGTTGGGCGTCCAGTCAACGGATCCTAAAGCTAGGTTTGGGTGAATCTCCTTGCGATTCAACTGACCTTAGAGAGCTGTTTGCACGAGGTAGCATCCTTGGTTATTCTCCGAGCAGACTCTACAATGTTCATAGTTATGTGGCGGCACCTGGACACGCCCGCTTTGAATGCAGTGCAACCTTACCAGGTTTGTTCCCATAGATCGGACATCTTGATTTTGACGCCGAATACGGTTTCCGTTAAGCACACTGATTTGTTGCGTGTCTTCGTCTAGATAGATCGGAAGCCACCAATGGTTTAATAAGTGTTGTAAAGTTCTCTGTACGAGAGCGCACCCTTGGTTACTCTCACTGCATACTTTACAGCTTAGATAATCGTGAGAAGTGAGAAAACCGAGTTGAACTTGCCTGGCGTGTAACTCCACCAAGCTGGTATTCATCAGACGAATATCAAAGATTTGAATCATGTTGATCTGATAAAGATTTTTATCATGATAGTCCTGGATCCAACCAAGATCCATCTGACGCTGGAGGACCTCTTGTACAAAAGAGCATCCCTGTTTGTTTACCAAGCAAGTCAGACAGGAATTATAATCGTGTCGTGGCAGATTATGATACTGGCTTTGCCTTGAGTGCATCGCCACCAAGTTGACATTCATTGCACAGATGCAGTGATTATGAATGATGTTGGAATTCGCATGGGTCATGTTGACTCCACGAACTCGATTCTCTTGGATCCATCCGAGATCCAATTGTTCCTGTAGAGCTTATTGCATCACAGAACATCCCTGATTGTTCTTAGAGCAGATATCACACTGGTGATAATTATGATGTGGTACATGGCCATATCCACTCTGTCTACAATGCATCTTGACCAAGTTGGCCCTCAATAAGAGTACATCATGAATTTGATAGGTGTTGTTAGACTCTCCCTCTATCAAATTGACTGCAGCTTTTTCGTGTTGAGGAAGCGAGTTCGTGAGAACATTCGGATTCGTATCTTTGAAAGATAAAACTCCGCTCCTAACAAGATTTTGCACATCGGATTTGAAACTGAGACAATTTTCTATATTATGCCCTGGTCCTCCTTGATGGTTAGGACAAGTTTGATCCACTTTGAACCAGAAAGGCAGATTTTCCGGTACTGTAAGAGGAGCCCGGGTTTGGATATGCCCCTTGACCAGTAGTAACGGAAATAGCTCTGCGTATAACACAGGTATAGGGTCAAACCCTGGTGGTCGCGTTGTACGGTTGTTATTATATGGAGGAAGAGCCTGCTGAAGAGGCAGTTGTGTCATTTGTTGAAGTTGTTGTTGATTAGGTTGGCTCTGCACAACCTGAGGTTGATACGTAGGAACAGGCGCGGGGTTGATAGTAGGAGTTACAGCTGCTACTGGTTGATAACGTCGCCTTTACTTTCCGAGAGAGATATTCCCAATATCTTGCTCTTTTTTCTTAGGGAGAGCACTACCGTATAGTTTTGTACAACTTGATGATCCAGCGTCTTTAACTAAACGTCCTTCCCGGACCACTTCCTCAAGACGAACTCCCATGCCCACCATCTCGGTGAAGTCACTGGGCGCACTGGCGACCATTCTGTCGTATTAAAATGAGCTCAAGGTCTTTAAGAAGATCTTTGTCATCTCTTTTTCCTCAAGAGGTGGACAAATCTGGGCGGCGATTTCACGCCATTTCTGAGCGTACTCCTTAACGGTTTCCTTGTCCTTTTGTGACATCGATCTGAGTTGATATCTGTCCGGTGCCATGTCCAAATTGTATTTATATTGTTGAATGAAGGCAGCGCCAAGATCTCTAAATGTGTTGATTGTGGCGCGGTTTAACCCCATGTACCATTTTAATGCGGCACCGGTTAAACTATCCTGAAAGTAGTGAATCAGTAGCTCCTGGTTCTTTGTCTGAGCTGACATTCGCCGAGCGTACATCACCAAATGGCTCTGAGGGCAAGAGTTACCCTTGTATTTTTCAAAGTCGGGCACTTGGAACTTGTGCGGAACTTTCACATTGGGGACCAAGCAGAGGTCCGCGACGTCTTTTCCAAATAAATCCTGACCGCAAAGGGCTTGCAGTTCTTTCTGCATTTCCAGGAACTGTTCCTGGAATTCATTTATTCTGTCGAACATGCTGTCGTTTCCACCAGAATGTATCTGTGGAATCTGTCCTTCTGGGACAGTGTGTACCATGGGTGGTGGTATAGTCATTATGGCCGAGACTCTCAGTCCCTCCTGAAGTTTGTAACCTTTAGGAGTTGTTGTCATGCCCCTGGCATCTTCGCTTTCTCGAAGTTTATAACCTTCAGGCCCAGCGGTTCCTGCTGCGGTTCCCTGATCCTCATTGATCGGCAAAACATATCCTTCCGGGATATAATTGATAGGCATGCCCCAGGGACGATCTTTCGGCATTTTGTACCTGGGATCGGAATTCTCCATTATGGGCGTCGATGTGATCTCTGAGATCATAGGCCTTTATTATTGCATCTGAGCTTCTGCTAGAGCTTGCATGTCGTTATGAAGCTTTCTCAGAACCTCTTTAAAAGTGTCGATCTCTTCCCTCAATTCTCTGTTCTCTTCCTCAAGATCATCCATCTTTTTCTAACGATTGGCCAGAGTATTGTACGAATGAGACAGTTTGACTCTAGAATCGAGACGTAAACGTGAGATTCGTAGGTAAGAAGAATGCGTTTATGAGAATGATGAATGCAATGATTATTAATTATTTTTGTTTATTCAAAGTAAACTTCGACAATTAGATTGCAAATATCAAACAGTGGGGAAACCCCCGTTTTATTGAATTCAAAGGATTGCGGAAACGGAAATACAGTAGATTACAAAGTGCTGAAAAAGGAAACCTAAACTAATGGATCCTGAGTCCTATCTGAGGAGAGCTCAAGTGCTGGTTCTAGTAATTTCCTCTTCTTTGACTGGGGCTCTTGGGCCGTTGTCGGGTTGTCATTCCTTTGCCAAGTGAAAGGCGTGAGCAAACTCCTTTGGTCATCCTGATTATCTACAGCATGTTTCTCTAAAATCTCACTCAGAGCATCTTTTTCTTTTAATAGCTGCTGTATTTTCTTACATTCCACATTGAGAATACGGTACTTGTTCCTCCAATACCTCTTCTCCTGTTGAACTTTGCTGAGAGTAACTTGAAGTTTTTCCGTCTCAGACATGAAATAAAGGGCAGCGTCTCTTAATGGAAGAACTTATTGACGAGGGTAAGGCATCCTTAGCTTGAGAGCTCTAGTTTGTACCCAGTGGAGATAAGGCTCCACCAAGACACAGTCTGGTTTTTCCTAGAGACTCTTGTCCTTTCCTATGAACGTGTTTCCAAGCGTGCACTATTTCCGTCTTTAGTGCCCTGTCATTTTCTCCTTCTTTGAAGAAAATACCTTCCAGATGAGCACTGCGCGGGACATGCCTCATCGGGTATCCAAATTGACAACGAACTAACACCGAATGATAGTTGATTCCTCCCTTAGTTCCTATAAGGGGTACATTTGGGAAATTTCCACAACGGTCAATGATTCTAATCCCGTTGTAGATTCAATTGTACCAATCGATGTCCGAGTTGGTAAGAGACATGACTCTCTGCGACCAACGTAAAGTATTCTTTTGATCCCAAAATGCAGCAGACTTGGGCAAATGGGAAGTGAACCATTTGTATAGCAGGGGTACACAACATGTGATCATTCCTCCACTGTACAAATTCCTTAAGTGTACCGAATGATAAGCATCTGCGAGCAAGGTCGGTACGGGGTTTCCAATCAGGAAAATCCTAATGGCGTTGATATCTACGAAGTTATCGATGTTGGGAAACAAAAACAACCCGTAGGTGAGCAAAACAAAGATGCTCTCGAAAGCGGTCACATTCCCTATACTAGCAAAATATAGGGCTTTCTTTGTCAAGAACTAGGATGGCAAACCCTGGATGCCACCCTTAGTGGTCATGTGAGTCCTAACTTCTGACTCGCCCAAATAAATTGCTCTTGCAATGGTTTGATCCTTCGGAATTTCTTCCAGTCCAGAAAAGGGAGCTTGATCAGTAATGTGTAAATCAGTCAGGTGAGAGTAATCCTCCAGCGTTGATGCTAGCTGATAGTCCGGGAATGTGAAACAGTGATAAACTGGATCGTAGAACTGGATTAGTGTGGACAGGATTCCTTCAATTACGTGGACCCTTAACAAGGATAGTAGTCCTCCATACTTGGCTCTGAAAGCCTCGTGGTTGGTGATCATTCTCGCCAAACCTCTTAAATCCTCTAACTTTGAAACCTTGAAGGTGTACTAATGAGTTTTCCTTCTACCGAAATCCATTAGCGCAATCTCCTTTCTCTGATATTTGCAATCATTGTCTCAGTTCAATTTGAAAAAGAGAGACTAGAAGAGAAGATTTTCTTTGTTTTAATGTTTGTTAAATGAATGTATGAATGCAGCACACAAAAACATAGAAAAAACATGGGGTCAAAGGGTCGGTGTCATGAAGTTAAGGCTCTACCCCTCCCCCCCCCCAAGGTTTATACTGGTGATTTTTTGTACCTGTCCGCAAAATCATTGACCCCACTGGGATAACAACAGCAAGTGGATCGCCAGCGAGCTGATGTATCCTAGAGTGATCTCAAATGAGGGTAGTATCGCATGACAGCTATTTCCGATAGCTTCCGCACTACAAAATGGCTTAAGTCTGCTAAAAACCTCAGCTTCTCAGATAACCCAGTCGACCACACTACTTTCAACAACCGAAGTCGTATAGGCAATGTATCTGCAAAGGGAGTCTCCACTGAGTTTGATGGTCGATCGGGGGCTGTTAACTGGAATTCACTCCCAGTAAGATTACCTGCATTTCCATCACCTATCTTAGGTGTATACTCAATCTTTCCACATGCGGCATCACATGCATTCCCATTAGCAGAAAAATAAACATAGATATCATTTAGGAAAAGCAGTACATATATATTTGTCTTAATCATCTTAGACCTCTAGTCTTATGATCCTATACAGACAATGACTCCCCAGCAGAGTCATCATTTCTGTGACATGAATTTAGAGTTTCAACCAGAGAGATAAGAGGAACAAAATGCCCTGCAGGGACCCACGGTGGGCACCATTTTTCCTGTAGCGAGCGATTTTGGACGTGGTTCTTAAGCACTGTCGCTCTGGGGTACTACAGGTCGATTCATTTTTTATCCTATTGAAGCTGATGAAGGAAGGGAAATAGATGTCTCCAATTAACCCTGCTTGCATACTAAGGTTAAACAGTCAAAATTGTTGGTTTACAGATGCGGTTTAGATTGTGCGCCTCTCTCTGCTTATTTTGCTAAGAACACAGTATGACGGGATTATGCTATTGGTAGGATGTTAGGACTGATGCTTTTCGATTGATGGGATTTTAGATTTTTTATTAGTGTGCTCGCTAATATTTTTCCAATCTTATGCCTACGTATTCCCGTTAGATAAAACAGGGAAATCAGAGCGATCGTAGTTACTCCTATTCTATGGGAGGAAAAAGGTCGTTTTGGTGTCTTGTTCAAAGCCCAAGACGTGAAGCTAAAGGTGGTTTGTATCTTTTTCAAAGCCCAAGATGTGAAGCTGAAGGGTCTATTTGTATCTTGTTCCAAGCCCAAGATATGAAGCTAAAGGGTATTGACTTTAGAGAGAATTTGTCATCTCTAAAAGGGAGTTGTTGATGTTTGTATGCTATGAACAAGGCACAGCTTTGATGCTAAAAGGTTAATTGACTCACCCGGGGTTTTCTTTATACAAAGCCTAAGAAAAGGCTATTGACCCAACAGGAGGGTGCTTTTATGTGTCTCGTACAAAGCCCGAGAGAGAGAGGCTAAAAGGGATTGACTCAACAAGAGAGTCTTTTTGCATGTGTCTTGTATGAAGCCCAAGACGGAGGCTAAAAGGGATTGACTCAACAAGAGAGTCTTTTATACTCAACAAGAGAGTGATTTAGTATCTAGTACGAAGCCCAAGATGGAGGCTAAAAGGTGTGACTCAATAAGAGAGTCCTTTATACTCAACCAGAGAGTGTTTTAATATGTGTCTTGTGCGAAGCCCAAGACGGAGGCTAAAAGGTGATTGACTCAACAAGAGAGTCTTTTATACTCAACAAGAGAGTGTTTTGGTATCTCGTACGAAGCCCGAGATGGAGGCTTAAAAGGGAAATGACCCAACAAGAGAGTCTGAAAAGGTTAGCTCCCTTGGGGAGAATCATTGTACAAAGCCCAAGAGGAGGCTATTGTGCTGGTGACTGTTTCAGTTTAGTGACAGGTCCAGTATGTTGGATAAAAGAGAAAATCAGTTCTTATATGGGTAATGTTGTACCTTGGGATTGATCAGAGGATCAGTGATATTTCCTGTTCTTTAAGGAAATGGGAAATCCAAAGGGTATTGAGATTGTCCAAGTCTACGGGTGTTTTGAGAAATCTATTCTCAGGCAGTGAATAATCTTTGTATAATGCCCAAGAGAAGGCTGGTATGTTAAGGGATGAAGGTCAACCCATTAACAGGTTTGATACTTGACTCAAAAAGACAGCTCTAGCAAATTGATGACTAGGTTCTGTTCCTATACCTGTAGAGGTCTCTGGGTCCTTGTACTAAGCCCAAGAGGAGGCATGAGAGCTTTTAAGAAGTCGAAGGGTCCTTGTACAACGCCCAAGAGGAGGCGGGGATGCTTTTGAGAAGCCTGTGGGTCCCCAAACCTCGAGAAGTTCAAGACATGCCATTCACTGAGAATAGATCAAGCCAAGAAAGTTCGAGAATTTGGAAGAAACTCAAGAGATGTCGTTCACGGAGAAAAGATCGTCTCTGGGGAGTTAGAGTTTCTTTGACAATTTCTAAGGGTGACAGTCTGAGAAAGGGTTCACAGAGAATCTGCCTTTCACGTCTCCATATTGCTTAACCCCAAGAGGAGGGAAGACTGTGTCTAGTAATCCTATCGGGATCTAGTTTTGTTTGTATTTAAGAGTGACCAATAGGGCTTTACCTAGTGCTAGACGTAGTTGTCGGGGAAAACTCTAAATAACTATACTAGTATTACACAGTGGATATTTGACAGGTATATAAAAGTTTGTAAAAGAAGAATTACAGTGAGCAGCCCCACAATACAGTTATATATATATATATATATATATATATATATATATATATATATATATATATATATATGAAGGCGGATAAAGAAAGTGGGTAAACACTTACTCGGTTGTAGAGCTTCCATGCTGTTTGGTTAGTTGTTCAACAAAGAAAGCTTTGATAACAATATTATATTCAAAATCAAAGGAGAAAGTGCTTTGAAATGATTGTTGGGGCTTACAGCTCAAGGAGAGGCCCAAGGTTTTATCAGTAATTGCACTGTGGTTTTGAATTTGTACAGGGACTTATAGAAGTGAGTGAGGCCCAAAAAGATTTTCTGTACAAAGGGATGGGTCTTATACTCTCTCAAGAGGCCCAAGGGTTTATCTTGAAATGGCGATAGCGCCGAGATTTTCTTTTAACGCAGAGGGACTTATACAATTTCTGAGGCCCAAAATTTTTTTGGCTAAAAGGAGATTGGGTCTTATACTCTATTAGAGGCCCAATGATTGATTTTTGTACAAGTGATGGGGCTTACAGCTCAAGGAGAGGCCCAAGGTTTTCTTATTGTTAAAAAGGCGACGATCGCGCCGTTTGTTTTTTTGAAAATACAGTGGGTCTTATACAATGACAGAGGCCCAAAGAGGTTATGTATTTACAAAGGGGATGGGTCTTACACTCTAATAGAGGCCCAAAATTATTTTTGTACCAGTGATGGGGCTTACAGCTCAAGGAGAGGCCCAAGGTTTCTGTTAAAAAAGGCGACGATCACGCCGAACTTTTTGATGGTATCGGGACTTATACAATAGACTGAGGCCCAAATCATTTTGTTTTTCAAAAAGGGTTGGGTCTTACACTCTACTAGAGGCCCAAAGTGTTTTTTTGAGTGAAAATCAAGGAAACCCTAAATTTGTTTTCTTTTAAAAGTAAATATTTAAAGAAAATCAAATAAAAATGATAAAAATACCAAATAAGTTTGAATAAACCACTTGTGATTTTAGTTTAAGGTTTGAAAAATGAGGTTTTAATCACAAGATGAATTAAAACTCATTTGGTTTTGATTTTCAAAGTAGATATTCACTTTTAAATGTTTAAAAAACAATAAAAAGGAAATTATTCATAAAAATACTAATTATATTAAATAACTAATATAAATTTAATTTTTTTGTGGAATAAAATATTTCAACATTTTTGTGATTTTTTGCAAAAAGAACCAATCAAAAATAATTATAATTGAGGGAGTTATTAATTTTTCAAATCATTAAAGATAATAAGAAAAACAATAAAAAAGTGAAAAAATAGCAAAAAAAGGATCTGGGGTGAGGGGGATTCGAACCCCAGACCTCTTGTGTATAGGGCGCGCGCCTTACCACTGGGGTGGTGATACATCCGTTGATTGAAACACAACCATAAATATACACGGCTTGCCTTGCTTTTGGCCTGGCCCAAGGCAAGGCAAGGCAAGATTTTGGTTGAAAACGTGAAGGCCATAACTTCCTCATTTCTCCATGGATTGGGACAAAATTTAGGTCTATCCTGCCTAGAATTTCACAAGGAATCCAATGGTGGTGGTGTTTTTTTCAGATCATGCTCCTATTAAAAAACCCGATAGTGCTTTTGAAATAGGTTATGATTTGCATTTTCTGTTCCATCTCTTGGTACAAGCATGAATTACATTATAAATTGGTGCAAACACAACACATATAACATGTATAAGAGATGCATGATCAGTGGACATCAAAAGAAAGCATGATTCAAAGAATCCAAGTTGTGATGCTTACCTCTTTTTGGAGCTTTTGTGCAATCTGCCAAGCCACTTATTCCAGAAATGATTTGATGCTTTGGACACCCTCAAATGATCTCTTAGAAGCTTTTAGGATGGTTGGAATCAGCTGGAAACCTCAGGAGCAAGTTTGAGCTCTTTCTTGCAAAAGGGGCAACAGTGGCCAAAATAGCAACTCTCTCAAATGGTGTTCCAGATGTGTGGAACCATTTGGGACAGTTCAAGGATGATATTTGGAGTGTGTTTGAGGTTTTATCTGGTTTGGAAAGTGACTGAATCGAGACATGGCTTGAAAATGCACAAAAGGCCTATTTTGAGGTTTTGAGAGGTGACTTTGTGATTTTGGTGTTACAGGTCACTTGTGAGAGTTTGGACAACTTAGATATGACATATTGGATGTGTTTGGATTATGAGTTATGGGGGAATTGCTCTCTAACTCAAAAACTCAGAGTTACCTTGCTAAAGAAGGTATTTTTGCCTAGAGAAAGAGATTTTGAGGAAAGCAAGTGTTGTAGTGCTTTGGTGTACTCAAACTGAACACAATTGAGCTCTATTTATAGTAGAGCACGTTTGTTTTGGCTCCAATAGTGAATGGCAACTGCAGCAGAGGTTTGGCCAATGTTGAGCAATGAGAATCCAAGTCTCCTCTAGCCATTGATTAGAGGTTAGGGCAAAGGCTGCTGGTTCCCTTGGTCTTGGATAAGTCTTGACTGAATTCAGTTGGGAATGGCTCAGTCCATGCCACCTTGGTGTATGCATTGAATGCTCCAATCCAAAATTGGAGTCTTGTCCCTTTTTTAGGGATTTCAATGTTTGGCATGCTACTTTTGGTTCCAAAGACTTGGGAGGCTTGGGATCAGAGTTGGTTCCTCCTTGGTCCCCCCTTGAGGTGTTCAGATGGAAAGAGTTGCTTGCCCTTTGCAAAATTTGGGCAAATTGAGCAAAACTCCAAAATCTGCCTTGCCATGACAGTTTGCAGCAAGGCATATTGGCATTGTCATATCTCATGGCTCAAGTGGAATTTGATGGAGTTCTTGGCCATTTTGGAGAGCCCTCATATGATACAACAACTGTTTGATCATAGTTCATTTTGATACTTTTTGGATCCAAATTAAAAATACCCCTACATTTGGAAAAAAGTGAAGGCAGATTCTGACTTAGTGAAAATTTCACAAAGTGTTGGAAAAAATGACATTTCATGTTTTCAGCCATTTTGATCATTCCATAACTCAAAATCCATGATGAATTGGAATGAGGTGTAGTTGAAGCTTTTGTAGAGGGCCATGAGGGCTACAAATCCAGCTTTGAATGGGGAAAAATGGCCTTGTGATTTAGGAGTTATGATCCTCCAAAGTTGGTACCCTTGCCACTTTGTTCCATAACTTAGAAAATTTCTAAGTTTTTTATGGTTACCCCTTTTACAAGTTATCCCACTTTTCTTAATTTTTCTTGATGAATGTTGATTCAAATCACACATTAACATCATTTTAGGGTCAAAGAACCATATTTGGGAAAAATCTCAAAAAGTCAAAGTTGACTTTTGTGCACAGTTGACTTTTTGTCAGATGAATTCCAAACTGTACGATCCTCTATGAAATCAAGTCCTTGACCTAAATCAACCTTGATGGATTGATTTCATAGGTGTTATAGGGCGTATTGAATTATGTCCTAGGGTTTAGGAGCATGTCTTGGTCAAAAGTCAAAGGCACAGTTGACTTTTCCCGCGAAACCCTAACTGTGGTTCAGATGAAATTGAAACTTGTTGCTCAAGCTTCTTGGATTAATCCATTATTGCAAATGGATTAATTTAGTATGTTAGAGACCCTCAAACCTTCTCTTGAGGTCTTGGCTCATGATTTGTCCCAAAAGTCAACTTAGGGGTGAATTAGGTCAAGAAACCCTAATTCCTGATTTTTGATGAATGCATTTCCTGAGGATAAATTAACTTGATGGTTGGGTTTATGATGTCCCATGGAGCATCTTAGGTTATGCTTTGAAGCATTGGCTCATGCCCAGAGGAAAATTTTCATCTGGAGGCCCTGGTCGACCAAAACCCTAATTTGGTGACACTGGAGATCTTGAGGCTTGATCCACTTGGAAGGTTGCAGCCTTGTGCTTAATCCTTGAAGTGGGAGTCCTCCTGATCCTTTGTGGATGTTTGAGAGGTTAGAAAAGTTGAAGATCATGTCATTCCTTGATTGATCATTTGCCTAAGAGCTCTAAGAGGGCTTGAAAACCCTAATCTTTGATAGTAGTGACTGCTCACCCATCTTTGGGGAGACTGATGAAGTATGATGATTCATCCATATTGTGATGATGATTTGCCCAATGATGGGAAATCTTAGTGGTCAAAATTTGGGGTATGACACATTTCCCAAGGACTCAGTTGAGGCACTCTTCTCGAGGGGCGATAATGGCAGACCAGAAATGGCAAACCCATTACGCTTCTCGATCCGAGGACCCGAAGCTGGGAACTTGCTATAGGATGACCTTATTTTTGGGGGAATCAGTTGACGACCTCTTTGTTTGACGATAGTATTGTACCCCGAGGGATGAATGTACTATTGCTTCTCAAATCGAGAATCGGAAACTGAGGATCCTTTGTTTTAGTACCCACAGGTGAGAAGTGGAGGGTGTTTACAGGTTTGCAGGTAACTGTAACCTTTAGCCTACCCAGTTTTCTGGTTTTCTCACAAAAGTCGACAGTTCATCTTATTATATTCAGATGGTTATTATTCACAGTCCTGCACTACTCTCAGATCTACACTGACACTATTCACACAGTCTAGCACAGACACGTGGCACTCTGATATCATGCCTTTGCATTGCATTATCATATCATAACATCCATGTTTTTCATTTCCAGGTGCTTACTTTACCTCTGATTCCAGTCAATGGGTTCGACAGAGAAGAATGCTGAGAGGAAGAACAATGTTGCTTACAAATTTCCAGAGCCAACTTTAGACCTACTTCACAAGGTGGTAGCCATGGCTGACCCGGGTATTCTTATCATCTTTCAAAAGAAATATGGGAGATTGGTGAAAATGGTCTGTAACATTACAAAGTATGAGCATGACACTCTCCACACATTATTGCAGTTCTATGAACCGTCGTTAAGATGGTTTGTCTTTCCGGAGTATATCTTGATGCCTACATTGGAGGAGTTTTCGTTTATCTTGGGTATCTCAGTCAAATCAACAGTACCATTCTTTTCTGGGGATCACCCTAATATAGAAGAAATTACAACTGCCTTACAGGTGGAACAATCAGTGCTGAAGAGAAATGTTGCTAGTAAGAATGGAGTTAAGGGTTTTCACTTGGAATTTCTTGCCAACCAAGCTCAAGAGTGTTCCAACGCCAAGAATTAGGAGGTCTACAATTCTATCCTGGCCTTGTGCATCTATGGTGTCGTTTTGTTTCCTAACCAACATTACTTTGTGGATATTAACGCAGTAAGGGTTTTCGTCTTGAAAAATCCGGTTCCTACTCTGTTGGGTGATTTCTACCACTCTGTGCATTTCAAGAATGAGAAGATAAGGGAAGGATAGGTCAACTGCTGCACTCCACTCTTATCCAGCTGGTTTTTGAAGCATTTACCTCAGGCCGGCGCCTTTGTAGACATGAAGGATTCTCTAAAGTGGTCTAAACGAATAATGGGGTTGACTGCTGATAACATTCTTTGGTTTGAACATCAGTTGCGAGGAGTAGAGATTATTACCACCTGCGGGAATTTTCCGAATGTGCCTCTGATAGGCAGGAAAGGGGGAATCAACTACAACCCAATCCTGGCTATCAGACAATTCGGATATGCTTCAAGGAATCCTCCCGCTGACCGAGATGTCGAAGAATCTTTATTCTTTAATGGGGTTGAGGACAGAGAGGTGCTGAGGGAAACGGTGAGCGCTTGGATGCATATGCACAAGACAGGAAAAACCGTCTTAGGGAAAGGGGACTGTAGAGCCTACCCTGATTACACAAGGTGGATCCAGATGAAGGTAAAAGAGGTGCTCTTGCCTTTCTCAAGAGAGCCCCCTCTATACCCAGTGATGCAGGAACAACCTACCACAGTGGCCATTGAGGAATTCAACAAATTGCAGATTCTGGTAAAAGAGCTTAGAGTGGAGAACTCTGATTTGAGCAGTCGTCTTCAAGATGCTTTACATACCAACAGGGGACTGGAATACAAAGCCCAAGACGCAGAAAAGATCTTAACAGCAAGAGAAAAAGATTTTTCCGACAGAGCCCGACATTACCAGAAATTTAATTTGGCTGTTGAAACTTCTGCTCAAACTCACAGGCAGACTAAACAATCTTTGGCCGAAACAAAAGCCAAGCTCATTAAACTTCAGCAAGCATGGGACGAAGTTAGAATTGAGAATGCAGAGCTGCAAGAGCAATTAAAGACCAGAGACGATGAACTTCGGAGAGCACATGAACAACGAAGAAAACATCTTGAAGACTTCGGTAAAAGCTAAGAGTAGTTGAATAAGGTTAAAGATGAGTTGAAAGCTTCCAAGAAAGAGCTTGAAGATGCTATGGCAGAAGTAGGGGAACTCAAGATACAAGCTGGTGTGAAAAGGCATAAGGAGGTGAGTGATGACGAGGTTCTTTTGATGCACATGGATTCATTTGCTGAAGCTTTGAAGAAGAGGGATATTTTGATCAAGGAAATGATTGAAAGACCAATCCATCAGCGCACCAGAATACTATTTGAAGAAATCAGGCATTCTAGCGAGCAGTTGAAAGATTTGGAGCTAAATGATTGATAGTTCTCTTTCCTTTTTCTTAGTGCAACTTTTGTACCATGGTTACCATCAGGCTTGTTGATGGAGCCACCTTCTTGATGTATTTCCAATTTATGAACTCGTTGTAGAATGCGTCAGCACGTATTGGCTTTATGAAACGAATGGTTTATTTAGAAATGGTTCCTTGGCAGTGTTCTATTCGCCAGCACATTATCACAGCACATTTCTTCTCAACAAATTTCTCTCAACATATCTGTATATTGCTTTGCTTCATGTGATTAAGACTGGAATCAGGGTGTAAAATGCCTTGGAAATGATAAAACATGGCATATGCATGCATTCATACATATCATTTTTTGTATAACAGGTACTCGTCCCGGGATTTTCTAACCTTTATTTGGTTACAGGCAGAATTGTTGATTCATACATTCACCGCTACGCAACCAGACAGAATCAAGTCCGAGCTATGGAACAATTGCAAGCGGAGATGACTGAAATGCGGACTCGCATGAACCAGTTCATGGAGCTAATGCAAGGGGTAGCCCAAGGTCAACAGGAATTGAGAGCTATGGTCCAGAGACCCGAAGGGGAGTTTCTTCACGCTTACAATCAAGTCGATCCTCCACCTGGAGGCAATATACCCGTTGGGGGAGTCAATATTGGCATTCCTGTGGGCCAAGCTGCTGGGGGTCCTATCCCCATCCTTGTTCTCGTTCCCCAGGTAGAGGATAACAACTACGACCAGTTCTCCTTGATGAATGCTGATGTGGGCTGTAACAACGATGAAGGAGATCGAAGGTATGAGCTACTGGATGAGAAAATCAGAGCTATCGAATATCATAACAATCTGGGCATTGATGTAGCTGATTTGGGATTGGTTCAAGGAGTGAGAATCCCTCCCAAGTTCAAGGCCCCGGCTTTCGATAAGTACAATGGCAATTCATGTCCTAAAACCCACTTGCAAGCCTATGTCAGAAAGATTTCTGCTTATACTACTAATGAGAAGTTGTGGATGTATTTCTTTCAAGACACTCTGTTCGGTGTGTCCCTCGAATGGTACATGAAGTTGGAGAGGGCCAATGTGAGGAATTGGAAGGATCTAGGTGAAGCATTTCTAAAGCAATATCAATACAATATTAATATGGCTCCTAACCGCACCCAGCTACAGAGTATCACACAAAAAAGTAAGGAGAGCTTCAAGGAATACGCCCAGCGGTGGCGCAAATTGGCTGCGCGAGTGCAACCACCATTGCTCGAATGAGAAATGGCTGATATGTTCATGGGGACACTGCAAGGTACGTTCTTGGATCGTCTCGCGGGGAGTACATCATCTTGGTTTTCGGATATTGTGGTTGCTGGTGAAAGGATTAAGAATCTGTTCAAGATGGGTAAAATTCAGGAGAGTATGGGTTCAACTTCTGGTGTGAAGAAATCTTTTGTTGGTGTCAATAAAAAGAGTGAGGGGGAGACCAATGTCGCTTCTTCACAGGGAAACAGAAATAGAGGTTATCAGACTCCTTACCATCAAACCGCTGCTATAACTATTCCCATTGCTACACAACAACAGAATCAACAACAACAACAGGCCCCAAGGCAGGCCTATCAACAAAGGCAGAGAGTAGTTGATCGGCGCCTTGATCCCTTACCAATGTCATATGCTATGTTGTTCCAACAATTGCTCAAGTTAAATCTAGTGGAACCCGTACAATGGGTCCCCCTCCGGCAAAGCTCCCAGTGGGGTACGATGCAAATGCCCGATGTGATTTTCACTCAGGTGGCCCTGGACACACTATCAAAAGATGTAGAGCCTTCCAACATAAAGTTCAGGATTTGATAGATTCCAAAGCTATTAATTTTGCTCCTCCTGCCACTCCAAATGTCATTCAGAATCCAATGCCGCCCCACGGTGGAGCAGCTGTAAGCGCTGTTGAAGAAGACGATGGTTGGATGCTGGTATCCGATGTAGGGGCTGTTAAAACATCATTGCTGGTTGTGAAAGAGCATCTGTTGAAGGGAGGTGTATTCCCGGGTTGTGATGTGGACTGTTCAGATTGTTTGGTTCTTGAGAATGGTTGTGATAGAGTGAGGGGCTGTATTCATAATTTGATGAATGAGGGTTGTTTACAATTCAGTCAAGCTGCTAGTGCTGATAATGATGTTTCAACTATTACCATCCCTTTTACTCCGGTACAGATTCCAGTGCCCGCCAGGCGAGCTCCGGTTACCATCACGGTGCCCGGACCAATTCCATTTGAAAGTGAAAAAGGAATCCCATGGCACTATGGTACTGAGGTATACTACAATGGTCAAAAGCAAGAAGTTGATATCCCGTCTGCGGTCGATCAGAAGGTTGATAATGTAGGAGTTGGTGGTTTCACTAGAAGCGGCAGGTTGTTCGCACCGCAAACTCTTCGAGGTGATAATGCAGATGCCTTGGAAAAAGCCAAGGGCAAGCAAGTGGTAAACGAAGAGCCTGTGCATAGGACGAAGCTTGGTACCTCTTTTGAAAATGATGTTGAGGAATTTATGAAGATCATCAGAAAAAGTGACTACAAGATTGTAGATCACCTCTACCAAACTCCATCGAAGATATCCATTTTGTCTTTGTTGTTGTGCTCTGAAGCACATCGCAATGCCTTGTTGAAAGTCCTGATGCAGCGTACGTGCCTCAGGAAATCTTAGTCAATCGGCTTAAAGGGGTAATATCCAATGTTAATGATAGCCGTGGGTTGGGCTTCACTGACTTCGATTTGACCTCAGAGGGCCGAAATCACAACAAAGCGCTTCATATTTCTATGGAATGCAAAGGAGCAGTTCTTTCTCATGTGCTGGTAGACACCGGGTCCTCATTTAATGTGCTTCCTAAAAAGGCACTTATTAAGCTGGACGTTAAAAGAGTGGTGCTTAGGCCGAGCGACTTGGTAGTTCGGGCATTTGATGGGTCAAAGCGGTCGGTTTTCGGAGAAGTGGAATTACCAATCAAGGTGGGACCTCAGATTTTTAACACTACCTTCTATGTAATGGATACTCAGTCTGCGTACAGCTGTTTGTTAGGACGGCCGTGGATTCATGGCACCGGAGCCGTGTCATCAACTCTCCATCAGAAGGTTAAATTTGTAGTGGATGGACTTGTGGTCACTGTCTGCGGTGAGGAGGACATTTTTGTGAGTCACCTTTCTTCATTTAAGTATGTTGAGATGGATGGTGAAATCCATGAAACATTGTGCCAAGCATTTGAAATGGTGAACGTGCACGGGGTTTTTCCTTCATCAGAGAAGAAGCCAGAAGTTTCTATTGCCTCTTACAAGCAAGCCCAAGCTGTCGTACAATCTGGTAATTCCGGAGGTTGGGGCCAGGTGATTGAAGCGCCTCTCAAAGAAGACATGTCCGGGATTGGTTATAAAGGGCCGAAGTTTCAAGGCCATCAGGGACCGATCACATTCTCTAGTGCTGGAGTTATTAATCCTAGTCAGGTTTTTGCACTGAGCGATGAAGACGGAGACAGTGACTGCGACATCAGCAACTGGATACACCCAGTTGTCCCGGGGCAAGAGCTTCACAACTGGTCAGCTGAAGGCTTCATCCAAGTCACTCTTCGCGAAGAGTAATTTTTCTTGTTTTCATGTTAAATCTTGTGCCTCGCCCAGGGCGTAGAGATTCCTTGTAGGGCTTATGTTGTTAAACATTCAATTTTATCATCAATAAAAGACGTTCTTTTGCATTCAAATATTGTGCTCCCTGTCTTTCTCTTTTTATTTTTTATAATAAATGGCAATGATGTTTTCTTGCATTCATTCTAAAATAAAGCGTGAATCATCATTCATGCAGATGCATTTCATCGGAGTCCATTGATAACGATTCTGCTATGGCTTATTATGACTTTGACAATCCGATTTACCAAGCCGAAGAGGATGGTGAAGAAGATTGTGAACTTCCTGAGGAATTAGCCAGGATGTTGAAACAGGAGGAAAGAGCCATTCAGCCACATGAGGAAGCACTGGAAGTTATTAATCTGGGAACCAAGGACGCCAAGAAGGAAGTCAAGATTGGGGCTGTCTTAAATGAGAATGTAAAGAAGGGGTTGATTGAAATGCTACATGAATACGTAGACATCTTCGCTTGGTCGTACCAAGATATGCCAGGGCTTGACACTGATATTTTCGTGCACAGATTACCTCTCAAAGAGGGTTGCTCTCCCGTCAAGCAGAAGCTTAGAAGAACGAAACCAGAAATGGCAATCAAGATCAAGGAAGAAGTCCAGAAGTAGTTGGATGCAGGTTTCTTAGCTGTTACCAGTTATCCACCATAGGTTGCAAATATCGTGTCGGTACCTAAGAAAGATGGCAAGGTCCGGATGTGTGTTGATTACCGTGATCTAAATCGAGCAAGCCCGAAAGATGACTTCCCATTACCTCACATTGATGTTTTGGTTGATAATACAGCTCAGTTCTCGGTATTTTCTTTCATGGATGGCTTCTCCGGATACAATCAGATTAAGATGGCACCGGAAGACATGGAGAAAACAACATTCATTACCCCATGGGGAACATTCTGTTATAAAGTGATGCCTTTCGTTTTAAATAACGTAGGGGCAACCTATCAACGAGCTATGGTGACACTCTTTCATGATATGATTCATAAAGAGATTGAAGTCTACGTTGATGATATGATTGCTAAGTCGCAGACCGAAGAGGAACACTTGGTGAATTTGCAGAAACTCTTTGAACGGTTGAGAAAATTCAAATTGAGACTGAATCCAAAAAATGCACCTTCGGGGTACGGTCTGGCAAATTGTTGGGCTTTATCGTCAGTGAAAGAGGGATCGAGGTTGATCCAGCCAAAGTAAAAGCAATTCAAGAAATGCCTGAGCCTAGAACAGAGAAGCAGTTTCGTGGTTTCTTAGGGAGGTTGAACTACATTGCTAGATTCATCTCTCATCTTACGGCCACTTGTGAACCAATATTCAAGCTACTAAGAAAAGATCAGGTTGTCAGGTGGAATGATGACTGCCAGAGGGCATTTGAAAAGATAAAAGAGTATCTTCAACAACCTTCGATCCTTATGCCTCCGGTTCCAGGGAGACCACTGATAATGTATTTGACAGTACTTGAAAATTTTATGGGTTGCGTACTCGGTCAACATGACGAGACGGGTAGAAAAGAGCACGCCATCTACTACCTGAGCAAGAAATTTAATGATTGCGAGTCAAGATACTCAATGCTTGAGAAGACATGTTGTGCACTTGCATGGGCTGCTAAGCGTTTGAGACAATACATGCTGACTCACACGACTCTGCTAATATCCAAGATGGATCCAGTCAAGTACATATTTAAGAAGCCAGCTCTCACTATGAAATTCTGGTATCAGATATGTGATGTTAAGTGAGATGTCACAACATCAATATCTATTATATGAACAAGACAATAATAGTAACATTACTTAAAAACAATAAACAACACAGAGAATTGTTCACCCAGTTCGGTCTAACAACCTACATCTGGGGGCTACCAAGCCAGGGAGGAAAATCACTATGAGTAGTATCAATTCATAGACTCCACAATGAACACACAAGTTGATAATCTACTCACTTAATCACTACCCAATGATACTTCTACCTAAGACACTCTTAGATATGAGACACCTCTCACTCCCCCTTAATCACACCAGTGATAACAACTTACAATAATGAGAATAAAAGACACACTTCAAAGAAAATACTTGATCTTGCTTAAAAGCTTCAATCAAGAACAAACACTCGTGCTTAAAAGGTTAGAGTGGACAAAATACAACTCAACTAAATCAGTCCAATTCACACATCCAAATAGATGAATGAATGGCTCACAATTAACACAAGACGCACAAAGACTCAAACCCTAACACAAGTAATGCAGCTCTTCAATTAAACTTCTCTGCCTAGCAAGTAGGTTTGATACGTCTTTATATAGCAACTCTCTTCATGGGCTTGGGCAGCATTAACTCCCAGATTTGAATCTCACTTTAAAACACAATTACTCTTCAAATCTTTTAGCCCTAAAACTAGAAACAGGATATACTTCATAGGAAATATAAAATGATTGCATCAAATAAAATCTCCTCCAAGAATCTCGCCTGCAATCTCTCAAACAATCCTCAAGATACAACAAGTAAAGTGCAGCCCTAATAAAACATAATAGACTGAACTTGATGTTCTGTCAGCAGATGTTAAGACATCATGTTTGACATCAGAACACATACCTGCAACACTAACAAATACTAACTCCAGAATGTTAGAAAAACCACCATGTCATAACATCAAGTAAGACATCTTGATGCACACATTGTTTTACCAACATTGATGCCAATTCAGAACTTACAATCTCCCCCTTTGGTTAATTTTGGCTAAAACAACCAATAAGCACACATACCAGACCAGAAAACCCTGCAGCAGAAGCAACATACAAAATTGACATTCTGAGTTAACACTGATCACTCAAAAACTACTGCAACTCCCCCTTAAGCCAACAAGAAGAAAACCATTCAGTGTACAAAAACAAAAAACTAGTCTACTCTCCCTCTTTTGAGCCATAATTGGACAAACTAAAGAAGAAGTAGTCATAGTTAGAAGCAGTAGTCAGTCACCAACTGTCATTGTTAGCCAGCAGTCAGTCACACAAACTCTCCCTTGTTAGATTAGACAAACATCAATAAGAAAAACATAGCTAAATAGATCATACTGAGACTGTCAACAAGAGCAGTACAGGCATATTAACTCACAAACCAAGCACACACAGGTGCCATCAGAAATCCAGAACAGCACACATAAGTGCCTAAAGAAAACAAAAAAAAAAAACAAAAAGAAAACTCCAACAGAGCCAGCAGAATCAATCTTCTTCAGAATCATCAGAAGCATCTTCATCACCCTCATTATCAGTTGCTGAGCCACGCTCCTCAGAACCTGGAACATTACCATCTTTACCCTGTTCTAAAGACTTAATCAATTTTGCAAGTCTCATCTTCCTAGCAGCGCTGGTGTTGATAACAACATCTAGATATTTACATGCTAACTTCAACTCATTGATTAGATCATTTTTGGTGCAGGTCTTGTTGACACCGGTACCTGATGTTGAAACAATATCTGGGACATGACTCCCTATAAATAGCTTAGGATGCAGAGACAATGCAGCCTCCCTCTTGCAAGCAATATCAGAGTTAGTTAAGATTTCAGGATGTTGATTCAATATCATTCCACAAATAAGGGAAGGAAATTCTATAGGCATCTTGACAGCATTAGTTGTAGCATGCTTCATAATCTGATCAAAGATGTACTTCCCATAATCAAACTTGACCTTGTTGCCAACAGCAAAGATGAACCTTCCTAATCCCACAACTATGGTAGTTTTGTGATTTGTAGGTACCCAATTTGCAGCCCCAATTCTATGCAAAATTGCATATTTGACACTTAGTTGGCTAGCAGGCAATTTACCTTTCAAGGGCCAACTAGTCACTTGATTAGCAGTGATCACCTTGCACACTTGGTTGTCAGTAACCTCCCGTTCACACTCCTCTTTATCACTCCTTCCCAAGTACTTTTTGATGGCACTAGGAGAGAGATGAATACATTTGCCCCTAACATAAACCTTCATAAAATTCACACTTCTACCATCAGCAATATCAGCAGGAATGTTCACAATGAATTCCTTAGCCAGCACACTATAACATTTTGAAAAATCTGACACAGTCTTTAATAATCCTGCACAATGAATCAACTCCATGATTTCCCTGACCTCCAAGGCATCTTTGCCAAGCTCTCTCTCCAGAGCAATTCTTCTCGGATAAACATACTTCCACTTACTCACATTGTCAACAGAATGGAATGAAATATTGTCTAAAGGGACATCAGGAACTTTGTCAACAATCTTCTTGCTAGCAGCCTTCTTCTCAGGATTGATGTCCTGGACATCCTCCTCAACACCAAAGTCAGAGTCAGAATCATTCCTACTCGTCCTCTTTTTAGAAGAGGTCGACACTTTGCTCCAAGATTTAGGAGGACCAACCACAGACTTCTTCTTCCCACTACCAAGAGACCCTGTCATAGCAACAACCTTCTCTTTTCTTGTCTTCATCCTTTTTGCTAGCCCAGGCACCACATTCCCAATTATCTCATTATCTGACAAATCATCCACATCCACCACATCAACTGGCTTCTTTCCTCTAGGACTAGAGGCACCTTTCTTAGCAGGTGATGTTCCAACATCAGTTTCAACATCAGCTCCACCTTCAGTTTCAGCATCTTCAAGAACAGACATAGCCAACCTGTGAAGATTGTCTTCAGCAGTTTGCTTACCCTCAGAGTGAGAGGCAGACATTTGAGCAAGAGGCCTCGATATTCTAGCCACAGGAATACCCTTTTCCAGAACCTTGGTAACAATCTTGTCTAGACTCTTATCTACAGAAGACTCTTCTTCCTCACTTAGATTTTTATCAACTTGAGGTAGTGAAGTAGAATTCCCAGGAACAGATTTTTCTCCAAACAAAATTCCAGTGACAACCCTCCTAGTTTCACTATCATCATACTTTCTATACTCAGGAGGATCAGAAGGTTTACCTGTACTAGGACGTGTAGACCTCTTCGCCTGCAGCTTGCCTGGTCGTATCTTTTCAGAACTAGAGAGATGAACCATGGATATAGGTGCAATGTCCAGAGCATCATCAAGCGAGACCTCTTCAGTAGAAACCCTAGATTTAGCATGCAAAGGATTTTTGGTAGCAGATTTATTGGATGGAGAAGGTTGTTGTTAAGACATTGTTACTTTTTTGCAGCTGATTGACAAACGGTTGGAAGAGCTTCTTTCTCCGGGAGAGAAGATGAACGAGCAGAGCAAGTAAGGTGTGAGTCGTATGTTGCGTGTGGGAGCACTTCTTTGAAATGATTGCCTAAAATAGGTGGGCTGCTTTTGGAAATATAAAAGGCAATTAATGATATTTCCACAAACCAGTAAATGACTTTTAAAATTTAAAAAGATTTTCCCACACGCCTTTAATTGCTATAAGTTTTCACAAATATGGATACCCAAATTTTTCTTTGAGAATTCAAATTTACTTGCATCCACAGTCTCAGCCAATTTAACAAGTTTCAAAATTATCACATTATCTTCCACAATACTTCTAAACACTATGCTCATGATGTCATAGTGTAATGTCATGACACCTTGCTTGACATTGTAATTAGTCAGCTTGCTCTGAGCTAGGAGTTTATAAACGTCCATCTTATCACCAAGGCACATCTTAGGTTCTGACTGCTTTTGCTGCATACCCTGTTTGGTCATTTCAACAACACTGTTGGATTCCATCAGGTCCAAGTGAGGTGGATCCAGCCCTTTTGAAGTAGTGAGATGTTGAAACTTCTGGTGTAACATCTTACTCTTAGTTTTCTTCCCACAAACTCTTCCTTCCTCCAGCTTTAGCTTAGGTATTCTTCTGACATTTTCCAAGGAGATGATCCTATTTATTTCTTGTTGAAGACACAATTTACCTTTATCCCACAAGTAGTAATTGTCTAGAGATCTGACACCCTTCATGATTACTTCACCCTTTTCATTAGTAACCATACATTCAGATTTTGTGAAGTTAATCTTGAACCCTTCATCACACAGTTGACTGATGCTTATCAAGTTGGCTTTCAGTCCTTTCACTAGCAGCACATTATCAAGATTAGGGGCTTCTGAACAGGTCAGCTTTCCCACACCCTTTATTTCTCCTTTAACACCATCACCAAAAGTCACATAACTTGTGAAGTAAGATTTAATATCCACCAAACAGTTCTTGTCACCTGTCATATGTCTAGAACATCCACTATCAAAATACCAATCTCCTGTGGTAGAATCTCTTAGAGACATGTGATCTATCAAGTTGTTAGCAGCACCCTTAGCAATCCATTGTTTTCCATTTGTAGGAATGCTTTGATTTGTTCTAGGTTGAGGATCAGGCTCAGGAAATCCATGCAGTCTGAAGCAAAAAGGTTTTATGTGACCAAACCTTCCACAGTAATGACATCTCCATCTTTGAAATCCTCCTCTGAAATGGTTGGGATGTCTTCTCCCTTGATGGTGTCTTCTCCCATGCTGTTGAGGTTGTCTTCTGTCATGATGTTGAGGCTGTCTTTTGCCATGATGTTGAGGCACAAAATTATTAGGTCCAGAAACCTGAATTTTCCCATGATGTTGAGACATCTGATGGGACATGTTATGTTTAAGCCCAGATGAACTAGCATCTGAAATGGGTTTCTTCTTATTGCCATCAAATCCCAGCCCTGTCATATCTCCTGTCATCTTTCCAGCTTGAAGGATTTTATCCAAAGTGTCAGTTCCATTGTTCAACATTCTCAGAGATTTGGACATTTGATCAAGATTGCATTTCAGCAAACTAACTTCATTTTCCAGTTCAGCCTTGTCAGCCTTTAGTTGGATTATGAGTTCCTTTTGCTTCTCCCCTTCTAGACACACTTCTTCACTTCTGATACATAACTCTCTATATGATGCAGCTAGTTCCTCATAGGTAATCTCTCCATCACTTGAATCATCATCAGACTCACATATTCCAGTCATAGCTCTGACATGCTTGGAAGATTCATCTTCACCTTCAGTGTCTTCATCAGACCAAGTGATGGACAAACCCTTTTTCTGCTTCTTAAGATATGTAGGGAATTTAGCTCTGATGTGACCATAACCCTCACAGCCATGACATTGGATTCCTTTGTCATAAGTAGGCTTCTCCTCAGTTATAGTTTTCTTCATCTGATCACCTGGCCAGTTGATGTCAGATGTGATGTTCTTGACATTAGGTTTATAGCTCCTGTCCATTCTTTTCCAGACCTTATTAAACTGTCTTCCCAGCAGAACAATGGCATGGGATAGCTCCTCCTGAGTTTCAGGACCACACTTTTTCTCATCATCTTCTGTACTAGACACCAAGGCTATGCTTTTGACCTTCTTTTCAGACCTGTCATTCAACCCTAATTCAAATGTCTGAAATGACCCAATCAATTCATCTACCCTCATATGTCCAATGTCTTGAGCCTCCTCTATAGCAGTCACCTTCATTTCAAATCTCTTGGGGAGAGATCTGAGAATCTTCCTAACCAGCTTCTCATCAGACATCCTTTCTCCTAGGGCACTAGAAGCATTTGACAGTTCAAGTATATTCATGTGGAAGTCATGAATGGTCTCTTCATCCTTCATTCTTAAATTTTCAAACTTTGTTGTTAGAACCTGAAGTCTTGACATCTTGACTTTGGAGGTTCCTTCATGAGTTATTTTCAGGATATCCCAAGCCTCCTTAGCTACTTCACATGTGTTGACCAGCCTGAAAATGTTCTTGTCAATTCCATTAAACAAGGTATTCAAAGCCTTAGAATTTCCAAGAGCAAGTTCATCTTCTTCCTTGGTCCAATCTTCTTCAGGTTTCAGCTTTGACTGACCATCTTCTCCCACAATGACAGGATGTTTTCATTCTTTCAAAACAACCTTCCAAGCCCTGCTGTCTAAAGACTTTAAAAAAACAACCATGCGAGGTTTCCAATAGTCATAATTAGATCCATCTAGAATAGGGGGTCTATTCACAAAACCACCACTCTCCTTGTCCATTGCACCAGAAAGTAACAGCCCTAGATCTCACCCAGATACAGAGCAGGATGACCTGCTCTGATACCAATTGAAATTCTGGTATCAGATATGTGATGTTAAGTGAGATGTCACAACATCAATATCTGTTATATGAACAAGACAATAATAGTAACAGTACTTAAAAACAATAAACAACACAGAGAATTGTTCACCCAGTTCGGTCTAACAACCTACGTCTGGGGGCTACCAAGCCAGGGAGGAAAATCACTATCAGTAGTATCAATTCATAGACTCCACAATCAACACACAAGTTGATAATCTACTCACTTAATCACTACCCAATGATACTTCTACCTAAGACACTCTTAGATATGAGACACCTCTCACTCCCCCTCAATCACACCAGTGATAACAACTTACAATAATGAGAATAGAAGACACATTTCAAAGACAATACTTGATCTTGCTTAAAAGCTTCAATCAAGAACAAACACTCGTGCTTAAAAGCTTAGAGTGGACAAAATACAACTCAACTAAATCAGTCCAATTCACACATCCAAATAGATGAATGAATGGTTCACAATTAACACAAGATGCACAAAGAATCAAACCCTAACACAAGTAATGCAGCTCTTCAATTAAACTTCTCTGCCTAGCAAGTAGGTTTGATACGTCTTTATATAGCAACTCTCTTCATGGGCTTGGGCAGCATTAACTCCCAGATTTGAATCTCACTTTAAAACACAATTACTCTTCAAATCTTTTAGCCCTAAAACTAGAAACATAATATACTTCATAGGAAATATAAAATGATTGCATCAGATAAAATCTCCTCCAAGAATCTCGCCTGCAATCTCTCAAACAATCCTCAAGATACAGCACATAAAGCGCAGCCCTAATAAAACATAACAGACTGAACCTGATGTTCTGTCAACAGGTGTTAAGACATCATGTTTGACATCAGAACACAGACTTGCAACACTAATAAATACTAACTCCAGAATGTTAGAAAAACCACAATGTCATAACATTAAGTAAGACATCTTGATGCAAACATTGTTTTACCAACATTGATGCCAATTCAGAACTTACACACTGGAAGGGTTGCTCGTTGGCAAATGGTCCTGACAGAATATGACATTCAGTATACTTCCCAGAAAGCCATCAAGGGTAGTGTTGTCCGACTATCTTGCTCAGCAGCCACTTGATGATTATCAGCCGATGAAATTTGAATTCCCTGATGAAGACATCATGTATCTGAAAATGAAGGACTGTGAAGAACTGTTAGTTGATGAAGGGCCAGATCCTGATTCTAAGTGGAGTTTGATGTTCGATGGGGCCGTTAATATTAATGGTAGAGGAGTTGGGGCAGTTATCATCACTCCGAAAGGTTCTCATATACCTTTCACCGCCAGACTGACATTTGAATGCACTAACAATAAAGCTGAGTATGAAGCTTACATTATGGGTATTGAAGAGGCTATTGATCTGAGGATTAAAATGCTTGACATATTTGGAGATTCCGCTTTGGTGATCAATTAGGTCAACGGAGATTGGAATACTCACCAGCCCAATCTGGTCCCATACAGAGACTATACGAGAAGAATGTTGACTTTCTTTACTACTGTGAAGCTCCATCATATACCTCGTGATGAAAACCAAATGGCAGACGCTCTGGCAACGTTATCCTCCATGATCAAAGTGAATTGGTGGAACCATGTTCCCAAGATTGATGTGACGCGCCTCGATAGGCCTGCGTATGTGTTTGCAGCCGAGACTGTTGTGAATGATAGACCTTGGTATCATGATATCAAGTGCTTTTTGAAAAGTAAAGAGTACCCGGCTGGGGCATCCAACAATGATAAGAAGACTCTGAGGAGGTTGGCTGACAGCTTCTTCTTAAACGAGGATGACGTTTTGTACAAGAAAAATTTTGACATGGTCTTGCTCAGATGCGTGGATAGACACGAAGCAGAAATGTTAATGCAAGAAGTGCATGAAGGTTCCTTTGGTACCCATGCCAATGGACATGCTATGACAAAGAAGTTGTTGAGGGCTGGTTACTACTGGATGACCATGGAATCTGACTGTTTCAAATACGCCCGAAGGTGCCACAAATGCCAGATTTATGCAGACAAAGTGCATGTGCCTCCGAATCGGTTAAATGTTATGACTTCTCCATGGCCCTTTGCTATGTGGGGAATTGATATGATTGGCAAGATCGAGCCAACTGCTTCCAATGGGCACCGTTTCATTCTAGTTGCCATCGATTATTTCACCAAGTGGGTGGAGGCAGCTTCCTTCACAAACGTCACTAAACAGGTGGTTTCCCGGTTCATTAAGAAAGAGATCATTTGTCGTTATGGGGTCCCTGAGAGAATCATCACTGATAATGGTTCTAACCTCAATAATAAAATGATGCAAGAGTTGTGCCAGAGCTTTAAGATTGAACACCACAATTCTTCTCCGTATCATCCAAAGATGAACGGCATTGTTGAAGCAGCCAACAAGAACATAAAGAAGATTGTGCAAAAGATGGTTGTCACGTACAAAGATTGGTACGAAATGTTGCCTTTCGCTTTACATGGGTATCGTACTTCAGTGCGTACGTCAACCGGGGCAACTCCGTTCTCACTTGTGTATGGTATGGAAGCAGTCCTGCCAGTGGAAGTTGAGATTCCTTCTCTGAGGGTTATGATGGATGTGAAGCTAGACGAAGCTGAATGGGTCCGAACAAGATTCAACGAGTTGAGCCTCATTGAAGAAAGAAGAATGGCAGCTGTATGCCACGGGCAGTTGTATCAGAGGAGGATGAAGAAGGCATTTGATCAGAAAGTGCGTCCTCGTTGTTTCTAGGCTAGGGATTTGGTGCTGAAACGGATTCTTCCTCCACAGACAGATCACAGGGGCAAATGGACCCCGAATTATGAAGGTCCATATGTTGTGAATAAGGCATTTTCTGGCGGAGCCATAATGCTTTCAACTACGGACGGTGAAGACTTTACGTCCCCTGTGAACTCAGACGCAGTTAAAAAATACTTCGCATAAAAGAGACCCGCTGGAGAGCAAAAAGAATAAGTCCAGGAAAAAATGGGGCATCCCGGCGAACCATGAAAAAAGAAAAAGGTTCAGGCAAAAATTAGGGATATATAAAAGAAAAATGAGTAAACCCGCTAAGTTGAAAACCTGAAAAGGCAACTTAGGCAAAAATGGGTATCCTGGTGGATTGAAACCCCGTAAAGGGCGATCCAAGCAAAAGTTAGGGATTAAAGCGAAAGGCTGCAATCTGGGTAGTTTGTACATCATCTCTTTTCAAAAACTGGGAATCTCCAAGGGTAGGAATCAATTCAATCGCCATTCTCGGAATACAGAGTATTTGGAGCATCTTGAAGACATACAAGTCATAACAGGATTGAAACTCAATGGGAATCCATCTTTACATTGCCATTAGTGTAGTTTCTTTTCTTTTTCTTTTATGCAATTACCTCTTTCTAGGAATTACTTCCTGATGTAAACGCCTATTTACAGGCTATCCAATCAATAAATTTGATTTTCATTCATAGAGCTTTCTTTTTGTTTTCATTTTTACTGTTTTGATTGCAAAGAACGTCCAAATTCTTGATAAACATTGCATTTGAAAACAATGAAGCTCCACATGAACATGCGTGAAAACATTTAAAATTGCTTTGAATGTTGAGTGCCCTGGGTTGGTAAATTCAGACCTTGCAATACCCTGGGACATATGTGTGTATCTTTTTGTGTTTGTAGGTACAGGTATCCGTACTCAATGGTCAGTGTGCAAGTCGAAGACCATTTTCCCTTCTCACAGCACCGGTGAAATTGCTCAGATCTGAAAAGAAATGTCTCCCAAGCGGAAACAATCAGGATGGTATCATCCTTGGCAGAGGTTATGTCTTCTTATTATCCTCCCCAGCAAGAGTCCTGAGGCTAGGTTTCCCCAACCATGATTGGATCTATCTTTACTCCAATAAGAATTCAAGCCCTGGACAGGGTAAGGATGATTTGTTTTCTCCCCAAGCAGGTTGGTAGCTGATCGGAAAAATATCAAGTGTACTATTTTAACGATGTAGTAATAGTTGGGGTTATCCCTAGAATCGATCTCTCGAGGACTGCGCGTCAATGTAAGTGCAGATGCTAATTCAATTAGACAAAAGTTTTCTTTGGGGTTTGTTTGTTTGAGAGAATTATAATAATAAGGTAAAATAAACAGAACTAGAAAAAGTGCTTTTTACGAATATGATTAAACATGCTAGGAAAGGGTGTATAAATTGCTTAGTAAGAACCTTAAATTATACTCAACGAGAAATGCTTCAAACCTTAATTTTACAAAACCTTAATAATATTTTTTCGTAAATTCCTTAATCGAAAAACCTTTGATATTCTCTCTTGACCCTAATTCCTTAGCAGTCAAGAAAGAACATCAAGCAATAGTCCTGACAAGGTTTATAAAAGTCACTACAGGGTATCCCCAATACTAGGCAATATCTACCGTAGTGTTATTATGCAAAATGATAGATTGGGTTTTTCAGACCAAATCCCTAATCGTAAATCGTTCCCAATTTAACCGATTGCAACAAATATTTTATAATTTGCATAATAAAAGATTAAAGCAAGAAAACAAAATCTCATTGACTAAATCAAAATAGGTTCATACATCACAATTCAGTGACACCCCCTAGCATTGGGGGGTTTAGCCTCTCATGTTCAAACTAAAAACAATCACAAGAAAAAGATAAGAAACAGCCATTACAATAATATTTGGATCACTTTGATCTTCAATGGCTTCCGCGGTTGAATGATCTCCGTTCTCCAAAAACCCTTGATCGCATGAAATTCGTAACTTTCTTCGTAATGTCCCCCATCAAAAGTAATATTTTTCTCCCTAAAATCACCCTCAAATAGCCACAAGTTTCTAATGTCCAAGGAAATTCCCCATTTGCCCCTTTGACTCCCAAAAACAACTTTAAAAATGAAAGTCAATATTTTTTTCGCCCAGGCCAACACGGGCCGTGTCAGCTGACACGGGTACCCGTGTTGGCATTCTGCCTCTTGGCCACCAATTCATTTTTTCATGTTCTCTTGCCAGGCAAGATGACACGGGCCGTGTCAGCTGACACGACCCCCCGTGTCAGCATTCTACCTTCTTCTCAAAACTTCAATTTCAAATGCGTGTTGCTCCAGGCCTTCTGACACGGGTCGTGTCAGGCGACACGGGCACCCGTGTCAGCCCACTGTCCTCATTCCAATTTCATTCCAAATTTTGTGATTTTTCTCGATGTTTCGCTCCGATTCTTCATGAATGTTTATGTGAACCTGAAAACACTAAAGAACACAACCACGGCATAAAATGCGGTAAAAGAGAAGTAAAACAAATAAACAATAACAAAATGGTAATTAAAACAAATAGCGAAATAACGTATGAAAACGACCGATCAAACTCCCCCAAACTTAAACCGTTGCTTGACCTCAAGCATCAAGCTTGCATAAATATTTTTCATATCAAACGGTACATATCAAATGAAAGACTTGTGAAGGTAAGGTGTATCGATACTCATACTTAAGTCTTTGTTCCGATCGGCTAAAACTAGTTCTCTTGGTTATCGTCCGTTAACAAAGGTATTACACAAACACATACCGCGGTAAAACCATGGACCCAAATCCTCCTTTCGGTTACCTCTCCAACTATGCTTTGGGCTTAAGTCTTTTCTTCGATTTTCTACCCCTTTCATTCGGATAATCAGATTAAGGCAATTTTTCGTTTTCCCTCACATGTACAAGGTTGATCGAAACTTATTCTAGGCACCATTATCTCTTTTTCTTGCTCATTGGCGTTTATTAGTCCACTTTGGGACGACAATTGAGACTCAACCGCCGTTAGGCTAAGTAACTGGGTGAGTGTTACCCAACTTAGAAGGATAAGTTGTCTTTATCGCCATTATTCATTTTTTTCGGTGCCTTAGGTCATTCTCTCAATCAACCCTGTACATATAATTCTTTTTAGTCATGTCGGACTATCACTATGAACTAATCGGGGAATACTTCTCAAATCCAAGTACTATGGCACAAATCTACACGTTGGACTCATTTCCTTACTCCAGGGAATCTAGGGTGTTCGGGTCATTCCTAAGTTTTCAAATTTTCCCAATGTCCCTAATTCTAACTCCTCTTCCCTCAAACTCTATATACTTTCTTGACCACCTCAAAATCACAGTATTCACAAGAAAAAATTTTAACGGTTCAAATTCCGGGAGAATTCAGAATGGTTTTCAACACACAAAACAGACATGACCCGTACAAAAAGGAAAAACTAAAAGCAGTAAATCCTCCCCCAAACTTGAACTACACATTGGCCCCAATGTGTTGGAACAAGAGCGAGAGAGGTCACTCACAGAGATCCTTCTCAGGATGCTGACGGTAATGCAACACCACTGCTACATCATCGTTTGCACATGTAGGATCCAGATTATTTCCTGCAACCAAAACAAAACAAACAGCAAAAAGAAAGAAATTAATCAAACAAGTGTGGGTTGCCTCCCACGTAGCGCTTCGTTTAACTTCGCACGGCTCGACGGGTTACTCCCCAACGCTATGGGGGATACTTCAGCTTACACACCTTGTCTCTTGACTTTTTCGCCACAAAAAAAACAATCAGGTTCAGAGATAAGCACTACTTTGTCCCTTAAGTCACCTCCAACCTCCATATACTTCCGTTGATGTTTCTTTTTCTTTCTCTTCTTGATTTCATGAATGGACCTTGAAGTGTTGCCATGTGCAATAGATGACCAAGATACTGCAACCTTAGAGATTATGCCCGAGACTTTTTCAGGTGGTGGTCTTGCACTTCTGCTTTTTCCCCCTATTTGGATCATTCCAACTGAAGCTTGATTTCCTTCACCTACACCCTGCTTCTTGATATCCAACACTTTTAAAGTTATTTCCTCCTCAAAAGATTTCAATGTCAGAGTACCTTTTTCAATGTCCACATTGCATCTTCTAGTGAGCAAGAATGGTCGACCAAGAATGATGGAAGTCTCTTCATCCTCAGGAATATCCATGATCTCAAAATCAACCGGAAAGATGAATTTATCAATCATCACCAACACATCTTCAGCTAACCCATATGATTGCTTAGTTGTGTGGTCAGCAAATTTAAGATTTGTTCTCCCATCACTCACCTTCCCAATTCCCAACTTTTTAAAAATGGATAATGGCATGAGACTTACACTCGCACCTGAATCAATGAGGACCTTCTTGAAATTTATGTATTTTATGGTGCAAGGTATTGCGACCGATCCGGGATCCTTCTGCTTGATTGGGATCTTCCTTTCCGGCGTGATTGCCCTGCACTTTTCCTTTGGAACAACCGGCTCATCTCCAACAGGTCTTTTATTAGTTATCACTTTTTTCATGAATTTCTTATACAAGGGCATTTGGTCGAGTGCTTCAAAGAATGGCATATGGACTTCTAACTTTTTGAACATAGAGATAAATTTCTCAAAGTCCTTCTCTTTAGGATCTTTCTTCATCACTCTCTGAGGGTAAGGTAGCTTAATCTGTGGTTTAGCCTCCTCTTTCTTTTTCTCTACAGTTGGCTTCACGGGTGGTAAAGCTCTTTCTGGTTCTTTCTTGTTTTCTCTCACTTCCAGATCCACCTCTATACATTGATAATTATTTGTTTCCATTTCTTCCTCTTCTTCCACAACTCTCTGACTTCTCGTTGTGACAACATTAACATTCTCATTATTTTTTGGATTCGGTATTGTTGCACTTGGGAGGGATCCTTGAGCATACATGGAGAGTTGTTGTGCTATTTGTCCCAACTGAACTTCAAGATTTTTGATAGCAGCTGCATTATTCCTTTGATTATTTCTGGTCTCTTCTTGGAATTGCATACTGTGAGTTGCCATCTTCTCAATTGCTATCTCCCATTGTGCTTTTTTGGGAGCCTGTTGTTGGAATTATTGTTGAGGTTGTTGATATTGTTGCTGGTATGGTTGGTGATATTGGATGGGTCCTTGCTTCGGAACATTCCCTTGTTGATGCGTCTAGGAGAAATTTGGATGATTTTTCCACCCCGGATTATAAGTAATGGAGTAGGGATTGTTCTGCCTCAAAATTTTAATTTCTTCAACCTGTTGTGCTGTAGCAACACATTGCATGGCGAAGTGAGGCCCCCCACAAATTTCACAATTTACTGCTTGAACTGGTTGAACCTGAGCCACAGTCTGAGTACCAAGATTCATCTTCTTAAGTCTTCTCTTGACTTCGGCTGCAATCTGGTCTTCCATCTTTACCACTTACTCAGTAAGTTTTAAATCAATCATCCTTTCTGGTTAGCTCACAGTGCGATCATACAACTACAAATGCTCGTTTGCGGCTATGGCTTCAATGATCTTTTTGATACCAGTGGCTGTTGTAAAATTAGATGAGCCACCGGCAGCTGTATCAATTAGTTGCTTGGTCTTCAACTGGAGGCCATTGACGAACACCTGCATCTGCTCAGTTTGATCCATGTTGTGAGTCGGACAGGCTACCAAAACCTTCTTGAACCTCTTGTATGCGTCTCCGAGAGATTCTCCGTCCTTTTGTTTAAAGTTTACAATATCATATTTTTTTCAGATATAAACAGAGGCCGGAAAATACTCATTCAGAAACGCCTTCTCCATCTCTTCCTCGGTGTGACCCTTAATCTTGAGAGTGGTGCGCATAGTCAGAAATCTCTGCAGATGTTTGTTGGCATCTTCATTAACCTTTCCGGTGAAAGGTCTCCTCTTAAGTTGAGTGATGGTGTTAGGATGCATCTGGAAATTCGGCACATTCACCGGTTGGTTCACAATTTTAAACCTATCAGCCGGTGCATTTGCTCCACCGTAATCGCCCAGAAGTCTCTCCGCTGGTTGATTTCCAGCCATGGTCACTGTATCTTCATCTGACTCTGAACCTGAGTTTGAGTGCTTGGACGGTTCAGCTTCAGACGCTGCAAGTTTTGCTTGTCTACGCCTCTCGTGTAGCATTCTTTCAATTTCTGCGTCAAAAGGAAAATTTGCTGAGGATTCTCCTCGCATAAAAATGTTAGACGCATATTAGTAGCAACAGTAATAATCCAAAAGTAAAAAAAATGAAAATAAAAGTAACAGAAAAATAAAATTTTAGTCACTGAGTGACAAAATTCCAATTCAATTAACAAACACTTAAAATTTGGCAGTCCCCGGCAACAGCGCCAAAAACTTGATCGGAAAAATATCAAGTGTACTATTTTAACGATGTAGTAATAGTTGGGGTTATCCCTAGAATCGATCTCTCGAGGACTGCGCGTCAATGTAAGTGCAGATGCTAATTCAATTAGACAAAAGTTTTCTTTGGGGTTTGTTTGTTTGAGAGAATTATAATAATAAGGTAAAATAAACAGAACTAGAAAAAGTGCTTTTTACGAATATGATTAAACATGCTAGGAAAGGGTGTATAAATTGCTTAGTAAGAACCTTAAATTATACTCAACGAGAAATGCTTCAAACCTTAATTTTACAAAACCTTAATAATATTTTTTCGTAAATTCCTTAATCGAAAAACCTTTGATATTCTCTCTTGACCCTAATTCCTTAGCAGTCAAGAAAGAACATCAAGCAATAGTCCTGACAAGGTTTATAAAAGTCACTACAGGGTATCCCCATTTCTAGGCAATATCTACCGTAGTGTTATTATGCAAAATGATAGATTGGGTTTTTCAGACCAAATCCCTAATCGTAAATCGTTCCCAATTTAACCGATTGCAACAAATATTTTATAATTTGCATAATAAAAGATTAAAGCAAGAAAACAAAATCTCATTGACTAAATCAAAATAGGTTCATACATCACAATTCAGGGACACCCCCTAGCATTGGGGGGTTTAGCCTCTCATGTTCAAACTAAAAACAATCACAAGAAAAAGATAAGAAACAGCCATTACAATAGTATTTGGATCACTTTGATCTTCAATGGCTTCAGCGATTGAATGATCTCCGTTCTCCAAAAACCATTGATCGTAATAAATTCGTAACTTTCTTCGTAATGTCCCCCGTCAAAAGTAATCATTTTCTCCCTAAAATCACCCTCAAATAGCCACAAGTTTCTAATGTCCAAGGAAATTCCCCATCTGCGCCTTTGACTCCCAAAAATAACTTTAAAAATAAAAGTCAATATTTTTCTCGCCCAGGCCAACACGAGCCGTGTCAGCTGACACGGGTACCCGTGTTGGCATTCTGCCTCTTGACCACCAATTCATTTTTTCACATTCTCTTGCCAGGCAAGCTGACACGGGTCGTGTCAGCTAACATGACCCCCCGTGTCAGCATTCTGCCTTCTTCTCAAAACTTCAATTTCAAATGCGTGTTGCTCCAGGCCTTCTGACACGGGCTGTGTCTGGCAACACGGGCACCCATGTCAGCCCACTGTCCTCATTCCAATTTCATTCCAAATTTTGCGATTTTTCTCGATGTTTCGCTCCGATTCTTTATGAATGTTTATTTGAACCTGAAAACACTAAATAACACAACCACGACATAAAATGCAGTAAAAGAGAAGTAAAACAAATAAACAATAACAAAATGGTAATTAAAACAAATAGCGAAATAACGTATGAAAACGACCGATCAGTAGCGCAGCAAGAGACTCGCTTCTCTCCCCACAGAGTACTTATATAATTTCCTCATCAAGTCAGGAAGTATTCCCCTCCTCAGCAGAGACTTAGTTGATCTCAGTTCCCCAGTAGCTAGGTAGAAGGTTGTCATTCCCCAGCAGCCAGGTTATAAGCTTGTCATTTCCCCAGCGGAGTCCTATGGTTACAACCTCCCCTCGAGCAGAACTGGTTCAGATGTTGTCTTCCCAGAAAAGTCATCATTCTCTGTAATTCAGGGTCCAAATGTATCAACATTCCTCCTACCCGAGTTATTGATCTATTCCCCACAGAAAGTCAGAAGATCGGATCAGTGATCACTTCCTCAACAGAGTTGCTAATTATCATCCCCGACAGACTCCAAGTCCAATGGTTATTGGTGCCTTTTCCGTATCAGGTCTTTGGGTTCCATCACCCTCAGTCGTCATTCTTAATCCCAACAGAGTGGAAGTCCTCTTCGGGTTTCATCTTCAGTAGAGGTTTGGATCGAGAAGGCCATTCAATTCGTCCTCCTCAGCACAGTTTGGGCCCCTGAGGACTGTTCAGTTTGGCATCCCCAGTGGAGTTGCCTTCGTGTCCTCAGCATTTATTTTGCTGAGGATTCTCTTTGCATCTTGCATGTAGTAATCATTGCATCCTCAAAACGCGTAGCATTTCCTTTTTGCATGGAGCAATACGCTATAGAAAACTTCAAACAAACGCATTTGAAGCATAAGCCAGGTTTAGATACTCTTGCGGCCAGACGGTTCCCCAAAAGAAAGTGGTTTAATCCAGGAGGACTAGTCTTATCTTATCACCGGTGAAGTTACCAATGAACTTGTTCATCATACTGGGATTCCCCTGCAGAGTTATCTATTCAGACCTCTCTTATCCCCAGCAGAACGATGGAACTTTAGCCCTCGAGTAGGCACCTTAATCAATCCTTAGGGTAGTAGATCAATCCCTCTTCCTTTTGGTCTTTGTCCCCTAGTGGAGTTGTCTAACTAGGATGCCAGTATACCCTCAATTCCTTTTGATACCGGTAAGTATCATCTTTCGATACCGGTAAGTATCGTCTCTTCAGTACACTCATTCGTGTCTAAGTTTCCTCTTGATACCGGTAAGTATCATCTTTCGATACCGGTAGGAATCGTCTCTTCAGTACACTCATTTGTGTCTAAGCTTCCTCTTGATACTGGTAAGTATCATCCTTCGATACCGGTAAGTATCGTCTCTTCAGTACACTCATTCGTGTCTGAACTTCCTCTTGATACCGGTAAGTATCATCCTTCGATATCGATAAGTATCGTCTCTTCATTACACTTATTCGTGTCTAAGCTTCCTCTTGATACCGGTAAGTATCATCTTTCGATACCGGTAAGTAACGTCTCCTCAGTACACTCATTCGTGTCTGAACTTCCTCTTGATACCGGTAAGTATCATCCTTCGATACCGGTAAGTATCGTCACTTCAGTACACTTATTCATGTCTAAGATTCCTCTTGATACCGTTAAGTATCATCTTTCGATACCGGTAAGTATCGTCTCCTCAGTACACTCATTCGTGTCTGAACTTCCTCTTGATACCACTAAGTATCATCTTTCGATACCGATAAGTATCATCTCTTCAGTACACTCATTCGTGTCTAAGCTTCCTCTTGATACCGTTAAGTATCATCTTTTGATACCAGTAAGTATCGTCTCTTCAGTACACTCATTCGTGTCTAAGTTTCCTCTTGATACTGGTAAGTATCATCTTTCGATACCGGTAGGAATCATCTCTTCAGTACACTCATTCGTGTCTAAGCTTCCTCTTGATACCGGTAAGTATCATCCTTCGATACCGGTAACTATCGTCTCTTCAATACACTCATTCGTGTCTAAACTTCCTCTTGATACCGGTAAGTATCATCCTTCGATATCGATAAGTATCGTCTCTTCAGTACACTCATTCGTGTCTAAGCTTCCTCTTGATATCGGTAAGTATCATCTTTCGATACCGGTAAGTATCGTCTCCTCAGTACACTCATTCGTGTCTGAACTTCCTCTTGATACCAGCAAGTATCATCCTTCGATACCGGTAAGTATCGTCTCTTCAGTACACTCATTTGTGTCTAAGATTCCTCTTGATACCGTTAAGTATCATCTTTCGATACCGGTAAGTATTGTCTCCTCAGTACACTCATTCGTGTCTGAACTTCCTCTTGATACCGGTAAGTATCGTCTCTTTAGTACACTCATTCGTGTCTAAGCTTCCTCTTGATACCGTTAAGTATCATCTTTCGATACCGGTAAGTATCGTCTCCTCAGTACACTCATTCGTGTCTGAACTTCCTCTTGATACCGGTAAGTATCATCTTTCGATACCGGTAAGTATCGTCTCTTCAGTACACTCATTCGTGTCTGAACTTCCTCTTGATATCGGTAAGTATCATCCTTCGATACCGGTAAGTATCGTCTCTTCAGTACACTCATTCGTGTCTGAACTTCCTCTTGATACCGGTAAGTATCATCCTTCGATACCGGTAAGTATCGTCTCTTCAGTACACTCATTCGTGTCTGAACTTCCTCTTGATACCGGTATGTATCATCCTTCGATACCGGTAAATATCGTCTCTTCTGTATACTCATTCGTGTCTGAACTTCTCGTGATGCCGGAAAGCATCGTCTTTCAATGCCGGTAAGTGTCGTTATTTCAGTTTTTTCTTTGATGTCGGATAGTATCATTTTTCGACGCCGGAAAGTGTCGTCATTTCATTCCTCCTTTCGACGTCGGATAGCATCATCTTTCGATGCCGGTAAGTGTCGTTATCTTAATTCATCTTTCGATGTCGGTAAGTGTCGTTATTTCATTCCTCCTTTTGATGTCGGAAAGCATCATCTTTCGATGTCGGTAAGTGTCGTCGATCCAGTACACGTGTTCGTGTCTGTAACATCCTCCCTTTTGATACCGGTAAGCATCATCTTCTGATACTCATCCTACCTCGTGATTTTAGACACCAGTCTGTGTCATGTCTCCCCCATATCATAGTTTCCAGTCTCACATATCCCTTGTTATCCCCAGTAGATCCTTCCACACTCATCGGATCTTCTACCCTAGTTTATACCTCCAAAGTGCAAATTTTCGGTTTCTGTTGGTATTCAATCCCTATTTACCTCGAATGTCTGAAAGTGTTGCTCTCATCCCTTCAGGTCCACAGTTGATTGAATAGGGGCAGCTGTAACACCTCAAAATTTTCCCTCCTATTTACACCTAATAAGTTGCTTAGGCTTCACATTTCATTTGCATCTAGGACAAAAAAATTTGCATATGCATCATTAGCTCTCATAAGGCATGGTATCAAGGGTGTCACCATCTCTGTATTGTGCAAGGCAAGAAGAGTGAGATACTAATTCATCAATCCATTGAAGGTTGTCATATCTCCAAGGCAACCCATATGGCCCATCATATCATCAGGAATTTGAATTTGGCAAGAAAAGTAATGGAGGGTGCATTATCATAATGGCTGATTATCAACTAGGGTTCTGGCCTTTTGAGCTTGAGACACCTCCATGAGTAGGGTCCTTGGGTCTTTGACATCATCTCATCACATAAGTCATCTTGGTTTGAGGCAATCCACATCATAGTTAGAGGAATTTGGATTCTGAGGATCAACCATTTTCTCCTAACTCTTGGGGACCAAATTAGGGTTTTGCATAAAAGTCAGTTTATTTCTGATTTTTTGGGCAAGACTTGATTTCATCACATTCCACATGTTCACAAGTGTCTATGAATGGATTTCGAGCCCTCAGTTACATTCATAAGGGTTTCAATTGGAGGATTGACTGAAATTCAAGGAAATTGGGGAAAAGGTCAATTAATCAGGGAAAAAGTCAACTCTTGACTTTTTAAAGTCAAAATCATGTTCCTTACGTCAAATATGGGCAATGGACAAAATTTGATCATGAAATGTCAAAGGAATCATCAAGAATCAAGGTTATGTGAAAAGTTACCATTTATGGAAAATTTCCACTTTTGGAAAGGTCATTTTTAGAACTTTCTACTTTGGGTAAGTTTTCAAGTTTCAAGTTGCAAACTTCCAAGCCATTTTTAACCATGATGCAAGCTTCAATTCAATTTTGGCCAAATATGAAAGTTGAAGAGTGCTTTTCAAGCTTTCCAAATATGTAAAGAACTTGTCATTTGGATCTACCAATTAAAAGTTATGGCCATTCAAAGTATGGATCTCGAAGTTGCATTTCTCAACAAAACACTTAGAAATTTCTTAAGTTCCAAGACCAATGTTGTACCCATGATTTCAAGAAATATTTTAGCATGTTCTAGACCTCAATTCAACTTGCATTAAATATCAAAGGTGTTCTAGCAAATTCCCTCTTTCCAAAGATTCAAGATTCACTCTATTTGATTCAAAATTTACTAAGATAGGCTCCCTTAAAGTTGCTACCATGAAATATAATCTCCAAGCTTTCAAGCCATGTCATTTTACTCCAAACTCAAAGGAAAGGGCGCATGCTTTGTTGCTACACACCACCACATTATGTCACCACAATTACTCCATATAGCCACACAAAATCCTTACATAATATGCATGCCTTATTAATGTTACTCAACATGGCCATGAGGAAACAAAAAAGAGAAACTTATCGTGTGAGCAAAAAAAAACTCAGACTTGTACTAACATCAAACATCAATATGCCATCATGATCATCATCATACACATCCTAACCACCATTACACATCCATGAAACTAAAATCAACCCGTGCCAACACTTCCACTAATATTCATTCTCCATTTTTCTGAGCTTTCACTAACCAAGGTCCTAACCACACTCTAACCTTAATTAACTCACTCTAACAGCATATATAAACTTCTAACCACCTCTCACCAAGTTAGTTACAACCACTTTTCACCACTCTCCAAAATTCTCTCCATTTTGGCAAATCCTTTCGAAATTCTCTCCATAAGCTCTCTCTCTGCATTTTTCCTCAAGAACCGTCATCAACAAGCGTCAGAGAAGCTTCTGTATGCATTGAAATGGAACTGTAATCACCACACTGTCAGATTCATAGTTCACCTTCATCTCCATCAATCTTGGTTTTAAGCAACATACAAGTGATTCCACGCATTTATTTCTCCAGTAGAGTTGATTTGAGGATTGCAGGAAGGCACGTCTGGGTTTACTGAAGCTAAATAACACATCTCCGGTCAGGTTAGGATCACAAACTTTTTGCAGCTTTTGTATCGAATTTCATAGCTGGAATCATGTAGTAGCAGTTACTTGGGTCCTCTTTATAGAGGCATTGTTGTGGTGTGAAAGAGCTAGGCAAAATGTAGGTTCTTGAATTTTAGGGCTTTTAAAGATTGGTTCGATTTGGCTTGTACGTGTATGATACTTGAAAAGTGATTTTAGATTCGTGCTCTACGTGAGAAGCTGATTAATTTGATGTAGTTATGTTGATTTTCTGGAAAATTTGCCACCGTGCGTGGTGGCCCTCTCGCCGGAGACGATGAATGGAGTTGAACTCCGGCGTCTCCCTCCCCTAAACCCTAACCAGGTTTGGCCATCTCCATGTTCTAATCCTGGTCGTGTGTTTTTTGTGATCTAATGGTCACTAGCGTGCCAGCACATTAAAACACATGCTCCCTCTAACGTGCCAATTATTTTCTTTCTTTTCTTTTTTATTTTTTATTTTTCTGATAATTATGTTAATGAAGCAATGGTATGCGTGACCTCCATACTTGTTACTATGATCCTTCAATCCCAGCCACATGATTGGCGTAAGCGTGTGATCCTGGTGTGTTGATCTAATCCAACGCGTCACAATGAGTCAACTTGGTTGACTCATCCTCATGCTATGAACTACAAACCACATGCGCGCTGGGCCTAACGCTGATGCTCTCCACACCCCCAATTCACGAGTCCAAGTCAGAATCACCTGAATAATTGCTAACTGTGCACCTTTGGCTACATTTCTAGTGTTTTATTTTCTTTTTCTTTATGTTTCAAAATGCCAATTTTAAAAATACTTGTGATCACTCAAAAATTATGGATAAATTCATGGCTGATTTTAAGCATGTCATTTAATTGTTGGTGATTTTTATTTTCCATTTTGGTTTGTTTTTATTTTTTTATTAAATTTTCTTTGAAGTGTATTCATGTGACTATACTTTGTAATACTTGTTGCATATTTGATTTTTTGTAACTAGTTAGGAATTGAATTCTTGCAGGCCATTTGGTTCATGTATTAGGTATACATTGGAGAGTCTTATGCAATTTTTTATGAATTTTTAGACTACTTTTGATGGCATGCTTGACACCATTTTGTACATGATTGTTAATTGACCATAATGAGTTGTTTAAGTATTGTTTGAGCTTGATAAAAAAGGAGTTTTGGTCTCATTTTTAGGTCATGTTTATCCACTGATCTCACACCAATTTTCTTGTCTTCATCTAATTTTTAGAGCCTTTAATCATGTTCTTTTGGATTGTTTAAATGCACCTTTACTCATGGATGTTGATTTAAGACTATGCTTTAGGGGTTTTGTGGTTATCTCTATGCCATTCATTGCTAAATTGTTGAGGCACTTGTGGACATGTATGATAGAGATTATAGGTCTTTAGAAATCAATTATAGGTCATTAATTGATGCATGTTTGAATGACTTGTGTATGTTTGTTTGAACCTAAACTTGTCTTGTGGTTCGCGCTTCCTTTGTGGTTCTTTTAATGATATCTCTTCACCAATTCTTTTAGGGCTTAGAAACTAATTGAAATATGACATGCTTACTGACCTTGTACACCATTGATCATCCCCACTTGACTTCTAATCTCATCTTACTCTTTTAAAGTTGCATGACTTGTGAATGTTGCATTAATGCATAAACTTGTGTCTACTTGTGTGTTTGTGTAGCATGGCTTAATATGATGCTTCTAACTTACATTTCACCACATCACACATGACATATAATGTACACTTACTTTCATGAAGCATAATAACCTCTAATTGCATTTCATACCTAATGGAAAATAACTTTGTTTTGCACTTCCTAATTGAACATTGTTTGTTAGTTGCCTAACCTTTGTATGCTCCATCTTCTTCTAACTCTTTTAGGATGTAGATAGGACCTATTAGAGGTCATTAGGTACTGACCTTGATCCATCCAACATGAGCATACTCCTTTCATGTTCCTCTTTTGCTTGTGTTACAAGTATGCTAATTTCTAAGAACTAAAATGACATTGTTTGGTGTTTGTTTCACTTTAGCTTCTAAACTTGAACTGTTATGAACTCCCAATGCTAATTGAAAGTTGTTTAAGGAATCTTTAACATGAAATCATTTCTGACTTTGAACTTTTCCGTAGAATACATCCACCATTTGCATGTCTTTTACCTAAACTTGAATTATATGTTGCATACTAGTTGATTATTTTTGCACTTTACTTGCTTAATCATTGAGAATACTTTAATACATGATTCCTATACTAATAAAATTACATTTGCATCCATTCTTCCATGTTACACACTTCTGACCTAGATGTAAACTCATGTTATAATTCACTTGCATAACTCTTAAGTACTCATTTCATCTAGTTTGTGCATAACTTGCATTTGTGTGATGTTTTAGCACATAGTTTGAAATAGTTTGACTTCTTTTAACATGTTAACATAAATAAAAGTCACTTAGACATAGCTACTGACTTGTATGAGATCCTTAACCCTTTAGTACTCACTTTACATTTTTTGCTCATGTATGTTACCTTAAACACCAATACAAACTAACAAGTCTTAGTTTAGGAGTTGTATGCTTAACTTTTCTAATCCATTAGCAACTAATGCTTATGTTTTACATTCTTTAATAAATGTTGCTTAGGTTGCTTACAAGGTAAGACACTTGAGTACATGAGTACTCATTCTTCTTTCATCTCTCATCTCTTTTACCTTACTTTTTCACTTATGGATTATATGATATAATGCTTGTATAAATAACTCTTTCACACCCCTTTGGGATCTTAGCTTAACCTTAATTTTTGATTAAGGTAAGGTAAGATAAGCATTAGGTAATGCAATCCCTATTTGTCTATTAGGTAGTTTCTCCTTTCCTCTTCTAAACTCAACCATAGGGCCATCTTTGCATGCTAACATTAGGAATATAATTAGTCTCCCCTTAGATTTTACTTTACAACTTGAGTCTCTTCTCTCATCTCAAAACAAAATAAAAAAACATTTAATAAGTACTACATGTTGAGTGCGCCATGAGACTTAAGTACGTGGGAAATGGAGAGTGGGGGATTTTCCTTCACTTTCCTAGGGTGTTTAGCAGGCGTCCCGTCTTGGGTCGATTTGCGACGCATTCGATCCTATGTCATAGACTTTAGCACGATATGTGTTACAAACACTAAATCAAAACACTTTCTTCAAAAAAACAAAAACAAACACTCATCTCCCTTCGGGATTCTCTTCTCATCTCCCTCACTCCTTTTGTAAAGGATGCGTCATTTATGTTCTACCGCAAACAGGTAAACGCGTAAGACTCCCACAACGAGCGGCAACACCTAAACTGCTAGAACGTGAACATTGACGTATTCCACCTAAAAGACACAAGCAAAACAGACCCCGTAGGTCGAACTATGACTGCTCTGACTTCCTCTCTCTCGTCCGATTGAGGATACGTAGGCACAAGACGCGATGTCTTGATGAGCAACCTTTCCCCCCACAAAACCGTAGTCCGAACTACGTTGACTCTGACTTTCACGCACCCGAGGGAATAGGTAGGCCTAGGACGGAGATGTCCTATCGAGTCACTTCTTTTCTTTTTCCCCCCGTTTCTCCATCGCACCTTTTGTTTCCAGTTTCCAGTTAGCAGTTGAGCTTCAGATACCCTACACCCTTTAATCGATAACAACAAGCATGGATCCCATCGAGTACGATGGACGCGAGGGGGTGCTAATACCTCCCTCTCGCGTAACCGACTCCCGAACCCAGGCGATGATTGCGATGACCATTCCTTTCCCTTTGTTGAGGTTTTCTTAGATCGTTTCCTTTCCCTGCGTCGAGATAAATAACGTTCGGTGGCGACTCTTCTATTCTTGTTTCTCGCCGGTTGTTTTTCGCGGTTGCGACACTCTCGGACATGATTTGGAAGGTTGTCATGCTTTGAAGCATAGGGTGCGAGAGTTGTTTGATCTGAAGATCTTGTCTTTCCCGGATAACATCCTGCATGTTGTCTGTCCGGTGCATGGAACGTGAAGCATGAATCAAGATTCTGAAGTCATTGCACAAAGTCTGAGGATCAGAACATGAAGTTTAATTCCCTAAATCTGTTAATCATTTGGTTGTTTCAGCATTTCATTGTAATTTCTTTGCATTTCAGACGCTGTTTGCTTTTAAGCATTGTTATTTTCTTATAATGGTAATATTAATAAAGTGAGTATGCATTTTTTGAATTAATCATGTCGCATTCGCTCATTTTTTCTTCATTTATATCAAAAAATAAAAACAAAATATATCCATATACCTCTCATCCATTTTCTTTATCAAACTGTTGTTTTAGAAAATATTGGAGGGAGGATGACAAAAACTGATACCCATAATTGCTATTAGTGTGCTTTCTGATAAAATCCTGCTAATAATGTACAGGCATTGTTTCAAATCCCCAAACACTGGAGAGATAAGGAGTTAGTCCCTAGTTAACCACTTCGAGCCTAGAAGTAGGAGTTTCCTTCAGATTTCTAAACCCTTACGCTCAACCTGGGGCATGGGTAGTGTTCAGTTAACTTGACTACACGTTCAAAATTGCAAGATGAAACATCCCCTCTGAGGATCAACCATATGATATTCTTTGGCACACATCCTAAAGTGTCGAAAGAATCATTCAAAGTCAAAAGTTATGTCGGTTGTTCCTCAATATCCGATGACTTGGCAGTCACAACCTTTCATCAAAATCAAAAATAAAAAAGCCCATTAAGTCGAACACCTCAAGAGGCGACTTAGGCAAAAATTAGGGCAATCTCGGTGGACCAAAAACTTCAAAAGCGGTCCAGGCAAAAATTAGGGGTCAAAATATGAAAAAATCAAAAGCAAAAGAGGTCCTCAAATCCTCAAGCAACAAAAAACTATATTCAGTGACCACTATGTTAAAAAATCAAAGGGTCGCTGACATCTATGACAAATGCAAAAATGGGGTGTCTGCCATTTCAAGGAAGTTTTTGTGAGAGCAAGAATTGTCTCTACAAGTTAATCTATGTTTTGATGATAACAATATGTATTTGTGAAAGAACAATTTTATGTTCTAACGTGTGTTGTGTGCAGATCATATTCATAGAAATTATCAGATCCAACAAGCACCAGCCTGATGAGCGAAATTGATAATATGCAAAGTTACTATGTGTGATACAAGTTGCAAGAAGCAAAAACGCTTCTGTATCTGATCGTGATCAGTCAGATCCAAGGATGCCGATATTGCTAATGCAATGCTCTTATGGATGCTCTCTGAAAGTGATCGAGATTCTGAGGATTGCGAAGCTCCTGAAAAAGAGAACCGAAGTGCTAAAGACTCTCATGACTTGAAGTTATGAAGGCGGAAGGCTCTGAAGACTAAGTGCAGAAAGACTCTGAAGACTTATGTGTTCTGAAGATTAGGGTCCTGAAGATCAAGTATTGAAGACTCTGAAGACAGATTCCTAATGGACAAGTTCTGAAGTTTCGGAAGACTTGAAGAAGTAAAGGATAACGTGCTCAAAGACAAGTGCTGAAGTTTTGAAGACTGATTCCTAATGGACTTCTTCAAATAACTGAAGACTTGACATATCTGATATCCTGTTAAGAAGACTCTCCTCATGCTTCATCCATTAACCATCAGAAGACTCTGAAGTTCAGAAGTCACATGTTACCGTTTTGAGTAACTGTACACGGCGCCCAAGAAAGATATATCCCGTCACTTCTCCCACAGCAAAAAGGAGATGTGTCAGTACAACTAATTATTACACAACGTCTCTTTTCCAACAGCCAACAGTATTTCAAACAGATATATTTCTACCGGACTATTTAAAAGGAAAGAGTATTCGCTTCTAATAGATGATACAGTCCACAAATCGATTCAGCCATGAATTGGGAATTGATCACAGTCATTGTGTGAAGATAGCAACAACGACGAGTTCTCGTTGTAACACTTAGAATATCCAAAGCTATCACCATTTACACATGGACATTGTTGTTGAAGCTCAAAGATCATCATTCAACACAACAACAATGAATTGGTATAGAAGTTATTGATGAAGAAGACAACATTGCAAATCATTCAAGTCATTAACCACCTTCTCGTCAGCGCTACATTGAAGATCTGAAGCAAGGAGTTGTTGCTCAAAGCTTGCTCACCCCAAAGACGAAGAAGAAGAAGATCTACAAGATGTCAACAACTGTCAAATCATTATACATCTCTGTAGTTACTTAGAATATCAAGGAGTTGTTGCTCACATCTTGCTTGAACACTTGTGTGTTCTTTGTACTTAAACTTAGGAGTAATCTGCTTGTTAAGAAGCATCTTTGTAATCTCCTGTATAACTAATTCTTGGTGAATTAGGATTCCTTGAGTGGTCAGTGTGACCGGAGACTCGAGAAGACAATGGCGAGATGTCATTGTGGTAAAAGCCTGAAATAGGGTCAGTATCGTTATATTCATTGCGATGAATCCCTAAACGTCTAGCTGTGAAAGCCTAGCAGTAGACCTTGCGAGATTGGAACCTGCAGGTTAATGTTCGTTATATTTATTAAGTTGAATCCCTGAACGGTTCATTGTATGTTAGTTACAGTGCGGCTGTGCAAGTGGTTAGTCACCGGCTGTTGCCCGTGCATCTGTAATCGAGATTGATTATAGTGGATTAAGACCTTGTGTTCAAGGCAAAATCACCTGAGGAGGGTGGACTGGATTAGCCTTTGCGATGAACCAGGATATATTGTGTGTCCTTTACTCTTATGCTTAATGTTCTTATTTATGTTTCTATATAGAGTATCAGAACCCTACACACGTAAGTCAGAACCTTGCAGCTTAACTCTGATAAGCTTCCGCACTGCAAGTTCTGAGAAATGGATCTTATGTTCAGACTCTTGTTAGTTCTGAAGCCTCATGCTTAGCAAGTCTAAATGTAACGTTGCCAGTCAGAGTCTCTCAACGAACTCTGATGTAATCCTAAGTGATTCAACAACAAGAAACGAAAAGTAGTCAAAATAGCAAATACACAATTCAAACCCCCATTTCTTGTGTCTTTCTCGCACCTTCAATTGGTATCAGAGCTCCGGTTCTGTTATTGATGGATATCAAACACCTTACAGTGTCAGAAAAAGATCCGGATGCGGTGCGTAGAAATACTCTGGGTAAGATTGAAATCCACTTACAATTTCTGTAACAGTTCAGAAGTTGACTGTGTTCAAAATTGTAATCAATTTGGAGTACTTGAGCAAATCACTGGTTCTGTAAGTTTTATAGTTGTCAAACAACTAAAAATCTTCCTCACTTAATTTTAATGAAGATTGAAGAATCAACTGATAAGATAGACTCATTAGATAAGAAGTAGTATCTGTTGAATGCATATCTTGGAAGATACGTGTGGATGAACCACGTATGTGCTCAAAGTTAAATCATCAGAAAACAAGAAGTCTTGTTTACTGAAGATCAATTCTTTATGAGTTTTTAAGATGTTTTCAAGAAACGGATTAGGTCCACCCTTGACTTTCTCGTTTAAAAACTCATTCAGAACCTCTTCATGTAAAGAAGAAAGGTTGTTGTTCTATGATGTTGAAATTCAAGATGAAGTATGCAGAATTCAAAATAATTCAAAAACTGAATTTTGACTGATCAAGAAGGTTAAAAGATTCAATATAGAACTGAATATTGTTTTCTTGGGAGCAATACAGAAAACTGAAAGAATATTCAGGAATAAGAATGTCTAGGATTCATCAAATACTTGATAAAAAATGAACTCTTAAGTTTTGATTGAATTAGTATAACCAAGATCTGATGACTTAAAATTATCTCTCAGTTGAACCAAACATTAGTGATCAGATCAATATCTGATAAGTGTCTCAGAACCTCTTATACATTGGAATCAGAAGATATCAATCTAAACACTTAGTTCCTCGACTTAAGGATTCTAGTTGCAGACGTCATTCAGAATGAAGAATTCAGAAGTAGGTATGCTATGGGCTATATTCAAACAAGTTAAATCAGCAGTGTGAGAGCAAGAAGTATCTTGGAAACTATGTTTCATGTTGTAAACACGCTTGATGATAATCAGTTCTGAACTAGGATATACATTATTTGAAGAGACAAGTCAGAGACTATTATGTGATGTCAATATTTCTCAGCACATAATCTTTCAACGGTTCATGTTATAGCCTTGAACTACATGACCTTCTGGACATAAGGAAGCCTTAAGGAAGGTTGTCGAGTAAATCAAAGTTTCTAATTGGTCATTCTCAAAAATCAGATGAGTTTGTCTGAACATGAAAAAGAATAGGATCAATTGAATCTAGTTCTCAAACCAATATCAGAATTTAGAAAATAGTCATACTCTTCAGAAATGAAAATGCAAGTAAATCCAGAAGAATCCTAGAACCCTCAGTAATTCACTCAGAAGTAAGCAGAGTCTGATTAAGAGCTCCGAACGGAATGCATTCATAAAAGATTACAACGTCAAACCACTCTGAAGGAAGCAGAAGCAAATAAATGATGATAAGAAGTCCAGCGTCAGAATTAAGTACAATATATGAAAATAACAGAACTTAGACTATGTTAGGTATGATCTTCTCTATCTTAAACAGTTAAACACTAATGCATGAATTTGAAAATAAATAATCTGAAATATTCCTGTCTTACAAGAAAAATCTCTTAACTATGTGTGCACTCAAAAGTAACCTCAATCATAATTGTGAATCTTTGGTAATTATAACATATCTCTGACAATATAATCTATTCTAAAATCTTATTAAAATCCTTTAGAATTGATCTATGATTTTCCTAGACTAGGTACAACTCATCCTGCCCATTTACATGTATAAAATCTAGTCTTTCTATCAAACAACCTCATACTCAAAGTTCTCAATTATAAAGCTGTAAGTGTCAAAACTCTGTCTGTCATCATGCCTCCACTGACCTTTCTTGGAGATCAAGATTTTCTTGAAATCATTTCTGAAAAACAATTTGTAATCAATACCCCTCCACTTTCGAGTTGTTTTGCTTGTAGTCTAGCAGATGTGCTTTACACTCTACAATGGACTAGATACTCCATGATACTAGAAAAGCCTATCTATGTAAACCTTGTCAAAGATTTATGGAAACATGTCGATCTTAATCTTGAGAGCAAGTGCATCACCTCCTTTGTTTGTGAAGTCCCAATCATCATCAACCTGTTCTCAATCACTCTTGCAACTGGGTGTGAGGATGTTGGAATCCCTGTTGATTTTGAGAAAAAAAATTATTTGCTGCTAAAAATTTTGCATCTCTTAATGACCTAACTTTAGGATACATACCCTTTAATCCTGAAATTCTCCTATCTATCCCCAAAGCTTGGTACAAGCTCATGTTGTCCAATTTCCTTCCCAGAGGAGAAAGCCATGACATAATCAGATTTCAAGACCATGAATTCATTTATTTACTAATGAATGAATTTCAAATAAATCTACCATACACTATCTTTAACTGTCTCTGGAAAACCATCTCTGAGTCCAGAAACCTCACAAAGTCCTACATTCCTTATGGAAGAGTTTTGTCTGAGATTTTCTTTAGAGATGGAATTGTGGAGATGATCAAAGAGAAAATTAAAGAAGATGGTCCTGAAAGCCTTCCAGATAACTGCTTGTTGAAGACTAAATGTGAAACCTTTAGCAACTAGAAAACAAATTATTTTATCTCTGTTTATTTTATGTCTGGATTTTATTATGTATGGGTTAAACCGTATTTGGTCTACGTAGTTGTACTTGCATCAAGTTGGTTCTGAACTACTTAGGGAAAATGAAGTGTCAAGCTTATTATCTAAATAAATACCTCTTCTTTGTTATTCTAAGAATATGAAATTCTATCGAACATGACTAACCATTAATTGGAATTAAGAAAATCAAGTATCTGACAAAGCATTAATTGATATTATTTATTGAAAGATATTTGAAAGATCTTTTAGTGGCTCAAGAAACCGTCATTATTAACTCATCATCCCCTTGGCCACTCGCTGCAAAACAAATTGTTAACATATTTATTCTTCCCAAATAAATTAACTGTTTCGTTTTCTTTTCCCACACGGTTACGTCTTTTAGCATATCCTAAGTAATCATGACTACCTAGGGAATAGTAAACCCAAATCCTCATGTACTGATTCAGTCCTCACCTTTACTCATCTATAAATACTAGGAACCGATACTTCAATCTCATTCCATTCCTAATCTAAAACTGATATTCATATAAAGCCTCATGTGTGCTAAATCAATGGCCTCCCCAACATTTAGAGGGAATGTAGAAACTCTAGAAGTTATCCCAGAGAAAAGACCAAATCTAGCTAGACTTCAAAATAATGGTCTGGAAATTGTAAGAAGCATGCAGATTCAATCATGGCATAGTTAATACTCACTGCTAAATGGCCATGCCTTTCCAGTTCTTATGAAAGAATTCTAGAAATACGCCAGAATCAGTAATGATGGCAACACTATCTAGTCTAAAGTATATCGTCTTCCAATCACTATCTTCATTCCCTCATTAGAGAAGATCACCAATTGTGTCGCCTCTGGAGTCACTGTTGAAGACTTTCAATCTGACTTGGGCTTAGTAGAGAGATGCAAGGTTTTATATGATGATTTGGTTCCTTATGAACCAAACAACCCTGAGAAGCTTCTTCCTTCACCCAGAACATGGTTCAGATTCTCTCTAACCAACCTCCGTCCTCGTGCAACTGCAAGAAGCACGATGTCCCAAGATGACAGAGTATTCGTCTTCCTCCTAACACACAACTTTAGGATCAATCTTCCCAAAACTATCTTCAATTACCTTAAACATTATATCAGAGTTTCAAGAACTTAGTTGAACTCTTACGTTCCTTACGGGAGGATAATATCTGAAATTATGCTGAAAGAAAAATTTTGGGGGTTAATAAGCAGACTCGGACCAGAACCCTTAGTAACTGAGACCAGATGTGATAGAGTGGATAATGTTGAGGATTTTGATGCTTAAGTCTTTTCAGTAGTGTGTCACTTATTGTTTTATGATATTTTGTATTGATATATCTTCGTTTCATGTATGATCACTAATGAATCAATGACATTGCCCTATATGTTGGGTGTAACGCCCCAATTTAAATTATTAATCGTCGTGTTGTTATTTCTGTTTGTTGGCCTTGGTTAGGGTGTGTGGTTGAGCGCGTAGGCGTAGTGTCCTTAGCGGAACCGGTAGATGGAGATGTCGGGATACCGATAATATAATGTTGGATTATGTGTGGGCATAGTTAATAACAATAGTAAGGGGAATATTATTATTGATATGGTGAAGACTATTAATATTATTATTACTATTATTATTAATATTATTGGTGTGTTATTATTATTATTATTAATAATATTATTATTTTTGGTTGTTAATTAAAATCTAATTTAATTAGTTGGATAGTGGGCTAGTGGAGGAATAGGGGTGGTTTAGTCATTAAGCTGGTTTAGTGAGAAATTAGGGAGGAGTTAACGATAATCAGAATTTTTGGGAGAAAGAACAAGAAAAGGCTAAGGAGAAGGGAAGAACAAGGGAGAGCTAGGGCACCCATCTTCACCAATTTTCGCAGGAATTCTTCAGGATTCGAGGTAAGGGGGGAGAACAGGTTCATATTTGGTGAATTGATCGTATAAGGGCAGTGGGGAGTCCTTAACCCCGTAGGAAATTGATGTGCAAACTGTTGAATTGATTATCGTTGAATATGCTGGTTGTGATTCTGAGAATCGTGTCTGAATTGATGTGTATTTTGATGAACTCTGGTTGTTGTTGTTGTTGCATGAATAATTGTTGCAGATCTGTCATTTTGAATTCGATTTGGGGGAAACGAATTGAGGTTTTAGGCTTGTAATACTTGTAGTAATTCTAGATGCAAGTGTGAAGATGAAAATTGGACCTAAAATCAATGTAGAAACGATTATAGGACTGATTAGAAGTGGAAACATGTGAAAATCGTAGCAGAATGCAGAATAGGGAGGTCGCTGGTGAATCGCGTAACAGATCTGGTGATACGCGTACCGTGAAGGGTGATACGCGTATGGGAAGGCGAGATACGCAGAGATATGCGTATGGGAAGCAGCATTACGCGTAATTGGAAGGCAATACGCGTACGGCGTTGGAGATTGGGAATTTCAGTGTGAGGGAGTCTCTGTCCTTACGCGTACGGCACAAGGCAATACGCGTATGGATGTGGGCATCTGTGAGGGGATACGCGTATGAGTGGAACTAATACGCGTATAGAATGGTGTGATACGCAGCAATACGCGTATGGCCGGCGGAGCTGCAGAATTTTACCGTTTCGCGATTTCTCTCCCGTTTTCGCGTCGGATTCGGTTTCTATTGGTTTGAGAGGTTGGGTTTGGGAGTCAGATGCTGAGTAATACACAGTTGGTGATGAAACTAATTAATTTGATAATTGTTAGGAATTAATTAGTATTTGATGAATTATGGGACTTGTGAGAATTTAATGATTATGGTGCAAGTGGGGACGATTAGGTGTCTCATGTGGGATCAGGGGGATCGTGACTATGTATGTCTGTTATTACCTATGTGTGTTATATGTATGTTTGTTGTGATCAGGAGGATCGTGAATTTGTTTATCATTGGATATACATGGGTGTTATACGTATAATTGTTGTGATCAGGAGGATCGTGAATTGATCTATCTATTGTTATATATGTGTGTTATGTAGTGTGAAATAATCTTATGGTGTTGATTGTTGATAGTGTGTTGATGAGGTGATCAGGAGGATCGTGAGCATGTATCTATGTTATAATACATGTGTTTTAAATGCATTCTGTGTCATGCATTTCATGGTGATTGGTGGGATGGATCGTTGCCCAGGAGGGGTGTATGCGATTCATCCGTACTCCTATATGGAGAATGGTGGGGATAGATCATTGCCAAGTAGAGGTGTATGTGATCTATCCGGGGTTCGATTGAATGAACCAATGAGTCGGTACCGTATGCATGGTGTCGTGTTGCATTATATTATCATATGTGTTGATTGTTGGTGATTGAACATGACAGTAGGTCGTGACTATATGTTGTTGTTGTTGGTGTGAGATACTACTTCCTTATATGTATTATTCACCCTTTTATATTGAATGTAGTTCTCACCCCTCTGTTGTTGTTGTGTCTGTGCTTCTTCGGAAGTACAGATATCCAGGTGCCAGGTTAGTGCTTGGAGCTTGTGTAGCTGGTTCGAGTTTAGAGAGTCGCTCTGATACGTAACACGGGATTTGGGGTTTTTTACCATCTATTTTATGTTGTATACTTGTTACGTATCTTTTAATTGATGAATATTATGGTGGACCACGATATGTGTGGAGTTTTGGTGTTGTAGGCAGATGCCCGTAAATCGAATAATTGAATAAATATTTCCGCTGTTTGATTTTATTAAAATAAAAGAAATTTGTTTTGTTGATTTTAAAATGTGGCATCCTACTTTTGGTGAAAACTATGATTTATTTCATATATTTTGTTTATTTTGAAAAATGGGAAAGTGGGGTGTTACAATTGGTATCAGAGCAGGTCGGTCCGTCCGGCCAGGTTGTCGAGTATAGTCTGTGTCTTTGTATACGACTCATCTGTAGAACACGGTCGGTACGTGTTTGTTTTCTAACTGTTATTTACAGGAGTTGAGAATGAAATAGGTGGGGGAGAGGTTGGTGCCTCCCCAGGATGCTTCCACTATAGAAGGATGGATTGGTGAGTAATGGAGTGCTATCATAGTTGGTAAGGAAGGGTTTATACTTCATCAGGACGACTGGCTATCTATGAACAAATTGGGGAACTGATCACCCTCAATCTCTTGTTGATAGTAGTCGGGGAATCAAGATGAGTGGATAGATGCGCCTTGACAATTAAGATAGCATGTGATGTGGAAGATGGTTGTGTTGAGTTGATAGAGGTCTTTATTATCTAAAAGAGGATGTAGAAGCGAAGTACTTGTCGAACGATCAAGTTGAAGAATACCTCCGAAGAGGGACAAGCAGGTATGGTTAGTGATTGCTTGTCAGGGAGTAGAGAACAAGGTGATGGCTAGAGAGATGTCGGTGTTGGATAATCCTTGATGTCCTTTTGAGGTGTGGATCCGAAGTGGATAATGGTAGGGAACTGGTATTGTGGTGTGCTGAGCGAACGGGTGAATATTTATTAGGAGAAGCCTCCGTGTGTTAACGTTCGCGTTGGGACGAGTTAGTAGTGAAGTTGCACGTGTAGAGTTTCTGGTTGTTTGTGAATTTCTTTTTGGATTTATTTTCAGGCGAGAAAAGTAGATGCAGGGTGTATTTGTGGAGTATGTGAAGTGAACCTTCGGGAATTGTTGATGATGTTTGAGTATTCCGAATCAGAGGGAAATCACGCAGAGCATATGATAGCTGTTTTGTAGGTACAGAAGGATAATAAATTGTTCGCAAGTTTAGAATTGGGAGTTTTAATTGTAAACGGTGAGTTTATTGGAACAAGTTGCTTTTGATGAAGGTATTGAGGTTATGGGAAGCAAACTTAGAGTTTGGATAAGTTTTGGAATTCTTAGAATTTTAGGGCATTAATGGAAATTTGGAGAAAACCCTTGGGCGTGGAGGTAATATTAAGATTGAGAGTTCCTTTTTTTGGCGGATTGTTGAATTCATGTTAGAAATTGTGGAATGTTGATTGTTTAGAGAATGAAATTGGGTGTGGATTACGGACAGTTGAATGAAGTAACGAGTGAGAATAAGTGTCCACCTTCGAGAGTAGAGGGATGGAATGATTTGGTTGAGTTTGATTGGAATTACAATGGTTTGGAACGTTTGATGAGAGTGGTGAATTTGTGTGGGGCGAGGCTCTGATCGATTTCATGTGATTGGTCATGTTGGTTGTCGTCGGAATGGGTTGTTTAATTACTCGGTTAAGCTTGTATATGAATCTGGACAAGATGGGATGAGTTCGGAGTGGTGTTCATCAGAAAGATTCAGATCTAAAATAAAGTCAGACAGAGACTATGTAGAGTGTTTGAGAATTGAGTTGCAAGTATTGGAAGAAAAGAATTCTTTTATGCTAAATTATTCAAGGGAGAATTTTGGTTGAAAAGAGATTAGTCTCTTGGATGTGTTAAGTCTGATGAGGGTATTGTTATGAATCCATCAGAAGTAGATGCAGTTCTACAATGAGAGGCTCAGAAGTCGGTAAAGGTGATTAGAAGCTTTTGGACGTTAGTTGGTTATTACCGGAAGTTATGGAAGGCTCTTCCAAGTTAGAATTGTGTTATTTCGGTTGACTTACAAGGGGTAAGTCGTTTGCTTTGGATGTTTATTGTGAAGAAGTTGAGAGAGCTAAAGTAGAATTTGTTTGCGGCCCCAGTTTTGCTTCTTCGTGATTCTAATGAACCATTGCGAGGTATTGGGAGGTGTCCATAATGAATTTAATCGATGTATGGATGCATAATAGAAAAGTCGTCGCTTATGCGCTACGACAATTGAGAATTCACGATTTCAAGATGGCTACGATTATTTTGTGTTGAGGATCTAGCAATATTATTTTGATGGTGTTGAGTTCAAATTATTTAATAATCACAAGAATATTGAGATTCCGGATGGATTATGACCTTAGCTGGAATCATCCTATTGGAGAAGTTAATGTCGTGCCAGATGAGTTAAGTCGGAAGTTTTATACATGGCTGTTTGATGACCAGATGGATTAGAACTATTTGAGCAGTTCAGAGACTTGCGTCTGGTGTGTGAGATAACGCCGCAAAGTGTGAGGTTGGGTATATTAGTAATGAACTATAATTTCCTGGTGAAGATTAGAGAGAGTAAAAAGTTTAATATGACTTTGGTGAAATTGATTGGTGCGAGTAATCAGAGTGCGCATCGAAAGCATGATATGGTACCTTTCGTATAGGTGTGAGTAACTGGTACGAGTTCACAGGTTGAACAGTGAAAATATGTAGGAGTGATGAGACCATTGGACATTTCAAAATGCAGGTGGAAAAGTTTGAATATTATTCTTAGACTATTAAGTAGATGGATGCTTTAGTCTTATGTTAATTGGTGAATTGTAGCATTGTTGTAATGTGGTGTGACAAGGATGTTGATGTTATGGTTATGTAGAGTTGTTTAGAGTCCCTCAAGAACTTTCTGGAGTTATAATTTTGGATGATAATTTTGATTATACTATTGAATGATAGTTGGTGACAATGTTGGTGATTATTTTGAGGATTATTCTGGTGAACATTTTGGTTCTTATTTTAGTGATAATTGTGGTGATTATTTTGGTGATTAATTGGATGACTATTTTGGTGACATTGCATGTTATTATGAATTCATGCATCATGGTGTACGGACCTCGGTCCAATTTTGGTGTGCCTTGATCCTATGGTGGGGATCAAGTGTGAGTAGTTAATTCTATTGAGGAATTAGTGAAGCGTTGCCTATGGTGAGGGTAACGATCTTGTTGTGTTCTGGTTCTATGAGTGAACCTATGTGTTCGTAACTTGGGCATTCCTTGAGTCGTGAATTAGTCGTCAAGGGCATTGTATGGGCATTGCACCTTGTCGTTGTTGTAGTTGCTGTTAACAAGGGCGTCTGTAGTTGTGTCATTCATGGTGTACCTTTTGTTGGTATGATTGTTGGTTGTCGAGTGTGAGAGTTGTACCCGGAGTGATTCATTTTCCGCTGTATTTTCAAGGACGAAAATAATTTAAGTAGGGGAGAGTTGTAACGCCCCAATTTAAATTATTAATCGTCGTGTTGTTATTTCTGTTTGTTGGCCTTGGTTAGGGTGTGTGGTTGAGCGCGTAGGCGTAGTGTCCTTAGCGGAACCGGTAGATGGACATGTCGGGATACCGATAATGTAATGTTGGATTAGGTGTGGGCATAGTTAATAACAATAGTAAGGGGAATATTATTATTGATATGGTGAAGACTATTAATATTATTATTACTATTATTATTAATATTATTGGTGTGTTATTATTATTATTATTATTATTATTATTATTAATATTATTATTTTTGGTTGTTAATTAAAATCTAATTTAATTAGTTGGATAGTGGGCTAGTGGAGGAATAGGGGTGGTTTAGTCATTAAGCTGGTTTAGTGAGAAATTAGGGAGGAGTTAACGATAATCAGAATTTTTGGGAGAAAGAACAAGAAAAGGCTAAGGAGAAGGGAAGAACAAGGGAGAGCTAGGGCACCCATCTTCACCAATTTTCGCAGGAATTCTTCAGGATTCGAGGTAAGGGGGGAGAACGGGTTCATATTTGGTGAATTGATCGTATAAGGGTAGTGGGGAGTCCTTAACCCCATAGGAAATTGATGTGCAAACTGTTGAATTGATTATCGTTGAATATGCTGGTTGTGATTCTGAGAATCGTGTCTGAATTGGTGTGTATTTTGATGAACTCTGGTTGTTGTTGTTGTTGCATGAATAATTGTTGCAGATCTGTCATTTTGAATTCGATTTGGGGGAAACGAATTGAGGTTTTAGGCTTGTAATACTTGTAGTAATTCTAGATGCAAGTGTGAAGATGAAAATTGGACCTAAAATCAATGTAGAAATGATTATAGGACTGATTAGAAGTGGAAACATGTGAAAATCGCAGCAGAATGCAGAATAGGGAGGTCGCTGGTGAATCACGTAACAGATCTGGTGATACGCCTACCGTGAAGGGTGATACGCGTATGGGAAGGTGAGATACGCAGAGATACGCGTATGGGAAGCAGCATTACGCGTAATTGGAAGGCAATACGCGTACTGCGTTGGAGATTGGGAATTTCAGTGTGAGGGAGTCTCTGTCCGTACGCGTACGACACAAGGCAATACGCATATGGATGTGGGCATCTGTGAGGGGATACGCGTATGAGTGGAACTAATACGCGTATGGAATGGTGTAATACGCAGCAATACGCGTATGTCCAGCGGAGTTGCAGAAATTTACCGTTTCACGATTTCTCTCCCGTTTTCGCGTCGGATTCGGTTTCTCTTGGTTTGAGAGGTTGGGTTTGGGAGTCAGATGCTGAGTAATACACAGTTGGTGATGAAACTAATTAATTTGATAATTGTTAGGAATTAATTAGTATTTGATGAATTATAGGACTTGTGAGAATTTAATGATTATGGTGCAAGTGGGGACGATTAGGTGTCTCATGTGGGATCAGAGGGATCGTGACTATGTATGTCTGTTATTACCTATGTGTGTTATATGTATGTTTGTTGTGATCAGGAGGATCGTGAATTTGTTTATCATTGGATATACATGGGTGTTATACGTATAATTGTTGTAATCAGAAGGATCGTGAATTGATCTATCTATTGTTATATATGTGTGTTATGTAGTGTGAAATAATCTTATGGTGTTGATTGTTGATAGTGTGTTGATGAGGTGATCAGGAGGATCGTGAGCATGTATCTATGTTATAATACATGTGTTTTAAATGCATTATGTGTCATGCATTTTCATGGTGATTGGTGGGATGGATCGTTGCCCAGGAGAGGTGTATGCAATTCATCCGTACTCCTATATGGAGAATGGTGGGGATAGATCATTGCCAAGTAGAGGTGTATGTGATCTATCCGGGGTTCGATTGAATGAACCAATGAGTCGGTACCGCATGCATGGTGTCGTGTTGCATTATATTATCATATGTGTTGATTGTTGGTGATTGAACATGACAGTAGGTCGTGACTATATGTTGTTGTTGTTGGTGTGAGATACTACTTCCTTATATGTATTATTCACCTTTTTATATTGAATGTAGTTCTCACCCCTCTGTTGTTGTTGTGTCTGTGCTTCTTCGGAAGTACAGATATCCAGGTGCCAGGTTAGTGCTTGGAGCTTGTGTAGCTGGTTCGAGTTTAGAGAGTCGCTCTGATACGTAACACGGGATTTGGGGGTTTTTACCGTCTATTTTATGTTGTATACTTGTTACGTATCTTTTAATTGATGAATATTATGGTGGACCACGATATGTGTGGAGTTTTGGTGTTGTAGGCAGATGCCCGTAAATCGAATAATTGAATAAATATTTCCGCTGTTTGATTTTATTAAAATAAAAGAAATTTGTTTTGTTGATTTTAAAATGTGGCATCCTACTTTTGGTGAAAACTATGATTTATTTCATATATTTTGTTTATTTTGAAAAATGGGAAAGTGGGGTGTTACATTGGGTACTCTAAACTAGTTTAATTAAGGTTGTGCTCTTAATCTATGTTGTGATTACCTTAAACTCGTTAAGATTAAGCTCAACCTATGGCTATTGATGGTTATCACTAAATGACGCGGATTGTTCTTAACTGCTCAAATGTTGGCTCTATGTTTTATGTTGTTTAACATATCCAGAATATATAATGATTTTGATATGCTTAAATGCTTAAATGCTCATATGCTCTAGCACTTTTTGATGATGTCAAAAAGGGGGAGAAATATAATGATTTTGATTGAGAAAAAAAAATCCGAAAGAATGCAGAACTCAAATAAAGCACTCACATAAAAATGCGTTACTACTAACGTTTGTTGTTTGATGTTATCCGAGGAACTCTAAACAAGTTCACTATGCATTCTAAGACAGGTTAAGAAAGAAGAACAGTGAAGTACACTTTGTGAACATGTGTTCAGAATCAGATATACCCAGTACTATTCAGAAGTTGAGAACTGTCTGAAAGTCAAAGTTTATCGTGATCTCTGTCTCACTTGGTTCAGAAGTTGTAAGCTGTCTGAAAATATGAAATTCAGAACGCAAGAATTAGAAGAAGAAAACTCTGAAAGCAGTCAAGACAAAGTATACATCTCAAGATGCTTACTTAGAAGAACAATGCAAATCAGAAGACAAAGAGCTGTCTGAAGATCCGACTTGAAGATCCAAGAACAAGTAGTTCTGACGTTTACCAGGAACCAATGGAAATGAAAACGATTTGGTATCAGACTAAATCAATAATTGGTAATCAAACTCAGTATACAAAGATTAGTATCAGACTCATCAATCAGAGCAAAGCTATGAATTATTATCAAATACCTTCACTGGTATCAATTCACCACATTAAGGAAATACCTCTCAAGTGGTATGAGAAGAAATTCTTCACTTGGTATCAGACTCAACATACTCTGGTATAAGACTCAACATATCACGTGATATCAGACCAGAATTAAATCATGAGTACCAGATTCAGAATCAAGCGTTGATTGATCACAAATATTAACCTTCAATTGGTATCTGATAAAAAATCAAGCTTTGATGAACCACTGAGTTGTGACAATAACAAGGTTCTGAGATGAAGACCTGTGTTCAAAAGTCAAACTCTGAAAAGTTATGATCTTTATTGGTGATTAAAACTTAATATTCCTGAACTACGTTCTGAAAGATCCCAATATCTGACTTATAGAAATTAGGGGGAGACTAACCAGAAGATTCAAATGATAAATCCTATAATCTTCACAAAGTTTGAAACTCAGGGGGAGTTTCTTGAAAGGAAGTGTCTGTCTCTGATGAATAGCGAGGCTATGTTATCAGATAAGAACTGATATGTTTGTGCTTAAATGAATCTGCTGAAAAGTAGAAATGCTTCAGAAGACTCTGAAGATTACAAGCTCTGATACGACCACAAAGGAACTGAGTTCTGAAGATCTGAAGATGGAAGTTCTAATGAGCTAGTCCAGATGCTGAAGACTCTTTGTTTTCTTAAAGACAAGATAGAGAAGTAGTCCTTTCCTATTCTTCGTTTTGGCAACTCAAGTTGTTATTCTGTATGTCTTTGGATCATATAAGATTCTAGATGATCACAGATAAAACTTTGAGGATAACACATTCAGGGGGAGCTGCTGTTCCAGAATATGAATATGTTTGTTTTGGTGATTACCTTGTATAAAATGTTCAATCAAAATACTTGGTTTTGTCATCATCAAAAAGGGGGAGATTGTGAGAGCAAGAATTGTCTCTACACGTCAATCTATGTTTTGATGATAACAATACATATTTGTGAAAGAACTATTTTATGTTCTAACGTATGTTGTGTGCAGATCATATTCATAGAAATTATCATATCCAACAAGCACCAGCCTGATGAGCGAAATTGATAATATGCGAAGGTACTATGTGTGACACAAGTCGCAAGAAGCAAGAACGCTTCTGTATCTGATCGTGATCAGTCAGATCCAAGGATGTCGGTATTGCTAATACAATGCTCTTGTGGATGCTCTCTGAAAGTGATCGAGATTATGAGGATTGCGAAGCTCCTGGAAAAGAGAACCGAAGTGTTGAAGACTCTCTTGACTTGAAGTTCTGAAGGCGGAAGGCTCTGAAGACCAAGTGCAGAAAGACTCAGAAGACTTATGTGTTCTAAAGATTAGGGTCCTGAAGATCAAGTATTGAAGACTCTGAAGACAAATTCCTAATGGACAAGTTCTGAAGTTTCGGAAGACTTGAAGAAGTAAAGGATAACGTGCTCAAAGACAAGTGCTGAAGTTTTGAAGACTGATTCCTAATGGACTTCTTCAAATAACTGAAGACTTGACATATCAAATATCCAGTTAAGAAGACTCTACTCATGCTTCATCCATTAACCATCGGAAGCCTCTGAAGTTCAGAAGTCACATGTTACCGTTGTGAGTAATTGTACACGGCGCCCAAGAAAGATATATCCAGTCACTTCTCCCACAGCAAAAAGGAGATGTGTCAGTACAGCTAATTATTACACAACGTCTCTTTTCCAACAGCCAACAGTATTTCAAACGGATATATTTCTACCGGGCTATTTAGAAGGAAAGAGTATTTGCTTCTAATAGACGATACAGTCCACAGATCGATTCAGCCATGAATTGGGAATTGATCACAGTCATTGTGTGAAGATAGCAACAACGATGAGTTCTCGTTGTAACACTTAGAATATCCAAAGCTATCACCATTTACACATGGCCATTATTGTTGAAGCTCAAAGATCATCATTCAACACAACAACAATGAATTGGTATAGAAATTATTGATGAAGAAGACAACATTACAAATCAACCAAGTCATCAACCACCTTCTCGTCAGCGCTACATTGAAGATCTGAAGCAAGGAGTTGTTGCTCAAAGCTTGCTCACCCCGAAGACGAAGAAGAAGAAGATCTACAAGATGTTAACAACTGTCAAATCATTATATACATCTCTGTAGTTTCTTAGAATAGCAAGGAGTTGTTGCTCACATCTTGCTTGAACACTTGTGTGTTCTTTGTACTTAAACTTAGGAGTAATCTGCTTATTAAGAAGCATCTTTGTAATCTCCAGTATAAATAATTCTTGGTGAATTAGGATTCCTTGAGTGGTAAGTGTGACCGGAGACTCGAGAAGACAATGGCGAGATGTCATTGTGGGAAAAGCCTGAAATAGGGTCAGTAGTGTTATATTCATTGCGATGAATCCCTGAACGTTTAGCTGTGAAAGCCTAGCAGTAGATCTTGCGAGATTGGAACCTGCAGGTCAATGTTCGTTATATTCATTAAGTTAATCCCTGAACGGTTCATTGTATGTTAGTCACAGTGCGGCTGTGCAAGTGGTTAGTCACCGGCTGTTGCCCGTGCATCTGTAATCGAGATTGATTATAGTGGATTAAGACCTTGTGTTCAAGGCGAAATCACCTGAGGAGGGTGGACTGGATTAGCCTTTGTAGTGAACCAGGATATATCGTGTGTCCTTTACTCTTATGCTTAATGTTCTTATTTATGTTTCTATATAGAGTATCAGAACCCTACACAAGTAAGTCAGAACCTTGCAGCTTAACTCTGATAAGCTTCCGCACTGCAAGTTCTGAGAAATAGATCTTATGTTCAGACTCTTGTTAGTTCTGAAGCCTCATGCTTAGCAAGTTTGAATGTAACGTTGCCAGTCAGAGTCTCTCAACGAACTCTGATGTAATCCTAAGTGATTCAACAACAAGAAACGAAAAGTAGTCAAAAGAGAAAATACACAATTCAAACCCCCATTTCTTGTGTCTTTCTCGCACCTTCAGTTTTGAACAATCATCTCCACTCTTACACCGCTGAACTCTCTTTGAAGATAAATGTGCCTAGAATTAACTGAACGTAGGACTGGAGATCATCACGAAGAAGGGGTGGGTACAAATCAATTTTGAGCCTTTATATCCTTTGTTTCTATAACCGTGAACCAGACCGTGTTACAACCCTCGAAAGACCTAATTGAGGCAGGGTTTATTCTGAAAGCATACTACAACAAGGTTGTGTAAACTGACTCCTACAAGATTTTCTAATATTTTTCTTGTTGTATCGTTTACACCAGCTAAATCAGCATTGCGTTTGGACTAATGGTCCATTCGTCACACACTATCACATCATTTCAATAATGATTGATTTTTTCAAAACTTGCATGAGCATCGCATTAAAATTACCATTTGTGAATGAACAATTTTGACTGCAAGTCAGTACTTGACATCAGGGAAATTCTATCAAGGAGCAATCTAAAAGGGCTTGGTCATCAACAAAGTTGAACGGAATCAAGATTGCATCATAACCCTATGGGTTAGAGGCATTGGCATCCAGTGACTATAGGATTTGTCAATCTGAAGCAAGGCTCCAAGAATCAGTCGATTGAGGGGAAAGTCATTCAAGAATCGGTTGATTAGAGTAATTCATATCACGACTCTACCAACTAGGTGCAGGCCACCCAGAGGCTCTTTTGATTAAGATAAAATACCTCCAGTGCTTAATCGATACAAGTTAAGTTGCTTCAACGCTCATTCTAGGGCAAGCACCTTAAGAGTGCACAGAAGCCAATCGCTCCAAAAGTCGAGTAGCCGAGAGAAATTGATTCAAGACTCGGACTGGGGCAGATAGAGTTCAACCCCAAAGGGAGGTCAATCATAAGTCTACTATTCCAAGAATTGGATTGTCAGAGGTAGACCGTTTCAAAGTTCAAGATGTTGAGGTAAGCCACTTCAAATCCATGGCAAGCTGCTTTTAATTTCCTTTCAAGGAGAACACTTTCAGATACCCAACAGACTAGGGCAAGATGAGCCACGGACTAGGGCAAGGTGTGCTACAAAGGGGAAATCCTCTCCATGCCATCAAGCTACTTAAATAATTTCACTCATACGTCAATAACTTCTGAGTTCAAGATGAGTGTCAGGGAATCATGTCATCACCCCATCAAATGACTTTTTGCTTTCTAACAGACCAGAAGCTTTGCAAAAGACCTTTCCATCCATTACCCGCATCTGGGCCATCTATTGGAAACCTGCAACCATTGCATAAATCATTCTCATGCATTAGTCACGTCACTTCGCTCTAGCATTAAGCCATGCATATCATCGAGCATATGCCCGTTGCATGAGAGACCCAACTTCAAAACCACTTTTGTCTAATAAACCATTTGAAATCCAGTCAGTCTTAAACACTAGTTCCATCCTAGTAGTCTATCATCCAAGACCAGTTCATCCAGTCTGTCTTATGTATCCCTGAATCATAGTCCAGTGATCACAGACATATTCAAAGTCCAATTTTGTTGGTACCCACTCAAGCAGATACTTGTCAAAGTTTATCTCTTTTGTCGATCTGAGGTTTTTCCAGATCATATACCAGATAAGTCATAGTTTCAATTACCTTTTTGTCTAACAAAATTTCTAGGTATTCTTTAAATGTCATGTTGTCCAGTTTTACTGTCATTTTGGTTCTGTGCGAATCCGGACTCTGTGGGAATTTGGAGTCCTTTATTTTGATAGTTCTATGTGAATCCGAAACTTTTCTTTTTATACATTTGCGAGAAGCATTAACAAAATCTCTTTTTTATATACTCTATGCGAATCCGGAGTCATTTCCTTCTATTTACAGACTTTTTCTATACTCTGTGAGAACCCGGAGTCATTTCAGATGGTTATGTGAGAACCCGTAACCTATATTTTTGTTCTGTGGGAAGCCGGAACCCTTTTCTGTAATCTGTGAGAACCCGACGCCATTTCAGATGGTTGTGTGAGAACCCGTAACCTATATCTTTGTTCTGTGAGAAGCCGGAACCCTTTTCTGTACTCTGTGAGAACCTGGACTCATTTCAGATGGTTACGTGAGAACCCGTAACCTATATCTTTGATCTGTGAGAAGCCGGAACCCTTTTCTATAATCTGTGAGAACCCGAAGTCATTTCAGATGGTTATGTGAGAACTCGTAACCTATATCTTTGTTCTGTGAGAAGCCGGAACCCTTTTCTGTACTCTGTGAGAACCCGGAGTCATTTCAGATGGTTATGTTAGAACCCGTACTCTATATCTTTGTTCTGTGAGAAGCCGGAACCGTTTTCTGTACTCTCTGAGAACGCGGAGTCATTTCAGATGGTTATGTAAGAACCCGTAACCTATATCTTTGTTCTGTGAAAAGTCTGAACCTTTTTCTGTACTCTGTGAGAACCCAGAGTCATTTCATGGTTATGTGAGAACCTGTAACCTATATCTTTGTTTTGTGAGAAGCCGGAACCCTTTTTTGTACTTTGTGAGAACCCAGAGTCATTTCATGGTTATGTAGAACCCGTAACCTATTTCTTTGTTTTGTGAGAAGCCATAACCTTTTTTCTTTACTCTGTGAGAACCCGGAGTCATTTCATGGTTATGTGAGAACCCGTAACCTATATCTTTGTTCTGTGAGAAGCCGGAACCCTTTTTTCTTTACTCTGTGAGAATATGGAGTCATTTCAGATGGTTATGTGAGAACCCATAACCTATTTATTTGTTCTGTGAGAATCCAGAACTTTTTTCTTTACATTGTGAGAACACGGAGTCGTTTCAACCATCTTGTGAGAATCCAAGGTCGTTTGTCTATATTTTACAATCTCATTTTGCTCTGTGAGAATCCAGAGTTTGTCTTTCTTTCCTTATTTTGTCAGTAACCTTTGGTTGGTTCCGTGAGAATCCAGAACTAACCATTTTCCTCAAGTCTCCCTAGTGTGTCATTTTACCTTATTTCTTTCAATCCCCAACAAACCTCATTCACAATTATCTCAATAATCCCCACATATTCCATTTCCTTTTCAAACCAATAAAATAGAGTCCTGCATACATGCATCATATCATGTCATATGCATTCAGGATCAAAATTTGGGTCTTCTTAATATTTAATTATCTCCCACTACGATCATATGAAGAATAACCTTCTTCATACTCTCTAGTTGAAGATATTTAAATAGCGGCAACTGTTACACCCAATTTTGACCCTGAATTGCCGAACCATACATATCATAGCATCTGAGCATCATATCCATTATTCAGGTCATCTAACCATTATGCCTACGAATATACGTATCTTTCTGCTTTTATAAGCTCAAGTCTTGCAAGATTGAATCAAGGATCAAGAAAAGTTCTCAGGACAAGTGTGTGTGCAGTGTAATTTAAAATTCGAGGGGAGTTTGACCTAATCTTAGTCAAATGGTTGTTTTTTTTAGTATCAAATTATCGGGTTGTGACAAAGGCAGTTTGTTGTAAGGTGGATAATCATCAAGGCCAGATGAATTTCGATTAGGTTTTGTGCAGTGGCAACATAGTTCATATACCAAGTTATCTGTGATATGGATCATTGTAAGGGCAAGAAAGTGTCAGCTTCAAGAAGTCAGAATTAGGGTTTTATGCAAAGATCCATGTTATCAAATTAAAATCAAGTTACAGAGCCATCAATAGTCAAGATATTTGGTCAACATATCAAGTCCTGATTATATGGTTCATGTTTCTTTTCATAGGAGAATTCAAGATTTCCATTCAATTCAGGATCATTTCAAGATTGAATCAGGATGCCGTGTTGATTCCAGGTTTCAATGCACTTCTGGTATGATTTTAATGGGAAAAAATCCAAGATGCTGAAAATCATTTCCAAAGATGGTTGTTGAGTCAAGTAAGGAATGTCACTTATTCAAAATTGTTTCAAGTGGTTCACTTTTCAAATTGATTCATGGTTTATTCGAAATTCAAAGATTCAAGATTCAAATTCCATTTCAATTTCCAAGTTTCAAGTCAAAGATATCAAGTTCAGATTTCTTTCCATCCAAAATTTCAAGTTCCAAATTCAATCAAATTCAAGTTCAATTTCAATCCAATCCAATTCCAATTTCAATTCGTAATTTCATTCAAGCTCAACAAGATTCAAGTTCATTTTTTCAATTCAAAGCAAATTTCAAGTTTTACTCAGTTCAAGGCAATTTTCATTTCTTTCCAATTCATTCGAGTCATCATATTAAATTCTAGTCAAGTTCAATTCCATTTCAAATTTCCTTCCTAAATTATGTAAGACAAGCCCGCGACCAAAACAACACGCAGCTTCCAAGCCATTTTTTTTAGTCCCACTTTCAAAGACCAGCAAACAACAAAAAGCCTTAACAACCACATAAAAACATGATAACAGCAGAATAACCAAATGAAAATGAAAGACAAAAACTGTGGCACCAACCAAACTCAACAACTAAACCTGCTGGAGTTGTGAGAAAATCGTACAAACAGTCACCTTCTTGCCAATTTACTACACAAAAACTGCTACCCAAAAAAAACAAACCCTCCTACGCACCAATTTCCGCACAACCTGTACAATCCTTTCCAAGTTAACACTCACAAAACTTCCATGATACCAGCCGCATCTCGCCAAGCTCCATCCATCTGTAGCAATACACATAAACACACGCAAAAAAAAATCAACTGAATCTGATACAAAACCTTGACAAAACCATCACAAGCACACACACCCAAAACCGTACACAAAACAATTTTGCTGCCACAAACAACACACAAATAAACCTTCAGCAAACCACTTTGCTAAAACCATCAATACCCGACCCCACCACATTCATTCTACATCACCGTACCATCCAACCAACATGATTCTACAACTCACCTACAACCTTGCCACAACGTACGCAACACACCAGCAAGGATAAAACAGTACGACCTGCTACTTCCCCAAAATTCATACCACGCGAAACCAAAAACCACCCCATTAACCGCATAAAAAAAATTCCACTACACCAAATCGTACAAAAAAAAAAAAACCTCCCAATCTTGTAAACGCAGCAACAAACACCAAAACTGCAACGACTTGAAATTCACTCATCTCTCCTATAAAACCAACTTCATTCTCACATCATTCCTCAAGCTTTTCAAGCCAACAAACCTCTGCCAAATCTTCTCCCCAAACTTCTTCTTCTTCCAAAACAAATCTTCAATTCTTCACTCAACCCTCACGACCATTTCACCACCTTCATCAAGAACCCTTCTTCAACACGAATCCAACCCACACACCCTTCAAACCAAAACCGGTTTCGAATCAGAATAAGAAGAAGAAAGGTTGTTTGAAACTGAAAAATCCCAGAACCACAAAAAAACCTTAACCTCAAAAACCCAATCGAAATTGACGGAGAAGAAGAAGAGAGGTCGATGAGTCGAAAAGAAAAACCAAATCGTGAGAGGAAACAAACCTAAGAAATCAAAACCGGATGGAAACGAAACCTCTTTGAGCAAGAGAATCGGATGAAATAAAGGTTGGATCGGAGTGATTGTGTGCGTTGTTCTTGTTTATTAGTCTCTTTCATACGTTTTCTGATGATGGTGATGTCTGTGTCTCAAGCGGGTCTTTTTTTTTCTTATGACCGATTTCTTTTTTTATTTTGTAAGCTTGGTTTTAAAAGAAGAAATAAAATTTTACCTTATACTCCTATTTTTATTTTTATACCCTAACATTTTATAAAAAATACCAATTTTGTCTTTGTATATTTTGAATTAATTTATTATTTTATTTTTTAAATATTTTTTAAATTTTATTTCGTATATCGGAAGACTTGACAAAAGAGTTCCGGTAGTTATTTTTTAACTTATTTTTTGTGTACCGGAAGACTTTGCAAAATAGTTCCGGTAATCAATTTTTGTGTACCGGAAGACTTTACAAAAGAGTTCCGGTAGTCATTTTTTAAAAATAAATTTGTGTGTACCGGAAGACTTTGCAAAAGAGTTCTGGTAGTCAATTTTTGTGTACCGGAAGACTTTGTAAAAGAGTTTCGGTAGTCATTTTTTGAAATACTTTTTAACTTTTATTTTGTGTACCGGAAGACTTTGGAAAAGAGTTCCGGTTGTCAATTTCTGTGTACCGGAAGATTTTACAAAAGAGTTCTGGTAGTCATTTTTTTAAACTTTTTTGTGTGTACCGGAAGACTTTGCAAAAGAGGTCCGGTAGTCAATTTTTGTGTACCGGAAGACTTTACAAAAGAGTTCCGGAAGTTATTTTTTGAAATATTTTTTTAACTTTTATTGTGTACTGGAAGATTTTGCAAAAGAGTTTCGGTAATCAATTTTTATGTACCGGAAGACTTTACAAAAGAGTTCCGGTAGTCATTTTCTAAAACATTTTTTAACTTTTATTTTGTGTACCGGAACTCTTTTGTAAAGTCTTCCGGTATATAAAATAAAATTTAAAAAATAGAATAATAAATTAGTTAAAAATATACAAGGGTAAAATTGATATTTTTTATAAAATGTAGGGATATAGAGATAAAAGTCGGGGTATGAGGTAAAATTTTCAAGAAGAAAATCTGATAATCCATGACTTGGTTTCCTTAGCTGGTCTTATGTGTTGCTTGTAGTGGGTCGTAGAGCCATTTGGGTTTTCTTAACACCTTTTTTTTTTCTTTTTGTTTTATATGCCACCGTATTTTGTTTGGGGGAGATGGGCCATGAGGGCCATCTTGTTTCCTCACACCCCATTTCCTGCGGTTCACCCCTCCTTCTTCTTACTTTTTCTTTTCTTTAATTTTTTATATCATTTTATATTTGTTTTGGTAGATTTTAGAATTTTTTTTAAGATGTTGTGAATTTTTAGTATTTTGTAGGATTTTCAATTTTTCTTTTCGGTTTCATTTTCAATTTAATTGGTCAATGATATAACAAAAGATTGTAGATTGTAAAATCTTGATCAATATGGGACCATTTTCTTTTTTAATTGGTCAATGAAAGTCAAATATCATAGATTATCGATTTCTCGATTTAAAATCATGATTAAGACGAGACTATTTCGATTTCCATTTCATTTTGCATTATCTTCTTCTATTTTCTTTTCATCTTCGATCGATGAAGTCTTTCTATTCACGAATGTTAATTATCGAGATTGTTAACTGAAATTCTGGTATCAGATATGTGATGTTAAGTGAGATGTCACAACATCAATATCTGTTGTATGAACAAGGCAGTAAAATAACAGTAAATAAAAACAATAAAATAACACACAGAATTTGTTCACCCAGTTCGGTCTAACAACCTACATCTGGGGGCATACCAAGCCAGGAAGGAAGTCCACTATTAGCAGTATCAATTCGTAGACCCTACAGTCTACACACCCGTTGACGATCTACTCACTTAATAACTACCCAATGACACTTCTACCTAAGTCCTCCCTAGGTAAGAGACTCCATCTCACTTCCAATTATCGCAATGATGTCTAGCAGTCAACACCTCAGCCACTGCATCAACAGCTTGATTTCCAACAACTCTCCAAACACATAGAAGACACACTCATATGCTAATACTCAGCCAAGACTCTTGACTAAGAACACCATCTTGAAGTTGCTTAAAAGCTTCCTCCAAGAATAATACATCTCTTACCTACAGGCTTCGAGATAAACACGATGACCATCCCACAAACCGAGTGGTTCATCGACCAACACAACCCTTATAATTTACATGATGGCTGGCTTGCTATTTCTAGGTTACAAAGACCCTATTTATAACCTATACCCAACTGGATTTGGGCTTCTAATCACCGCATATCAGCTGCTACAAATCTGCAAAAGATTCTCCTACAAAATAGGTCTTCAATCAAATCCTTCCTAATTTATCTCCATAATTGGAAAGTCATTACTCTTCAATATTCTTCTTGATTCTGACTTGAATCTTCCAGACCTATAAATCAGCTCCACCAAGGATACATAATATTTCCAGGATCTTATGTATCTTTTAAATCTTCACGTTTTAATTCAGCTGCAAGATCTTCTCCATAAGAATAGGAACACATCTCCAAATAGTTTACTAAAAAGTCTCCAAGATCCTTTTTATGAAATCAAATTAAATCTACACTTTGTTCCTAATAAATCTCTTTGACCTGCGTATAATGATGAGGTATATCCAAACAGATCTCATCAAATCAAATATGTCAAGAGATATACAATAGCAGCACCTACTGTAACAGACAATGATGTTGTGACATCTCCTTTAACATCTTGATTAACCATCACAGAGCAGCAGTACCTTAAAACAACCATGCACTCATATCAGCTTAGTGCAGAACAACATGTCAAGACATCACACTTGACATCTCCATAACCTGCAACTAATCTAATATGACAGATACTGAACATAACTAGTTAGTGCAGAACAGCATGTCAAGACATCCTCCTTGACATTTCACAAACTGCAACTAAACTATAATGGCAGATACACAAAACAGCATGTTAAAACAACTTAAGTGACATAAAGCTATCAAATAGGTTTTAACAAAATTTAGCCAACACAAATACTGCATAGCTGCAGAACTAACAAACTCCCCCTTTGGCAAATTTTGGCCAAAACCATCATATCATATCAAATATATCAGCAGCAGAAGATAGTCACACACATCAGTAGCAGATAAAACAATTATCAGCACTGCAACACCTACACAAGCAGATCAGCACTCAATCTTCATCTGCACACATACACAACCTCACACAGCCACTCACACTAACTCAGAGAAGTTAGAACATCATATAGAACATCATATGTCAGCAGCACACTCATCTCCCCCTGACTCCATCCAGCTCCCCCTAAAGCCAAGGAACAGAAATAACAACACCTAAGCTCTCCCCCCTCTTTAGCCACAATTGGACAAAGCAAAAACACACCAGAACAATATCCATACACCCTTTGGATAACACAACCAGCTCCTCCTCAAGGAAACAACCAAGGACACTGGCTACTACTACTTACTTCTCCCCCTTTTTAGCCATAATATGCCAAACCAAGCAACTATGCATTTAAGGGAAATCAACCAGAAGCAGAAAAAAAAACAGTAGTATTACTCCCCCTGACGTGGATAACTAGTGCTCCTGAATGGAAAACATAAGACGCATCTTCATGTCTTCAAGAGCTTACTCCCAGTCCAGCCACCTGCTGAAGCACATTCATTTTGGAACCACAATCCCTTCTGACAAGAAAAAGTAGTCACTCACACATGAAGTTACATCATGCTATACGTGAGGAACATAAGGATCACCATCCGCCTTCAAACAAGCTAAAGCTGCCCCTTAAGCCAAGGGACCAGAAACAACCAGAGAGCCACAAAAACTTCAAATCCACAAAAAAAACACATCACAGCTCATCACATCACAGAAGATCACAATAACACAAGAACAGTACTCTCTCCCCAAGCTTTTCAACTGGCCTTAGCAAGGCCCCAACTCTCCAAAGGCAGTCATTCCCTATCATTCTCCCGTATGACAATCTGGAATACTCCTGATCAGTTGATGAGTATCTTCATATTCAGACTTCCAAACAAACAATACCTGATCTACTTCAGTCTTTTCTACATTCTCCATCCAAAGCAGACCTTCTACTTCATCATTCTCCCGTATGACTATGTAGACGCTCCTTAGGCATAATGTAGGCACCACGCTTCTAAACCAGAGCATAATCATCCTTCACCAAGGATATCCAACCAGATAATGTCCCAACACAAGTTAGAATATCTGCCACACACCAAGACATCATCACCATGATTCTTGATATGCTCCACCAACTGGACTTACTATAGCATAGTAATCCAATGAACTAGAGAAATAAGATCTCATCCACCTTCAAGAAGAATAATCTCCTTGAGTCTTCAACTCATCACTCTTCTGCCCAAGAGTAACTTATTCCAAGATAATCCTCAATAATAACCAGCTGCCACACTCTAATTATCTTGATTCTTTGAATCCACTTCTGAGATCAACCAAATGCCACAGTTTGATCACCTCATTCATGAATCCTCATATGAAAACAACCAAATGCCACATTTTGACCTTTTTCACGTTTGTCAGAACTCTCACAAAGATATCCTGATCCACCAAGAAAACTTGATCTTCAAGTCACATGTTCCAATTGCTCAATAGCAAACACACTTAGATTCCCTAAGCCATGGTCATGTAACATCTTCTCCTTCCTGCAGCTCCCGCAAACTGCCATGAGAACGATCTTTTTGAAACATCCTATTATTCATTCCTATAGATCACCCTATCATAAGCTGATGTGCCACATCACCGGCTGAGACTTCTGATGTTAAGCTAGATGTCAGAACATTATGACATCCGACTGTTGAATTCAGCTCTTCCTTCTGCCACTCAGAAGAACCTTTTCCCTTTGCAGAAACAGATTTCCATGCTCTCATAGACTTGATTCAACAATCAAGTTTTAGTAGAAAACCTTCATCCTGCTTAGAAACTCCAAAGACTTCAAACCTACCACATCTGAATCTTCAGAAAATAAGTAGTCCAATACTACCCCATAGAAATACTAAAGAATGTCACTTCCCTTAGTAGAGCCGTCAGTAGAAAGCCAGAGATAACTGCCACTTATCCTCGACCTTCACAACCAGAGCAAACACCATGCTCCAAACCACTTAGATCAGAAATAAACTAATCCAAGCTGTAACCATCAAGATTATGATGTCTTTATAGTCTTCCATCTTCATCTTCAACAGCACCACCATCTGGACAAGTCATCCACAATACTTTCTAGGAACAGATGATAAGCAATAATCCCAGGTCAACACCTAGGCGACTTGTGAGCGAATGTAGAACCCCTCCCATGATTCTCCAAACCTCTGATGAAAAGATGTTAAAACAATTGACAGAACATCCTTAATCTTGTCTTTCAAGGATAATCAATTAAATACTTGTGAATTTCACAAATAGCAATTGATCTTAAATCCCTGTGGTTTAACCATTCTTCAGATTCCAGCATCTTCTGAATCTTATTCATGACAACCATTCATACCACAAAAACATTCCAGGTTAGGTCAGTGTCTTGACCTTTCACTCCACCCTGAGCAAAGAACTGAAATGATGTTTCAACATCAGTTCCGACATCAGCAACCATAGTAAATCACATTAAACATCTACTATGTCTTTGGAGACAACAACCATAGTAATCCACACACATCTCTTGCAAGGGACACAAGAGCATTGACCATCAGTAGCTAATCAACCTTCAAACCCAGAACATACACACAAGCAGGAACCTGCATACTCTACATCTCAAGAATCTTCAAACTTCTAATGTTCAGACCTCATGTCTGTCTTTGAGATGTTGGATGCCATCCTTCTGCACCTAAAGGAGATAAACCATTGACTGGTCATCACAAACAGCATAGTAAAATATGCTTCTCCCAACACTTCAACCTACAAGTTTGCACAACAGTTTTCACAACCGTCGCAATACGGCCTCGCGACCGACATTTCTGAGACAGTACGGAAACCGTCGTAACTTACAAATTGCGACGGTTCTAACCGTCATAATCTGCCAAAATGAACCGTCGCAATTTTCCAATTTTCTTGTAGTGAATCCTTACAAAAAGATGTTCCATTATGTGAGGACACCACATAACTCTCCAGCTTCTCATGCAGATACCATAATCTTTTGGTCCAACCAACTCCTCCTTGATCCAAACACAACTGCTCGTCCTAGATGGTTTGGATGACATTCCAACACCAGTCAACCAGTTAGGTTATTACACCTCCTCTATGCAAGCCAGGAGTAGGTTCCAGACAGATGTGATCAATACACATTTGTTTAGCCCCTAAGCAACTGCAATGCCAAATATTTATCCACAAGATTCTGCACACTCTGCTAGTTTGATGTCCCAACAACTGGTAGAACATCATTCAAGAACAGTACCAAGGGATCCTTCAATATATACCTGTGGATGGTCTTTCAGAGAAGAGAGCAAAAATAAATTGCATCCTTCTAATCTCTCATCAACAAACTTATTGAAAATACCTTTATGAGTGGACTTGGGTCAAACCTCAAGTATCTTTGGTCACTTTAATAAGTCAGTTAATATTATCCTCAAGTATCACAACACCATGTGATACACCTTCAAAGTGTTGTGGCCTCAACACACAAAACCACCAGGAGTTTTCTGACAGATACATATGCAGCGGAACACAGATAAAGAAAACCTCTCAACAACCTTCAGGCAAACATTAATAACTATTGCACAAACACCACACTCCAGGTGCAACAGGTCAGCATAGGTTGAAAATAAATCACCCTACAAAGCAACTCACCACATGCCTGACAACTTCAAACAGAGCCAATACATACCCTGTCACAAATAGTCCATCCTCTACTTCAAGGGATCATACAAATAACTATATGAACTGACCAAGTCCATAACTCAGCAAAACTATCTTCTTTCACATGAACCAGAAAGTATCTTCCCTAGATCTCATCCAGAAACAGACAGGATGCCTGCTCTGATACCAATTGAAATTCTGATATCAGATATGTGATGTTAAGTGAGATTTCACAACATTAATATCTGTTGTATGAACAAGGCAGTAAAACAACAGTAAATAAAAACAATAAAACAACACACAGAATTTGTTCACCCAGTTCGGTCTAACAACCTACATCTGGGGGCATACCAAGCCAGGAAGAAAGTCCACTATTAGCAGTATTAATTCGTAGACCCTACAGTCAACACACCCGTTGACGATCTACTCACTTAATAACTACCCAATGACACTTCTACCTAAGTCCTCCCTAGGTAAGAGACTCCATCTCACTTCCAATCATCGCAATGATGTCTAGCAGTCAATGTAGCGAGTGATTTTTGGATGTGGTTGCGAAGCACGATCGCTCTAGTACTACAGCTCGATTAATTTTTTATCCTATTGAAGCTGATGAAGGAAGGGAAATAGATGTCTCCAACTAACCCTGCTTGCATACTGAGTTTGAACAGTGGTCTGTTAGGTTATAGATGCTACAAAGATTCGGGGTCTCTCTTAGGTTATTTTGTTAAGGTAGTGCCTGGAAGTTTGGTAGGAGTTTAAGACTGATCTTTTTCGGCTGATATGTGAAGATATGGGATTTTGGGTTTTTGTTTAGTGTGCTCGCTAAGATTTTTCTTTCAATCTTATGCCTACGTATTCCCGTTTACCGAAACAGGGAAATCAGAGCGTTTGTAGTTCCTCCTATTCTATGGGAGGAAATGGGTGTTTTGGTGTCTTGTTCAAAGCCCTAGACGTGAAGCGAAAAGTGATTGATATCTTGTTCAAAGCCCAAGATGTGAATCTAAAGGTGATTTGTATCTTGTTTAAAGCCCAAGATGTGAAGCTAAAAAGATATTTTTCTTTAGAGAGAACTCGTCATCTCTAAAGAGGGTATGTTTGTCACAACTGTTGGGTGACTGACTACAAAGGAGGATTACTTTAACCGGGATATGTGAATCTGGTAATGCCATAATTTCCTTTATAGGGGATTTTTAACCTGGAGGAGAAGACTTTAACTCAGTGTAGAGCAATGCCATCTTTCCTTAGGAATTTCTCATGCTAAAAGAGGGACAGTGGCATGGATGTAAATAATCCAGAGGCTTGCCGCTTACAGCGATTAGATGAAAGGGAAGAAGTTGTTGATGTTTGTGTACTTTGAATGAGGCACAACTTTGATGCTAAAAGGTTGATTGGATCAACCAGTTGTTTTCTTATACAAAGCCTAAGAGGAGGCTATTGGCCCAATAAGAGGGAGTTTTTATGTGTCTCGTACGAAGCCCAAGAGAGAGGCTAAAAGGGTTGACTCAACAAGAGAATCTTTTATACTCAACAAGAGAGTGTTTTTGTATCTCGTACGAAGCCCGAGATGGAGGATGAAGATTTGTTTGACTCAACGAGGGAGTCTTTTGTGTGTCTCATACAAAGCCTGAGAGAGAGGCTAAAAGTTGTTTGACTCAACGAGGGAGTCTTTTGTATCTCGTACGAAGCCCGAGATGGAGGCTAAAGAAGTTTAACTCAACAAGAGAGTCTTTTTGTATCTCGTACAAAGCCCGAGATAGAAGCTAAAGGTTTGCTCCGCTGGGGAGAATCATTTGTACAAAGCCCAAGAGGAGGCTATGGTAACTGTTTCAGTTGAGTGACAGATCCAATATACTGATTTAAAGAGAAAATTAGTTCTTATATGAGTAACATTGTACTCATTGGTCTGAGAGTTGGGATTGTTCTCTGTTCTTTAAGGAAACGGGGAATCTAAAGGGTATCGAGACTGTCCGAGTCTACGGGTGTCTTTCTAACAAGGGCTTGAGAATATCTTTGAGACTCAAGGAAAATAGACTGTCCAAGTCTAGAGTTTTATCTCTTGTACTATATTTAAAGAAACAGTAGTAGACTCTTGGAAAGGATTGTTCTATAAAGATGACTAATTTATGTTCCTATACCTCTAGGAGGTCGTCGGGACAATTTGTACGAAGCCCAAGAGGAGGCTGGAAACTTTTAAGAAGCTGAGAGGTCCTTGTATGAAGCCCAAGAGGAGGCTATCATTCCCGGAGGAAGAAATCATTATACGAAGCCTAAGAGGAGGCTGTGAATACTTCTAAGAAGCCGACGGGTCCTTGTACTAAGCCCAAGAGGAGGCGGGTTGCTTTTAGGAAGCCTGTGGGTCCTTGTACAATGCCCAAGAGGAGGCCGATGCTTTTAAGAAGCCCGTGGGTCCCCAAACCCCGAGAAATTCAAGGCAAGCTATTCACAAGGAATAAATCAAGTCAGGAAAGTTCGAGAATTTGGAAGAAACTCAAAGATGCCATTCACGGAGAATACATTCATCTTTGGGAGTAGAGTTTCTTGACAATTCCTAATGAGGACAGCCGAAGAGAAGACTGTATCTGGTGATCCTATTGGGGATCTAGCTATCTATTTCTACAAGTAAACGAAACGACTTTTCCTGGTTCTAGACGTAGTTGCCGGGGAAACTCTAAATATCTATACTATTATTGCACAGTTGATATGAGTTTATGAAAGAAGACTTACAGCGAAACAGCCCCACAATACAGTTATATGGATAGGAAAGCAGTAAATGAAAGCGTATAAACACTTACTCGGTTGTAGAGCTTCCATGTTGTTTGGGTTAGTTGTTCAACTAATAAAGATTGAAAACAACAATATATTCAAAATCAAAGGAGAAAGCGCTTTGAAAAAGAAAGATTTGGGTCTTACAGCTCAAGGAGAGGCCCAGGGTTTTACCAGTGATTGCACTGTTAAATTTGTACAGAGGGACTTATACAAGTGACTGAGGCCCAAGAAAGGTTTTCTATACAAAGGGATGGGTCTTACACTCTCTCAAGAGGCCCAAAAAGTTTTAAAGAAAAAGAGTGGGGCTTATAACATGAGGGTAGGCCCAGATGATTTTTCGTTTAAAATGGCGATCGCGCCGAGGTTTTCTTTTAACACAGGGGGACTTATACAATAAGTGAGGCCCAAAAATGATTTTGGTTAAAAGGGGATTGGGTCTTACACTCTAATAGAGGCCCAAGAGTTTTGAATGGGTCTTATAGCTCGAGGAGAGGCCCAGTTGGTTTATTTTAAACGGGCGACGATCGCGTCGAACTTTTGAAATACAACGGGACTTATACAATAAGTGAGGCCCAAAATGGGGTTGTATTTACAAAGGGTTGGGTCTTACACTCTATTAGAGGCCCAAAAGTTTTGAAAATGATTTGTAAGGGTTGAATTAATCAAAAACCCTAATTTATTTCCAAAATGTGTTTTAATTGAATAAAAATTCAATTAAAATGATCAAAAATTGTTTAACAAGTGGGAAACAAATTATGATCTTGGATTAATGCTTCAAAAATCAAGTATTTACCTACAAAATAATTAGAAGTCATTAATCTTTGTTAAATCAAGAGGGAAAAATATTTTAAATGTTAAAAACAATTAAAACATTAATTCTTTGCAAAAATATCAATTATATAAAATAAATAATATTTTTGGGATTTTTTGGGGAAATAAAATATTTCAACAATTTTGTGAATTATTAAAAAAAGAATGAACTCAAAATCATTAAAACTCAGAGAGAAATTAATTTTTGAATCAATTAAATAAAATCACAAAATTCAAACATTCAAATGTTGGAAAATGGCGCCAAGAACAAGGGCAAGAACACGCGCGTTTTTCAGTTTGCCCAGATTTGCATTTTCTCTCCAATCTCACTGAATACTTAATCATATCATGCAATCCACATACCAATCAACTCGTTTCAACCTCACGATCATGTCTATGGCATTTAATTTCATTTAAATTAAACATATAACAAGAAATCACGAAAAATCCTCAAGAACCCTAGATTCTGCATGAAGGCTGGGATTTTGATACACGATTCAAACAAAGCAATTAACTGAGGGGAAACATTCCATGCATGATTATGAACATTTGGCAAAATTATTGTGCGAAGAAATATGCATAGATTGAGAGATGACCAAGTTTATGCTTACCTCTAGGCCGTGACAGCAAGTGCAATATGATTTTTGATTTGGAGGTGTTACATATGAGTGGTGATGATCTGAACAGCTTCCCTACACCCTATGGAGTGTGTTTGAATGCTTGGACATGATTGACATTGGCTGGATCACTTCATGGCATCTCAACTGCACTTTGGTTAAAACCTTGAGCAATTGACTGGTGATTCTGAGAAATCAGTGTTCCAGTTGTTGTTTAAGTGTTTGATCAGCTCATATGTGATGTATATGAGGTGTGTGTGTGATTGGTTTGAGTGGAATTGCCCTCTAGCTCAAAACCCGATAGCTACCTTGCTAAGATAGGCATTTTTGCCAAGAGAAAGAGATTTTGAGAAAGGCAAGTGTTGTAGGCCTTTGGTGTACTTAAACTGACCATAATTGAGCTCTATTTATAGTAGAGCAAGTTTGTTTTGCAAGGAATAGTTAATGGAAACTGCTGAGTAGGGTTGGCCAATGTTGGCAAATGAAAATCCAAGTCTCCTCTAGCCATTGACTAGAGGTTAGAGCACAGAGCTTTGGTTCCCTTGGTCTTGGATAAGTCTTGACTGAATTCAGTTGAGAATGGCTCAGTCTATGCCACCTTGGTGCTTCCATTGAATGCTCCAATCCAAAATTGGAGTCTTGTCCCTATTTTAGGCAATTCTAGGTTCAACATGCTATTTCTTGTTCCAAGGACTTTGGAGGCTTGGCTCAGTGATTGTCCCCTTTAGATTCAATCCTCAGATGTGTCCAAAAGGATAGGAGTGTTTGGATTTGCACAATTTTGGCAAATCGAGCAAAAGTGCAAAATCTGCCTTGCCTTGACAGAATTCAACAAGGCAACTTGCCAATGTTATATCTCATGGCCCAAGTTGAATTTGGTGATGTTCTTGGCCATTTTGGAAAGCCCTTACATGATACAACAACTGTTTGAACATGTTTGGTTTTGATCTCTTTTGAATCCAAGTGAAAAATCCCCCTACATTTGGAAAAAAGTAAGGCAGATTCTAACTTAGTGAAATTTTCACTAAGTGTTGGAACAAAGTGACTTTTCTTGATTTTGATCACTCCATAACTCAAAATCCATGAGGAATTTGAACATAGGCCAGTATGAAGCTTTTGTAGAGGGCAATGTGATCTACAAATCAAGCTTTGAATGGGGAACAATGGCCTTGTGGTTTAGGAGTTATGGTCCTCCAAAGTTGGTGTATTAGTGTCACTTTTTCCATGACTTAGAAAAATTTCTAAGTTTTATGGTTACCCCTTTTACAAGTTATCCCTCTTTCTTTGATTTTTCTTGATGAATGATGATTCAAATCATACATTAACATCATTTTAGGGTTAAAACCCCATTTTGGTGAAAAATCTCAAAAAGTCAAAGTTGACTTTTGTGCACAGTTGACTTTTTATCAGATGAATTCCAAACTGTGCAATCCTTCAGGAAATCATGTCCTTGACCTAAATCAAACTTGATGGACATGTTCTGTGACGCCCCCAATCTATACCCCCAATTAACACGCAATTAAAGCGGTAAAAAGAAAATTCGAAAATTGATCAGAGTATATTTGAAACATCATGGCATAGAAAGGGGGAATCACATCAAAGTAACCAAACACATAACATGCAACACCTGCTCATTTAGATATGCAACGTGGGGTAACAATCATACAGAGGAAACTTCGTTCCTTACACCCACTTTTCAGAAATTAGAATTAAAGCGGAAAGATCTAAAATCTGAATAACACATATACATATACACATATAAACTTGGCTGTCATACATCAAGTTATAACTGTACAACCAAAATATAATCATCAGATATACAAAACAATCACAAACGGCCACCCTATGCTACCCGGAGTCACATATCAGAGCCGACCGACCAAAATAATGAAGACGCAACGCTTCACAAAAGAATACCTCCAGCAACTCTAATCTGCAACGCCTCATAGAGCGTTATAAAACAGCAGAAGGGTGAGAAAAACAACCATAATATAATTGCATAAGATTATATATTAACACCAAAAATGCACAAGTAACGTATTCTCACCACCAAAGCACACAGATAAATTATAACAACACACAGTACAATTCACACGTATCAATTACCACTGCACATCAATCATTCACAATACAATCACACATATTCCATTTCATTAATCACATTCACAATTCCATGCACAAATGACTCATGATGAATGCAAATGCACATAGATCGACACAATGACTCTATGCACATGCCATACGGTACCGACTTCCATTGTCTCATGTCTCATCATCAGTTCACTCAGGAACTATTGGAACCATCGCTCGTTACTGAGACTTAGTCAAGTAACTCCTCGTCGGGCCTACGATGTTCACCCCGTCGCTTTAGGTCCTCAGGCATCGCCTCATATTTTCGAGGCACACGACGTTAAGGATTGCTTTAAGTCTCCAAAGGAGCCCACAATCGTCTATACCCATCGCTTTAAGTCCTCAGGCATCGCCTCATATTTTTGAGGCACACGATGTTATAGCATATTTCCCTCGGGAATCAAACCGTCTCTCAGGACGTTTCCATAATGCACATTATGATGCTTGGCATACAATGACTCATGACACTCACATTGCATCCATGCACACATTCATAATCATGCATAAATCATCGAATACAGCACTTAGCATTTCTTGCCTTTCGGCCACAACTTATCCTCACAACAGCATATAAGGCATACATATCCAAAGCGCAACATATAGCATAATACATGACAATTATGCACCATTAAAACGACAAAAGTCGACCATTGACACTATTCACATTTACCGACAAAATAAAATCGACCAACAAATTCTAAACCATCATAATAAGAAAGTACAGCTCAATGGCTTTCCAACGCATCAAACCACGCCTCAAACCGAAACACAGATCAAAAGTTATGAAGAAAACAAAATTACACGAACAGCTCTGTTCGCTGGGCGAATCTCCCTCGCGAGCATTCGCTAGCTGCTTCGCTAGGCGAACATCCCTCGCGAGCATTCGCTAGTTCCTTCGCTAGGCGAATGTTCCAGCGAACCAACTGTTAGCTAAAAACAGACACAAAGTTCGCTAGGCGAGCACTTGGCGAACCAGGTCAGAACCAAATAGAGCCAAAAACACCCAAAGTTCGCTAGGCGAACACTCTAGCGAACCTTCGCTCATGCCTTCGCTAGGCGAATACCCGTAGCGAACCTTCGCTACCCTTCGCTGAATGGTTCGCTAGGCGAACCTGCGAAAACTCAGAATCCTTCAGTGCTGTTGAAAACCCAAAAATGATATTTTCCAACCCAAACCATTTCCAAATCAACATATTTCAATCAGAACCTATTCTAATCATGTCAACAAGCAAACTACCACCTTTACATCGATTTCCAACCGTTAAACCATCGATTCTACTCATTTTATCGTTTCGACCTAAAAGTGAAAAACATGGAAAGCAAGAGAATCATCCAAACACATTCATACATAATCATATACAAGCATAGTATAATCGAGTTTCGCACCCTTACCCGATTTAATTCGATTCTAGGAATTGATCTTGATGATTTTCACACTTTTTCTCCAATTTTCTCCCTTCTCCTCTTTTCTTCTCTTTTACCTTCTTTCTTCTTTCTTTCTCTCTATTTTTCTTTCCCTTTTCTTTTCTATTTTCTTTTCTTACTAACTTAGTAAAAATATCTATGAAATGTCCAAAATACCCCCACACTCAAATATCTCGCAAACGTTCCCAAAACGCGATAAAATATAATCACGACGAAAAATAACATATTTTCACACAAAAGTTGAAATTACAATAAAATAATAATAAAATAATAAAAAATGACTCAATAAAATAAAATTGGCAAAACGGGGCGTTACAATTCTCCCCCACTTAGAAATTTTCGTCCTCGAAAATCTTACCTGATACAAACAACTTCGGATACGACTCCCGCATCCTACTCTCCAATTCCCACGTCAAATTACCCTCAGCAGCGCCTCCCCACGCCACTTTCACAAGTGCAATCTCTTTGCCCCTCAACCGCTTCACCTCGCGATCCAAAATCCTAACTGGTAATGCCTCGATCGTAAGGTTATCTCTTACCTCAACCTCGTCCATCGGAATCACATGTGAAGGGTCCGGAACATACTTCCGAAGCTGTGAAACATGAAAAACGTCATGCAAATTTGACAGATTCGGCGGTAACGCCACACGATACGCTACAGTACCCACTCTCGCAGATATCTGGTAAGGACCAATAAATCGAGAAGTAAGCTTCTTAGATTTTAAAGCACGACCAACACCCGTTACCCGGCGTAACCCTCAGAAATACGTGATCACCCTCTTGAAACTCAAGATTCTTACGTCTCCGATCATGATAACTCTTTTGTCTATCCTGAGAAGCCTTCATTTTCTCACGAATAAACTTTACCTTTTCCGTCGTCTGTTGTACTAATTCCGGTCCAACCACAGAACTCTCACCAGTTTCGTGCCAACACAACGGCGTTCGACATCTTCGTCCATATAAGGCCTCAAAAGGTGCCATTCCGATACTAGAATGGAAACTGTTATTATACGTGAACTCAATCAAAGCAAGATAACCGTCCCACGCACCACCTTGTTCCAAAACACACGCTCTCAACAAATCCTCCAACGACTGAATAGTTCTTTCGGTCTGACCATCTGTCTGCGGATGATAAGCCGAACTCAACCTCAATTTAGAACCCAAAGCCTTCTGTAAAATTTCCCAAAACTCGATGTAAACCTAGGATCTCGATCCGAAACAATACTTAAAGGAACCCCATGCAATTTCACCACCACACTGATATAGATCTCAGCTAACCATTCCAAAGAAAAACTGATGTCAATCGGAATAAAATGCGCCGATTTAGTCAGCCTGTCCATAATCACCCAAATAGCATTATGCCCACGCTGAGTGTTCGGTAATCCCGTCACAAAATCCATCGAAATGCTATCCCATTTCCACTCAGGAATATCCAACGGTTGCAACAAACCACTAGGTCTCAAATGTTCCACTTTCGATTTATGATAAGTCAAACAAGCATACACAAACTGAGCCACATCTCTTTTCAAACCAGACCACCAGAAAATCTTCTTCAAATCTTGGTACATCTTATTCGCACCCGGATGTATACTTAAATTACTCCGGTGTCCTTCCTCCAAAATTATTCTTTTCAACTCCGCATCATCAGGTATACATATACGACCACGGAATCTCAAAACACCAAAATTATCAACCTTGAAATCCACATTCTCATTCCTCATCAAATCAACGAATTTCAAATCCAGTTTTTGTTTCTCACTAACCGACATCAAAAATTCATTCGTAACTTTCAACATTCCAAGCCTCACACTAACCGATGTCACTTCACATACCAAACTCAAATCTCTAAACGATTCCAAAAGTTCCAACTCTTTCACCATCAATGCGGACATATGCAACGATTTCTGGCTCAATGCATCGGCTACCACATTAGCTTTACCAGGATGGTAATTCAAGCTAAGTCGTAGTCTTTCAAGAATTCCAACCATCTCCGCTGTCTCATGTTCAACTCTTTCTGATCAAATAAATATTTCAAGCTTTTATGATCACTAAAGACTTCGAACCTTGCACCATAGAGATAGTGCCTCCAAATCTTCAACACAAAAACTACCGCCGCTAACTCAAGATCATGAGTAGGATAGTTTTTCTCATGAACTCTTAACTGCCTTGAAGCATAAGCTACAACTTTACCTTCCTGCATCAGAACACCACCCAAACCAATTAAAGAAGCATCGCAATACACAACAAATGGTTCATTAGGATTAGGTAAAATCAGAATAGGAGTTGTCTTCAATCTCCTCTTCAGCTCACAAAAACTTTCTTCACATTGAATATCCCAAATGAATGCTTTGCCCTTACAAGTCAACTGCGTCAAAGGAAGAGCTAGCTTAGAAAAACCTTCAATGAACCTCCGGTAATAACCAGCCAAACCCAAAAAGCTTCAAATTTCAGTAACGGATCTAGGAGCCTCCCATTGTAGAACTGCTTCTACTTTAGATGGATCCACAGCAATACCATTACCTGAAATTATGTGCCCAAGAAAACTCACCTCAGACAACCAGAATTCACACTTGGACAATTTGGCAAAAAGCTTCCTTTCCTTCAAAACCTGCAAAACAATACGTAAATGCTCTGCATGTTCTTCACGAGACTTAGAATAGATTAAAATATCATCAATAAACGCCACCACAAAACGATCCAAATGCTCATGGAAAATCCGATTCATGTATTCCATAAACACACCAGGCGCATTAGAAACCCCGAACGGCATCACTGAATATTCATAATGATCGTAACGTGCTCTAAAGGCCGTCTTCTGAATATCCTCTTCCTTCACCCTTATCTGATGATACCCCGATCTCAAATCAATCTTACTAAACACACAAGCACCAACCAACTGATCCATCAGATCATCAATCCTTGGAAGCGGATATTTGTTCTTAATCGTCACTTTGTTCAACTGGCGATAATCAATACATAATCGCATACTCCCATCTTTCTTTTTCACTAACAAAACTGGAGCACCCCAAGGAGAAACACTTGGCCTCACGAACCTCTTTTCCAACAAATCACTTAACTGCTTTTTCAACTCCACCAATTCAGATGCCGACATTCTATAAGGTGCCATAGAAACAGGTCTAGTACCAGGAACTAGATCTATAGAAAATTCAACCTCTCTCACCGGCGGCACATCTGAAATATCATCAGGAAACACCTCAAGAAATTCGTACACAACAGGAAACACATCAAGAGAAACCTGACTATCCACAGTCAATGAAGCAAACAAACCAAACAACTGAGCTTCATCCGCTAAAAGTCTCTTCAACTCTTTAGTAGACAAGAAACTCGAGTCTTCATCTTCCTCAAGAGAAGGAAACCTTACAAGCTTATGATAATAATCAATGTGCACCCGATTGAATTGCAACCAATTCATTCCCAACACCACATCTAAACCTTCCAACGGTAAACACACCAAATCCATCACAAAGTCTTTACCATAAATGGCTAAAGGACAACTCAAACACACCAAAGAAGTAGTTACTGACCCCATCGCTGGAGTATCAATAACCATCTCACCATCCATCGAAGACAACCCAAGATTCAAATGTTCCGCGCACTCAGACGAAATAAACGAATGAGTCGCTCCAGTATCAATAATAGCAATTAAAGGCATATTATTAATAAAGCAAGTACCTCTTATCAGACGATCAGCACTTGAAGTCTGAGTTCCTGCCAACGAAAACACCTTACCACTAGTCTGAGCCTTCTTCGGATTAGGACACTTCGAACTAATGTGACCAGGTTCCCCACAGTTATAACACTTCACTACATTCTTCCTTTTACAATCAGCTAAAACATGTCCGATACCACCACAATTAGAACACTTATCCACTTTCTTCCTACATTCCATCTGGCGATGACCCAATTCACCACATTTAAAACACCTAGGAGCATTAGACATACCTCCTCCACTTGACCTTCGATCAAAATTACCCCTTTGTTTACCTTTATCAGCCGGTGACACATACGGACCACCACGGAACTGTTGTTTCCCTTTCCTATCACTTACACTTTTATAGTGAGCAGAACGAGCCTTACTATCTTCATCATAAATCCTACAGCATTCCACCAAATTAGCAAACCTTCGGATCCTCTGATAACCAATAGCCTGCTTTATCTCAGGACGCAAACCACTTTCATACTTCACACACTTTGAAAATTCAGCAGTCGCTTCCACATAATGAGGGTAAAACTGCACAAGTTCCACAAACTTAGCAGTATAGTCAATAAACGACATATTACCTTGATTTAGCTCTAAAAACTCAATCTCCTTCTTTCCTCGGACATCCTCGGGAAAATACTTCCTTAGAAACTCTCGGCTAAACACCTCCCAAGTAATCTCTTCTTCCTCCTCCTCAGCTTCCAACACCTGACGAGTACTGACCCACCAGTCATCAGCCTCTTCGTGTAACATATGAGTGCCCAGCCTCACCTTATCATCATCGTCATCACAATCCATTACCCTAAAAATCCTCTCAATCTCTTTCAACCACAACTGCGCACCATCCGGATCATGTTTCCCTTTAAAGACCGGCGGCTTATTCTTTCTAAACTCATCATTTCCTGCAGCATTCGGCGCCCCCTACATAGCTCGTGCCATCGCTTCCATCGCAGCAGCCAAAGCAGCATCATTACGACCAGCCATATTCTGTTCGTCCAAAACAAAAACTATGGTTAAACAACAACTCGCTCAACACAACTCGCCCAATATGCCAGACACAACAGACACAAACTACACAACTGACACGGACTGGCTCTGATACCACTTAATGTGACGCCCCCAATCTATACCCCCAATTAACACGCAATTAAAGCGGTAAAAAGAAAATTCGAAAATTGATCAGAGTATATTTGAAACATCATGGCATAGAAAGGGGGAATCACATCAAAGTAACCAAACACATAACATGCAACACCTGCTCATTTAGATATGCAACATGGGGTAACAATCATACAGAGGAAACTTCGTTCCTTACACCCACTTTTCAGAAATTAGAATTAAAGCGGAAAGATCTAAAATCTGAATAACACATATACATATACACATATAAACTTGGCTGTCATACATCAAGTTATAACTGTACAACCAAAATATAATCATCAGATATACAAAACAATCACAAACGGCCACCCTATGCTACCCGGAGTCACATATCAGAGCCGACAGACCAAAATAATGAAGACGCAATGCTTCACAAAAGAATACCTCCAGCAACTCTAATCTGCAATGCCTCATAGAGCGTTATAAAACAGCAGAAGGGTGAGAAAAACAACCATAATATAATTGCATAAGATTATATATTAACACCAAAAATGCACAAGTAACGTATTCTCACCACCAAAGCACACAGATAAATTATAACAACACACAGTACAATTCACACGTATCAATTACCACTGCACATCAATCATTCACAATACAATCACACATATTCCATTTCATTAATCACATTCACAATTCCATGCACAAATGACTCATGATGAATGCAAATGCACATAGATCGACACAACGACTCTATGCACATGCCATGCGGTACCGACTTCCATTGTCTCATGTCTCATCATCAGTTCACTCAGGAACTATTGGAACCATCGCTCGTTACTGAGACTTAGTCAAGTAACTCCCCGTCGGGCCTACGATGTTCACCCCGTCGCTTTAGGTCCTCAGGCATCGCCTCATATTTTCGAGGCACACGACGTTAAGGATTGCTTTAAGTCTCCAAAGGAGCCCACAATCGTCTATACCCATCGCTTTAAGTCCTCAGGCATCGCCTCATATTTTCGAGGCACACGATGTTATAGCATATTTCCCTCAGGAATCAAACCGTCTCTCAGGACGTTTCCACAATGCACATTATGATGCTTGGCATACAATGACTCATGACACTCACATTGCATCCATGCACACATTCATAATCATGCATAAATCATCGAATACAACACTTAGCATTTCTTGCCTTTCGGCCACAACTTATCCTCACAACAGCATATAAGGCATACATATCCAAAGCGCAGCATATAGCATAATACATGACAATTATGCACCATTAAAACGACAAAAGTCGACCATTGACACTATTCACATTTACCGACAAAATAAAATCGGCCAACAAATTCTAAACCATCATAATAAGAAAGTACAGCTCAATGGCTTTCCAACGCATCAAACCACGCCTCAAACCGAAACACAGATCAAAAGTTATGCAGAAAACAAAATTACACGAACAGCTCTGTTCGCTGGGCAAATCTCCCTCGCGAGCATTCGCTAGCTGCTTCGCTAGGCGAACATCCCTCGCGAGCATTCGCTAGCTCCTTTGCTAGGCGAATGTTCCAGCGAACTAACTGTTAGCTAAAAACAGACACAAAGTTCGCTAGGCGAGCACTTGGCGAACCAAGTCAGAACCAAACAGAGCCAAAAACACCCAAAGTTCGCTAGGCGAACACTCTAGCGAACCTTCGCTCATGCCTTCGCTAGGCGAATACCCGTAGCGAACCTTCGGTACCCTTCGCTGAATGGTTCGCTAGGCGAACCTGCGAAAACTCAGAATCCTTCATCGCTGTTGAAAACCCAAAAATGATATTTTCCAACCCAAACCATTTCCAAATCAACATATTTCAATCAGAACCTATTCTAATCATGTCAACAAGCAAACTACCACCTTTACATGAATTTCCAACCGTTAAACCATCGATTCTACTCATTTTATCGTTTCGACCTAAAAGTGAAAAACATGGAAAGCAAGAGAATCATCCAAACACATTCATACATAATCATATACAAGCATAGTATAATCGAGTTTCGCACCCTTACCCGATTTAATTCGATTCTAGGAATTGATCTTGATGATTTTCACACTTTTTCTCCAATTTTCTCCCTTCTCCTCTTTTCTTCTCTTTTCCCTTCTTTCTTCTTTCTTTCTCTCTATTTTTCTTTCCCTTTTCTTTTCTATTTTCTTTTCTTACTAACTTAGTAAAAATATCTATGAAATGTCCAAAATACCCCCACACTCAAATATCTCGCAAACGTTCCCAAAACGCGATAAAATATAATCACGACGAAAAATAACATATTTTCACACAAAAGTTGAAATTACAATAAAATAATAATAAAATAATCAAAAACGACTCAATAAAATAAAATTGGCAAAACGGGGCGTTACATGTTCCATGGGTGTCATAGGGTATATTGAATCATGTCCTAGGGTTTGGGAGCATGTCCTGGTCAGAAGTCAAAGTTACAGTTGACTTTTCCCGTGAAACCCTAACTGTGGTTCAGATGAAATTGAGACTTGTTGCTCAAGCTTCTTGGATCAATCCATTGTTCCAAATGGATCAATATGGTATATTAGAGACCCCCAAATCATGTCTTGAGGTCTTGGTTCATGATTTGTCCTAAAAGTCAACTTAGGGGTGAATTAGGTCAAGAAACCCTAATTCCTGATTTTTGATGAATGCATCCCCTAAGGTAAAATTGACTTGATGATTGGGTTCATGAGGTTCCATGAAGTATATTAGGTTATGCTTTGAAGTATTGGCTCATGTCCAGAGGAAAATTTCCATCTGGAGGCCCTGGTCGACCAAACCCTAATTTGGTGACACTGGCGATCTTGAGGCTTGATCCACCTAGAAGGGAGCAGCCTTGTGCTTAATCCTTGAGGTTGGAGTCCTTTTGATCCATTGAGGATGTTTGAGAGGTTAGACAAGTTGAAGATCATTTCATTCCTTGATTGATCCTTTGTCTAAGAGCTCTGAGAGGGCCTGAAACCCTAATTCTGATTACAGTGAATGCTCACCCATCTTTGGGGAGAATGATGAGGTATGAAGGTCCATCCATATTGTGATGATGATTTGCACAATGATGGGAATCTAAGTGGTCAAAATTTGGGGTATGAAAGATGTCTCTATTTAATCTTCTTGGGGTATGAAATTTGGGGTGTGAATGACGAAGGTATTCGAGCATTCGGGGTGCAAGAGGATTAAATATCGGAATATCCGAAATTTTGACGGTGTTTATGAATGGTAATTCATGCATTCATCTTCTTTTACTAAGCAATGATGCTTAGAAAAGGTAAAAACTTCCCCTCGATCCTGGTTTCCTACCAAGGAACTGGTCTTAGTTTCCGAAATAAACTTCCCCTCGATCTTGGTTTCCTACCAAGGAACTGGTCTCAGTTTCTGAAATAAACTTCCCCTCGATCCTGGTTTCCTACCAAGGAACTGGTCTCAGTTTCTGAAATAAACTTCCCCTCGATCCTGGTTTCCTACCAAGGAACTGGTCTTAGTTTTTGTAGTAAACTTCCCCTTGATCCTGGTTTCCTACCAAGGAACTGGTCTTAGTTTCTTTTGTCAATAAACTTTATTGACAAGGGACGCTACTCGTAGCGGTTTTCCTCAAACTTCTCGCCGGATTTTCCTGGGGAGATGCCATTTGAGTGGAAAAAGTTGACGTCAGACTCGCTAGGGAACCCATTCGTCTGAATTGTAGAGGTACACAAACTTCTCTGTTTGGAGACGCCATTTGTTTCTACTGGGGAAAACGAGTCTCTTGAGAGACTGGTTTCTGCTTGGGGTCTTACATCATACTTTCTCGGGATCTTTCCGGAGAAATGCCATATGATGGGATCCAATTTTGAGGTGCCGATGACCTTTTCATCAGCAATTTTTTTGGAGAAAAACTGCCGTACTGCCGAATCTCTGCTCGAGAGGCTCTCTCTAAGGATTTTCCTTAATCCGGGAAAGCAAGGGTATCATCTTCAATGGCGACGAGTGACATTTATTGAAGGTTCTCTGGTCTTTCAGAGGTTCAAGTTATCAAAGTGGTCGATTACCGACTCTGATCTAAAAATACACTGGAGACGAGTTTGATCGGACATGATATTTCCTAACGAAGCAAGAACTGACAAACTCGATCGAGAGGACGGTTATCACGACAGGAAAAGACCGACTCAAGTGATAGTTGTGTAATATGAATATGCATGTAAATGCATGATGTATGTATGTATATGCTGACAAAACCGACACAACATACAAACTAAAAGATGAACATGACTGGATACTCGGCCATCGCGGGGCGTCAAAATATCGTTGGTCCAAAAGTAGCAATTCCACCTTGCTTAGGAGAAATAGTCCCGACTGGGAGCTATGTTGGTCAGGCTTAGGAGATAAGAACTCGGCCGAAGGTATCAGACGGGAAAACCGCATCTGATACAGTTGATCCTCCATTCAGGCGCACTGGCTTAGAAGGAGTACTTTGATTCTGCACTTTGAGGCCCGGTCGCCTTTGGATACGCAATCGAGGTTCTTTCGATGTTCAACAGTCAAAAGCAATTGCCATCTTTAATTTTAAAGCAGAAAATTTTTTACAAGTAAATTCGTTTTGTTTTATTTTAAGAATCGTTAATCATATTTAACAACGTCATTCTGTAAAGCTTAAACAAATGAGAATTAGAAACAAAAGCACAAGGGCTCAAATTTTATTGATAAGATGGAAATCAGCCAAACGCGTGATTCCAAAGAGTATTTTCAAAGCTAGAAAATGGTAATTTACAGGGAAAAGGGCTACGTTGAAACATAACGACCACTATCCTTCTACCAACTTTGAATTCGGGACATCCTGAGCTTCTGTCGAAGATGACCTTGATCGAGATTTTCCTGACGGATGATGTAACTGCTGCTGAGGGATTTGCCCCTTTGTTGAACATAATTACTTGCCATTATCCCTAATTTTTTCCTGGATTGTACTGTGATGTTTCCAATCCACCGAGATGATTTTTGATCGTGTCCCTAATTTTTTCCTGGACCGTCCTTTCGAGTTTTCAATCCACCGAGACATTTTTTTTAGGCGAAGTATTTCTTGACTACGTCAACATTTGTGGAGTAGGCAAATTCTTCTCCATCCATGGTTGCAAGTCTCAGGGCACCGCCTGAGAAAGCTTTCTTGACCACATAGGGGCTGTCATAATCCGGAGTCCACTTGCCTCGAGAATCAGTGAGAAATGATTGTATCTTCTTGAGCACAAGGTCTCCTTTTCTGAAGACACGGGGTCTGACCTTTTTGTCAAACGCCTTCTTCATTCTTTGTTGATATAACTGACTATGGCATAGCGCCGTAATTCGTTTCTCTTCGATCAGATTTAGTTCGTCGTGTCGACTTTGACACCATTCAGCTTCTGTAAGCTTAACTTCCATCAATACCCGGATTGATGGAATCTCTACTTCGATGGGGAGCACTGCTTCCATGCCATACACTAGAGAGAAAGGGGTAGCCCTTGTCGAAGTGCGAACAGATTTTCGATAACCGTGAAGAGAAAAGGGTAGCATCTCGTGCCAATATTTGTAGGTTACAACCATCTTCTGAACAATCCTCTTGATGTTCTTGTTAGCCGCTTCTACCGCTCCGTTCATCTTGGGTCGGTAGGGAGATGAGTTATGGTGTTCGATCTTGAATTCTGTGCACAACTCTTTCATCATCTTATTGTTCAAGTTAGATCCATTATCAGTAATGATCTGGCTTGGAACACCATAACGGCAGATGATATTGTTTTTGATAAATCGGACCACCACTTGTCGGGTTACATTAGCGTACGACGCTGCTTCGACCCACTTGGTGAAGTAATCAATGGCTACCAGGATGAACCGATGTCCGTTTGAAGCCTTAGGTTCAATCAAGCCAATTATGTCGATTCCCCATATGGAAAAAGGCCATGGGGAAGAAAGAACTTTGAGATGTGTTGGCGGTACATGAATTTTGTCGGAGTATATCTGACACTTGTGACACCTCCTCATGTACTTGTAGCAGTCGGATTCCATGGTTAACCAGTAGTACCCTGCTCTTAGGATTTTTCTCGCCATTGTGTGTCCGTTGGCATGTCTGCTTCTGGTCTGTCGACGCATCGGAGCAAGACCATGTCAAAGTTCCTCTTATAGAGTGTATCACCGCTCAGGAAGAAGCTGCTTGCTAGTCTTCTGAGGGTCTTTCTGTCTTTCCTGGATGCCCCAGGTGGGTATCCTTGTTCCTGAAGGAAGCATTTGATATCGTGATACCAAGGTTTGTCGTCTATGACTGCTTCAATCGTGAAGATGTAGGCGGGCCATTCAAGGTGGATTACGTCAATCTTAGGTAAGTCATTCCATCGACCTACGCTAATCATTGAAGAGAGAGTGGCTAAAGCATCAGCCATGTGATTCTCACCACGAGGGATGTGATGAAACTCAACTCTGTTGAAGAAGGGTAGCAACCTTCTTGCATAGTCTTTGTAGGGAATCAATCCTGATTGGTATGTGTTCCAATCTCTTGTGATCTAATTGATAACCAAGGCTGAATCGCCGTATACGTCCAAATTCTTGATCCTTAAATCAATTGCTTCTTCGAGACCCATAATAAAAGCTTCGTATTCGGCCTCGTTGTCCGTACATTTGAACATAAGTCTGGCAGTGAAAGGAATGTGGGTACCCTGAGGGGTAACAATGATTGCCCCAATTCCATTTCCGTAATGATTAACTGCTCCGTCAAAGATTAGTCCCCATTGGGAACCTGGTTCTGGCCCTTCACTGGGTAACGGTTCATCGCAATCTTTCAGTTTTAGATACATGACATCTTCGTCTGGGAAGTCAAACCCGATTGATTCTTGATCGTCAATCGGTTGATGAGCCAAATGATCGACTAAAATACTTCCTTTAACGGCTTTTTGAGCGTGGTACTCTATGTCATATTCTGATAGTAGCATCTGCCAACGGGCAATCCTTCCCGTGAGAGCAGGCTTTTCAAAGACATACTTGATTGGATCCATCTCGGAGACCAACCAAGTAGTGTGGCGAATCATGTACTGACGAAGACGTTTGGCTGCCCAAGCCAAAGCGCAACAAGTTTTTTCGAGCATCGTGTACCGAGTCTCACAGTCGGTGAATTTCTTGCACAGATAGTAAATGGCAGACTCTTTCCTTTTGGTTTCGTCTTGTTGGCCAAGTACACATCCCATTGAGTCCTCTAGGACTGTGAGGTAAATGATCAGTGGTCTTCCTTCCACTAGAGGTGATAGAATCGGAGGATTCAACAGATATTCCTTAATACTGTCGAAGGCAGTTTGGCAGTCTTCTGACCAAACGCAGTCCTGGTTCTTTTTCAATAACCTAAAAATCGGCGCACACGTGGCGGTCATGAGGAATATGAATCTGGAGATGTAGTTTAAACGTCCCAGGAATCCTCTGACTTGTTTTTTAGTTTTCGGAGAAGGCATTTCTTGAATGGCCTTGACCTTGTCAGGATCAACTTCAATTCCTTTCTGGCTGACGATGAACCCTAAGAGTTTCCCCGAACGGACACCGAAGGTGCACTTGTTGGGATTCAAGCGGAGTTTATACTTTCTCAACCGCTCGAATAGTTTTGACAGGTGGGTCACATGCTCCTCTTCTGTCTTAGATTTTGCAATCATATCATTGACATATACCTCAATTTCTTTGTGTATCATGTCATGAAACAGAGTAGTCATGGCCCTTTGATAGGTTGCCCCGGCATTCTTCAAACCGAACGGCATCACCTTGTAACAAAAGGTACCCCATGGGGTAATGAATGAAGTTTTCTCCATGTCTTTCGGCGCCATTTTTATCTGGTTATAGCCCGAGAATCCATCCATGAAGTAGAAAATTTTGAACTTTTCTGTACTATCAACTAGCATGTCAATGTGTGGTAAAGGAAAGTTGTCCTTTGGACTTGCCTTGTTCAGATCCCTGTAGTCGACACACATTCTGACCTTTCCGTCCTTTTTGGGAACAGGTATGATGTTGGCTAACCATTGAGGATATTCAGATGTAGCGAGGAAACCCGCGTCAATCTGTTTCCGTACCTCCTCTTTGATTTTGATGGCCATGTCCGGGTGAGTTCGTCTCAACCTCTGTTTAACTGGAGGACATTCCGATCTCAACGGTAAATAATGTTCCACGATGCTGGTATCCAACCCTGGCATATCCTGATAGGACCAAGCGAACACATCGGCGAATTCTTTGAGAAGCTTTATCAAACTCTCTTTAGCAGTTGGACTGAGCCGTGCCCCAATCCTGATTTCTTTTCTCTCTTTTTCTGAACCCAAGTTTACCGTTTCCAACAGCTCTTTGTGAGGTTCAATGGACCTTTCCTCTTGTCTGAGTAATCGGGAGATCTCTTCTGGAATTTTGTCGCCAACTTCTTCTTTGGCCCCAAATACCGGAAACTCAAAGTCGGGAGAAGGCATCGGATAGTATGTTTCAACGGGGTGTAAAACAAGCAATATGCATGACGTGATGATTTTGTGTTTAGAAGAGATAGAGAAAATGCGAAAGTGTGTGTAGTGTTTAGATTTTACTGCTTGTTTTTATTATTTTGATTTGTTTTTTAGGATTACCATTTTCTGAAAAACGAAAAGAGAAAACAGCAAATGATGCGGAAATTTCAGAACGACGTTATTTTATTAATGAACAAGTCGAATCTTGAAACTACAGCCCTATAAAACAAAACTTTGTCGCTTTGGGCGAAGCGAAGAGGGAAAATTTACAGAAAGCGAGCCCTATCAAAACATCCGTTTCACCTGGGCAGGGTGAAAGGTTAAAGATGGCAATTACTTTGACTGGTGAACGACCTTCGGAACATTGACAGCAACCCATTGGCGGCGAACTCCTCGGTGAATCACAAAGTTTGGCACCTTCCTCGATTTGTCTTTAGAAATAATGCTGATTTCTGGTGGGGCAGGATCATTGGAATCTGTCTCCCAGGCAGAGTTGTCGTAGGAGGATTCCTCTGTTGCATTTTGCATAGCATTTGTGCTCTCAGCTGTATCTCCCCATCCAGTTGGCTGGATATCTTCGAGCCTGATACGAGAGCTTTCGGGAGCGGTGTACTTGACCATGTAGTCAAACTTTCCACTCGGTTGTCCCAAGGTGTCCCATACTTCTTTAGAACTGGAGGAGTCATCCCTCTCGATGACGTTGACCTCGGGAAAAGCATAGTTGATGAATTCTAGTCCTGCAAATGCTGCAAATTCATCGTCGTGTTGATTAGTATCTGAATGACCTGAGTGTTGATCCCATGACATGGTGGGGACACATGTATTCTGTTCAATGATGCTCAGCTGATTTTCATTACTCGGCTGACTTTCTGGCCTCAAGTTTCCTGGATAAGGCTGCCACATCGGCATACCATCCATCGGGCCATAGTAGGCGTGGTCAAAGTTATCTTTCATTGGAGTGTCTTCCTCTAATGAATTTGGTGGAGCACGGCATCCTTCCGGATCACAATCTCCATAGATCATTTCAACGTCTGACCTGGGTATAAATCTCGGGCTTTGTGCAGGATAGCAAAATGGAGTTTGCGTTTCGTCCTGAGACATATAACCGTCCTCGTTGAGGTAGGACTTCCATTCCTCATCTGTGTCAGAGGGATCCTCTTCATTGATGGCATGGACTGCTTGAGTCACTGGTTGGAGGAAGCCTCCAATGCGGAAGAAATTCTGAATGGGATGAAGACTTTCATCGTTGACAGCTGTCTGGGTGCAGGTTGCAGAAAAACCAAGACCCTTCTTTGTTTTATTGTCAGTAGGAATGACTAGCTGTCTCCATCCTGTGGTATCGGTACTCTCGACCGTTTTAATAGCATCTTTGTATGAGGAAATCGAAGTTCTTCCTTCAGATTGATTGTCCTTGCTCACCGACAGTGCTTGGAACTGCGTCCCAATAACCTCCTCGGGTTCTACACAAGTAGATGATGATAAGTTACTCACGAGCAAGTCCTGTTCTCCACAGACTGTGATGAGTTGGCCGTTCTGGATGAACTTTAGCTTTTGGTGGAGAGTCGAAGTGACCGCTCCAGCCTGATGTATCCAAGGTCTTCCTAATAAACAACTGTACGTTTCCCGGATGTCCATGACCTGGAAAGTGACTTGGAAAGTGTGAGGACCGATGGGAAGATCAACTTCGCCGATAACCGCTTTTCTGGATCCGTCAAATGATTTGACGATGACCTCGTTGATTCTCATCGGAGGGCCTTTGAATGATAATTGCATCAAAGTGGACTTCGGCATAACATTCAGGGTTGACCCTGTGTCTACCAGTATGCTGGCTAAGGCATCGTCTTGGCAGTTAACTGTGATATTGAGCACCATGTTATGACGGCGACCCTCTTCAGGTAATTCCTCATTACTAAATCCCAAATTATTGCAGGAAGTGATGTTAGAGACGATACTATCGAACTGTCTGATTGTTATATCCTGTTCCACAAAGGCCTGCTCCAAGACTTTCTGTAGAGCCTCCCTGTGCGCTTCTGAACTGAGTAACAATGATAGCACTGAGATCTTTGAAGGAGTTTGCAACAGTTGATCAACAATGTTGTATTCACTCCTTTTGATGAGCTTCAGCATCTCATCTTTGTTCTTTGAAAGGTCGGAATCACTGGATTGACCGACTTGCGAATTAGGAACTTCTGCCTGAGGTTCCTTTTCTTTGTTGGACTCTCCAACTCCTCGATTGAAGATTCGACTGCTCCGTGTTACACGACTAATGTCTGCAATATTCACGACGGAGGGTAATGGAATTTCCTTTCCATTCTCGACTATTGTTGCACCGTATTTGTAATGGATAGCCTTAGTTGATTCATACGGTAGTGGTCCCGGTAGATAGATGACTAGGGGAACCTTCTGATTTTTCTGACCATCATAAGTAATCTCGATCCGTTCCCGGTTGGGAATTCTTGATTCGTCAAGCAGAGGGATGATGGCACAAACATCTCTAGTCCTCTGATGATCAGAGATGACGACAACGTCCTCAATTTGATTGGCAAGGTAATTCGGCGTCCAGTTGATGGGTCCGGAACCCGGATATGGACGAATCTCTCCACAATCCACCTGACCCTGAAGAGCTGCTCTCACAAGGTAGCATCCTTGGTTACTTTCTGAACAGACTCCACATCGATCATAATTGTGTGGTGCCACCTGGCCACGCCCACTTTGAATACAATGTAACCTCACTAGGTTAGTCTCCACAGATCGGACATCCTGACTCTGACGTCGAGTAGGATTCCTGTTATTGATACTAATTTGCTGAGTATCTTCATCCATATAGATCGACATCCACCAGTGATTTAACAAGTGCTGAAGTGCCTCCTGGACAAGGGTACAACCTCGATCATTTTCGCAACCCGCTTTACAGCTTTGGTAATCATGTGATATTAGGAATCCGAGTCGGACCTGCTCATCATGTAACTCCACCAGGTTGGTATTCATCACGCGAATATCAAAAATCTGAACCATGTTGATCTGATAAGGGTTCCTATCATGGTAGTCTTGGATCCATCCAAGATCCATCTGACGCTGGAGGGCCTCTTGTATGAAAAAGTATCCCTGTTTGTTTACCGAGCAAGTCAGACAGGAACTGTAATCGTGCTGCGGCAGATTATGATACTGGCTTTGCCTTGAGTGCATTGCCACCAAGTTGACATTCATTGCACGGATGTCGTGGTTCTGAATGACGTCATAATTCGTATAGACCATGTTAACTCCACGAACTCGGTGCTCTTGGATCCATCCGAGATCCATCTGTTCCTGTAGAGCTGATTGCACTACCGAACATCCTTGATTGCTTTTAGAGCAGATATCACACTGGTGATAATTATGAGGTGGCACATGGCCATATCCACTCTGTCTACAATGCATCTTGACCAAATTGGTCCTCAACAAGAGTACATCGTGAATTTGATAGACATTGTTAGATTCTTTCTCAATCAGGTTGACTGCAGCTTTCTCGTGTTGAGGCAGCGGGTTCGTGAGAACATTAGGATTCGTATCTTTGAAAGATAAGAGCCTGCTCCTAACAAGCTTCTGCACGTCGGATTTGAAATTGAGACAATTCTCTATGTTATGTCCCGATCCTCCTTGATGATAAGGGCATGTCTGATCCACCTTAAACCAAAAAGGCAGATTTTCCGGTACTGTAAGAGGAGACTTAGTCTGGATGTGCCCCTTAGCCAGTAGTAACGAAAATAGTTCTGTGTACGATATGGGTATAGGATCAAATCCTTGTGGCCGCGTTGTACGGTTGTTGTTGTACGGAGGACGAGCCTGCTAAAGAGGCTGTTGTGTCCTTTGCTGATTAGGTTGGCTCTACGCAACCTGAGGTTGATACGTAGAAACAAGCGCGGGGTTGATAGCAGGAGTTACAGCTGCTACCGGTTGATAACGTCGCCTTTGCTTTCCGAGAGAGATATTCCCAATATCCTGCTCTTTTTTCTTAGGGAGAGCACTACCGTATCGTTTTGTACTACTTGATGATCCAGCGTCTTTTGCCAAATGTCCTTCTCGGACGGCTTCCTCAAGACGAACTCCCATACCCACCATCTCGGTGAAATCACTGGGCGCACTGGCAACCATTCTGTCGTAGTAAAATGAGCTTAAGGTCTTTAAGAAGATCTTTGTCATCACTTTTTCCTCAAGAGGTGGAAAAATCTGAGCGGCAATTTCACGCCATCTCTGAGCGTATTCCTTAAAGGTTTCCTTGTCCTTTTGTGACGTTGATCTGAGTTGATATCTGTCTGGTGCCATGTCCAAATTGTATTTGTACTGTTGGACGAAGGCAGTGCCAAGATCTTTGAAAGTACTGATCGTGGCACGGTTTAAACCCATGTACCATTTTAAGGCGGCACCGGTTAAACTGTCCTGAAAGTAGTGAATCAGTAGGTCCTGATTCTCCGTCTGAGCTGACATTCGCCGAGCCTACATCACCAAGTGACTCTGAGGGCAAGAGTTACCCTTGTATTTTTCAAAGTCGGGCACTTGGAATTTGTGCGGCACTTTCACATTGGGGACCGGACAAAGGTCTGCGGCGTCCTTTCCAAATAGATCCTGACCGCAAATGTCTTGCAGTTCCTTCTGCATTTCCAAGAACTGTTCCTGGAATTCATCCATTCGGTCAAACATAGTTTCCTTCTTACCAGCAAGTATCTGTGGAATCTGTCCTTCCGGGACAGTGTGCACCACAGGGGGTGGTACCATAACTACGGCAGTGAATCTTGGCATTTCCCGAAGTTTGTAACCTTCAGGAGTCTTCAATATGCCTCTGGCATCTTCGCTTTCCCGAAGTCTGTAACCTTCAGGACCAGCGGCATCTGTTGTGATTCCCTGATCTTCAGTGATCGGCGGAACATATCCTTCTGGGATATAGTTAGCAGGCATGCCCCAGGGACGATCTTTCGGCATTTGATACCTAGGATCAAACTTCTCCACTATGGGCGTTGAGGCGATCTCTGAGATTACAGTTCTTTGTAGCTGAGCTTCTGTCATGACTTGCATGTCGTTACGAAGCTTTCTCATATCCTCTCTCAGAGCGTCGATCTCTTCTTTCAACTCTCTGTTCTCTTCCTCAAGATCATCCATCTTTTTCTGACGATTGGCCCGAGTATTGTACGAATGAGACAGTTTGACTCTAGAATCGAGACACAAATGTGAGATTCGTAGGTAAGAAGAATACGCGATTTGAGAATGATGAATGCAATGATTATATTAATTATTTTTTTGGTTTAATCAAAATAAACTTCGACAATTAGATTGCAAATATCAAACAGTGGGGAAACCCCTTTTTATTGAAATTCAAAGGATTACAGAAATGGAAATACAGTAGATTACAAGTGCAGAAACAAAAACCTAAGCTAATGGGTCCCGAGAGAACTCGGGTGCTGATTCTGGTACTTCCTTTTCTTTGACCGGGGCTCTTGGGCCGTTGTCGGGTTGTCATTCCTTTGCCAAGCGAAGGGAGTGAGCAAATTCCTTTGGTCATCCTGATTATCCACAACATGTTGCTCTAAAATCTCAATCAGAGCATCTTTCTCTCTCAGTAATTGATGTATTTTGATGCACTCTACATTGAGGGTGCGGTACTTGTTCTTCCAAGACCTCCTCTCCCGTTGAACTTTGTTGAGAATAACCTGAAGCTTTTTAGTTTCCGTCATGAAGTACATGACAGATTCCCTTGGCGGAAGAATTCCGTAACGAGGATAAGGCATCTTTAGCTTGAGAGCTCTAGTTTGTACCCAGTGAAGATAAGGCTCCACCGAGACACAATCCAGTTTTCCTAGAGACTCCCGTCATTTCTTATGAACATGTTTCCAAGCGTGCACTATTTCCATCTTTAGTGCTCTGTCATTTTCTCCTTCCTTGAAGAAAAGACCTTCCAGATGAGCGTTGCGCGGAACATGCCTCATCGGGTATCCAAATTAACGACGAACCAATACCGAATGATAGTTGATTCCTCCTTTAGTTCCTATGAGGGGTACGTTGGGGAAGTTTCCACAACGATCAATGATCCTGATCCCATCATAAATCCTATTGCACCAATCAATGTCGGAGTTGGTGAGAGACATGATTTTCTGCGACCAGCGTAAGGCACTCTTATGATCCCAAAAAGCAGTAGACTTAGGCAAATGGGAAATAAACCATTTGTAAAGCAAAGGTACGCAACATGTGATCCCCCCTTCACTGTACAAAATTCCTAAGTGTACAGAATGATACGCATCCGCGAGCAAAGTCGGCACAGGGTTTCCAATGAGAAAAACCTTAATGGCGTTGATATCGACGAAGTTATTAATGTTGGGCAACAAAAATAACCCGTAGGTGAGTAAAACAAAGATGCTTTCAAAAGCAGTCCCGTTCCCTATACTAGTGAAGTACAGAGCTTTCTTTGTTAAGAACTGGGCTGGCAAACCTTGGATGCCACCCTTGGTAGTCATGTGAGTCTTGACTTCTGACTCGTCCAAATGAATTGCTTTTGTAATGGTCTGATCCTTTGGAATTTCTTCCAGTCCAGAAAATGGAGCTTGATCAGTAATGTGTAGATCGATCAGATGAGAATACTCCTCCAGCGTTGGTGCTAGCTGGTAATCCGGGAATGTGAAACAGTGATAAACCGGATCGTAGAACTGAACGAGTACATCCATGATTCCCTCAATCACATGGATTCTTAACAGTGGTAGCAGACCTCCGTACTTGGCTCTGAAGGCCTCTTGGTTTGTGATCATTCTCGCCAAACCTCTCAGATCCTCTAGTTTTGGAGCCTTGAAGGTATACTTATGAGTTCTCCTTCTACCGAAATCCATTAGCATAATCCTTTTCTCTGATATTTGCAATCACAGTCTTAGTTTAATTTGAAAAAATAGAGAGACTAGAAGAGAAATTTTTTTTGTTTTAATGTTTTTTAAATGAATGTATGAATGCAGCACACAAAAACATAGAAAAAACATGGGGTCAAAGGGTTGTTGTCATGGAGTCAAGGCTCTACCCATCCCAAAGGTTTACTAGTGATTTTTGTACCTGTCTCTCTTCATCATCAACTCTTGTCAAGAAAACACCAGCGGGCCGGGAACCGTGCTAGGTGATGTTTTTTGAAGAGTCCTCAGAAGAGGGTGGCATCGCATGACAACTATTTCTGATAGCCTCTGCGCCACTAAAGGGGTTTTTCCTAGGTGTATACTCAATCTTTCCCCATGCGGCATCACACGCATTCCCATTAGGAGAAAAATAAACACATATATCAATTAGGAAAAGCAGTATATATATTTGTCCTAATATCCTAGACTTTAAAGCTATGAATCCTATGTTCCTGACAGAAAATGGCTCCCCGGCTGAAACGTCATTCTGTGGCACTCTTAAGGTTTCTACCTAAGAGATGAGAAGAGAACAAGACCATACGAGCGTCCCCAGCAGAGTCGCCATTTTTCTGTGGAAAATGGGGACGATGCCCTAAGGCAAAATAGATCAAACAAACACATCCCCAGCAGAATCGCCATTTTTCTGTAGCGAGTGATTTTTGGATGTGGTTGCGAAGCACGATCGCTCTAGTACTACAGCTCGATTCATTTTTTATCCTATTGAAGCTGATGAAGGAAGGGAAATAGATATCTCCAACTAACCCTGCTTGCATACTGAGTTTGAACAGCGGTCTGTTAGGTTATAGATGCTACAAAGATTTGGGGTCTCTCTTAGGTTATTTTGTTAAGGTAGTGCCTGGAAGTTTGGTAGGAGTTTAAGACTGATGTTTTTCGGCTGATATGTGAAGATATGGGATTTTGGGTTTTTGTTTAGTGTGCTCGCTAAGATTTTTCTTTCAATCTTATGCCTACGTATTCCCGTTTACCGAAACAGGGAAATCAGAGCGTTCGTAGTTCCTCCTATTCTATGGGAGGAAATGGGTGTTTTGGTGTCTTGTTCAAAGCCCAAGACGTGAAACGAAAAGTGTTTGATATCTTGTTCAAAGCCCAAGATGTGAAGCTAAAGGTGATTTGTATCTTGTTCAAAGCCCAAGATGTGAAGCTAAAAAGATATTTTTCTTTAGAGAGAACTTGTCATCTCTAAAGAGGGTCTGTTTGTCACAACTGTTGGGTGACTGACTACAAAAGAGGATTACTTTAACCGGGATATGTGAATCCGGTAATGCCATAATTTCCTTTATAGGGGATTTTTAACATGGAGGAGAAGACTTTAACTCAGTGTAGAGCAATGCCATCTTTCCTTAGGAATTTCTCATGCTAAAAGAGGGACAGTGGCATGGATGTAAATAATCCAGAGGCTTGCCGCTTACAGCGATTAGATGAAAGGGAAGAAGTTGTTGATGTTTGTGTACTGTGAACGAGGCACAACTTTATTGCTAAAAGGTTGATTGGATCAACCAGTGGTTTTCTTATACAAAGCCTAAGAGGAGGCTATTGGCCCAAAAAGAGGGAGTTTTTATGTGTCTCGTACGAAGCCCGAGAGAGAGAGAGGCTAAAAGGGTTGACTCAACAAGAGAATCTTTTATACTCAACAAGAGAGTGTTTTTGTATCTCGTACAAAGCCGGAGATGGAGGCTGAAGATTTCTTTGACTCAACGAGGGAGTCTTTTATGTGTCTCATACAAAGCCTGAGAGAGAGGCTAAAAGTTGTTTGACTCAACGAGGGAGTCTTTTGTATCTCGTACGAAGCCCGAGATGGAGGTTAAAGAAGTTTGACTCAACAAGAGAGTCTTTTTGTATCTCGTACAAAGCCCGAGATGGAAGCTAAAGGTTTGCTCCGCAGGGGAGAATCATTTGTACAAAGCCCAAGAGGAGGCTATGGTAACTATTTCAGTTGAGTGACAGATCCAATATACTGATTTAAAGATAAAATCAGTTCTTATATGAGTAACACTGTACTCATTGGTCTGAGAGTTGGGATTGTTCCCTGTTCTTTAAGGAAACGGGGAATCCAAAGGGTATCGAGACTGTCCGAGTCTACGGGTGTCTTTCTAACAAGGGCTTGAGAATATCTTTGAGACTCAAGGAAAATAGACTGTCCAAGTCTAGAGTTTTATCTCTTGTACTATGTTTAAAGAAATAGTAGTAGACTCTTGGAAAGGACTGTTCTATGAAGATGACTAATTTCTGTTCCTATACCTCTAGGAGGTCGTCAGGACAATTTGTACGAAGCCCAAGAGGAGGCTGGAAACTTTTAAGAAGTCGAGAGGTCCTTGTATGAAGCCCAAGAGGAGGCTATCATTCCCGGAGGAAGCAATCATTATACGAAGCCTAAGAGGAGGCTATGAATACTTCTAAGAAGCTGACGGGTCCTTGTACTAAGCCCAAGAGGAGGCGGGGTTGCTTTTAGGAAGTCTGTGGGTCCTTGTACAATGCCCAAGAGGAGGCCGATGCTTTTAAGAAGCCCGTGGGTCCCCAAACCCCAAGAAATTCAAGGCAACCTATTCACAAGGAATAGATCAAGTCAGGAAAGTTCGAGAATTTGGAAGAAACTCAAAGGTGCCATTCACGGAAAATACATTCATCTTTGGGAGTAGAGTTTCTTGATAATTCCTAATGAGGACAGCCGAAGAGAAGACTGTATCTGGTGATCCTATTGGGGATCTAGCTGTCTATTTCTACAAGTAAACGAAACGGCTTTTCCTGGTTCTAGAAGTAGTTTCCGGGGAAACTCTAAATATCTATACTATTATTACACAGTTGATATGAGTTTATGAAAGAAGACTTATAGCAAAACAGCCCCACAATACAGTTATATGTATAGGAAAGCAGTAAATGAAAGCGTATAAACACTTACTCGGTTGTAGAGCTTCCATGCTGTTTGGGTTAGTTGTTCAACAAATAAAGATTGAAAACAACAATATATTCAAAATCAAAGGAGAAAGCGCTTTGAAAAAGAAAGATTTGGGTCTTACAGCTCAAGGAGAGGCCCAGGGTTTTACCAGTGATTGCACTGTTAAATTTGTACAGAGGGACTTATACAAGTGACTGAGGCCCAAGAAAGGTTTTCTGTACAAAGGGATGGGTCTTACACTCTCTCAAGAGGTCCAAAAAGTTTTAAAGAAAAAGAGTGGGGCTTATAACACGAGGGTAGGCCCAGATGATTTTTCGTTTAAAATGGCGATCGCGCCGAGGTTTTCTTTTAACACAGGGGGACTTATACAATAAGTGAGGCCCAAAAATGATTTTGGTTAAAAGGGGATTGGGTCTTACACTCTAATAGAGGCCCAAGAGTTTTGAATGGGTCTTATAGCTCGAGGAGAGGCCCAGTTGGTTTATTTTAAACAGGCGACGATCGCGCCGAACTTTTGAAATACAACGGGACTTATACAATAAGTGAGGCCCAAAATGGGGTTGTATTTACAAAGGGTTGGGTCTTACACTCTATTAGAGGCCCAAAAGTTTTGAAAATGATTTGTGAGGGTTGAATTAATCAAAAACCCTAATTTATTTCCAAAATGTGTTTTAATTGAATAAAAATTCAATTAAAATGATCAAAAATTGTTTAACAAGTGGGAAACAAATTATGATCTCGGATTAATGCTTCAAAAATCAAGTATTTACCTACAAAATAATCTTTGTCCAATCTCACTGAATACTTAATCATATCATGCAATCCACATACCAATCAACTCGTTTCAACCTCACGATCATGTCTATGGCATTTAATTTCATTTAAATTAAACATATAACAAGAAATCACGAAAAATCCTCAAGAACCCTAGATTCTGCATGAAGGCTGGGATTTTTGATACACGATTCAAACAAAGCAATTAACTGAGGGGAAACATTCCATGCATGATTATGAACATTTGGAAAAATTATTGTGCGAGGAAATATGCATAGATTGAGAGATGACCAAGTTTATGCTTACCTTTAGGCCGTGACAGCAAGTGCAATATGATTTTTGATTTGGAGGTGTTACAGATGAGTGGTGATGATCTGAACAGCTTCCCTACACCCTATGGAGTGTGTTTGAATGCTTGGACATGATTGACATTGGCTGGATCACTTCATGGCATCTCAACTGCACTTTGGTTAAAACCTTGAGCAATTGACTGGTGATTCTGAGAAATCAGTGTTCCAGTTGTTGTTTAAGTGTTTGATCAGCTCATATGTGATGTATATGAGGTGTGTGTGTGATTGGTTTGAGTGGAATTGCCCTCTAGCTCAAAACCCGATAGCTACCTTGCTAAGAAAGGCATTTTTGCCAAGAGAAAGAGATTTTGAGAAAGGCAAGTGTTGTAGGCCTTTGGTGTACTTAAACTGACCACAATTGAGCTCTACTTATAGTAGAGCAAGTTTGTTTTGCAAGGAATAGTGAATGGCAACTGCTGAGTAGGGTTGGCCAATGTTGGCAAATGAAAATCCAAGTCTCCTCTAGCCATTGACTAGAGGTTAGAGCACAGAGCTTTGGTTCCCTTGGTCTTGGATAAGTCTTGACTGAATTCAGTTGAGAATGGCTCAGTCTATGCCACCTTGGTGCTTCCATTGAATGCTCCAATCCAAAATTGGAGTCTTGTCCCTATTTTAGGCAATTATAGGTTCAACATGCTATTTCTTGTTCCAAGGACTTTGGAGGCTTGGCTCAGTGATTGTCCCCTTTAGATTCAATCCTCAGATGTGTCCAAGTGGATAGGAGTGTTTGGATTTGCACAATTTTGGCAAATCGAGTTAAAGTGCAAAATCTGCCTTGCCTTGACAGATGTCAACAAGGCAACTTGCCAATGTTATATATCATGGCCCAAGTTGAATTTGGTGATGTTCTTGGCCATTTTGGAAAGCCCTTACATGATACAACAACTGTTTGACCATGTTTGGTTTTGATCTCTTTTGAATCCAAGTGAAAAATCCCCCTACATTTGGAAAAAAGTAAGGCAGATTCTGACTTAGTGAAATTTTCACTAAGTGTTGGAACAAAGTGACTTTTCTTGATTTTGATCACTCCATAACTCAAAATCCATGAGGAATTTGAACATAGGTCAGTATAAAGCTTTCGTAGAGGGCAATGTGATCTACAAATCAAGCTTTGAATGGGGAACAATGGCCTTGTGGTTTAGGAGTTATGGCCCTCCAAAGTTGGTGTATTAGTGTCACTTTTTCCATGACTTAGAAAAATTTCTAAGTTTTATGGTTACCCCTTTTACAAGTTATCCCTCTTTCTTTGATTTTTCTTGATGAATGATGATTCAAATCATACATTAACATCATTTTAGGGTTAAAAAACCATTTTGGTGAAAAATCTCAAAAAGTCAAAGTTGACTTTTGTGCACAGTTGACTTTTTATCAGATGAATTCCAAACTGTGCAATCCTTCAGGAAATCATGTCCTTGACCTAAATCAAACTTGATGGACATGTTCCATGGGTGTCATAGGGTATATTGAATCATGTCTTAGGGTTTGGGAGCATGTCCTGGTCAGAAGTCAAAGTTACAGTTGACTTTTCCCGTGAAACCCTAACTGTGGTTCAGATGAAATTGAGACTTGTTGCTCAAGCTTCTTGGATCAATACATTGTTCTAAATGGATCAATATGGTATATTAGAGACCCCCAAATCATGTCTTGAGGTCTTGGTTCATGATTTGTCCCAAAAGTTAACTTAGGGGTGAATTAGGTCAAGAAACCCTAATTCCTGATTTTTGATGAATGCATCCCCTGAGGTAAAATTGACTTGATGATTGGGTTCATGAGGTTCCATGAAGTATATTAGGTTATGCTTTGAAGCATTGGCTCATGCCCAGAGGAAAATTTCCATCTGGAGGCCCTGGTCGACCAAACCCTAATTTGGTGACACTGGCGATCTTGAGGCTTGATCCACCTAGAAGGGAGCAGCCTTGTGCTTAATCCTTGAGGTGGGAGTCCTTTTGATCCATTGAGGATGTTTGAGAGGTTAGAAAAGTTGAAGATCATGTCATTCCTTGATTGATCCTTTGTCTAAGAGCTCTGAGAGGGCCTGAAACCCTAATTCTGATTAAAGTGAATGCTCACCCATCTTTTGGGAGACTGATGAGGTATGAAGGTCCATCCATATTGTGATGATGATTTGCACAATGATGGGAATCTAAGTGGTCAAAATTTGGGGTATGACAGTCAACACCTCAGCCACTGCATCAACAGCTTGATTTCCAATAACTCTTCAAACACATAGAAGACACACTCATATGCTAATACTCAGCCAAGACTCTTGACTAAGAACACCATCTTGAAGTTGCTTAAAAGCTTTCTCCAAGAACAATTCATCTCTTACCTACAGGCTTCGAGATAAACACGATGACCATCCCACAAACCGAGTGGTTCATCGACCAACACAGCCCTTATAATTTACATGATGGCTGGCTTGCTATTTCTAGGTTACAAAGACCCTATTTATAACCTATACCCAACTGAATTTGGGCTTCTAATCACCGCATATCACTTGCTACAAATCTGCAAAAGATTCTCCTACAAAATAGGTCTTCAATCAAATCCTTCCTAATTTATCTCCATAATTGGAAAGTCATTACTCTTCAATATTCTTCTTGATTCTGACTTGAATCTTCCAGACCTATAAATCAGCTCCACCAAGGATACATAATATTTCCAGGATCTTATGTATCTTTTAAATCTTCACTTTTTAATTCAGCTGCAAGATCTTCTCCATAAGAATAGGAACAAATCTCCAAATAGATTCCTAAAAAGTCTCCAAGATCCTTTTTATGAAATCCAATTAAATCTGCACTTTGTTCCTAATAAATCTCTTTGACCTGCGTATAATGATGAGGTATATCCAAACAGATCTCATCAAATCAAATCAAATCTGTCAAGAGATATACAATAGCAGCACCTGCTGTAACAGACAATGATGTTGTGACATCTCCTTTAACATCTTGATTAACCATCACAGAGCAGCAGTACCTTAAATCAACCATGCACTCATATCAGCTTAGTGCAGCACAACATGTCAAGACATCACACTTGACATCTCCACAACCTGCAACTAATCTAATATGACAGATACTGAACATAACTAGTTAGTGCAGAACAGCATGTCAAGACATCCTCCTTGACATTTCACAAACTGCAACTAAACTATTATGGCAGATACACAAAACAGCATGTTAAAACAACGTAAGTGACATAAAGCTATCAAATAGGTTTTAACAAAATTTAGCCAACACAAATACTGCATAGCTGTAGAACTAACATTAACCTTCATTATTTCAAATCTGTAGTGAGCGATCATCGAGATCACTTTCTATACTTTGGGATCATGATAGGTTACCTTCGATTAATCGACGCAAGTTTGTGACAAAGACGAGATTGTCACCTCTTCTTTTCGTGTGGCACGATTTCAATGGAGAATGATCCTCAATATAATTTCTCTATCGTGTTTTAGCACATAGATCAATTGTGTGACTTCCAATAGTATGATCTTTGTCATAGATCGTGCTACGATGGTTTAGCACTACATGTCCCGTATCAGAAAATGATTCTTTGTGGCCCAAACCTATGTTTGAAAGCCCAAGGATGGTTCTTTAACCATCGCGGATCATTTGCTCTAACAACAAACAACTAATCACTAACTTTAATTTTAGTCAATATATTCTGATCTTATTGTTCATACTATTGTTCATATTATTCATATTATTCATATCATATTTATTTTGTTCATCTAACCCTCTTCTTGTTTCTTATTTCATTCTTAATCAAAACACACTTATAACAATCGAAACCATCAAAAACTCAATTGGTGGACTATTGTTTACTTTACCAAGCAATGGAGTTGAGACATTGGACTTAAACCCTAGCAAAGGCGCTGCATATTGTGGTTATCTCTTTTCTCTCTTACTTTAGCTTAGGACACTTGCACACGTACCGCTTCCTCTTGGGCTACCTGACAACGAGACCTTTTATTTCTCGCATTCAATTTTCCCTTGTATTTTGTACCTCACTCTCTTTGGTTGTAGTTCTTTTATTTTCTCACTTAGTGTGGTTGTGGTTTCGTACTAGGAGCACCCTTAGCGACTAGGATCAACCAAACCCTTTCGGAAGCCCTTGATCCAACGTCAAGTGGCTTTTTCCCTTAACTTATAAGTCGACTGCCTCGTGCGTCACCATCGACCTTACCTTACCAATTAGGACCTCCATTTCCTTTAGTTCAAACTCTTCCAAACGCCATGAATAAGCCCTTGATTCAACGTCAAACGGCATTTTCCAAGTCAAACTTAATCAATTTAATCATATTTAGACATTTTAATAAAAGATGAAAAAGGAGCGAGGTATATTCAACTTCTCCCCGAGAGTGAGGATCCGAGAGGTAGATCTCATGATTCGAGCTCTCGTCATCCTAAAACCAACCAACCTTTTCTCTCGCCCCAGTGCGATCGAGACCTTTTCTCAAACTATATTCGATGTCTCTCCGAGAGTGAGAATCCATGAGGTAGATTTCGTGATTCGAACTCTCGTCATCCTAAAATTAAACAACCTTATTCTCTCGTCCTAGTACAATCAATATTTTTTCTCAAGTGTAGTCACATATCCCTGAGAGCGAGGATCCGAGAGGTAGATCTCGTGATTCGAGCTCTCGTTATCCAAACAATACTTCAACTCATCAGATCTTTTTTTCTCGCCGCCGTGCGATCCTTCAAAACTTTTCATAAACGTGGGATATGGTATCTTGAGATGGCGCAACATATTTCTTTGTCCACAACCTACTTGAGTCGAGATAAGTGGCGTGTTCTGTAACGCCCAGGTTTTTGTTAGATTTATTTAATTGAGTCGATTTAATTATTTTTGTTTTTATATTATTTTATTCTTGACTTTTATTTGACAAGATATTATTTTTCATCGTTATTATGTTTTATCGCGTTTTGAGAGCATTTGCGAGATATTTGAGTTGAGGGGTAAAATAGTCTTTTTAGGGGTTTAGATATTTGTTATTATAAGAAAGAAAAAGAGAGAAAAGAAAGGGAAAGGAAAGAAAGAGAGAAAGAAGGAAAAGGAGAGGAAAGAAATGGAGAAGAGGAAAAGAGGTGGAAATCGACATAGCTCCGTTTCAAGCACGATTAATCGGGTATGGGTGAGAAGTTTCGATTATATCTTGCTTGTATATGTATACTAGTCAAACACCCGTGCTCCCGCACGGTTAAATGCAGATAATTCTAAAAGGTAAAAAATTGTTTTAATACAGATAAGTATGAAAAAATGTAGAATATATTCAAATAATTATATTTAGTAAATTTTTAGAAAAAGTCCTATGATTTTAAAAGGTAATTGAAAAAAATGAAAAATATAATATAAGAAAAGTGGTTAATAACATAGTAAATTTTTAAAAAATGTCTTACTATTTTAAAAGTAAATGAAAAAAAATGAAAAATCTAATATAAAAAAAGTGGTTAAGTGGACCACTTAAAAATGTATAAAAAACAAAGAAATACAAAAAAAAAAAAGTGATAGCTAAATAAAAGCTTGAAAAAGAAAAAAAATTGTTAAAATAATCAACATATTGAACTTTGACTTAATGTAAATGGGCCATGTAATAGTTAGGGTTTTTGTGGCCCATTTCATTCAACCATCAGTTACAAAAAGGAGGTGAGTAATGTTCACCGTCTTTCACACTTGAGGCAACGTTACGCAAACCCGAAACTGAAGCTTGAAGTCGCGAGGGTTCGTGCGTGATTTCGGTGAAAAGCGAGTTGCTTGGTTTTTACAGAAAGTTGAATGTTAAGATTTCATATGGTTCGGATTTCATATGGTTCGGATTTACAGAAAGTTGTTTGGTTTTTACAGAAAGTTGATGCATGTTTATTTTCTGGTTTGCTTGTATGATTGAGTGTTCATGCAACATCATTACAATATGTGTGGCCCAGATTTCTTAATAAGCGTGTTTTAACGTTGAAGAATAGTATTTAGAAATAAAATTTATATATCAATGAAAGTATATGTTGATTTGGGATATGATGTTTGTTATACGATTGGTCTAACAAGTGGAATTGTAATACCCACTCAATGCATGCGGTTTATAGGAAAAAGCATAATCGCAAGTTATCAATAATGAGATAAGTTTTCTTTCATGTTATTCTGTAAGTTTTAAGTCGTTCAGATTGGTTTGTCTGTGACTTACGCTGGTTTTGTAGCATTGAAAGATGATATCTTACGTGTTATTGCAGGTCTGTGGATGGCTTAAGTGATGAAGATCTGTGCATGAGGCCAAAAATCTATCTGTGGAATAAGCAGATATCTTCTGCAAGAAAAGTTGCGAATAACGTTCTGGTGTGTCTCGTTCAATTGCATTTTGTTAATAGAAGCCTGGATAATAGACATTGTAATGTATTAATATTTGTGTGTTTGTGTTATTTGCAGCACTTTCCTCAGAAATATATCACCTCCGCGCTGGAGGGAGTTGGGCCACGAATGGTGTTGTATGACTTCGACACCAGAGAGAGGTATGAGTGTGAGCACCTCAGTTCACGAAGAAAGCCATCTGTCGAGAAATATATTTGGAAAGGGTGGAAAGACTTTGTGAAAAAGAAGCAACTGCGAAGAGGCGATAAACTGCGATTCATGCTCAAGGACCCTCCAGGAAACAGGATCGTGGTGCAGCTGTTAAACCGTTGATCATTTGAAGAATGTGAACCACTGGTTGGTAATGGTAGAATGGTGGGAAGCAGTAAGACAACCAATTTAGTATTTAAGTCTATTATGTATAAGTTATGTTTGAACTCAATGTCGTGGTCAAAACTTAAGTTAAGTTTGTGGTATTTAAGTTTAGTTATGTATGTATTTTGAGGATGGCTGGATGTAATATACAATCATATAATTTGAATGTTATATTATTACTATCATTGTGTGTCTAAACCATAATATAATGGTGAATGAGAAATCAATATTCATTTGTGCGCCAAAAAGTGCGTATTTAAGTTTGCAGTCTGTTTCATTATATTAGCATTCATCAGGTGGTTAAATTTATTGTGTATGGGCATGTGGAGTAGAAAAATTTAAACTCAGTTGTTATATACAATAAATCTTTGAAAAACAGAATGTTTTTCTGATTTTCTCTGATGTGAAAATCAGAAAAACAGCATGCAGTTTCAAGGATTGTGAGTTTCCATCCAATTAGAAGTTGAATTTCCATCCAAAACTGTAATGTTAGAACTTGTGAGGTCATGGTTGAAAATATATGTTGTTCCTCGTGCCAATGTTGGTCAGATTGGGAACGGCTATGCCCCTACCATATTTATGTAATGTTTGCTGAGCTTCTTACCAAGATTGACAGGCGATTGGGTGAGGAGCTTGAAAAGGTGCCCAAATTCCTGAAGCATGGTGTTTCTGGTATATAAATGATGATTCCTATATAAGTGACGATTCAAACTGTGCCTGTTTTAGTCATCAAGGTTGTGGAGAAGAAGGAGCCCAGTGGAGGACTTAAACCCACCAAGTCAGCATTGAAGAAGAAGTGAACCGTGAAGGATGATCTAGGTTGATGATTCACGCTGCTTATTACAAATTCTGGTTTTGTTAAATGGTTGGATGGCCATAACTTTTAAGTCTGCGCGTCATCTCGCAGCTTTTGTTCCCGTAACTGGGTTCTAGTTCGACTGTGGCACGGCTATTTCGTTTTGATTGTCATGTTTTAATATGTTGCGAATTGTGTGAACACTTGGAGTCATAAGCAGCTATAAGCCTGCTTATTTGGTTAGGCAAACAGTATTATGTTTTTTAGTATATGGTGTTAGTTTATTCTTGTTGGACCATTTATCTGCCTGTTAAGTTTGCACTGCCAAAATATATGGGGTGGTTTATATCCTGTGTTATTTTTTCCTGCTGTTATATGTGTTTTAGAGGGTTAGGGTGGTACTGTGCACAACCTTTGAAACTGATCAGTGATTCAGTTTGATGTGGTTTGGAGATTATGAGTAGACTGTCATGTATTTTGACAGTCCAATTTAAGTGACAGGAAGCTGTTTGAGTTCTATGTTTGAATTTGTGAGGTGGTTATCTCAATATATGTTGTTTTGGCTGTAGTCCTCATAATATATTGAAGTAACTTCTGTTACAACATTCAAAGAGTTTGCAACAAACCATTAAAGCTTTCAAAAGAAGACAACAGAAAAGAAATTAACCATTATAGACATCTAGCAAACATTAAATCATGAATAGGAAAACAACATTGATAGAGTTTCCATTAAAGAAAAAGTTTAGGTCCGCCAAAATCTAATATATAGATGTATTGTACCATTGATAGAATTACAAAAAACAATGATAGAAATAAACAATTACAGCCGTAAAACTGTTACTTTTAGAAGTTTATGCAAGGCAGCAACATATTGTTTTGAAGTTATATTTTTAGAGCAGGCTGCAAGGCAGATACATGGTTGCACTGCTGCTGTTTTTTATAGCAGATTGCCATGAACCATCAGCCTTATATCATAAAATTGAATGACATGTTCAAAACAATTTGTTCCTTAAACCTGAAAATGGATAAAGAAACCATTTACAATGTTAGGTATGTAAGTTTGAAATGTTGACCATTGTAAATATGAATGAAAAGACGTTTTCATAAAAATATACCTTTTAAATGTTTTGGAACACTTCCATGAAGACCACATTGGTTGTAGTACTCAATGCCCTTTTATCCTTGTCATGAATAAGAATCCTGAGACCATTTTTGGAATTAACCCTAGAAATATCCACATCTTTTGGCAAGTACAAACCAACATGGTTAAGAGACTGTCCTTGAGACTTGTTAATTGTCATGGCAAATGATACAATGATAGGGAACTGGCGTCTCACCAATTTAAAAGGCCATGGTGACTGTGACGGGGACAAAGACATTCTAGGAATATAAATGATGTTGCCAATATTTTTTCCAGAAATGATCTTAGCCTCAATGACATGATTGCCAAGTCTGGTTACAGTGAGTCGTCTACCATTGCACAACCCTTCAGACTGATCTAGATTGCGCATTAACATTATTGTTTCCCCTACTTTCAACCTAATTGAATGATTAGGTAATCCAGAAGTTTTAAGAGCATTCAGGAATTCGGGTGTGACATGTTCATATGCATCAAACGTAGTAGCATCAGATTTATCTATGGAATCACTACTGAAGTATTCTTTCTCATCTCCTACAATATGTGAGAAAATATAATTAATGACAACGTAAGATATATAACCATACTTCTTATTAATACCATAAGAATGATTAAATAAATGCGAGTTTCATACCTGGAAGAAGGTTTGTGATGTATTGGTTTATATCATATACTACTTTAATTGTTGAAGCTAATATTGCACGACTTTGAAGATATTCAGCATCAAGATAATTATGAATCAGATCAGGGTATGTGTCCTCAACAATTGCCTGAATTGGATCAGAAAAATTTGATATCAAAAACTCTGGTGGAATCTCAACATCAGCATAACCTTCATTTGTCTCAGAAATGGTTCCGTCTCCAATTTTTAAAATCCACTCTGAAAATCCCCTTATGTCTTCAACTGTAGAAGTAGTTGCACCACTTGCCAAGCGCATGTTCTTCGTAAGCTTCAAGACTCTACAGTCATCCCAAATATAAGAAGCATTGATGGTTGCATGAATAATATCAGATCTAGTACCTCTGGGTACAACGGGGAAAATTTGTCTGAAGTCACCTCCAAACACAACAACTTTACCTCCAAATATTTTCTTAGATGCATCTGGCACTCCACTCATAATATCCTTTAAGGATTTATCAAGAGCCTCAAAGCAAAACCTGTTAGTCATAGGAGCCTCATCCCATATGATAAGATCTGTCATCTTTAGAAGCTCAGCAAGATCATCCTTTTTGTTAATGTTGCAAATAGAAGTTTCTAAGGTAGGAACTGGGATCTTAAATCTAGAATGAACTGTTCTTCCACCTGGTAACAATAAACTTGCAATTCCACTCGAGGCAACAGGCAAGACAATTTTTCTCTTAGACCGAAGTGCTGCTGATAAAGTGTTCCACATAAAAGTCTTACCAGTCCCGCCGTAGCCATATAAGAAAAACACCCCGCCTTGTTGCCTTTCTACCGCATCCATGATTTCGTTAAAAATCCCTCTTTGCTCATCTAAAAATTGGGGAAGATTCGTTTACATGTCAATGAAATGAAACTAATTCTTAATGTTAAACAACTTAAACCACAACCTAGGTACCTGTAAGAGAAGAGGACAAATTTAAATAAATTTGTTCTTGAGCAACAGGATCATATTGACGCTCTTCAAAAAGCAGTCTATTGCCTACATCCACAACAACATAATCTCTTGGATATGGCATTGTCTTGTAGTCATTCAGACTTCTATTATTATTCTGTAACAGTTTCTCAATTGCCACCAGTGTAAGTTGTTTAAGCTCCTCGTCAGTTAGGGTCAAACCTACAAAGAAATAAGGAATTAATACAGCTGATACGAAACCTGCGTATGAAATTATTGCAACGTAATTGAAATTTGAACCGGCATATTGCTCAATGAAACGAAAGCAGCAGGTTGAATTTCTGCATTTTTTTCTCCAGATTAGATTTTAACTGTTACTTTTAGAAGTTTATGCAAGGCAGCAACAGATTGTTTTGAAGTTATATTTTTATAGCAGGCTGCAAGGTAGATACATGGTTGCACTGCTGCTATTTTTTAAAGCACACTGCCATGAAGTATAATACATACAAGCAGTTATTTGTCCACTTGTTTATGCCTTGCTACATGAGTGGTTACATATAAGTGGCATAACAGAAGTGTTATAACTTGTAAACAAATGTAGTAGAAAAATGAAATATAATAGAAATTGTGAAACCTCGATTTCCTGTCAACATTCGTTGTTCGTAGAGAATACCATAAGCTAAATACATCCAAGTCTTTCTCCATACATGTTCGGGTCTATTCATGGATGATGACAACAACAACGTTACAAATAACTTACGTAAGAACAAATCGGATCCCCAAACATGCGCCTCTTTAATTGCCTCAACAAATTCCCTATCGTCTTGTAAAAAACCTATAGCAAAGCATGCTCCTCTAAAAGTTTTGTATTGTTTACCATCAACTTTATTGATGTCTTGATAACACAATGGCCCTTTCGTGATAGTTAGCATCATCCTTAAATAAAATAGTTCACCTGTACATTGAGAAGCCCAAATAAGACGACCAATTGTATACCCTAGTTTAGAAACAAAGTCACCATAAGTTAGTAATCTTGCTTCTTCATAAGTTTTGTTTGCCTCGAACCAAGCCGTAAACATAGATTCAGATACAATTGGTTTGAGTAAAACATTTCCAACTTGCTCGTAGTCTTTGTAGTAAACCGAATTTTCACCTTCCATGTGAAAATATAATCTCTTAACGACTGGCTTTCTACCGTGTATGGAATAAGAAAATATCCTCCAACATGCCTCACTCGGAGAGATGTATCGACAATCCAAATATTGCTTGATTTCATCAATGTTGTTTTTGTCTTGACCTTGTATGATAGCAGAAATTCTATCAGAACCTTTGTTAATGTATTTGAAAAGGTATTTGATAGAAGTACTCTGATTGCACCATTCCATGTTGATGTGTGCTTCGTACTTCAGTAATAAACCTAGGTTGTGGGGAATTACATGACCACTATGTAGAATGACACCGTTTTTCTCAATTGTGTTTCCATTGTTTCTTCTCCTATAAACAGGATAGCCATCTTGGTCCACTATAGTTTTTGGCTGAAATTTTTTTGGGAAATACTTGGAGCATTTTCTATCTTTCATGCAAGGAGAATTAAGATTTGCCAAACCACAAGGCCCATGAACCATATGAGATTTAACCAAATTGTACAGCCGGGGGTGTATCAACGGATCGGGAACTTCAGCACTAATGATCCTGTCAATGTCTTCAGGACCTGGATATTTGTTTAAAGGATGTAAAAAGATCAAAATATGTGCATGTGGAAGTCCTCTCTTCTGAAACTTAATTGTGTACATATCTAGCATTGGAATTAACTTATGTTAGAAGTGAATAAAGTATGAATTTATACATGAAACAGTAGTATAAAAAATTATCACAGTAGAGGAAGAAATAACTCACATGCTAGGACTTTGCCTAGGACACCTTTCTTGGTTAAATCTGATAGAAGTTCATCAAACTTGATTTTGAATACTCTTGAAATGATATCAGGCCGATCTTGTGGTTTCAAATGAAGCGGTACAAGTACTCTTTGAATCTCAGGCCAATTTGGATTGCAAGTAAATGTTATGAACAAATCAGGAAATCCGACTTTACTACATATGGCCATCCCATCATAGTACAATTGATCCATAAATCTACGACCGCCGACAAAGGTAGAGGGCAAAACAACTCTTTTACCTATGCTTGAACCGGGAGTTTGACTTTGATCCCCTTCTTCACATAGAGTATTGTACTTGGACACCCTAAGCCTTGGTTGATTTTTGCGAATCCATTCTAAATTCTCTGACTCTAACATTGTGTATCCATCTACCAGAAATTGTTGGATCAACCTTCGCGAGCATAACAAAGTCTTTGCCTCAGCTGGTCTGGTTTGAATGCGATATGAAAGCCATTCTCTGATTGTTAGCCTATTTCTTATGCTATTCGCGTTGAACGGCCTGTCTCTATGAGCAATATTTGGTCTATATTCGTCCTCACCATATGAAAAGATCAAAGGATACTGGAAAGCCATGTAACTCGCATGAAGCTCATTGATTCTCTGAAGTCCTCCTCCTTTTGTTTGCATTATTATATCCCTCATTTCTGCGGTGTCAATATCACCAACTACTAACGCAGCAACTTCAGAAACCGTTGGTTGATTATATACTCTACCATCTGTGGATCTGTCTGAAATTAGTTTCAGCTTCATGTTTTGAGCGTCACCGCTATGTAACCACTGTTTTGCCATTTGGAAACACTTTGCATGAGCATTGTATTCATACAGCATTTCAGACAATTGATGTACAACTAACGGATCAATATTCGTGGTGTTCCTAAAGAATAAAAGATAATGAAAATGGTTAGCATAATGGTAAGCAATGTTTATTTGGTAATTATATATATAGTGATGGGAACTATGAACTACAAAGATCAATGTTCAGTAACATGATATTACCTCAAACCTTGCATTCTATTTTGGACCTCATTTTCTGTGTCATAAATATATAATTGAGCAAACTTAGGTGGTTGACCATCAGGAGGTAACAAACTTCCAATTCGATGACAAGTCTGACCTTGTATCCTTTGTGTTGGAGGACCACGTCCATTGTTAAAACGATTGTCCAACTTTGCCCCAGGTGATGTGAATGCAAACATCATATTGTAAGTTCTAATATGTTGCTGAAACTTCTTGCTAACTAAATCATTGTGATCAAACAAAAGCTTTGCAAGAACTCTAGGAGGTTGTTTTAGTTTTGGTATCTCTACTTTGCCATTACCACAACACAGCATAAATTGCGGATTAGGAGAGTGCTTATTCTTGTGCATCCTCTCTTGATACCACATAATGGCATTACAGTAAGGACATTCAATAAGAGGGTCGTCGATGTCATAATAATCTACAGAAGTAATCATTGCATCATACGATAACCATTATATACAAAATCCAAGGAAGGTTGTAATGTCACAACATATGGTGTAACAATGGCATACCTTCAGAAGTTCTCGATGAATTGGCATGAATTGTATACGGTGCGTCGACCTCATCTGATTTTGAATCGACCTCATCTTCAGATACATATGCTATTCATGAACAGAATCATTATAATTTATTTATTTACTGTCAGGATTACCTAATAGAATGATTAAAAAAATTGTTAGGACAGTCGAAAACCAAGTTATATACGTACCTGCAAAAGGGTCACCATCTGAGTCATTATCGGAGTCGCTATTAAAATCCAAATTGACTGTAGGTGTAAAAATAGGGCATGTAGCCTGAGAGGTTTGCCTTGGAATATCTGCAGAATGTGAAACTGTTGTAGCCACGGGGAAACCCTGTCGATGCCCTTCACGGGGTACATTTGGACCACAGATCACTGTCTTAAGTACTCTGCCTTGTCTGTCAAGAAATTTTATGGTCAGGAGGATGGATGTGGTAGCGACTAATTCCAAATGAGTAAAGTGAGTTTAACATGTTACTTGTTTCATTATAATGACATGTACCTAGTTTCTGTTGAACTGTCTGTCATATGATTGTTTGCTTCGTGTGGAAAATTTCTGGTCAAGTTAAACGCAAGATTTGGGACCCCAACTGTCCTAGGCCTCCCACGTCCTGGTTTGTTTTTGGTATGTACCCTATTTACACAAGGAGAAAATTTCACAGTTGGTTTTTCTTACATGAACGCCTTGTGTTGTTTACAGTGGTGTGACATAAAAGTAACATAATCCTGTTAATGTCACGATATTTAATGAACGATTACCGAGCATTGGAGGTTGAACCGGCAGCTGTGTTAGAAGTATAAGCTTCTGTGGCATTTGTGTTAACAGGATTAGCTGTGTTAGAAGTATAAGCTTCTGTGGCATTTGTGTTAATAGGATTGTTTAAGCTAGAGTCTAACGCGTGATGTGGAATACCCAACCGTTGCCTATGCCTGCCCCGACCTGATGCATTTGTGCTTGTATTTCTGTATAAACCATTATATTAAAACAAAGTTCATCATAAAGAATTATTCGGTTAAATGTAGTGGATAAATGTAGAACATACATAGCATAAATCAATGTAGAATACCATACATTTTTATACCCCTCAAAAAAAGTACTTAACTTACGTGATTGTATGAGAAGAGCTTCCAAACTCAATGACGGTGTTATGACGAAATGGCAATCCATGATGCGTATAATTGATTGTTGAAGGGGTAACAAATTCAGATGAATTGGCATTCGAATCAGACGAAAATTTTGACAATAAATTTGTTCCCAAAGTATGTATTTGGAAGGACCTTAAATGTGTCTTGAAACCGTGTCTTGGGAGGCTTGGTTTAGAACCGAGTATCACTGCATTAATCATACTACTCTCTCCATCTGTCTATAAGATAGGCCCGATGTTTTGAAACGACGGGGTGAGTTCGGACAACGGTTGTCTATTTGTAAAAATATTAGGAGTACTATGACCGCCCTCCATACCAAGCATCTCTTGAGTAGTATGTCGTTGTCGCTTTGAACGGTTTTCTTTCACTATCATCGAGCGTCTGGCTCTTGCTTTTTTACCTGACCCAATGTTGTCAATAGGGTCCATTATTGTTGCCTCAAAGCACCTGTTATATAATGTTATTCTCAATGTTAAGCATAAAAAAAATGTAACAGCAATAATGATATTCACATTTAAATACACTATAACTATCATCAATGAAAGTTACATGGTGGTAATAGAACCTTAGTAAAGTCTCTTATTGAAAAACATGTAGTTGAGTCATTTATTGAGTTAGACCAACTTAAATGATCTCTTCATAGAGAAACTAATGAGGTAGGTGTTGCATCATAAATGAGTTCAACCAACTTACATTATCCAAATTTTCCTATAAAAGTGGTTCTATATTGGATAGATTCTAAGAAATTGGTGGAAGGGATACAAAAATTTCTTACTCTATATGTGCTTCTACGCAACTTCTAAAAAAGGGTTGTGGTTGTAATCCATTGTTTTAGCATACACTGTGAATCATGTCCAACATATATAATGAGGTAACCTTATTAGTTCTATGTTATGTAATCGAAATTGAATGAGCATTTTCATGTTTTTCTGTGGATATATAGAGATATGTTATACTTGAAACAAAGATAAGCAGTATCTGTCCAATTAATATACTCACCGTCTTGCAGAAATATTTCTCTAACAGCAAGAAACTTGTTGGCTATGTTGGTCAGCAACAGTCCTAAAACTTCAATGGAAGGTCCACTTTCAGGTATGGCATTGATTATGTTCGTTGTTTTTCAGCAACAAATATTGCTCATTCACTGAGTATAACCAATGTATAATATTATATTGAGGGCTCTTCTGTAAATATTTTTAAACTTAACTACTAACACCAACTAAAAAGGTCCTAGTTGGAAGGACTTACTCAAACTTCTCCTACAAAACTTTGTCAGATATAATTTATCATGACAATCTGCTAACTGGCTGCATTTAAGGGAAAAGCATTTAAAAAACAATTTAAATTCTGACATTACACAAAGTAGTGATTGGTAAAAGTGTACTTAAACTTGTCCAATGGATAACAAAAATCCATGATAAACTAATATGACGCAGGCTACACATAGGATAAAGTGTTATGCATTTATGGTTGAACTGACCATATAGCAAATATATTAACAAAAAACTGGAAATAGCAATCTCTCTCTTCTGAATTGTAGCAGGAAAATGTACAGGTTTAAGTTATTGGCAGTTCCCAATGTAGGCTAAATTGTCCATAGGTTTGGGAAAAATATAGTTCCAAGAGCAACTTCACATCAACATGTTTCTGAAAGTCTATAAAACTTTAGCAACTATGATGGTTTGAAATAACAGGTTCAGTGGAAACCCTTTTTTACATAATCCTCAACTGGGAGTCCGAATGCAAACTTGAATTTTGAGAAAAACACCAGCAGTTTGAAGGGTTTTTTACTGGACTTCATGTCATAGAAAATGCTATATGATAATAAAAAGTACATATAAACTATGTATAATTTTGCAGTATAGTGATAAAATTATGGGGTCTGGTTGTTGAGGGATTAGAGTTTGTAATATGGGGTCTGGTTGTTTGAGTGGTTAGAGCATGATGATAAAATTATAGAGTTGTTGAGTGGTTAGAGTATGTGTATACTTTAAGTTGTATTGAAAACATGGAGTAGGATTACGAAATTAACTGAATAGATTCATTAACTCAATAGATTCATTACAACATGTCTTTGAAATTAACTTAATAGATTCATTACAACATTAATTTGAAATAAACTTAATAGATTCATTACAACATTAATTTGAAATAAAACATTCAGGTGTCAAAATACAAATGAAAGTGCATAGAAAATGCATAAAAAACACGAAACAGTCAACAGATGGCATCATAGCTGGAAGTTAGCAATTCAAAAAGCGTTCCGTTTGTGATTATGCATCAAAAAATGGATGTCTCCTGAGGTCCGCAAACCATTTCATTCCGTCTTGATAAGTTTGGCCTTCCTCCCAAGCTTGCCCTTAGTTGTGGATTGTTTGGGTGTAATTTCCTCAGCATGATTGAGATCATTTGCAGAGCTTGGTATGGCAACCCTCTTCGCAGGTGTAGTGTTGGAGCTTGCAGAAGGACTCCAAGGATGGTTCTCCAGACTGTGACTGTTGAGATGAATCAGGGACCTACATATGCCATTTTGTAAATATTCACAAATCTTTGAGATTAATTAAGAATCATGTATAACAGTTTAGATAAGGTGGCATACCATGAGTTGTTTTGGTTCATTGATTGGAGAGGAATTGGAGATTTCCATAGCAGTTGGACATGAAGTATGCTGCAAATGTTTAAACATACAAAATGAAACCATAATAAAGCAATGAGTAATGAAACAGTGATTCTTAAAATCACAAATGAAGCACCTCATTTGGAGTGAGGAAGTTGTGCAGCTTATTGTAAAGATTGTCCTCATTGAGTATGGTAACCACAGAGAATTGCTCGTAAAAGGATTGATACTTGATACGGAAAACCAACTCTCTATTCAACAGAACATCTAGATGAGCAGGCCATATTTTAGGATTGTCCTCTCCAGCCTACGCAAATAAAAAAGCATGAATCTCAATGGTTACAATTTTCAGGACAACCTTTCATATTAAATCATACATCAAGTAATGCTCAAGAATACTAACCGCCTTCATTATTTGTCGTAATTCCTTTGCAGACTTCTTTGTGTAAAGAATACAATCCTTATCCCAAAACACGAAGGTTCCTCTGTGGGTTTCATACTTAACTTCAACTTCAATTTTGAATCTACGGCAACAAAACATAGGAAACGTCAATTAAATGACAGACAATGTTTTTAGCTGAAATAAATCATGTAAGCAACAACATAGGCTTACTTTGTGACAGGCTCTACATCAGTAACTCCACAAGAACACACAAATTTTGCACCAACAGACTTGTTAGAAACTTTACAGTCAGGGCAAGTCTCAAAATACCAACCAAACTTTGAAGCTTTGAACCGTTTCATAGTGCCAATAGTTGTTGCAAAACAATCCTATTGTGTTCAAGAATAATTGATAACGGACAAATAATAAAACACATCTACAGAAAGAATTCATAATTATGTAAATAATTTGAAGAGTAAACAGACCTTGCCGGCTTCATATATAACACGGATACTCTTGACCTCGTTTAGGCTGGTCCAGTTTTTGTTTGTGGATTGAATGGATGAATAACATGTTACAGATTGAGAAAGTGCAGGTGCAGTTGGTAAGTCAGTTGCTCCAAACCTGTAACAAAATTACTTAAGATGTTAGACCTCAAATTCTTTGTTAAGGGACATAGTAAATAAGTATCTAGTGTATGCATTGACTATAACCTGGACTTGAACTCTTCAACCTGTGGATGATCCAAGTTTAGGAGTAGTTTAGAACCGTTCCATGCGTTTGATAGACTTGGTAATCCTGAAACTGTGACATACCATAGGAAGAGGTAGTTACAAAACTTAAATAGTATATGATTGACATGTATTGAGAAACATGGCAGGAAAATGAAAATTTGAAACCTTTATTTGTCTTGCACCAAGCATGTGTCAAGATGATAATGGTAGGAGCAGTGGCTTTGTTAGGGTTATCGTAATTGATGAATTGCTTTCCATAATCATCCCACAACGCAACCTCAATGACATTGCCTTCAATATCACGCAATGTGATATTGGCGCAAGACTTCTTACCACCACCTCCCATCCGTGTCTTCAATACATCTTGTAAAACACCAATAACATCTGTAACAATGTAATATCAAAATACACACGGGAAACAACTTCAACACAAGTCTAAACTGACCATAATGCAAAATAGACAGGCCAAACAATATAAGCACAATTACAAACTCACCATACAACAAATCAGGTTTGAATTTTCCATTGAGAAAATTCTGTATAGCGTGAAAGTGAAATTTGTGGGTAGGTATCTCTGGTATCGCCACATTAGTCATGGTAGTCCCTCCATTGAAGAACAGTTTGAGTGGGTTAGAACAGACCTTGAAAGGGCCATCATTAACAACTGGCTCTCCATTGTAGAGGGCATGCGTTTCATTCTCTTTCAACTGGTCAAGCCAATCTTTGAGGTCCCTGCTTCTGGTGGTAACATGAATCTGGTCTGCCTATGAATGTTATTAACAACAAATGTTCAGTTAGACAGAAACATGTCACAAATGTGTCAAAAAAATCTTACCGTTCCATCCTGAATGACCATTTCAACGTGTTCTTGACCATTTATCTCCTTAACAACCCACATATCAACAACCCTAATGAGCATCTTCCAAACTTGGTTTCCCTTGACCAGATCCTTAATAAGAATGTGAGCTCTTGACATAGTTCTTTTCCTAAACATACAAGCAGTAGAACGTGTTACATAAGAATAACTGCAGATTCATATTGAACACATTATGCAGGAATATGAAACAGGGATGACGTTAATGACAAAAAAACGTGTTCTTTTCCTAGACATACAAGCAGTAGACCGCGTTGCATAAAAATATGAAACAGTAAAACAACATCAACGGAACATCAACGGAATATAGAGGACACGTTTGCGTGTTTACGAAGTCGTACATATTCAGCAACACAATGTATGGAAAAAAACAGAGAGAGCAAAACAGGGATGATGTTCATGACAACAAAACGACAACTTGGTGTAGCAAGATTAAAACATAGAGTATGTCCACAGAAAAACAATAACAGGAAAACATGAAAACATGAAAACATGAAAACAGATTGAATAAAAAGTGAACCGTGAAGGATCATCATGCGGGTGAAAGAAGAAGTTTTGATGAAGGTGATGAATCTATGGAAAAATGCGGAAGAACTCACCTGCGGTTGAAGAGAGAAGAAGTGCTTGGAGAGAGAGGCAATGTAGGTGAAAATGAAGGTGTAAGAAAAGAAAGTTTCTTATAATGTTATGAAGCAGAGTATGGAGGGAAAATTAGATTAGACTTGCCAACCAATGAGAGTGAAACAAATGGCTACCTTTGTGTAATCAAGAGATTGGAAAAGTGTTGAATAGGTTTGTTACGTTTTTGCCCTTTTGTAAGTGTATTTTATTTTTGGGGAAAGGGCACAAATGGAAAATCAATGGTCTTTTTTCCAATTGCTTTATAGTAGATGTATGTATTTGTTTGAATGTTTGGCTGAAAAATATATGTTTTCCATTTGGTTAAATTTGTGAACAATGATTAGGAATCTATGTTTTCGCGGTTGGAATGTGATATAAATGTTGTAGGATACTTGTTGTTATGATTGTGGTATGTTTTAGTGGTTATGTTATGGTTTGGAAGAGATTTTGGTTGAAGGAATATTGTTTTTGGACCCATAACAGCGCTGCATAATTTTTGAGTTTTCCATGGTTCGCCTAGCGAACCTGGGGCGAAGCGAAAGTGAATGATTTTTGAGGGTTCGCCTAGCGAACCCGTCAGCGAAGGTCAGCGAATGTTCGCCAACGACGTTTGCCTAGCGAACTTTGTATCTTTTCAGTGCTGTTTGGCGCTGCCTTGGTTTGCCCAGAGGTTCGTGAAGCGAACGGCAAGGCAAAGGTTCGCCAAGGAGTTCACCTAGCGAACTTTGTGTCTATTTTGGCCTGTTTGTGGTTTCGCCTGGACATTCGCCTAGCGAAGGTGGTAGCGAATGCTCGCTAGAAGGTTCGCCTAGCGAACATGACAGTTTGTGCAGTTTTGTTTCTTTCATAACTTTTGATTCGTAGCTCGGATCGAGGCACGGTCGGATGTGTTGGGAAGCTAATAAAATATTATTTCTATTAAAAATGGTTTAGGGGGCAGTAGATGATTTATTTAAGTCGTGGTTTTGTAAAAGTGTTGGGTTGTCGGGTTTTTATCGCGTTAAATGTGTGCGGTCGGTGTTTTATAGTGTGTTGTGCTATTGTTATATAACATGGAGCTTTTATGTGGTTTATATGATGTTGAAGCATGTGATCATTTGTCGTGGTTGCTTGTGGCCTAATGGCAAAATACTTTGTTGAATTGAATACAAATGTATGTTATTAATGTATGTTGTTGTGGGTTGCCTTTGTGGCGTGAATCCTAGTGTTGTGAATATCATTGTATGATTGTAGGATTGTTGTGGTTGATGGTGAGTAATTCTTGATGTGAATTGATATGAGTGTATATGCTAAAATTCTAATTGTTGTGGTTTGTGGATTATGATGAAATGCATTGTTTTGGGTTTAATTGCAATGCATGATTATTGATGTTGAGATGGTTCACATGGTTGTGTATGCATTTGATTGTCATGAGTCATTGTATGCGAAGCATCATGATATGCATTCTTGTGATGTCGTGTGCCCTAGTGGGTGTTAGCGACGAAACGATTCCAGAGGGAATCTGCATTGACGGTCGTGTGCCTTATACAAAGAGGACCTAAAGCGACGTTATGGACGATCGTGTGCCTTATACAAAGAGGACCTAAAGCGATCCATAAACGTCGTGTGCCTTATACAAAGAAGACCTAAAGCGACGGGGAACATCGTTTGTCCGACGGGGAGTTACACTAAGTAACAAGCGATGATTCCAATAATTCCTGAGTGAATTAATGATGAGAATGATGGATGGATGGTACCGCATTGCATTGCATAGAGTCGTTGTGTCAGTCTCTGTGCATTTGCATAAATCATGAATGGATTGATTATGTGTGAAAAATCATGAATGGATTGATTATGTGTCAGAGATTGTGAATTGATTGATTATGTGTTGAGCTTGTGATATCATTGGTGATTTGATATGCATTTGTGATAAACGCATTGGTTATGGATGATATGTTTTATGTATAGACATATGCTAAGTGATGTGGTGGTGTGTTTCCATATGTCATAACTTTGGTATGCCTTATGTGTGAAAATGTGATTATGTTGGTATAATTGATATATGCTATGTATATTAGTATGTGATGCTTGTGGTGAGAATAATTATGCATGTGAATTTATATGTGTTGCATATTATTATGCAATCTTGATTTAGTTGTTATTTCTCACCCTTCTGCTGTGGTTTGTTGCTCTATGAGGCAATTGCAGATTAGAGTCTTGGAGGCTTTTGTGAAGAATAGTTCTCCATCCTTTTGTCGGTCTGTCTGCTCTGATACGTAACACGGGAGTCAAGGAACGCTTTTGTTATATGTATATCTTTGTTGGATCTATTTTGTATTACCTTTGTATGTATATTTTGATGTTATAACACAATTTATTTTGTAAAACAATTCAGTTATGGATCCTTCCGCTTTATTCCATAATTGAACTTTCCTTTTGTATGGAAAAAGTTTCCCTTTTATGTTTATTCCATTTTGTGTTATGTATCAAATGGATGAGCAGGGATTGTATTTTTCTCTTTAAATGTGGCATCCTTGTTTCTGTCTAAGGATAAAAAAATTTATTCACTCTGATTTATTTATGTATTATTTATCCGCGATGGGAATTGGGGTGTTACATTAGTGGTATCAGAGCAGGTCGGTCCGTCCGGCCAAGTTGTTGAGTCAGTTGGTGTGGCAGTTGAATACTGTCGACGTTGTTTGTTCCTTAGTATGTGATATGTGTGTGAAACACTGTCAGTACTTTCTAGTTTTCTAATCCTTTGTCTTCAGGATTGAGAATGAGATAAGTGGGGAAGAAGTTGGTGCTTCTCCAAGTTGTTTCAGGTGTGGAGCGTTGGCTCAGTGTGTTGTAGATTGCAAGATTGTAAGTGTTGTTTGGACAGTGTTGTTCCCGGTTCCGGAGGGAATGCGGAGGTAAGGTTTATGTCAACTAAGGATTTGTGCCTTAGGTAGTTTTGTGCACAAGATGCAAGAAATGCTGTTATAGTTTGGTAAAGACGGTTTGTGCCCCAACATGATTGTCGGCTGTCTATTGACAAATTGAGGAACTGATCACCCTTAATCTCTTATTGATAGCAGACGGGAATTATGTTGGATGGAATAGACGTGTATTTCCGGCTTTGATAGTGTGTGCAATGAATTGTTTGGAATTAAGAAAATGATTACGGATTGTTTTGATGAGTCGATGAAGATTCTTATATCGGAAGATGAGGCGGATTAGAGGTTTTAGTATGTTGGCCAAGTTGGGAAGTCATTGAGAAATAACGATTGGGTATTGTTAAAGGTTGTTCTCAGAGAGTAGAGTGTGAACTCAAATTTGACGAAGGTGAGGATTTGAGGTTTGGATCTGCTAAGTGAGTAGGAGAACTTTTAGGAAGTGAGACCAAGATGTTTGTTATGTTTGTGATAATAGTTTTTTGGAATTGGCAGGAAGCCACAGTGATGGACCGTCAGTTGTGCATGGTTTCAGATGTGTTTTTGGATGAAACATTAGTGTGTCGACTTGAAGAGGTCCAGCATGGCTGGTAAGGAAAAGGATGATAGCATGAGGTTGCGTGTTAATCAGTGAGTAGTATGGAAACTTGCGGTTGTGTTCTGGATAGCTTGAGTTTTGAATTGTGACGAATTGCGAACGATTTGAAGTTCCTTGAAGGTATTACTTTTGTTATGGGTTGAGATCTCGTGCCAGCAGAAATCTGGAGTGAGTTGGAACACCGTAAGAAGAATTGATATGGAATGTGGTAACCAGAGATTGTTAAGCTATTTTGGATAAATTGTTTCGAGCTCAGGATGAATTTTGAAGGTGGTATATGTTATGGTTGTGGAGTATATGAATCGTATCTTCCATACTTGTTTGGATAAGTTCATAGTGATGTTTATTGGATGATATTCTGATTTATTTTAAATCAAAGGATGAATATGTAGAGTATTTGAGGATTAAGTTACAAGGGTTGAGAGAGGGAGCTTTCTGCTAAATTATCGAAGTGAGAATTTTGATTGAAAGAGGTTAGTTTTCTTGGTTATGTTATTTCCGATGATGGTATTGTTGTGGATATATCCAAAGTAGATGCAGTTTTACAATGAGAGACTCCAAAGTCGGTTAAGGAGATTAGAATCTTTTTGGACTTTAGTTGGTTATTACCGGAGGTTATGGAAGGCTTTTCCAAGTTAGCGTTTTCGTTACTTCGATTGACTTGCAAAAGGTAAGTCGTTTGTTTTGGATGTTCGTTGTGAGTAAGTTTTGGTGAGCTGAAGTAGAATTTGTCTACGGCTCCAATTTTGATTCTGCCTGATCCTAATAAACTGGTTATGGAATATTGGGATGCGTCCTTAATGAGTGTAGTTAGTGTGTTAATGCGAGAGGGTAAAGTCATTTCTTATGTTTTACGACAATTAAGGATTCATGATTTCAAGGTGGCTGCGGTTACTTTTGTGTTGAGAATCTAGAGGTATTATTTTGAGGGATTTAGGTTCAAGGTGTTTGGTAATCACAAGGGTTTAGAGTACTTCTTTAGTCAGAAGGAGTAAAGTAGGAGACAACGAGGATGGTTGGAATTCCTGATTAGTTATGACCTTGGCTCGAATTATCCTATTGGTAAAGTTAATGTAATGCCTGATGAGTTAAGTCGAAAGCTTTTATGCATGTCTGTTTTGTTGGTCAGAGGATTAGAATTATTTGAGCAGTTCAGAGACTTGGGTCTGGTGTGTAAGCTAACACAGCAGAGTGTGAGGTTGGGTATATTAACAATGAACAGTGATTTTTGGTGAATATGAGGAAGAGTTAGACTTTGGATATGAAATTGGTAGATTTGATTGTTGCGAGTAATCAGAGTGCACAACGGAAGCGTGATGTGGCACATTTTGTATATGCATGTGTGACTTGTAAGAGTTCATAGGTTGAACATTGGAAACATGTTGGAATGATGAGACCATTGGACGTTCCAGAATGGAAGTGTTAGGTGAAAGGTTTAAACATTATTCATGGGCTACTATGTAGATGGATGTTTTGGTTGTATGTTCGATTGGTGAATCGTAGCATTGTTGTAATGATGTTGTGTGACAAGGCTATTGGTATTGTGGTTATGTAGAGGTTGTTGAAACGATGTTGGGTCGTGGAACTTGTGTTCTTGTTTGTGTTGTTGCCTCGTTCCTATCGTGTTGGGTCGAGTGCGAGTAGCTAATTCCTGGGTGGGGAATTAGGGGAGTGTTACCTAGGGTGAGGGTAACGATCTTGTTGTGTTTCGGTTCAAGAGTGAACCTGTATGTTCGTAATTTGGGTTTTCTTTGAGTTGTGAGTTGGTCGTCAAGTGCATTGTATGGGCTTTGCATCTTGTCGTTGTAGTTGTCGTCGTTGTCCTGTCGTTGTTGTAGCTGCTGTTAGCGAGGTGGTTTGTCAGTTTGTCAGTTTGTGTTATTCGTGGTGTGCCTTTTGTTGGCATGATAGTTTGTTATTCGGATGAGAGAGTCGTATCCGGAGTTGTTCGTATTAGTTATATTTTCGAGGACGAAAATTTCTAAGTGGGGGAGAATTGTAACGCCCCGGTTTTTGTTAGATTTATTTAATCGAGTCGATTTAATTATTTTCGTTTTTATATTATTTTATTCTTGACTTTTATTTGAAAATATATTATTTTTCATCGTTATTATGTTTTATCGCGTTTTGAGAGCGTTTGCGAGATATTTGAGCTGAGGGGTAAAATAGTCTTTTTAGGGGTTTAGATATTTTTTATTATAAGAAAGAAAAAGAGAGAAAAGAAAGGGAAAGGAAAGAAAGAGAGAAAGAAGGAAAAGGAGAGGAAAGAAATGGAGAAGAGGAAAAGAGGTGGAAATCGACATAGCTCCGTTTCAAGCACGATTAATCGGGTAAGGGTGAGAAATTTCGATTATATCTTGCTTGTATATGTATATGTATGTATTTGTTTGAATGTTTGGTTGAAAAATATATGTTTTCCATTTGGTTGAATTTGTGAACAATGATTGGGAATCGATGTTTTCGCAGTTGGAATGTGATATAAATATTGTAGGATACTTGTTGTTATGATTGAGGTATGTTTTAGTGGTTATGTTATGGTTTGGAAGTGATTTTGGTTGAAGGAATATTATTTTTGGACCCATAACAGCACTGCATAATTTCTGAGTTTTCCATGGTTCGCCTAGCAAACCTGGGGCGAAGCGAAAGCGAATGATTTTCGAGGGTTCGCCTAGCGAACCCGTCAGTGAAGTTCAGCGAATGTTCGCCAACGACGTCCGCCTAGCGAACTTTGTATCTTTTCAGTGCTGTTTGGCGCTGCCTTGGTTCGCCCAGAGGTTCGCGAAGCGAACGGCAAGGCGAAGTTTCGCCAAGGAGTTCGCCTAGCAAAATTTGTGTCTGTTTTGGTCTGTTTGTGGTTTCTCCTGGACATTCGCCTAGCGAAGGTGGTAGCGAATGCTCGCTAGAAGGTTCGCCTAGCGAACATGACAGTTTGTGCAGTTTTGTTTCCTTCATAACTTTTGATCCGTAGCTCGGATCGAGGCGCAGTCGAATGCGTTGGGAAGCTAATAAAATATTATTTCTATTAAAAATGGTTTGGAGGGAAGTAGATGATTTATTTAAGTCGTGGTTTTGTAAAAGTGTTGGGTTGTCGGGTTTTTATCGCGTTAAATGCGTGCGGTCGGTGTTTTATAGTGTGTTGTGTTATTGTTATATAACATGGAGCTTTTATGTGGTTTATATGATGTTGAAGCATGTTATAATTTGTCGCGGTTGCTTGTGGCCTAATGGAAAAATACTTTGTTGAATTGAATACAAATGTATGTTATTAATGTATGTTGTTGTGGGTAGCCTTTGTGGCGTGAATCCTAGTGTTGTGAATATCATTGTATGATTGTAGGATTGTTGTGGTTGATGGTGAGTAATTCTTGATGTGAATTGATATGAGTGTATATGCTAAAATTCTAATTGTTGTGGTTTGTGGATTATGATGAAATGCATTGTTTTGGGTTTGATTGCAATGCATGATTATTGATGTTGAGATGGTTCACATGGTTGTGTATGCATTTGATTGTCATGAGTCATTGTATGCCAAGCATCATGATATGCATTCTTGTGATGTCGTGTGCCCTAGTGGGTGTGAGCGACGAAACGATTCCAGAGGGAATCTGCTGTAACAGTTGTGTGCCTTATACAAAGAGGACCTAAAGCGACGTTATGGACGATCGTGTGCCTTATACAAAGAGGACCTAAAGCGATCGGATCATGTGTCTTATATAAAGAGGACCTAAAGCGATCCATAAACGTCGTGTGCCTTATTCAAAAAGGACCTAAAACGACGGGGAACATCATTTTCCCGACGGGGAGTTACACTAAGTAACAAGCGATGATTCCAATAATTCCTGAGTGAATTAATGATGAGAATGATGGATGGATGGTACCGCATTGCATTGCATAGAGTCGTTGTGTCGGTGTCTGTGCATTTGCATAAATCATGAATGGATTGATTATGTGTGAAAAATCATGAATGGATTGATTATGTGTGGGAGATTGTGAATTGATTGATTATGTGTTGAGCTTGTGATAGCATTGGTAATTTGATATGCATTTGTGATAAACGCATTGGTTATGGATGATATGTTTTATGTATAGACATATGCTAAGTGATGTGGTGGTGTGTTTCCATATGTCATAACTTTGGTATGCCTTATGTGTGAAAATGTGATTATGTTAGTATAATTGATATATGCTATGTGTATTAGTATGTGATGCTTGTGGTGAGAATAATTATGCATGTGAATTTATATGTGTTGCATATTATTATGCAATCTTGATTTACTTGTTATTTATCACCCTTCTGCTGTGGTTTGTTGCTCTATGAGGCAATTGCAGATTAGAATCTTGGAGGCTTTTGTGAATATTAGTTCTCCATCCTTTTGTCGGTCTGTCTGCTCTGATACGTAACACGGGAGTCGGGGAACGCTTTTGTTATATGTATATCTTTGTTGGATCTATTTTGTATTACCTTTGTATGTATATTTTGATGTTATAAAACAATTTATTTTGTAAAACAATTCAGTTATGGATCTTTCCGCTTTATTCCATAATTGAACTTTCCTTTTGTATGGAAAAAGTTTCCCTTTTATGTTTATTCCATTTTGTGTTATGTATCAAATGGATGAGCAGGGATTGTATTTTTCTCTTTAAATGTGGCATCCTTGTTTCTGTCTAAGGATAAAAATTTTATTCACTCTGATTTATTTATGTATTATTTATCCGCGATGGGAATTGGAGTGTTACATGTTCCTCATAAATGTTGATATGTGGAAATCCGTTCAAAGTGGTGCAAGCGTCCTCTCCTTACCCGTTTGGGTAAAGCAATGTTTTCTGTCGAATGCGACTAAGTATCCTTCGATAAAATCAAACCAACAACTAGTAGTTAGCCGAACTACGGACACTCTGATTGCGAGATCCTAGCGAGAAACCTTTTTTTTTCTTTTCCCCCATATCTCCGTAGTCCCGAACTACGATTGCTCTGATTTCCTCATTGCACTAAGAGGGTACGTAGGCACGAGATTGCGATGATCTTGGCGAGCACCCTAGAAAAATAAACCATCTAGTCCCCAATCTCATTCCTCCTTAATAACTTGAGAAGCCTAACACTTAGAAGTAAACATTAACACGCAAACCTAACCTATTGGTTCCTGTTGAGTACAACGGACGTGACGGGTGCTAATACCTTCCCCTCACGTAACCGACTCCCGAGCTCGGACTCTTGGTTGCGATAACCATGTCCTTTTCCTTTCGTTTTAGCCCCTTATGGGAATAAATAAAGTTCGGTGGCGACTCTGTTAGTCCAGTCCCGCAGGCGTGCGATTGCGCCTCGCGAAAGGATCGTGCTTTTTTCGAGGTACGACATTTAGCATACGTCCCATTTGGGGGAGACCATACGACGCATTCGCTCCTATGTCATAGACTTTAGTGCAATACGAGTTCCAAACTAACTTAACTCACTTCTGTCTAAAAAATGAAAACCAAATGCAAATCTTTTTATCCTTCGGGATGGGTTTCAAATCATTTTCAGAAAGAGTGTGTTACTTCCGTTCTACCGCAAACAGGTATCGACCCTAACTGCCAGACACGAATCTAACGTCGCTCATAAAACACTTAACCAATATGTGGTTTTGTAGGTCGAACTACGACTGCTCTGATTTCCCCTCTCTCGTTCGATTGAGGATACGTAGGCACAAGACGACGATGTCTTGGCGAGAAACCTCCCCCCTTTCACCCGTAGTCCTCCGAACTACGTTGACTCTGACTTTCCCATTGCACGAGGGAATACGTAGGCCTAGGGAGACAATGTCCTATCGAGTCTCCTTTTGCTTTTCCCTTTCCATTTCCGTTTAGCAGTAGAGCTTTCAATGACACACCCTTTGATTAGACAACAAGCGTGGAACCCGTTGAGTACAACGGACGCGAGAGGTGCTAATACCTTCCTCTTGCGTAACCGACTCCCGAACCCAGACTATGGTTGCGATGACCATGTCTTCTCTCTTTTGAGGTTTTCTTCGATCGTTTCCTTTACCCCGTCGGGATAAATAACATTCAGTGACGACTCTTCTATTTTTCTGCCGGTTGTTTTTGCCGTTGCGACACATACAATGCTTCAAAATGCGCCATTCCGATACTAGAATGGTTACTGTAATACCCTAATTTTTTCCCCTAAGATTCTTTACTTTTCATTTACATCTCATACCACAAACAGGATCACACACTGGTTCCCTCTTCTATAGGATTGTGTCTTGCAGGGATCTTTGGGTTTGTGTATGTTTGTTAGTTGTTTTATTGTTTAATTGTTTATATTTACTAACCTTTAATCAAAATCCACAAATATTTTGTTTTCTTTCACTAACATTTTCAGGGGAAGAACAGGTTAAAAATACCAAAACATCAGTCCCTCAGCTCGAATGGATTTCATCTGAATAAAGTCAAAGGTGATATGCGATTAATTCAAAAATTATCTGATCAAGAGTTTCCAAGATTTAATTGATTACTATTCGAGGGACTCCAAGGTTCATGTGTTTATTTCCATGCCTTCTTTGACAAGAAAGAAAATCGAGCCAGAGCCAAGACAACACATCAAAAGGCCATTTTTTCTCATTTTTCACTGTGTTAATCGATTAACCTAATTGCACTGTGAAGTGGTTAATCGATTAACACGTGCAATTTTTGAAAAAATGTGCCAAATTGAAATTCTGCAACAATTGGCACCAATTTTCACCATTTTGATCACATGTGGAATATTCTAGACCATCCCATTTTAATTTCCTACATCATTTTGATCATTCCCCACCATGTACCATCACTAATCACCACTCTTTTGTGATTTCCCTCCAAATTTGAATTCCAATCCTAATTTTGATCTTCAAATCCTAATTCCAAACCACCAAATTTACCAAGCCTAAATTCTATAAATAGAGGCTTCATTTCATTCATTCCACAAGCTTTTGATAGCCAACAAACCTCTTGCAAATTCTATTCCCAACTACAAATTTTCACTAAAGCTCACATTTCTTCTTTTGAAAGTTAACAAGAATTCACATTGAATCTTGTTCAACTTTGAGCTAAAACTTCATTCAAACTTGTTTTCTTCATCAATTTTCATAGATCAAGGCTTTGGTATTTGGATTTTGAAGCAATTTGAAGGAATTTTCAGATTTTGAAGTGGTAATTCATCTTTCACCATTGTTGAAGCTTCATCTTCATCTTCCATAATGTAGATCCTTTGTTGATCTTGTTTGATTGATCTTTGGATCTTGCAATTTGTGTTTGATTGCTGGCTTTTGCTGCTGTTTTACTCAAAAATTCGTGCACAATTAAATCCTTGATCCTAAGATGTTTGAAGAAATGAGTGATCAAGGATTTGGCAATTTTCAAACTGATTTTCTGTTGTTTTTACAGTGTTAATCGATTAACCAAAACCAGTACAGTTAGGTTAATCGATTAACAGCTTGTTTCTACGCAAAAATTGGAAGTTTGCACTGGTTAATCGATTAACATAATTACACTGTGAGTGGTAATCGATTAACCAGCATCCAGAATGTGTTTTTTGCTTGTTTTTGGAGATGTTTTGGTTTTTCTTCCTCTTTCTTCCCCTTTCTTCTTATTTTAGCCTTGAAGCACATTGTTGAGATTAATTTCTCTTCAATTTCAATGGACTTTGAATATGGTTAGAGTAATTAAACATTCATTAGTTCAAATCTATCTTTTAATGAATTGTTGAATTCATTTGAGGTGCTTTGAATTAGTGATATGTTTTCACACTTAAACCTGAAATTCTGGCAACAGATATGAGATGTCGAACGTGATGTCACGACACTTATATCTTAACAATAATGAACAAGGTAGAAAATGCAGAAAACAACAGTAAATAACACAATCAATTGTTGACCCAGTTCAGTGTAAACACACTTACATCTGGGGGCTACCAAGCCAGGAAGGAAGTCCACTATTAGTAGTATCAATTCATAGACTCTACAGCCAACACACCAGTTGACAATCTACTCACTTAATCACTACCCAATGACACTTCTATCTAAGACACTCTCAGATATAAGACATCTCTCACTCCCCCTCAATCATAACAGTGATAACAACTTACAATAATGAAAGTAGAAGACACACTTCAAAGACACACCTTGGTCTTGCTTAAGAGCTTCAACCAAGAACAATACACTCGTGCTTAAAAGCTTTGAGTGGAAAAATTACAACTCAACTAAATCAGTCCAATTGAAACATCAAAATAGATGAATGAATGGCTCACAAAAACACACACAAAACACAAACCCTAAAACTTGAACACAGCTCTCACACTCCTTATTCTCCACGAGCAGCAGTTAGGGTTGATCATCTATAAATAGCAATACATTCCTTGGGCTTGGGCAATTGCAGATTCTTGATTTAATTTCCAATAAAAGTAAATTAATCTCCAAATCTTTATGCATGAAAATAGCAACTCCCTATTCTTCATAAACAGATTGCCTCCAAAACTAACACTCCAATATATTACCACTTCAGTAAATTTCGCAGCAATCAGATAACATAAACACACAAAAGATTGCTAAAAATAGAGCAGCAAATAAAACCTAAAACCAGAACTGGAAGTTCTGTCAACTGATGTCAGAACATCGTGTTTGACATCAAGCACACAGTCTGCAATACTAACAAACACCACCAACACTTCACCTGCAGAATGTTAGAGACAGCATGTCAAGACATCAAGTAGAACATCTTGATGCAACACATTGTTTTACCAGAAATTGAATTCGAAGTGTGAATGGTGGTGAACTTGAATAATGATGATGGATATCTCAAATTCCAAGTAAATTATATTCCACATGAATCTTGTTTTCACTCTTAACATGCTTAAAACTTGATCCACTTGACAACATGAATCCATACCAACTCCAAGCAACAAGTAACAACAATTCTTTGACCACAGGGAAACCTTAATCCAATGAACCTCAACCGATTAAAGTCCACAAGCTCAACCATGAATGAGAAACCCTAATTCTCCATGAGATACACCCTGAATGAAGAAATGTCTTGCACAGAGAAGGAAGCAAAACCCTAAACCATATCCTTCTCAATTAAATCAAATATGACACCCCAAACACTTGATACTCTTGAGAAGTCTTGAGGAAGATAAACTTGATACTTGATGATCTTTTGATAAGAATATGCTCCTAAGTGTAATAGCCAGATAAGTCACCTCTGAGTAGGGGAAACCAAAATCACAAGAAAAACACTTTGATCCATTCCTTAGGAGCTCCATGAAATGCATGATTATGAATTATGACTTGAGGAGAAATGCAAATGAATGCGAACATAAGCCAGAAAAAGTTAGAGAAAAGTGAGGGAAAATTTTGGGGTGTTACAGCTGCCCATATTCAAACGACTTTGACCTGAAGGAATTACAGCAATGGCTTTCAGACATTCAAGGTAAAAGAAGATTGAATACCAAAAGAACCCGAAAATTTGCACTCTGTGGGGAGATATATGATAAAGGTAGGCCATGAAGAGGAATGTCGGCCACAAGCGGACTCACAACCCGAGGGATAAAAGATGACTCCGATGTGGAATAAAGCTTTTGGGGTAAAGAACCCAGCGATAATAAAAAGGCTAGTCATCAACACTGTGGCTGGAAAGTACATTGTATGATATCAGGACGGTGACTGGCACTACGCCAAAAATAGCCTTAGGCAGTACTAAAAAGACAGCGCTTTTATCACAAAGCGCTGCTATAAGAAATAAAAAAAATTCGCTAAAAAAAGGCGCTGGTAAAGGATACCTTTAGACAATGCTTTCTAAAAGCGCTGCTAAAGGCCGTAAATAGTCCCCACCTTAGAAAGCACTGCTAAAGGTATAACCTTAGAAAGCGCTTTTAAAAAGCGCTGCTATATGGTAACCTTAGAAAGCGCTTTTAAAAAGCACTGCTATAGGGTGATTAAAAGATAACATTAGAAAGCGCTTTTTAAAAGTGTTTTCTAAAGGTATATTAAAAGAAAGCGCTTTATTAGGAAAAGCGCTGCCTTAGGTCAATTATTATTAAAAATAAAATAACACTAAATATTCATAACCCTATTCATTGTTTCTTTCTTTCTTACTTAAGACCACCAGCCTTTCTCTCTCGCGAGTTCTCCGACCACCAGCCTTCTGTTCGTCCTCCTTTCTCCCATTTTATCTGTTATTCATTTTTCGTTACTGCATTTTTCGTTACTACATTTTTCGTTCGAAGAAGAAGTAGAAGCGGAAGAGGCATTCTGTATTCTTCTCCGATCGTTATCGTGCAGGTACGTATTATATACGTTGAATGTTGAATGTTGGTTTTTCTTGAATGTTATCGTGCGGAAGAATGGCATTGTGAAATCATGTTAGATTTTAAGTTTTGCTCTGTTAGATATTGGCTGCTGTTCATACTACTACTACTACTTTTATTGCTCTGTTAGATATTACTCTGTTGAATGGCATTGTGAAATCGTGTAGTTTGATTTTACCTAATGTCTGTACAAAACATTATGTTTACTTCTTTTATATTGGCGAAAACATGAATTGTTGACCTCATAGTATTGTTTTAAACCGTGCTTGGAGCTTGTTAGCTACACAATTTGTAAACAGTTTCTGAACCTTATTATTTATGAACATGAAGTGCTCTTCATTCAAAAATGTCGTGTGATTATATGTTAAGAACTAATAATTTAAAACCTATTGTAAAATTACAGAGTTGATGAATAAGTCTAGGACCTAGGACCTGATGTTAAGTCTGATAATCCTAAATGTTCATCACTTCAAAGACTTTTCTCAATTTACCACCTTATAGTTCCAATGATTTAGGTTCCTCTTATGTTTCAATTCCTCTCTTAGAGAAATTGTATTACTATCTCCTCAAAAATGCACTTCCTGAACTTATATTAGATCTTAACATGTTTCATATGTATTTAAAGGGAAAATTGGATTTGCCCAATTCTGAATTTTCAGAGGGTTGTCAACCATTCACAAATATTTTCCCTTTGAATCTTCATCCACAGATTTGGCATCCTTATAGCTTTAGAATTATTAAAGGGGTTGTTTTGATTGATGATCCTCTTGTTACGATGTGTGTTAAAGACGAGGATTTGGATAGGTTTAGGTCGTTAACCGGTGTCTTTCTGAAGAACTAATAATTTCAAACCTATTGTAAAATTATAGAGTTGATGAATATGATTAAATTGTGATCTCCTAATGAAATTGGTTTTTTAATCTTACTCTGTTTATTCATATTAACTTTTTAAAATGCATATATGACAATGCTACACACAATTTTGAAACCTTCTAACAAACAAGAACTTATATTTTCTTCCCTGGCAAATCTTGAAGTAGTTTTATAATAATATAAAGTAAGGCTTGTTATTAAATGGTTGGTAGTGAATGGTCAAGAATGATTGATAGTATGATTGTTTTACAGGTGCAGAGTGAAAGTCTGATCGTTGGAGGAATCTTACATTGTGTGGGTCCAAAACTTGATTACTTCTCTACAGGTAATTAGTTATTCTTTTGCTATAATTGCATGAATAATTAACGTTTTTGTTTAGCTAAATTAGTAAAACCATTTGAATGAACTGCTTTGAATGAACTGCTATGATGGATGAGCATTGCTTGCAATGATTGAGAACTAACTTATTGAATTTGCTATATATAGGGGTTACTTGTGATCAAAGTGTGAAGGTCGGATCGTTTCCCTACAGGTAAATATTTTTTATTTTGATTTTGTTTAGCTTAATTAGTATAACTATGGATAAGAAATGGATGTCTTCAAGTCGATTGTCGAAAGAGTACGAGAATGGGGTATCGGAATTCGTTAAGTTTGCTGTTGCGCACACCGAAGACCCCAGTCGAATGATATGTCCTTGCTTGGGTTGCTGTTTTGGGAGTCGGGTTGACACAGTTCAGTTGGCATCGTATTTAATGAGGCGTGGAATTGATAGAAGTTATACATGTTGGAATTTGCATGGTGAGAAAATTAACGGGAATGTTGAACTAGGGGATAATACGACCTATGCTTCAAACGACGATGGCACAGATACATACGATTATGATCGAGTCGAAGAGATTGCAGAAGCTCTTGAAGAAGATCTTAAGGATTGTCCCAAAATGTTTGAGAGGTTGGTAAGCGATGCAGAGAAACTGTTGTATAATGGTTGCACTAAATTCACAAGATTGTCTGCGGTATTAAAGTTGTACAACTTAAAGGCGGGCAATGGATGGTCGGATAAAAGTTTCACAGAGTTATTGGCCCTTATGCAAGATATGCTTCTAGAGGATAATGTTCTTCCCAATCGAACATATGAGGCCAAAAAGATGTTGTGCTCTATTGGCATGAGCTATGATAAGATACATGCATGTCCAAACGATTGCGTTTTGTTTCGAAATGAGTATGCATCGTTAAATGAGGGTCCTAAATGCGGTGTCTCTCGATATAAGAATAGGTTGTCTCCAGCAAAAGTCTTATGGTATTTTCCTATAATTCTGAGATTTAGACGCATGTTTTGTAGTGAGACCGATTCAAGACACTTGACTTGGCATGCAGATGAAAGAATTTATTGATGGAAAGTTTCGACATCTGGCAGATTCACCACAGTGGATGAAAATTGATGATGATTATCCTGAATTTGGAAAAGAAGCAAGAAACCTTCGCTTGGCATTATCTACTGATGGAATGAACCCACACGGTATTCAAAGTATCTCACATAGCACTTGGCCTATGATCATTATGATTTATAACCTACCTCCATGGCTATGTATGAAGCGTAAGTACATGATGTTATCTATGTTAATTTCTGGTCCTAGACAACCAGGGAATGACATAGACGTATACTTGGCACCCTTAATCGAAGATTTAAAGTGTTTGTGGGAGAACGGTGTGGAGGTTTATGATGGGTATAGGAAAGAAAGTTTCAACTTGAGGGCGATGTTGTTTGGCACAATTAATGATTTTCCAGCATACGGAAATCTATCAGGGTACAGCATAAAAGGTCAATATGCGTGTCCTATTTGTGAAGATAAAACAGATTCGACGCGATTGGAGTTTGGTCAGAAGAATGTATTTCTCGGTCATCGTAGATTCTTAAATTCTAATCATCACTACCGTGGGTGGAGAAAAGCATTCAATGGAGAGCCAGAACAAGGTAGAGCTCCACCTATATTGACAGGTGATCAAATTTTTGAAAAGGTGAAAGATGTGAGTACTCAGTTTGGCAAGCCTTTTGCACGTACACTTGTCAAGAGAGGGTGGAAGAAGAGGTCAATTTTTTTGAACTGCCATATTAGAAGTCATTGTATGTAAGAAATTTTCTCGATGTTATGCATATTGAAAAAAACGTATTTGACAGTGTTATTGGTACGTTACTCAATATACAAGGAAAGTCTAAGGATGGCCTTAAAGCAAGAAAGGACTTGATAGCGATGGGGATAAGAACTGAATTAGGACCCTTAAAGAAAGGAAAACGAACATATCTACCACCTGCTGCGTATACTCTATCTAGAAAGGAGAAAAAAGTATTGTGTAAGTTTCTAAGTGAAGTTAAAGTTCCAGAAGGATACTCTTCAGATATTAGAAGACTTGTGTCTATGAAAGATCTCAAGTTAAAGAGTTTAAAGACGCATGACTGCCATGTTATAATGGAACATTTTCTACCAATAGGTATACGTTCTATTCTTCCAGAAAAAGTAAGAAGCGCAATAACTAAATTGTGTTTTTTCTTCAAGTCAATTTGCAGTAAGGTGATCGATCCTGCGATCTTACCAACATCGCAAAAAGAAATAGTTATTAATTTGTGTGATCTTGAAATGTATTTTCCTCCCTCGTTTTTTGACATAATGGTTCATCTAGTTGTTCATCTGGTGAAAGAGACACAATTGTGTGGACCGGCTTATATGAGATGGATGTACCCTGCTGAACGTTATATGAAAATATAAAAAGGATATGTGAAAAACCGAAGTCGACCAGAGGGTTGTATTGCCGAACGATACATTATTGAAGAAGTGATTGAGTTTTGTACTGAATATCTGTCCAATGTACAATCAATTGGACTCCCCAAATCTCATATTGTCGAAAAAAAAGAAGTAAAAAAGTTAATTGGAAATGAAGTTGTGACAGTATCAAGGGTCGAACGGGATCAAGTGCATTTGTATGTTCTGCACAATGAGAATGAGGTTGATCCGTATGTTGAAATGTACAAGGATGTTCTCTGAGGTTTAAATCCGAATAGAAATGAGAATTGTATAGTACGAGAGCACAATCGAAGTTTCATACATTGGTTTAAGGATCATATTTATTCAGAGTATTATTCAGATCCCGCTTCAATAACAAAAAGGTTGAGATGTTTAGCATATGGTCCAAGTTTGGTTGTGTTTTCTTATAGCGCATACGCAATTAATGGATACACATTTTATACCAAAGAACAAGATGATAAAAGTACTATGCAAAATAGTGGTGTCACCGTGGTAGCTAAAGCAATGCACATTTCAAGTGTGAAGGACTTAAACCCCAAATTTGCAAATCTGTCATATTTTGGGGTTATCGAGCGCATTTGGGTGTTTGATTATGAGAAGTTTCAGATTCCTATATTTCATTGCAAGTGGGTTGAAAATAACAATGGCATACGAATGGATAAGTCAGGATTTTTGCAAGTGGATCTTAATAGGGGGGGTACAAAGATGAGCCTTTTATTCTAGCCTCTCAAGCTAAACAAGTGTTCTATGTCACTGATCCGACAAGTACAAAATGGTCTATAGTGCTTTTATCTAACAAAGTAATTGATGAAAACATTAGAGATCAAGGTGATATTGATGTTGATATTGAATCATTTACTAGAAATGATCAAGATGAAAATATTATAGCGAATGAATCATATACTAGAAATGATCATAATCAGGGTATTTGGATCAATCCAATCGTCCGTGTTGTTAAGAGACGGGTAGAACATATTCCAACCAAGAAAAGAAAGAGACGTTAGTGAAAAAGGTACTAGTTATAAAATTATAGCTTATATCATTCAATAATATTAAATAGTTATCATGTTATATATATTCAATGGATTATGGATTATGGATTTTTATATTTTTCATTTAATTTTTGTTTTTTTCTTTCTTACAGGTCAGATGGCTAGTAACCAGGAAGAGTCACACGAGACACATGATACAAATGAAAGACCTGAGAATGTAGAAAGTGAAATTAAAAGAGGAATAACAATTATGAAGTCAATCATCCGTGCAAGAGATAAAGGGATCAAATTTGATGTACATTGGAGTGATGAAAACTAGCTGATTGAGCCAAACGGTTCAATGTTGACTAGTTACATAGGTTCCCTTGTCCGCCAGCACATTCCTATCACTATTGATAATTGGAGGAATCCATTGTTGAAAGCCGGTAAAGATAAAATATGGACTGAGATACAGGTACTTATCAAATATGATTGATGTTATTAGATTTTTGTTGACGATTAAGTCTTTAATTTACTTATACTAACACATTCTATGTGTATGTTTTTTCGTAGAGGTCCTTTAATATTGATGAAAGCCGGAAAAAGTATTGTCTTCAATTGGCCGGAAAAAGACACGGAGGCTTTCGAGCTATGTTATCAAACAAATATCTTAGGGATGCGGAAAAAAATTTTGTTGAAGCAGAACTTCCACAGTTGTATGCGAACGTGATTGCACCCGAAGAATGGAGCACTTTTGTAGCCAAACGAAAAACCGAAAAATTCAATGTAATGTTAATTTGTCACGTCTATTAATTGTATTATATACTTGTTGTATTAGTTTGTTCTGATATGACTTAAACTTGTTTATCCAGGAATTGAGTGTCATTATTCGCCAAAGAGCATCAAAACCCGCGTATCCGTATAGAAAAGGTCGAACGGGATATGCACGCTTACAACAAAAATTGGTAAGTATTTATAAATGCTATGATTTTATTAATTGTCTTATTGTGTTATAATTGATGATCTTATTATTTATCTCAATGCGCAGTTAGAATAGACGAAAAGTGAAGAAACATCACTTCCGGAACATGTTTTGTGGAAGGAAGCTCGTGTGGGCAAGGATGGAGTTGTCAGGGAAGATGTTCAGCATGTTTATGATGAATGTGTAAGTATAACATTATGTATTTAAGTTAATCAAAATTTTATTAAAATATAATTAATTTTTAATCCCCACTAATAATTTTCGATATGTCAATGAATTTCAGGAGACTCTATCTCAATCCTTAACCACAGGCGAGGAGGATTGCAGGAGCATACTTAGTCGAGTACTAAATGTTCCTGAGTATTCCAGTCGGGTGAGGGGTAAAGGATTTGGTGTGACTCCATCTTCCTTGTATAAGCAACCAAAGAGAAAAAATCCTAGCAATCAAGAAGTGATGCAATCGTTGGAGGAGTTAAAAGCGCAGGTCCGTGAACTGCAAAAGGATAAAGAGAGATATGAGGCGGAAAAGCGCGGTTCAAGGTTGAAAGATACTAGTGACAAAGCTAGTATCAATTCTCAAAAGAAATTTCCCGAGGTAGTAAGCACGTTTATTTTAATTGACATATATTTATTTTAATTAAATTAACACGTTTATTTTAATTGACATATATACACATTAACAGTTACATATTTATTATTGCTTTAGGGCATTTCATCTTGTCAGCTATTTTTATCGCTACCGACTTATCGCATAGTTGGCAAGGGAAAAGTGCATAACACTTTGGGAGATTTACTTCACCATAAACCAATCCCTGATGGACATCTGAAAGTATCAGTGGATATTGCATTAGAGCTTGATGCATTGCTACCGATACCTGACGTTGTTTCAGAGACAACGTTGTTGCGAGATGCAATAGGATCGTTTGTTGCATGGCCGGCAGACCTCATTTTCATAGATGAGGAGGTATGTTGAAAACCATTATGAATGTTTTAGTAATCAAAAGTCAATTCTGAACCATTATGAAAAGCATTCTGAATGTTTTTACATTGTAATGTTAGACTTCTACAAAACCCGCATCTAAGGATAAAGGGATTTTGCCGCACATCGAGTCTGTTGCATCACAAAAAGAGGTACATTGAAAGTGTTATTCTATGATCCGAATTAAAAAGCTTCATGATTTTCTACTTTACCTAACTTATATGATTTTTAGGTTCCTGTTCAAGTTTCACAACAAGCCAGCAAGAAAAGAGCTTCTACAAAGACCGGGCCGGCAAAAAGAGCTCTTGCACCTCGCTTTCGGATGTGTCTTGAAACACTTGTGGCAACATCAGATTTGATGGATGGTGCTATTCGTCAAATAGACATGGACGAAGGTGTTTTTGGTTTTCCTCATTCCGAAATAATTGCAAAAAAGGACATGGAACAGATTTTTAAGAATCTTGAATTAGGCATCGGTATTATGCATTCATACATCTGGTACTCCGATCAATCTATTATTTAATTAGTTGAACAATTTATTTACACATTTCAATGAAAATAGTCTAATGTTTATTATGTTTTTATTTAAGGTGCTTGTATGACAAATTGATGCGCGGGAATCAATTGTCAAACAGATTCTGTTTCTTGTCTTGCGCCCGTGTCAATGCACCGGTAATTGATACTGATCCAAATTCAGTAAGAGATCACTTACTCGAGAGATTTATGGCCAGCAAAACAGAAAGTTTGTTTCTTTTACCGTATAATACTGGAAACGGGTAAGATTTTCATTCTAATTTCATTCTAATCTTTGTATCTTTTGCGTAGAAATTATCCATTTAAACTTTTGTTATATTTCACAGTGGACACTGGTTGTTGGTTTCTATTAATCCTACAAGAGAAGTGGTGTATTATCTGAATTCATTAGATCATGATTGGACAAAATATCAGAATATGAAGGATTTGGTTGATATGTAAGTGAGCCTATTCTAAATAATCGTGTGTATTTGTATATTTAATTATTTCTGTGATATTGTTCTAAATTTACGTTTTTCTTTTATAGAACAATACTAGTATACCGAGCACAAAGAGAAGCTCGAGTATCACGGTCTAAAGCTTCCAACGTTACATGGATAAAAGTGGAGGTATATTAATTTTCACAATGTTGCTTATAATAGTGATGCTACTTGATAACACAAGACAACTATATATTAATTCTTATTTGTTTTTCTATGTGCAGTGTCCTCGTCAACATAATGGTATAGACTGCGGTTATTTCGTTTTGAGGTTTATGAGGGAAATCATTCATTTGGATCGATTAGAGATTCCCATCACGATATGAATTTATAACTTAGGATTTATTTTAATACTTATCGGATATTTCGTATAATTTATTATTTTAAACTAAATCATGCATATTGTGTTTTGTTATGTAGTACTTTGATGAATACGCGTGTGATCATTACACGAAAGATAAATTGGAACAAATCAAGGAGGAATTATGTGAATACCTTATTGGGAAAAGAATCATATAAGGTATAGAAGTTGGTGTGTAGTTATATGGAGTGTAATTGTATAGTTTTGGATTGTTGTAAATTAGGAGATCTTTATGGAGTGTAATTGTATAGTTTATTTTGTAGTTATGTGAATGGTTTATGTGAATGGTTTATGTAAATGTTTTATGGATTAGAATGGTCTAATGGTTTATGGAAATGGCCTAAAATGTGAAGGATTGGAAATGGCCTAAAATTGTTTATGTAAATGGTCTATGTGAATTGTTTATGTAAATGACCTAAAATGTGAAGGAAAATTATACAAGTTTCTGCATAAAAAACTGGGAAAATTTGATTTTAAAAAAAATCCTTTAAAAATAACGTGAAGAAAAGACAGCGCTTTTACGAAAAAGCGCTGCATATAGTGAAAATACAAAAAAAAAATTAGACAGCGCTTTCAAAAGCTCTGCCTAAAGGGGGGAAATAGAAAGCGCTTTTCCTGAGAAAGCGCTGCCTAAAGGTGAAAATAAAAAATAAATTAGACAGCGCTTTAAAAAGCGCTGTCTAAAGGGGGACAATAGAAAGCACTTTTTCCTGAAAAAGCGCTGCCTAAAGGTGCCAATAAAAGGCATAAAAAGCCAAAAAAAGCGTTGCTAAAGGGCCACTTTAGAAAGTGTTTTTTCAGTTAAAAGCACTGCTAAAGGCCTACTTTAGAAAGCGCTTTTAAAGGTAAAGCGCTGCCTAAAGTAGGCCTTTAGCAGCGCTTTCTCATTAAAAAAAACGCTGTCTTTACCTACGGCAGCGCCACCTTAGGCAGCGCTTTTAAGCGCTGTTAAAGGCCAAAAAAAGCGCTGTCTTTTCCTTTCTTTGGCGTAGTGTGGGACGTCAACTTGATTGACCGGATGTTTGAAAACTACAGTGCAACATCAACTCTGAGGTTGAGGAGAAAACTAGACGCCAACTCTGAGGTTTGGGGAAAAAGACATACATCAATTATGAGGTTGAGAACGAAACAGATAAACAACAACTCTGAGGTTGAAGCAAAAAGGATAGACCTCAACTCTAAGGTTGAGAAAAATTTGAATAAGCATCAACTCTGAGGTTAAGGAAAACGGATGACATTAAAAGATGACATCAACTCAGAGGTTGAGAAAAGTATCCACGACATCAACTCTGAGGTTGAAGAAAAACATATGATATTAATTTTGACATCAACTCTGAGGTTGAGGAAAAAGGATAGACAAACATCAACACTGAGGTTGGAGACAATAGTCTTAACATCAATTCTGAGACTGAGGATAAAAATATGGACTTTAACTCTGAGGTTGGGGCTAGATATTGGTCAACATCAACCATTGGGTTGAGAAAAAACTTGGATAATCATCGACTTTGAAGTTGAGAAAAAGATAGACATCAACTCTGAGGTTGAAAAAAAAATTTGACATTAACTCTGAGGTTGGGGCTTGGAGAAAAAGATAGGCGTTAACTCTGAGGTTGAAGATAAACAAGACAGACATCAACTCTGAGGTTGGAGTTTGAAAGGAAAGACATCAACTCTGAGCTTGGGAAAAGGGTATATGCGTCACCTCTGAGCTTGGAGATACAAGATATGCGTCAACTCTGAGGTTGGTAATACAAGCTAGACATTAACTCTGTGGTTGGGAATAACAAGATTGGTCGTCAACTCTGAGGTTAGGGGACATAAGGTAAACATCAACTCTGAGATTGGAGACAGAAGGGTACACGTCAACTCTGAGGTTGGAAAGAATGGACGTCAACTCTAAGGATGGGGAAGAAGGGCGTCAACTCTGAGGTTGGGGATAGAAGATACACATCAACTCTGAGGTTGGAGATAAAAGGATTGTTCATCAACTCTGAGGTTGAGAAAAGACAGGCGTCAACTCTGAGGTTGGAAAAATAAGGCAGACATCAACTCTGAGGTTGGACACAAAAGGGTATACGTCAACTCTGAGGTTGGTAATAAAAAGGATAGGCATCAACTCTGAGGTTGGGAAAAGTGGCGTCAACTCTGAGGTTGGAGTTTGAACGGGAAATGTTCTCTTTGGAGGAATGGAACCACTGTTATGATTAAGGGTTGATTTAGGCTTTCGTACAAGGTACCAAATCTGGCTTATGCTTTGATGCATGTTTGAATTTTTTTATGGTGTAATGCTCCATATCAAATGGAAATGCTACGTGTTTTGGTAGATGCAATGCAATGATGATTACTATATGCAAGAAAGAGAGGACACTCCGTCGGGGAATGCGCAGAATGGAACAAGTAAACTTCACTGGGGAAGGGATCGCCAACATCTGATCTCCTGTGGGGAGATAACCAGCTATACCACCAATAACCATTGGCGCTGTAAACTCCGTTGGGGAACTGCAAACTGATCCGTGAACTCTGTTGGGAGATGCCAATGAATTTTGGACTCTGAACTGTTGAGAGTGCCAATAACCATTGCACTTAGACTTGCGGGGAATTATCAGATCTGACCTTTGAGGAAGATAACCCTGACTTTTCACCGTCTTCAAACTGATTGGGAATACTCCATCGTCTTACACGGCTGGGAATGAGAAAATCCTCATAAAGAACTCTTCTCTACTTGAGGATGATTCTCTACTTGGGGAAGAATAGAACTTCCAATGCCTTGCTGGGAAAAACTACCTTTTGGCATCTTGTTGAGGAAGAGAAACCCCATACCGGAAGCCACTTTGGCGCTTCAAGGTTTTGTCGAACAACTGTTTACTGATTATCATGAGTGAACAACGGTTCCTTTAATTCTCAACTTCCCCAGATGATAGGGTCTATTGGAAGAATTTGTCTCAAGAGGATTTTATAGAAAACCTTGCATTCAAAATACCCCAGGGTCTTCAAACTCTTAGAGAGATTTATCAGATCTCGACGTGACTGCCCCCAGACTACATAATCTATGAAGGAACTTGCCTCGAGAGGATTCATAAAGAAACGAGATATTCTAGCCAAGTATTCTGAAACTTGGGGAGGTACTTCTGATGAACCGTCTTCTGGAGAGGATACCTTCTCGTGCTCTTGAGGTGGCCTTTCTCGATACGAGCCTTGAAGTGACTTTTCCCCTGACGGACTGATCTTTGAGTGAATTCCCCAGATCAACTACTCTCGGAGAGATTATCTAAATCTCGACATGACTGCCTCAGGTTGGCTGAACTTTAGAGAGATTTCTAGATGTGACTTCCCCAGATTGGCTACATCTTATCACAACTAACTGGGAATGTAACACCCCCAATCTATACCCCGAGTAATTAAAGCGATAACAAAAGATCAGAGTATAATTAAAACATTCATGGCATAGACAGGAGCGTCACATCACAGTAATGCAATATAACAACCTGCTCATATAGATATGCAACAATCAGGTAGCAACATAAACTGAGGAACCTACAATTCATATACAGAATAAAAGCAGAAAATCTACAACTGAAATCTCATATATAAACCTACAAGTTTGTCTGTCATATACAGAGTCATACATGTAAAATCCTAAAAAGATATATATACACATAATCACATAACGATCTCCCCGACTACCCGGTGCCACATATCAGAGTCGGCCGACAAAAGAATGAAGACATAATCTTCACAAAAAGACCTCCAGCATCTAATCTGCAATGCCTCATAGAGCATTCAAAACAGCAGAAGGGTGAGAAACACAATTATAATATAGTTGCATACAATTATGTAATAACATGAAATACGCATTCAAAAGCATTCTCACCACAACGTATACCATAATTCAAATACAAAACAACACAATTCATAATTCATGCATCCATCACTAAGGCATATCAATCATGCTCAATACATTTATCACCAATATATATATATATATATATATATATATATATCAACTCATCAATCACATACACAATTTCCCACACATAATCAATCCATTCATGATTTATGCAAATGCACAGAGACCGACACAAGGACTCTATGCAATGCGGTACCATTCCATTCATCTTTAATTTACTCAGGAATTATTGGAATCATCGCTTGTTACTTAGTTTAACTCCCCGTCGGGAAAACGATGTTCCCCGTCACTTTAGGTCCTCTTTGTATAAGGCACACGACGTTAATGGATCGCTTTAGGTCCTCTTTGTATAAGGCACACGATCCGATCGCTTTAGGTCCTCTTTGTATAAGGCACACAATCGTCCATAACATCGCTTTAGGTCCTCTTTGTATAAGGCACACGACCGTTATAGAAGATTCCCTTTGGAATCGTTTCGTCGCTCATACCCCACAAGGGCACACGACATCATAAGATACATATCATGATGCTTGGCATACTAATGACTCATGACAATCAGATGCATATACATATATAACCATGTGAACCATCTCAACATCCATAATCATGCATTGCAATCAAACCCAAGACAAGGCATTTATTTGCCATAAGGCCACAAACCATCATCAGAACATTTCATCACATGCATTCACATCATATAACAGCACACAAGCTATACGTTATATATATCAAAAGCATATCGCATGATAACACATCAAACGCACACAATTACGACGGTAAAAGTCGACAAAATGACACATTTCCAAATTCTCGACACAATTAAATCGGCCATTAATCTCAAAACCATTTTTCTAAGAAAGAACATCTCACTAGTTTTACAACGCATCCGACCGTGCCTCAATCCGAGTTACGAATCAAAAGTTATGAAGGATACAAGATAGAAAAATCCATCACGTTCGCTCCAGTATTCGCTAAGCGAACACCAGCGAACCATGGCAGAGAAAAACCAACATAAAGTTCGCTAGGCGAACGTCATTAGCGAACATTCGCTGCCCTTCACTGACGGGTGCGCTAGGCGAACCCTCGAAAGCTGTTCGCTGGGCTTCGCCCCAGGTTCGCTAGGCGAACCCTGGAAAACTCAGAATCCCAGCAGCGTTGTTGTTCACCCCAAATTCAATATTCCCTCCACCAAAACACTACCAAACCATAACATAACAACCAAAACATACCCCAATCATAACAACAAGTATTCTACAACATTTATATCGCATTCCAACCGTGAAAACATCAATTTCCATTCGTTTTTCTCAGTTCGACATATAGTTGAAAAACTATGAAAAACCAGTAAACATTCCAACACACACATACGTAGTCATACACAAGCATATAATAACCGAGTTTCGCACCCTTACCCGATTGATCTTGCTTCAAAGTGTCGGTTGAATCGATTTCTTAAACTCCAAGTTTTCCTCTTTTTCTTCTTCTCACTCTCTATTTCTCTTAACTTCTTTTTCTCTCATTATAATCTCTATGTTCTATTTTAATAAAAACAATGTTATCTAACCAAGCAAAATGACCAAAATACCGCTACACTCAATTTTCTCGCAAACGCTCTCAAACGCGATAAAACATAATAACGATAAACATAACATATTTACCAAATAAAACCAAGAATAAAATAATATAAAAACAAAAATAATTAAATCGACTCGATTAAATAAATCTAACAAAAACCGGGGCGTTACAACTCTCACCCACTTAGAAATTTTCGTCCTCGAAAATATTACCTGAGACGAACAACTCCGGATACGATTCCCGCATCCGACTCTCCAACTCCCAAGTCAAATTGCCCTCAGCAGCGCCTCCCCACGCTACTTTCACAAGCGAAATATCTTGGCCTCTTTACCGCTTCAACTCACGACCCAAAACCCTCACCGGTAATGCCTCAACCGTAAGATTCTCCTTTACCTCAACCTCATCCATCGGAATCACATGCGACGGATCCGGAACATACTTCCGAAGCTGTGAAACATGGAACACATCACCCACTCTCGCAGATATCTGATAAGGACCAATAAACCGAGAAGTAAGATTCTTCGACTTCAATGCCCTTCCAACACCCGTCACCGGTGTAACCCTCAAAAATACATGATCGCCTTCTCGAAACTCAAGATCTTTCCTCCTTCTATCATGATAACTCTTCTGCCTACTCTGAGAAGCCTTCATCTTCTCATGAATAAGTTTCACCTTTTCTGTAGTTTGTTGAACTAACTCCGGTCCAACCACCGAACTCTCACCAGATTCATGCCAACACAAAGGTGTTCGACATCTTCTTCCATACAACGCTTCAAAAGGTGCCATTCCAATACTCGAATGGAAACTGTTGTTATACGTGAACTCAACCAATGAAAGATAACTATCCCAAGCACCACCTTGCTCAAGAACACAAGCTCTCAACAAATCTTCCAATGATTGAATAGTTCTCTCGGTTTGACCATCCGTCTGAGGATGATAAGCAGAACTCAATCTCAACTTGGAACCTAACGCCTTTTGCAAACTTTCCCAAAATCTGGAAGTAAACCTCGGATCTCGATCTGAAACAATACACAACGGAACACCATGAAATCTCACAATCACACGGATATAAATCTCAGCCAACCTCTCCAAAGAAAAACTGATGTCAATTGGAATGAAATGCGCTGATTTAGTCAGCCTATCCACAATCACCCAAATGGCATTATGTCCCCTCTGAGTATTCGGCAACTCTGTCACAAAATACATAGAAATGCTATCCCATTTCCACTCGGGAATATCCAACGGTTGCAATAATCCACTAGGCCTCTGATGTTTTACCTTTGACTTCTGACACGTCAAACACGCATAAACAAACTGAGCCACATCCCTTTTTAATCCGGACCACCAAAAGATCTTCTTCAAATCTTGATACATTTTATTAGCTCCCGGATGTATACTCAAACTACTCTGGTGTCCTTCCTCTAAAATCATCTTTTTCAATTCCGAATCATCAGGAATACAAATTCTACCACGAAATCTCAAAACACCCTGATCATCCACTTTAAAGTCACCATTCACACCTTTACCTCCAACCGTTATTAAATCAACAAATTTCACTCTAGCCTCTGTTTCTCGCTAATGGTCAACAGAAATTCATTAGTGATCCTTAACATACCAAGCCTCATGCTATCAGATGTTAATTCACACACCAAACTTAAATCTCTAAATTCTTCCAAAAGTTCCCATTCTTTAACCATCAAAGTAGACATATGCAAAGATTTCCGGCTTAACGCATCGGCTACCACATTAGCTTTACCAGGATGGTAATTCAAGCTAAAATTGTAGTCCTTCAAAAATTTTAACCATCTCTATTGCCTCATATTCAACTCTTTCTGATCAAACAAGTATTTTAAACTCAAATGATCACTAAAGACTTCGAATCTTGCACCGTAGAGATAATGTCTCCAAATTTTCAATACAAAAACCACCGCAGCTAATTCCAAATCATGAGTAGGATAATTCTTCTCATGAACCCTCAATTGTCTCGAAGCATAAGCCATAACCTTACCTTCTTGCATCAACACTCCACCTAAACCACTCAAAGACGCATCGTAATACACCATAAACGGTTCACTAGGATTCGGTAAGATCAAAATCGAAGCTGTAGTCAATCTTCTCTTCAGCTCACTAAAACTTTCCTCACACTGAATATCCCAAATAAACGCTTTACCTTTACAAGTCAGCTGGGTCAAAGGAAGTGCTAACTTGGAAAAGCCTTCAATGAATCTTCGATAATATCCAGCTAAACCCAAAAAGCTTCTAATTTCAGTAACAGATCTAGGAGCCTCCCATTGTAGAACTGCATCTACTTTGGATGGATCCACAACAATACCATTACCTGAAATCACATGCCCAAGAAAACTCACTTCTGACAACCAGAACTCGCACTTGGACAACTTGGCATAAAGTTTCTTTTCCTTCAAAATTTGCAATACAATACGCAAATGTTCTGCATGTTCCTCCCGAGACTTAGAATAAATCAAGATGTCATCGATAAACACATCAACAAATTGATCCAAATGCTCATGGAAAATGCGATTCATATACTCCATAAAAACTTCCGGCGCATTAGAAACCCCGAACGACATCACGGAATATTCGTAATGCTCGTATCGTGTCCTAAAAGCCGTCTTCTGAATATCTTCCTCCTTCACTCTAATCTGATGATAACCTGGCCTCAAATCAATTTTACTAAACACACACGCACCTACCAACTGGTCCATCAAATCATCAATTCTTGGAAGAGGATACTTATTCTTAATCGTCACCTTATTCAGCTGGCGATAATCTATACACAATCGTATACTTCCATCTTTCTACTTCACCAATAAAACTGGAGCACCCCAAGGCGATACACTCGGCCTCACAAACCTCTTTTCTAACAATTCTTTCAACTGCTTCTTCAACTCAACCAACTCAGATGCCGACATACGATATGGTGCCATAGATACAGGTCTAGTACCAGGAACTAGATCTATAGAAAACTCCACCTCTCTTTCTGGCGGAACATCAGAAATATCCTCCAGAAACACCTCCGGAAAATCACACACGACTGGAAACACATCAATTGCAACTTGACTATCCACAGTCAACGATGCAAACAACCCGAACAACTGAGCTTCATCCTCCAAAAGTTTCTTCAACTCTTTGGTAGATAAGAAACTCAATTCCTCGTCTTCTTTAAGAGAAGGAAATCTTACCAACTTATGATAACAATCGATATGAACTCGATTGAACTGCAACCAATTCATTCCCAGAACTACGTCTAAACCCTCCAACGGCAGACACACCAAATCCAAATCAAAATCCTTACCATAAATGGTCAAAGGACAACTTAAACAAACTAGAGAAGTAGTTACTGACCCCAAAGCTAGAGTATCGATAACCATCTCTCCACCCATCGACGACAACAAAAGATTCAAACGCCGCGCACACTCGGACGAAATAAACGAATGAGTCGCTCCGGTATCAATAATAGCAACTAAAGACGTACTATTAATAAAACAAATACCTCTAATCAGACGATCTGTACTAGTAGGCTGAGTTCCTGCCAATGCAAATACTTTCCCTCCAGCTTGAGCTTGCTTTGGTTTCGGACACCTCGTACTAACATGACCAGGTTCACCACAGTTGAAACACTTCACCACATTCCTCTTGTAATCAGCTGCTACATGTCTTATACCTCCGCAATTGGAACATTTCCTCATATCCTTTCTACATTCAAACTGACGATGTCCTAAGTCACCACACTTAAAACATCTCGGAGGATTATACATACCTCCCCCACTTGGCCTTTTAGCAAAATTAGCCCTTTGCTTTCCCTTGTCAGCTGGTGCCACATATAGACCACCACGAAACGGTTGCTTTCCTTTCCTTTCGTTCACACTCTTATAATGAGTAGAACGAGCTTTGCTATCCTCCTCATAAATTCTACAACAATCCACCAAATCCGAAAACCTCCTAATTCTTTGATAACCAATTGCCTGTTTGATCTCGGGACGTAACCCGTTCTCAAACTTCACACATTTGGAAAACTCCGCAGTTGCTTCGGCATAATGTGGATAAAACTGAACAAGCTCGACAAACTTAGCAGTGTAATCAGTAACAGACATGTTACCCTGTTTCAACTCCAAGAACTCTATTTCTTTCTTTCCTCTAACATCTTCAGGAAAATACTTCCTCAAAAACTCACTGCTAAACAAAGCCCAAGTGACAACTTCACCTGTAGCTTTCCACACATGACGCTTACCAACCCACCAATCATCAGCCTCCTCCTTTAACATGTGAGTACCCAGTCTCACCTTCTATTCCTCAGCACAGTCCATCAATCGAAAGATTCTTTCAATCTCCTTAAGCCAAGTCTGAGCACCATCAGGATCATGTCTTCCTTTGAAGATAGGCGGTTTCTTCTTCCTGAACTCATCATTCCCACCAGAATAAGGGGCATTCCGCACAGCCTGAGCCATAGCTTGCATAGCAGTAGCAAGAACAGCATCATTCCTACCAGCCATATTCTGTTCATATCCAATAACAGTAACTATGGTTAAACAATCAGCTCGCCAGAACACAACTGTCGCACAACAAACAACTTGGTCAAAATGATCGACACGGACTGGCTCTGATACCACTTAATGTAACACCCCCAATCTATATCCCGAGTAATTAAAGCGATAACAAAATATCAGAGTATAATTAAAACATTCATGGCATAGACGGGAGCGTCACATCACAGCAATGAAATATAACAACCTGCTCATATAGATATGCAACAATCAGGTAGCAACATAAATAGAGGAACTCAGTTCCGAACACCCACAATTCAGATACAGAATAAAAGCGGAAAATCTGCAACTGAAATCTCATATATAAACATACAAGTTTGTCTGTCATATACAGGGTCATACATGTAAAATCCTAAAAAGATAAATATACACATAATCACATAACGATCTCCCCGACTACCCGGTGCCACATATCAGAGCCGATCGACAAAAGAATGAAGACATAATCTTCACAAAATGACCTCCAGCATCTAATCTGCAATGCCTCATAGAGCATTCAAAACAGCAGAAGGGTGAGAAACAAAATTATAATATAGTTGAATACAATTATGTAATAACATGAAATACGCATGCAAAAGCATTCTCACCACAACGTATACCATAATTCAAATACAAAACAACACAATTCATAATTCACGCATCCATCACTAAGGCTTATCAATCATGCTCAATACATTTATTACCAATATATATATATATATATATATATATATATATATATATATATATATCAACTCATCAATCACATACATAATTTCCCACACATAATCAATCTATTCATGATTTATGCAAATGCACAGATACATACACAACGACTCTATGCAATGCGGTACCATTCCATCCATCATTCTCATCATCATTAATTCACTCAGGAATTATTGGAATCATCGCTTGTTACTTAGTGTAACTCCCCATCGGGCAAACGATATTTCCCGTCGCTTTAGGTCCTCTTTGTATAAGGCACACGACGTTTATGGATCACTTTAGGTCTTCTTTGTATAAGGTACACGATCTGATCGCTTTAGGTCCTCTTTGTATAAGGCACACAATCGTCCATAACGTCGCTTTAGGTCCTCTTTGTATAAGGCACACGACCGTTACAGCAGATTCCCTCTGGAATCGTTTCGTCGCTCACACCCCACAAGGGCACACGACATCACAAGATGCATATCATGATGCTTGGCATACTAATGACTCATGACAATCAAATGCATATACATATATAACCATGTGAACCATCTCAACATCCATAATCATGCATTGCAATCAAACCCAAGACAAGGCATTTATTTTCCATAAGGCCACAAACCATCGTCACAACATTTCATCACATGCATTCACATCATATAATAGCACACAAGCTATATGTTATATATATCAAAAGCATATCGCATGATAACACATCAATCGCACACAATTACGACGGTAAAAGTCGACAAAACGACACATTTCCAAATTCCCAACACAATTAAATCGGCCATTAATCTCAAAACCATTTTTATAAGAAAGAACATCTCACTAGCTTTCCAACGCATCCGACCGTGCCTCAATCCGAGTTACGAATCAAAAGTTATGAAGGATACAAGATAGAAAAATCCATCACATTCGCTCCAGTATTCGCTAGGCGAACACCAGTGAACCATGGCAGAGAAAAACCAGCATAAAGTTCGCTAGGCGAACGTCGTTAGCAAACATTCGCTGACCTTCGCTGATGGGTTCGCTAGACGAACCCTCGAAAGCTGTTCGCTAGGCTTCGCCCCAGGTTCGCTAGGCGAACCCTGGAAAAATCAGAATCCCAGCAGCGCTGTTGTTCACCCCAAATTCAATATTCCCTCCACCAAAACACTACCAAACCATAACATAACAAATAAAACCTACCCCAGTCATAACAACAAGTATTCTACAACATTTATATCGCATTCCAACCGTGAAAACATCGATTTCCATTCGTTTTTCTCATTTCGACATAGAATTGAAAAACTATGAAAAACCAGTAAACATTCCAACACACACATACGTAATCATACACAAGCATATAATAACCGAGTTTCGCACCCTTACCCGATTGATCGTGCTTCAAAGTGTCAGGTTGAATCGATTTCTTAAACTCCAAGTTTTCCTCTTTTTCTTCTTCTCACTCTCTATTTCTCTTAACTTCTTTTTCTTTCTTTCTAATCTCTATGTTCTATTTTAAGAAAAACAATAATATCTAACCAAGCAAAATGACCAAAATACCCCTACACTCAATTTTCTCGCAAACGCGATAAAACATAATAACGATAAACATAACATATTTACCAAATAAAACCAAGAATAAAATAATATAAAAACAAAAATAATTAAATCGACTCGATTAAATAAATCTAACAAAGACTGGGGCGTTACAGGGAAAGCCCGTGCTCCATAAAGTCTCTTGGCAACATGCCTCTTGACATGGTTGTCCTCCGGAATTTTCAAGCATTTCATTTTGGCAGGATCAAGCTTCTCGACTGATGTTCATTATGTAAGCTTCCTTGATGTTTAGGTACATGTATGCAAGCAGAAAATATTTATTCTGAGAATGATAATTCTAATTTAACATACATGTTAATCTTGAAGTTTTTATTGAAAAGATGTCGCCAAACCCTGTGAACGAGTCACTAGTTAGGATGCGATATTGATGGAAGACATTATGCATATGCAATACCAACAAAAATCTTATTAGCACAACCCATGGGAATCAGGAACGTTATCTCGTTGAAGTACGCCTTCAGAATAAACCCTGCTTCAATTAGGACTTTTAAGGGTTGTGACGTGGCCTGGTTCACGGTTTTAGAAAAAAGGATTTATGGCTCAAAATTTTGTTTGTACCCACCCATTCTCCTTGATGTTCTCCAGCCCTATGTTCAGTTAAATTGGCACAAACACTCATCTCCCGAAAGGATTTGTGATGAGTGATAGTTAAGGGACCCACGAGATTTTCAGAGTGGCATTCACCCACCTTTATCTTTGGTGTCGGTAGTCACACGACATGCTCTTTATTAAGGATTTTTCTTTTGTAATCCTTTCTTTTTCTATTTGTTTTTTATTTCCCTGATTTTTCCTGGACTAATTCTTTTGAAATTTTTGATTTTGAAGTCCAGCGGGATGCCCTAACTTTTGCCTAAGCCACTCGTTTTCAAACTGTCGACTTAGCGAGTTTTCTTTCTTTTTCTTTTTGATTATTCTTTTTGTTTTTTTAACAAATTGTGTGACAATGGTTGTCTTGATTTCTTCGAAGGGTTGTGACTGCCTCATTTCTTGGTCGATGAGGAATAACCATTGTGATTTCACGTCCCTTGATATCCTGACGAGTGAGGAAATAAAAGGTGATTGCTCCTCGAATGGGACACTCCTTTTGAAATTTGAATGCTTGGTCAAATTAACTGACAAATACCCTGCCCCTGGTTAAGGTTGTGATGGTTTTTTCATATGAAAAGAAACTCCTACTTTTAGGCTCAAAGGGGTTGACGAGGGTCTATCTCCCTTATATCTCCGGTGTTTGGGGATTTGAAATAATGCTTGTACATAATCAACAAGGTTTTATCCAAAAGCATACAACCTGGGGTTTTTGCGCTTTTACTTCATCATCCTCCCTCCAAGAGTTTAAGCAAGAAAGATGGTATTGCAATGCACATAAACATTTATATGAATGAATACTAATGGAATACTTCAATAAAAACATACTCATTGCATTTAAATTATGATTCAAAACAAATAAGTTTTTACATGCACACAGAGCATTAACAAACAAGGAAAAATACAAATGAAAATGCAGTAAAGAAGCTGAAGATTGCCATTGTTGAGGAGGTCTGACTCCGTCTGGACTTATTGCTTCTGACGATGCCTTTGTAGTCTGAGTGCTTACTTGAGAGGCTTCAATTAATGTGCAGATCGTCTGCATTGAATGTGATGACCTTCGAGTCGACCAGATCTTGCACCTTATGCTTGCACACGTTGAAATCTTCAATTGAATGGCCCGGTGTTTCCGAGTGATACTCACATCTAACATCCATGTCACAACCAAGAGGAATAGGGTCTGGAACAGGCTTGGACTCCCTTAGTTGAACCAAAGAACCTTCGAGCAAATGAGCAAGAACGTGACTGTGAGGAATAGGAAGTGGATCAAACCTTCTCTCAGGTCTTCTTGATCTCTAATACCTCTGTTGCTGATAGTTCTATTGCTGAGGAGCATAAGAATGCTGATACTGAATAGGATGTTGAGTAGAAGTTGGAATGGACACCGCATTAGTTTCTCCTTCCTTCTTCTCGGGGAACCCAGTATAAGGTTTCTTTGCATCTTCAGAAGAACCAGCAATAACTTGAATCTTTCCCATTTTGATGCCGTTTTCGACTCTTTCTCCTGCCAACACCAGATCTGAAAACCCCGTTGACAAACATCCAACAAATTTCTCATAATAAGGCCCCTGAAGCGTAGCCATGAACATATCAATGAGTTCTCGCTCCATCATTGGAGGTTGAACTCTTGCTGCCAGCTCATGCCACCTCTGGGCGTATTCCTTTAAGCTCTCATTACCCCTCTGAGAGAGGTTCTGCAGCTGCATCCTGTTAGGTGCCATGTCGATGTTGTATTGATAATGCTTGACAAATGCCTCAGCAAGTTCCCGCCAACTGTGAATATTAGTCCTCTCTAGTTGCATATAGCACTCTAAGGATGCCCCAGTTAGGCTGTCTTGAAAGAAATGCATCAACAACTTCTCATCATCCGAATACGCTGGCATTTTCCTGAAATATGCTCTAATGTGAGTCTTAGGACAAGTGGTTCCTTTGTACTTGTCAAAAACAGGCACTTTGAACTTTGGAGGGATTTTCACACCTGAGACCAAACCCAATTCGGCCATGTCCATACCCAAAGCACTCTGACTCTCAAAAGCCTTCATTCTCTCCTCGAGCATACGAAACTTTTTGTCCGCCTCGGTAGGAAAACTCATCTCAGCATCGAAAAATTGTTAATCCTGATTGTCCACCTCCAGACGAGGAACAAGAATCTTAGCAATCTTTCTCCTTAATTGACTCATAGGAGGGGGTGGAGGAAGATCAGTACGTGGAGGGTTCACATCTCCGTCTGGAGGATTACCACCAACAACATTCCCATTACCAGCCTCTGGGATAACAACAGCAGCCCTGTGGATAAGCGCCCTAATTCCTCTTGACGCTAAGCCATACCTTGCATCACTTCTATGAACTGATCCATACGAGTCTGGACTTGCGACATTTCTGATTGTACCTGATCCATGATTTTCCCCTGGTTGCTTCGAGTTGCATATTGGTGAGAAGTCAGGTTTGCTGTTCTGAAGAGAAGACCAGGTCAGAATAAGAATCCCCAACCGTGAATACCTACTATGAAATGCAATGCAAAATGCCATGTGATGCAAATGCAAAGACACGGGATCAAGGTATCCATAAATTCTAAATAGCTGCTGTACTGATGACAGAATAAATTCACAATTCTGCTCTGACCAAAATAACTAGATTACTAGAATACCAGGCTCATAAGTCCACACTGATAAGAAAACCAGAAAACCAGGTAGGTTGAAAGTCAAGGTTTCCTGCAAAAACCATCCCCTCTCACATGTGGGTTCTAGTCTTGGACATGGCATCCTAGCAGGTCCTCAGTATCACAGACTCTCAGGTCAAGAAATGATGATACGTTCACCATTTTTGGTTTGACATCATCGTCAATCAAGAAGCTCAACATATTTCCAATGAACGGTCTCCAGAGTCATAAGCTCTCTAAGTCAACACCCTATCATCTGCACCAGATGCGCAGGATAAGATATCTCCAAAGAAAACCTCGTCTGAATGTGGATTTCGTGTCAACTAAACGTGGCCAGACACCACGCAAGCCACACTACTCTCCACCCCAATCCTAAGTGTATACTCAAGCCTGGGTATTGGGCTTATCTCTCACAGAACAATCCCACCCAACAGCACAACAACGACAAAATCATAGGATGATAGAACAAATGCAAATAATGCAGTAAAATACAGTAATATACAACAGATAATGCAAATAAATACACCAAAATAAACACCCAATGAACAAAAATAGACAAGCGCTAGGATTTACTCATATAGGGAACCAGAGTCCCCAGCAGAGTCGCCAACTGTCGCAACTGCGAAAAACAACTGGCGGAAAAATAGAAGAGTCGCCACCAAATGTTATTTATCCCCGACGGGGGGAAGGAAACGATCGAATAAACCTCAAGAGGGAATATACATGGTCATCGCAACCAAATCCTGGGTTCGAGAGTCGATTACGCGAGAGAAAGGTATTAGCATCCCCTCGCGTCCATTGTACTCAACGGGATCCACGCTTGTTGTCTAATCAAAAGGTGTGTTATCTAAAGCCTACTGCTAAACGGAAACGAAAAGGGAAAACGAAAAGGAGACGGGAGAAACCAAAAAGAGGACCCACAAAGATCATTGTAATCCTATGCCTACGTATCTTTATGGATGAATGAAGAATCAGAGTCGACGTAGTTCGAAGGACTACGAGTGAATGGGGGAAGATTCTCGCCAAGACATCATCCTCTTGTGCCTACGTATCCTCATTCAGACGAGAATGAAGAAGTCAGAGCGTCTGTAGTTCAGGGACGATTGAAGAAGGTCTCGATCGCACTAGGGCGAGAGAAAAGACTCTATTAGTTGGTTGGTCTCGATCGCACTGGGGCGAGAGAAAAGGGAAGTTAGTTGTTAGTGTGCTCGCCAAGACATCTCCGTCTTGTGCCTACACATCCTCATTAGGGAATGAGGAATCAGAGCATCCATAGTTCACAGGACTACGGGAAAACGGGATCTCGATCACACTGGGGTGAGAGAAAAGGTTCTGGACTAATCGAAGAAGTGAATTAACTTTGTTTGAGGCGCGCATCGTGCTAAAGTCTATGACATATGAGCGAATGCGTCGCAAGATCGCCCCCAAACGGGATGTATGCTAAAAACTCTAGACAAGAAGGAGAGACTCCTCACTCATCACTTCCCATGTACTTAAGGCTCATGACACATAATACTCATCACATTTATTAAGTGTTTTGATTATTGTTTTGAGGGATAGAAGAGAAAGACGCATAAAAGGTCTAAAGGAAACTAAATCCTAAATGTTATCATGCAAGGTGGCCCTAAGGTCAGGATTAAGAGGGAAGTCAACCTAATGTTGTCATGCTTGGATTGAGAGCCTAATGTCTAACCTACTCCGAGCTTAATTAGTAATTAAGTCGGACTAGGAATACCTAATGGAACATGTGAATACGAAGTAGCCAACAAGTAAACACGAAGCAACTCAATCACAAAGGAAAATCGAAGACGAAATAAGGCTCAAGTACAGGGCAATACATCAAGAATTGACCAAGAAATATTTACAAGTGACATTAAGGGTTAATCGTAATCACAATTAACATCACAATTAAAATCCAAACTAAAATTAACATGCAAGTTAATCTACAATTAAAAATCAAGATTAAAAGTTAATCAACAATTAAAAATCAAGATTAATTCTAAAGTTAAAACCAAACTAACATTAAAATCTAATTCTAAAATTAATATCTAATCCTAAAATTAATATCTAATAACAAAAACAAAAATCTAATTAATTCAAAATTAATTTCTAATATCTAATTAATTTCAAGATTAATTTCTAAGGAAATAAAATCCAAGATCAATTATCTAAACAAAGATTAATTTTTAAAACCAATTAGCTAAAATCAAATTATTAAAACTAATTAACCAAAGCAAATAACTAAAATTAAGCTAAAACAAAATCTATAAAGAAACAATAATAAAGGGGGGTGTAGTAGGAGACTGGAGGGTGCGAAAAGGAAAACACATGTGGGCCTTGAGCCCGGTCCAGTTCAGATCACCCATTACAACTTAACCTAAATAAAACTTGCACCTCCCTCACTCAGCTTTCTCCTTCTACACTTCGTCTTCTCCGTCGCCATCCCTCACTCGGCCTTCTCCTTCACACTACATCCTCTCCGTTCAACCCTCTTCTACTTCCATTCACATCATGTTCTCATTCAGCTCTCTCTAATTTCGCCGCCGCGCCTTCATAACAATAGCCTCCCTCCATTCTTCTCTCTCAATCACACCGTTTCCTTATTTCCTTCGTCACTTTCCTCTTCTCCGTCTTCCCCGTCCGTCGCGACGTCTAGCTTGCCTCCTCATTCTCACGGATCAACAACTTCTGCTTACATTGCGTCACCAACAGAAACCTCCTACAACATCTGCTCACTTCTCCACTTCTTTCCGAATCGCATCGCACAAAATCCTCACTGGCTACTTACTCGGTTACCAATAAATGGCGCAACTCTAATTCATGGATAAGAATCGCGAGATCTACATCGCCTCTATTTGCTGATTTCCATCAAGACACCACAAGAAAACGGAATAAAACGAAGTTGCTTACCTACCGGAGTAGTTCCAGTGACTCTCCGAAAGCGAGGTATGCGTGTTCTTCCACTTCCTTTGAATTTTGTTATGCTCTTCGATCCATCTTTATCTTCTGCAATCTATTGCATCTTCTAATTGCGAACTCCTTCTTTTCCTTTCCTTTGTGTACTTGTTCTTGTGTTATGATCTGTTGTTCTTGCTGCTGTTGACGTAAATTTGCTTCTGCGATTGTGAACTCTTGAATGTTGAATTGTGATTTTGTATTCTGCAGAATTATTGAGTTGGAAGCTGTTGTGTTGCAATTGGATCGATGCAACTTGATGAAAGTGCAGAGACTAGAGAAACCATTGAAGATTGAAGGAAGTTCTTGAAGAGGAAGCTTGAATCGAGAGAGCAGAAAAAAGGTTGGAGCAAAAGTGAAATTGAAGATGGTGAAGAATTTGCTGTGATTTCTGCAGAAAAATTGAAGATCGTTCGTAGATGATGTTGTTTGAACTTTTATACTGGAATTTTGGTGAGGGTAGAAAAGGTATTACCACTGAAATTTCTGTTATGAAATTGCACGTGAAATCTCATGCAATCTCAATTCCATTATGGTTTTGTTTTGTCGAATTCTGCCTTACTGCTAGCTGCGTTTCATATTGTGTGATGTCGTTTTTACCTTTGGAAATTACCTGTTTTTTTGCTGCAGCTTGTAGCTTGTGTATTTCTGTGTTTTTGCCTGCGTTTTAGATTAATTTGTTGTGTTGATGCGTGACGTGGATTGTGTTGCGTTTCATGGCTTGCAAATTTTCATGAGACTTGAAGTTTGCAATGTGACTTGTTCACCACTTCATTTTTGGCAATTGTTTATAACTATGTACATGGGCCTTTTGTCTTGTAATTTGATGGACTTATCATGAATTTGGTTTAAGAAGGTAAATGATAATGAAAGTTGTAGTGAATATGGACTTGTATGGATAGAGATGTACATCAATTAATGAATATTGGTTTATGGTTTTGAAACTTAAACGGGCTTAATGAGGAATTTAGAATATGGGCTTTTGGTTTTGGATTATGAAATTTGAAAAATGGTTATTGGAAAATAATGGATAGTGAAACAGATATTGAAATTTGAATGTGAATATGGACATGGTTTAAATTTAAAAATTGGAGATTGAATTGGACAAAAAGAAAATGATATGGATATGTTGTGGATAATTGATATTTGAAATTGAATTCGAAGTGTGAATGGTGGTTAACTTGAATAATGATGATGGATATCTCAAATTCCAAGTAAATTGTATTTCACATGAATCTTGTTTTCAAACTTAACATGCTTAAACCTTGATCCACTTGACCACAAGAATCCATACCAACTCCAAGCAACAAGTAACAACAATTCTTTGACCACAAGGAAACATTAATCCAATGAACATCAACCGATAAAAGTCCACAAGCTCAACCATGAATGAGAAACCGTAATTCTCCCTGAGATACGCCCTGAATGAAGAAATGTCTTGCACAGAGAAGGAATCAAGACCCTAAACCATAGCCTTCTCAATTAAATCAAAGATGACACCCCAAAGACTTGATACTCTTGAGAAGTCTTAAGGATGATAAACTTGATACTTGATGATCTTTTGATAAGAAGATACTCTTGAGTGTAATAGCAAAATAAATCACCTCTGAGTAGGGGAAACCAAAATCACAAGAAAATACTTTGATCCATGTCTTAGGAGCTCCATGAAATACATGATTAGGAATTATGACCTGATGAGATATGCAGATGAATGCGAACATAAGCCAGAAAAAGTTAGAGAAAAGTGAGGGCAAATTTTGGGTGTTACAGCTGCCCCTATTCAAACAACTTGGACCTGAAGGAATGACAGGAACGACTTTCAGACATTCAAGGTAAAAGGAGATTGAATACCAAAAGAACCTGAAAATTTGCACTCTATGGGGAGATATATGTTAAAGGTAGACCATGAAGAGGAATGTTGGCCACAGGCGGACTCACAACCCGAGGGATAAAAGATGACTCCGCTGGGGAATGAAGCTTTTGGTGCAAAGAATCATGCGATAATAAAAAGGCTAGTCATCAACACTGCGGCTGGGAAAGTACATTCTATGATATCATTAAAAGTTGAAAATGATCTGTGTGAAAACATTATTCACCATAAGGTGAGGGTAGGAGGTGTGCTGAATTTTCAAACACATTGTTCAAAGACATTTCAATTTGAATATGAAAAGAGAAGAAAATTAAACAACTGCAAACTTAAGCAATCTTGATTCATATAGAGATAAAACACAAGATATAATAGAGCATTTCTTATTACACCACATAGGTTCCTTAGGCACCACGCGAATTTCCGTTTTTGCCCCCAGTTTCCGGATATGCACATCCGGACGCACCACTTTTTTTAAAAACGTTGATTTGACTCATGAGGCATCCTGGGGATCATCTGCGTGTAACCGAACTGACGCAAGACGCGCTCCGGCAGGTATCGAGCAGTAATGGTCGAACTGCATGCCAACCATCCTGAGAACAGCGAAACGTCATCGAACGGGCGCGTCACACGGTGATCGGCATATGCATCATAAAAAATGTCCTCAACAGCCATCCGATCAAGATAAACTCTATAGGATGTCCCTCAGCTGTAGGGGCTGCTGGAACTGCCTCTGCGCTAGAACCCTCGGCTGTAGACTGCGTTCGCTCACGTCGGACAGATGCATGCTGAGCTGTCCGTCCATGTATTATACGATCGTCTCTGGCAGCCATGTAATCTGCAAAGCATAATAAATAAATTAGAATTTTTTAAAAATAATTAAAAAAAACAATAAACAATAAATAAAAAACAAAAAACAAAAATAGAAACCAAGTTGCTTCCGGATTTGCACATCAGGAAAACTTCCGTGGATGCACATTCGGAAGTACTCAGAATATTTAACGTTGGGTTTTTCCTGACACATCAGGAAAGTAATCAACGTTAAAATTTTTTCTGATCTGCACATCCAGTACGTATTTCAAGTTCTAAAAAACGCAGCCATGGCTACTGTACCATAAAAAAAGGCATTTTAATGCCCTGATCGTCCGTTTGAAGCAGCCATGGCTATGTTATTCATACTACTTAACAATTTTTACACTTAAATGTCTACTCTAAATCGATTACTCAAAAATAACTCCGAAATTCTAAAATTCGAAAACTTACCGATTAAATTGAAATACAAAGGATTTGGAGTGTCTTGATCGTTGTAGAAGTTGCTCTGCGCCGAAATCGAGTGAAAAAAGTCAGGATTTGTGGGAATGAGAAATTGAAAGTTTGAGAGAGTTTGATAGTTTGGAATGTAAAAATCTAAAGAATGAGAGTTTAATACGTATTTACATTCATCTTATCTAATTAATATTTACTTATTTTTTAATTTTATGTTTAATTAAATTCATAACATTATTTCAGCTTCACTTTTAGAAAAAAAAGCTATGCTATTTTTTATTTAAAAATATTAATTTATATTTTATTTGGAATGCACTCTCAATAGCTATTACTTTTCCCTTTACAAAACTATTTTTGACTTACATTAAATATCTCAACAAATATGCATATCTACTTTTATTTTATCCATGAAATATTTTACACAACTTTTTATTAATTTAATTTTTTAATTTTATAAAATAATTTATATTTTTTAATGGCTAAGTTCCGTTCCCAATTTTTTTTATCTAACAAATTTTACGTATCTACTTTGGTTTAGACTTACTCCTATGAATAATTTTTTTCCGAATTATTAACAAACACGGGTTTAATTAATACATAGTCATCTATAATATAAGAAAATTCATTGTTGTGGAAATCTCTTATATGCCATTTCTTTTAAAAATGACACATCATCAAAATGAAGGTAATTTGTGTCTAAAACTTACTTTTTGCAACCGAATTGTACTATTGAACCAACATGGTTACTACTTTTTCTATTTTCTTCCACTTTTTGGTTTATTATCAACCGGTTATCGTACAAAACAAACTACTCCATTGGTTCTAACTTTTTCTCTTCTACCAATGTGTTTTGTACTTTCCCAAATCCCTCAAAAAGTTTAGTTTTCCATTTGCTTTCTCTCTCCGACTCTAACCTTCACCCTGCTTCTGTTTTTCATCTGCTATTCTTCTTCATCTCCTTCGCATTGTGAGCGATTTCAAGGTTGTTTCTTCTACCTTCACTCATATTTGCTTCCGTCATTTTTGTTCTTCGTCTTCACCATGTTTTTGCTAACTTTTGTTTTGTTTTCTGTTTTGAAGAAGATTTTGTGGTACAACTTCATGATGTTTGCGAATCTCCTTAAGATATACTGGTTCTGTTTTATTGCTTCTTCATGTTTATGTTTATTTTACGGCATTTCATAGTTTGATTATTTGGGTTTTTTGTTTGTAGATAACAAAACCCTAAAAAGATTAGATTTTTATGCAGTTGGGGTTATTGGGTACTAACATATTGACATATAATTTTTCTCCACTTTCTCTAGCTTTTACTTGATATATCAAAGGTCGTTGTCACATTTTCGTATTTTCTGCAGATTCGCTATCATGTTCCAGGCTTGGTCCACTTGCCCTAAAAAGGTCTTTCTCGCATTTTCATATTTTCTTTATATTTATCTTATATGATGAGTTATAGGTATCATTATTATATTTTAACGATTACAGAATATTATATGTTATTTCATCATTATATTTTGACTTTTACAGAATTTTATATGTTATTGCTATGTAAACATTAGCAATTTGTTTCCTTCCATTATACTGTTTTTTTCTTGAATTCTTATACATAATTTATTGCATTGCTAGCATGATATGATGTCTATTTTTAAGCTCATAAAATCAAAGGCTGAAAGTGATTGGTTCAATTTATGAATTTGTTTAGTTTGCACAATAGACATTCGTTATCTAATATTTTATCTAGCCGAATTGGCAGCACGACATTTTGTTACTATTGAGTTAAGATTTGTTTATCTGCACAACTATATGTTTTTTGTTGTTGTATAAAGTACTGACATGTGTTTTCTTGATTACCATTAATTGTCTTTAGGTTTCTTGGTTACTGTCTTATACTATATACAAACTTAGGAGTAATAGAACATACTCATGTCAATTTTTGTCTTAATGCAGCTTATTTTGAACTGATATAAACTAATTAAGAAATTAAAAAATGAGTCATTTATCTTTGTTATCTTTGGGATACACTTTCATTCATAAACTGAAAAAGAAGCATAATAAGTTAGTAATCTATATTTATCTTGTGTTATCTTTGGACTCCTTTTGTGAGGATAGTGAAAATCTTTCCACTATATGGACTCCTGAAATATGTCATTAGTTGAATGTTCAAATAATTTCCCATCACTTGGTTTCTTCTGATAATCTTTGATATATAAAAAACTTTGCACCTTTCTTAGTGCTTCTATTTCAGCTGGAACCTCTTTCATTGTTTGAGGTAAAACTATTTTATTTTCACTGCAGAGGTTTCACAGCAGCCCTGCTATATTAGTTTTCTAGGTTAATATCTATCGATAAATATTGTTTGAGAGTGCAATATGTGTGCATGGTTGTGTTTTCATTATTAATGTTATATAAATTGATTTGGTTGTTGTTATTAAGATTCATGCCAAAGTAGGTGACAAGTGGGAGATTTGCGTAAGTCTAAGTGATGGGCAATTTCAACAGGTGAGTAGTGAACTTCTAGAGCATAGTAACTTTGAGGTTCATTGATATTAATTTCTTGTCATACACATTTTAATTTATATTTTAAACATGTCAGCTTTGTTAACTCCATTTCTACAATGATGATGGTGATGATGATGTCGATGTCGATGTGATGATGAAGTTGATAACTCTCCTCTTTCAGAAGACGAGGTGATTGAAATAATTTTTTGCAAAGTTTATTCTAACTTTTTTACTTCTGGAATTTGTCAAACATCTCGCAGGCCCTTTAGTGCACAACCAGATGGGAACATCTTCCAGAGCTCATCATATTTGGCCCTTCTGTGAGCGTTCTTTCTCACCAGAAGAAGAAGATAATTTTGTCATGAAGGTTGGCACATTTTACATCCTATCATAATATACTGACCAAGAATTTTATATGGTTTTGAATTAGCTTTCCCCCATTCTTTTAATCATAGCAAAGAGTTAAAGCTGCCAGTTCAACTGAACATATGAAAGTTCTAGCTGTGGAGTCCTCAAGGGCAGACTCTGATTATCAAAGTTGGACAAGCTTCTTATGTAGTATGAAGAATATGTTAAATTTAGCAAGAAGACAATCCCTAATGCTGAAAAGGAACTCCAGCAAGTCAAGGAAGAGTTAGATCACAAATCCCAGGCACTTGATGATGTAACCATTATATTTTCCTTTAAATATTAATTTAATTTATTTTGTAGACTATCCTTTCATGCATGTCACTTTCTTCTTTAAATGTATGGTTTTCCCGGATGGTGATTATTAGTTTTGTTGAATCATACGTATTTGTCCTTTTTTCTTGGTGCTAACTTGGTTTAACATATACAACTACTGTAACATTGTCTCAGGCTTTAGGTATTTTAGCTCAAGTGAAGACTAGCAAGGATTTGGTTGAGATGGTGTTGCAACCTGTTGAAAATGCTGATCGACATTTATTTGAAATTCAAAATTTGCAAAAGAAAGTTGAGGATTTAGAAAGTGGCTTATTTTTCTGTTACCATCAGAACCTGTTTATAAGTTGTTCACAAAATGGCTTATTTTCAGCTATGGAACTTCCTTTGGAGTCACAGGTTTCTTGCTTTTTGCTTTTGGCTTAAATATGTTTGTGTAATGTTGAGTAATTTTTCTCTTGTGTAATGCACTAAGATTTTTCTCTGAAAATATGATTTGCCATTGTTGAGCAATGCAATAAGCATGATACAATTTCAAATCTTCTAAAATCTGGAATTGCTGAGTACTTTTTATGCATACTCACTCTCGAAATAGAAGAGTTTCGTAATTCTTTCATCAATAAATAACCTTCATTTATTCTGTATCAAGTGTTGTTACACTCAAGTTGCAACAAAATTTTCGCAACAACGGCGACGCTGATATTACAAAGATGGCATTTTCATTGTTATTACAAAGAGTATCAGGAGTAAGCTCTTTGCATTTTTTCCCTTTCATTGTTTAATAATAATAAAAACATTTTGATATAATTACTTATTTGTTTTCCTAATTATGAATAATGTCCATTTATGATTCTATAAATCATATCTTTCGTCTTAGTATGATTATATCCCTTAGATATTATTTTTTTGTGCTTGATCACATATTCAGATTTGGTAGTCTTCTGCATAAATTTAAAGTATTGTTATGTTGATATTGGAATTTATGTTGCATACTCTTACTAGGAACATTGTGATATGTAATGAGTGAGGTTGAAGATGGAAAGCCGCTGAGCCAAGTTGTTAGAGCTGCTAAAAGTTTGGGGTACACTGAGCCAGATTATTGACGGCTACTTTTGAAAGTGTATGTTAGAGCTGCTAAAAGTCTGGGGTACAATGTTCCAGGTTATTGACGGCTACTTTTGAAAGTGTATTATTCAGTGGGATCCATTTAATAATTGCTATACAATTAGGTTTTGATAATGTACCTTTAAACGTGTGGATTATTTATGTGTACTGTCTTAGATTTTGGATTTGCAGGCTGATGCAAGGAGAAGCAATGGAGAAGATGGACAGCCTTCTTGGGCTCTATTACGAGATATAACTATATGGTAACAAGTTCAAGAATAAAGGATTGGGACAAAAATATAGCAGTAAGTATCTTTTGCTAACAAGTTCAAGAATAAAGAATAGAGACAAAAATATAGCAGTAAGTATCTTTTGCTAACAAGTTCAAGAATAGAGGTCTGGGACAAAAATATGGCAGTAAGTATCTTTTGAAGTTACTATTATGCTATGATGTATGCTCCAACTACATTGCACTCACCGTGTTGCTCAATTGCAGAGTAAAACTGAATTAGATGACAATGAAAAGAGATTTAGATGTGATAGACTAACTGTTGATTTATTGTTTATTATAGATATCCCGCACATCTAAGAAGAGGAGATATCAGATGCATTTTACATGCATATTATCATCTTAAAGATTGTTGGTAAATGATGAGTCATAATCCAATCTTAGTATTGTTAGTGGTGGTGCCGAACAAACTCTCTTAGTTGCATTAGGCCATGATGTTGTGTACTCTGAAGAGCATTCTAAACTGCCTCCTGAAATTCAGTCTCTTTTTTAAGAGGTGAGATAAATTTTAAAGAAATATTGTGAATGGTGATATGTGCTCTTATGAAGTCTAGGTGGTTTGTTTCATCCATTCTTCCAAATTCATATCTTCTGGTTGCCATTAATAGTTAAATCCTTTTTTTTCTGGTTGCCATTAATGGTTAAATCCTTTTTTCTTTCATTTTTGAGGTTGTAACTGAGAATAATTATATCTTTGTTAAAGACTCTTTTAGACAGTCAAGAAGATTCTTCAAAAGTGTGGAGTTTGAGTGTGCTTATTAGAGGCAAATAGAGGTTGAATGGATGGAAGGTGTATGTGGAAATGAGACACCTGGTTTTTGAAATGTTGAAAGGTAACCACATTGTTTATATAAGTGATGACTACTTAGTTCAATTTTGATTCTTTTATTTCCTATATGCATATCTGTATATACATACTTATGTTTGGTTCTAGCTAAGACTTATCATCACCGTATATGTGTCGGTTATGTAATATTTAGTGTTGGTTTGTTACTTCTACTTATAAATTTTTATAGAAGTTTGTTATTTTAATTTTTTTTTTGTAAAAATAAATTAGTTAAGTTGAGTGATACTGCAGTTTCCTCTAAGTGTTACATTTACGAGAATCCTTATGGTACATAAGTGAATTCAGTATCTGTTTGACCGGGTGTATTTTAATGTTTCATATTCTATTTTCCAGGTTTCCATTAGCACAATTTTGTTTGATCATTGTAGCTGATGCTGCTAATTTATTGGCTATGGTCACCTTAGAGATGGTAATCTACATTTAAATGTTTATGTTTCTCAGTATGAAGACAAGGTAGCTTAAACAAATAAGTTGTGGTTCACATACTAGCAATTGGTTTGTATGAATGCATCTACTTGTTTTTCACCTATGTGGCTATGTCATTATATATTGAGTATCAATGCTGGGAGACTGAAAGATGTGGAGTTTTCCCTAAAATATCTATTTTGACTCTGTTACTTATTTGCAATATTTGTTTCATTACCAGTGAATTGGTGGGGATACTCGTGTGCAAAGAGATGACCTGTCAAGAACTCTTATGGTATGTGCACCTTTTGTCCAGACTTTGTGGTGCTTACAATCATTGTACTTTCTTATATTTAGTCATTCAGTCATGAATGATAACCTCTGAAATATTAATCCATGATATTTAGTTTTCATTTTGACTAATTTTTAATATGAAATGAAGGTTAGAGTTGAATAGTTTTATGGTTTTCTTTGCTCTTCCTTACTTTTTTAACACACAGTTGTTGGCTGAAAATGGTTGGGATTCAAGTTAAATATTGAATCATTGAAGAGATTGACATAATTAGGCTTCTGGCATTACAATTGTGATTGTTGTTGTTGCAGTTGTTGTGTTACAAGCATTGAGGTTACGGCGTTACAAGTATTATGGTTGCATCATTACAATTGTGATTACTTTCGTTTCAGTTGCGGTGTTACAATTGTGGTTGTAGTGTTACAAGCATGATATTTATGATTGAGTTTTTATTTTAGTACATGATGCATTATTTTTCATTCTCCAATTAGTATATATGATGTTGTTATAACAAACATGCAATTTTTACCTAGCAGATCAAACTTCAAGATATAAATATTAGTGAGCAAGTGATACTTCGATTTCATCAAACTCAGTATCAATTCAAACATACACGGTGAACAAGTTTGTAGGTGTGTCTTACCTGATTCATGACTTCAGTTTCCATACTGATGCAAGTCCATTGAAAAGTATATCAGAATCACATATAATATGTATCAGAAGGACAATATTGAAGGTATGTCAATTTTTGATTGTGACAAAAAAATCATCTGATTCAAAATTGATTGGTCAGCATGGCTGTTGCAACGTAGCTTATATTTAGAATAATAATGCACATGTAACAATTCCATTTGAGTTTGAGTAGTTAACTGATTTGTTAAAAATTCCAATTGACATTTTTCCAAGATTACAAGTTTAACATCTTGTACAATGATTCTTGTAGACTATTAGTTACATGGACGAACGTGTTGTAGGAACTGGATCATTGGGAATTGTTTTTCGGGTATGTTAATACTAGATTCTTCGTAATTATTATCGTCTCCACCTATTTGTTTTTGCCACATGCTGATTTTTTTTTCACTTGGGCAAAATGTTTGGAAACTGGAGATGCAGTGGCCATTAAGAAGGTTTTACAAGATCAAAGATATAAGAACCGTGAACTACATTTGATGTGTGTGATGGATCATCCTAATGTGGCCACTCTGAAGTATTGTTTGGATTCTACAGGTGGTTGTTGTTCCTGTGACCAAGTGAAAAGAAAACTATGATCAACCCATTTTGCTATAATAGTTTAAATACAAAACAACACAACTCATGATCTTGGTGGAGTAGAGGGCGTGTCCTTTATAAAACATCATAAATAAGAATAAAGTACTATGCAAATTAAAGCGGCTCAACAATTTCTAATTTAAATTCTTCATTTAAATATGTCTGTCTTCATTTACATTACATTCTACAACAAAAAAAAAAGTTTAATAAAGAAGTGCATAATTAGTTTAAGAAACTACATATTTGTTGAGAAGTTTCATCATGAAGTTGAACTTAACATCTGGTGAGATATTTGTTTGAGGCCAGTTAGATCCTTCTAGAACTTAAATAGATTTGAAACTTTGTCCTTGGTATAACTTCGTCGCCGCTGGATTTCGTAAGTAGCAGTGTAATGCAATGGCGCGACATCCCAAACTTCTGGTGTGGGATTCCGCCTTAGCCACAAATTGTTTTACTATTCCTTTATGTCTAAATTTTTCTCTCACCGCCACATTAGAGAGAGATGTATGCAGCTCCAATCCTACTATACATCATCCACAGAAGCTTAATTACATTTTTATGGTGAAGCATTTTGATAAATATAAATCTCATTGGCAAATATGACCTTATTTAATGCAATTTGACCATATTTTAGGGTGCCAACTGTATGGGTAAATTAGACAAGGGAATTTTTTCGTAGTATAACCCTTTTCCCATTTGATTAGTCATTTACTTGGTTATAAAGTCCTTTTTTCTAAAGGATGGACCATTCATTAGTCTCATGATGCTACTTCAATAATAACGTTTGAAGTTGTTTTGCATCTATTCATTATAGAGTACTAATGTCATCTTAGTCACTTTATGCTAATTAATTAGGATTTTACAAGATACTAAGCCAAACTTATTCCTGTTTGTTTGTGAATGTTTTGAGTTAATGAGTCCTTTATGCTTGGTCTGGTGTTTCAGTTATTAGGTGTTGGTAGTTATGCCTTGTTGTTTCATTCTGAGAGTGAGTCTCTATTAGTTCTTTCTGTTTGGTCTGGTATTTCTGAACTTATGTTTGTACCCTTCAAATGGCATTACTTGTGCCATATTTTTAATATATTCATTTTGCCTTTCCAAAAAAAAATATTGTATATCGGTGCTCCTCCAACTTTTCGATAAAGATTTTCAACATCATTAAATTGATATCTTCTTGTGCTATTTGGTACAAAATAAATGTTATCTTTAATTAGACACAAATGGTGGTGCCTAAAAAAATGAAAATTTGAAATTATAATGTCTATCACAAAAATATCATAAAATATATTTCACTTTATCAAATGAAAAAATAGAATATAAATAATTATTAAACTTTTGTCAAATATAATAATAGATAAATAGTTTAATTGAAAACATGCACATTAATTAAAAATGTTTTTTTTACTAAAATAAAATTAAATATGATTTAAATATTTCAATACGGAAACAATTTTATTATTGATTTGAATATTTTTATATACGGAAACAACTTTACTATTGATTCAATTATTTTTATAAATATTGTTAAAACAAAAATAATATCTATATAAAAAAACATTGTTGATTCAAATATTTTATATATGGGAACAACTTTTCTATTGATCCAAATATTTTTATAAATAATGTCAAAACAAAAATAATATTTATATACGGAAAAAAATATACTGTTGATCCAAATATTTTTATATATGAAAAAATACTATTGTTATAAACGGGCACAACTTTAATTTTGATTCAAATTTTTTTTATATAAGATAAAATACTACTGTTATAAACGGGGACAACTATAATTTTGATTCATATATTTTTATATACGAAAAATATAATATTGTTATAAACAGACACAACTTTAATTTTGATTCAAATTTTTTTATATACAAGAAAATTACTATTGTTATAAACGACCACAACATTAATCTTGATTCAAATTTTTTTATATACGAAAAAATACTATTATTATAAACGGGCACACCTTTACTTTTCAATAGTTTTTTAATCATATTATTATTGATATTTTTGTTTACCTTTTATCTTCTACATGTATTATTATTTCAACTTAATTTTACTATTATTCTTAAATTTTAGTCATATTATTATTCTTAAATGTACTATTATTCTTTAGTTTCATTTGTTTTTGGTCTACCTATTGATTAATATTTTTTGTTTAATATTTTCAATCATCATTGTATTATTTGAATTTATATCAATAATTAATTTAATTCCTTCTTTTACAATACACAACATTTTCTTATACTTACCAATATAAAATTTTAATTTCAGTCATATCTATTTTTATAATTTTACCATTTTTCTTTTCAATTTGATTAACAATTACGCGTTCATAACATAAAATCCTCGAACAGACAGGCCCGTGCGAACGCACGGGTTAGTTACTAGTTTATTTTCAAAAATATAATTCTTAGACTTAAAACAATTAGACTCTTATCACGAGAATGATTTTTATTTTAAAAGGATTGTGACTATTATACTTTAAAATTTATATTAATTATTTAGGTGTGATAAATATTAAATTTGATCTTAAATATAAATTGAATGATTTTATTATTTATTAATAATAAAAATTGTATAAATTCAAATTTGTTCACTTGACTTTTTTTTTTAAATTTGAACCATATCTTTCATTAATGATTCACAAAGATTTATTACGTAAATTTATTTTGATAGATAGATAAAAATTTACTATTGATTTGTTTATAATATACTGCAATATAATATTTATTAGAGGTATGTTTCCTTTTAAATATAATTTAATAACATATCTCCACAATATTTTGTATAAATATTGTCACAAATTGAATATATTGAGAACTTCAATACTTCAAATTTGGGTAATATGGATTCAATAGAGTTATTTGTTTTTTATTTATATATAAGGTTGATCAGAGTAATTCCTAACTTTTTTGGGTCGATGAGATTTACGCCGGCCAACTATTAGGAAAGAGTTTCACTTCTTTCAAAATTTTTCTAATATCAAAAGATTATCATCCTTACAGTTCCAAGAAATCTCAATTGTAAAATACATCAAAAGAGACTATGTAAATCACGGCTTATATATATATATATATTGCTAAATTATGGTAACAAGTTTTAAATCTAATTTCATTTCACTCTTTTCGCTCATATACTGACTTGAGTGTCTAAATGGTAATCTTGTAGGTTCCCCCACTCCACTATAAAAGTATTAGTTCAAAGCCACATCAAACACCTACAGATAGAGATGACAACAAAACTCATACCCGCGGGTACCCACCCGAACCCGCCCCGAAGTTGACGGGGAAAACCCGCTTTGATTGGGTTAGGGTTTGGGGGTTTTCCCCGATTAAAAAATATGGGGACGGGTCAGGTAATGGGGACACTAGTACCCACCCCGAATCCGTCCCCGAACCCACCCCGTTTATTATATTATGTACATTATTATTTAATTTTGTTAATTTAGAATATTAAATATGTGGCCAATGTTTTGATATTTTGATTTGTTTTATTTATTTAACATATTTCAAATGTATGTAAGATTTTTTTTTAGATTTTTTTTATTTTATTATTTGTAATGTAATTTGATTTTGGAAAAGATAAATATTTCTATTAAAAATTGATTTTACTAAATGGATGGTGACGGGGCGGGGATACTCGAACCCAACCTGAACCCGTTTGGGACGGATTTGGGTTTTAATTCTCCATCCCCGATTGGGTTTGGGACGGGGAACGGGCATTGTTTGGGGATTCGGGTTTGGGTTTGGGGGAGGTAAAAACCGTCCCCGACCCGCCCCGTTGCCATGCCTACCTACAGGTTTACAAGCTTCTCACCTAATCACTACCCGTGCTAACTTCTACCTAGGAATTCCTAGATATGAGATCCATCTCACTTCCCACCAGTCACACAACAGTGACAAACTCAATAATAGAGAATAAAAAGAAGTCACACTTCAAAGACACAAAATCCACTCTTTGCTTAAAATCTTATGAGTGAGTTCACAATTACAACTCAAAAAACAGTCCAACTCTTGATCAAGGAGATACAAGAGAGACTCACAATCAACAAATAACACACTCCTACTCAGATGTCAAAAGACATACAAGAGGAACACAAAGAACATAACTCTCTAATCCCTAAGAACTCTTTCTTTCAATACACGACTTCTCTACCTCATTAGGTTTAGAAAACTCATTTAAAAAGATATCACAATAGCATGGGCTTGGGCTCTTGAACCGCATATGACAAGGCATCAACTTTAATTCACTTGCACAATCTCCTGTACAATAATATGAACTAAACATAAAGTTTCCTAAAAAGGCTCCAAGACCCTTTTTAAGAAATACAGGCAAATCTGTCAAGACAGAAGTTCCTAAAATATCCTTCCTTGGACTGCGACACCGTGTGAATTAAAACGCAATCAAATCTCACACTTTAAATACCAAATCATCTCAACCCTAAACTTCTGGTATAACATGTGTTCTGGACTGGGCAGGCGCTTTGCCCCCAGCAGGGCACGGCCCAATCCAGTCCAGCCATTGGCCAGGCCCAATAGCCAGGAACTAGCCGTTGAGCAGGAACTAGCAGTTGGGCAGAAACTAGCAGTTGGGCATGTCCCCCTCACTCGCTTAAGAGTTCACGCGACCAACTGTCTCCCCGGATCTCATGGAGACAGTTGGACCAGGTCAAATGGCCACGCGCCTTGCCCTCAACCTGGCAGACTCTCATTGGTCGACCAGGTGCTTTGGCCACATGAGAGACCTTGGCTTTGTGTTGGGGGTTCTTCTATAAATACCCTCTCATTTGAGAGGGTCAGGTATCCAATATTCAGTACTTGAATTCTTGTGGACTTGCTTTCTCTCTTTTGACCAAACACTTACTTTGGCATCAGAGTACCTTGTAGGTACCCACCTCCTCTCCTACAAGCATCATCATCTGCCCTACGCGAATGCCACGACGATCTAGTCTGATCACCTCCGATCAGTGGCGCCGTCTGTGGGAACTAGCTTCCCCGTCTTTTGATTCAAGATCCCCTATTTTTCACCTCAAAGACCAAAGCTCTCTTCAAACTCCTTCTGATCATCATGGCCTCCACCAAGAATGATGTTGTCCGTCAAGAATCTGTTGTCACCGTTATAGCTGATAAGGCCGACCACATCCTCACCGGATCTGTTTTTCCGGAAACTGACCAACGGGATAGGAAGACTGCGTCCCCTACCCCCGATGGAGTGAAACCTCGAGCACAGGCTGCTGACCGCGTTTTTGAGCCTATTCCGGTTCTGCAAAACGCTGACTCCAGCACAACTGCTCTCATTGCCTCCCTCAACAGGTCAAACCTCTTGATCTTCCAACAAGGTGAAAAGATCAACGCTCTCGAGCACGTCCTTCAGCAGCGCCTGTCCTCGGAGAAACCTCGCAGCCCTTTTCCACGTCCTCGGTCTCCCCCTCAGAAACGGAGGCATGCCAGGTCCAGAAGCCTCTTCCCGAAAAGAATACGATCAAGATCAGAAGAGCCCGCATCCGATCTTGTAAGAAGGCGACACCGGTCTCCTCTGCAGTGGTCAAGACGTTCCCCTGCATCAAAGAAAGCTAGGCCCTCAGGAAAGAACGAGCATCGTCGATTGCGCAGGCATTCTCCACGATGAAGCTGAAGCCTTGGTCGTAGCTATTCTTTTTCCCGTTTTCCGAGCACAAGCAGTGACGACGACGTCCATGGCCCCCTCTCACAAGAGATCATGGACACCAGAATTCCTCGCGGGTTGGAGAAGCCCCCTGCTCTGGCGACATACGATGGGACCACCGACCCCATCGAGCACATAGAAAACATAGAAGCAATGCTCCACTACCACAATGTAAGTGGAGCCATAAAGTGCAGATTGTTCCCAATCACCCACGGGAAAGGGGCTATGGCATGGTTCAAGCGCCTTCCCCGGGGGTCGGTCACATCTTGGAGAGATTTGAAGAGCCAGTTTGCCCGACATTTTATGGTTTCCTGACGACATCCCAAGTCAGAGGCCACCCTAGAAGCTATCATACAGGGCAGGGACGAGCCCCTGCAGGCATATATTGAGAGGTTCAACAAAGAGGCCGTGGAGGTCCACACGACAGACCATATGAAAAAGTATCTCCTCGAGAAAGGCTTGAGGCCGAAAAGGGAGTTTCGAAAAGCTGTCAGAATCGAGACCCCTCGAACATTGACAAAACTTCTCCAGAAAGCTGAAGCATATATACAGTACGAAGAGAAGGATGCCACATATCATGCCCGGGACGCAAGAGATCAAGAAAGTACCCGGGCACCAAAAAAAACGAGCCGGAGGCATCCAGGCAATGAAAAGAGAGGCGACAAAACGATCGCCCCCGGGAAGGTAAAGGGCCTGCTGCCCGATTCATGGAGTATACCCTGCTCACCGCTCCTCGCGAGCGCATTCTCTCCGAATGCATCAATACAGAGTTTAAGCAGGGAGGTGTCAGGTTCCCCAAACCGACGACGTCCAAAGGCAACGTGGACAAAAGTAAGTATTTTCGTTTCCACCGCAGCCACGACCATACAACCGAGGACTGCGTGCACCTTAAAGATGCTATTGAGATCCTTATCAAGAAGGGTCATTTGAATCAGTATATCAAGAAAGGCGAGTCTTCACGACGAGAGGCTTCAGACTCGAAGAAGGAAGCAGAATCATCTCCACCCAGTCCTCCCCCGCAGGTCGCTATGTCCGTCACGCGACCAGAGGACTTTGCCATCCCTGATTATTTTGAGGAACCTTTCCAGATGTTCGCGCACAGCAATTGGGAAACATTCCCTGCAGCCATGGTTATCTCATGCGGGGGGTACAACGAGCTGATGGTGGGATCGGTCAAGAGAAAGTTTGATCAACTCATTGATTGCAGTCCTGACCGGCTATCCACACTTGAGAAGGTCAAGGGGCCCTCCCAACCGATCACCTTTTACCGCGAAGAGCTGCATGGGGGTTCTCCGAACTCACACATCCCCTTGCTCATCAAGGCAAGATTGGCAAGCACTAACGTCAGAAAGATCCTGGTCGACCAGGGCAGTGCAGTAGACATAATGTACACTGGCCTATTTCGTGCCCTCAAGCTGGACCAGAAGAACCTCTCACCATACGTGGGATTCGATTTGCAGGGATTCAACAGAGCCACGACTAGACCCTGGGGGTACGTGGAGCTGCTGGTAACGTTCGGGGAAGAAGAGGCGTCCAAGTCGATCAATACCCAGCTCCTGGTAATTAACTGCCCGTCACTGTACCAATGCATCTTGGGGAAACCAGCCCTCGCAGAGCTAATTACTGTTCCTTCAACTGTCCACCTCAAGTTGAAGTATTATACTGAGAAGGGTCACGTTTCGACATTGCACAGGGACATAGAGGTTGCCCGTAGATGTTTTGAAGCAGCGACCCAAGGACAGAACCAGATCGGTGCATCACCCAAAGCAGCGAAGCGGGCAAGGGAGGAAGATTATCCATCTGAAGATGGGTAACCGGACAAGAAACCAGCACTTCCTGTACACACTATCGACCTTGACAACCAGATTTCAGATGAAGGCGAGGAAGATAGCAGTGAATGTGCGTCAACAGGGACGACCAGCTCCTCCACATCAGCCCTCATGCGCCTAGTTCCAAACGGGGAGTTTAAAGTCATCGCCTTCAGCAATAACCTCAACAGAGGAGTGAAGATTGGTGCTGGACTGCCCGACGAGGTTAAGCAACAGCTGAAGAAATGTCTGGATGACAACGCTGACCTATTTGCTTAGAGTGCCGCAGACATGCCCGGCCTGGACTCTGAGACCGCATGCTACCATTTGACCATCGACCCAGCTGCCCGTGCCATCGCACAGCGCAAGCGAAAACAATCCGACGAAAAGGCACAGGCTACTGAAAAACTTGTACAAGACCTCTTAGAGGAAAAACTCATTTCGGAGGCCAGGTATACAACCTGGCTGTCCAATATTGTACTTGTCAAGAAACATAGTGGAAAATGGCACATGTACATTGACTATACTGATCTCAACTAGGCTTGCCCAAAAGATGTTTATCCCTTACCGAGCATAGATAAGCTCGTAGATAATTCTGCAGGTTTCAAACTTTTGTCCTTCATGGACGCGTATTCGGGATACAACCAAATCCCCATGGCCGAAAAGGACAAGAGGTACATCGCGTTCGTGACCTCGTCGGGGAACTATTACTACAATGTAATGCCCTTCGGTCTGAAAAATGTCGGGGCCACATAACAGCGCATGATGAACACGGTCTTCCGATTAGAAATCGGAGACATGCTCGAAGTTTACATGGACGATATGATCGTGAAATCCCAAGAGGAATCCGACCATACGACCCACTTGCAAAAGGTTTTCGACCAGCCTAGAAAATGCAAAATGAGCTTTAATCCAGAGAAATGCACCTTCGGCGTGCGGGCAGGAAAGTTCCTCGGGTTCTATATTACCGAGAGGGGATAGAGGAGAACCCTGACAAATGTTAGGCATTTGCAGAATTCCCCACACAGTTCAAAGAAGTCCATATAATCCCTCAACGGGACGCTCGCTTCACTTTCTCGTTTTGTGGCCAAGTCTGCCCAGCACGCCCTGCCCTTCTCTAAACTCCTCAGAAAGGAGGCCATATTTGAATGGACAGATGAGTACGAGCAGGCCCTGACCCATCTCAAGCAAGCCCTATCCGAGCCTCCCGTATTATCCCGACCAGAGTACGGGGAAACCCTGTATCTATATCTCTCCATTACCAGCGAAGCCATCAGCGCTGCACTCATTCGCAAAACAACGGACGAGAAGAAGCCCATCTATTTCACCAACAAGGCCTTGCAATGGCCACAAATCAGGTACGCGCAGATAGAGAAAGTCGCCCTTGCCCTCATTACCTCCACGAGAAGACTCAGACACTACTTCCTGGCCCACACCATAGTAGTACGTACGGACCAACCCATTAGGCAGTTGCTTTGCCGACCAGATATGGCCGACAAAATGCTCAAATGGTCCCTGGAGTTGTCGGAATTCGACATTCACTATGAGGGTAGAAAGGCCCTTAAGGCACAAGTCCTGGCCGACTTCGTGGCAGAGATGACGCCTCCAACGTCCCCGCCAAGTGGAACGCAGAGATGGACCATCTACGTGGACGGGGCATCCAGCCCCTCAGGTAGCGGCGTAGGTATTATCCTCGAAAACGAGGAAGGAATACTAATCGAAGTATCTCTAGTCCTGTCTTTCCCTACGTCCAATAACCAAGCCGAATAAGAGGCCTTCCTCGTGGGACTACGGCTGGCAAAGGACGTGGGCGCCAAGGAGGTAAAAATTTACACCGATTCCTAGCTCGTAGCATCTCAGGTACGTGGAGAGTTTCAAGCAAAGAACGACCAGCTAGTTGAATATCTGACGCTGGTGATGGAAAAAATTGCCAAGTTCGACGCATGGGAAGTCCAGTACATCACCCGCGAATGAAACACACGGGCAGACGTCTTGTCCAAGCTGGATAGCACCAGAAAGAAAGGCGGCAATAAATCCATCGTGCAAGAAATACTCGCCCGACCCAGCATCGAGAAACCGCCAAAACTGCTCGACGTCAACGCCATCAGAGACATCCACTATTGGATAACCCCTGTATACAATTACCTCACCAAAGGGGAGCTACCCGAGGACAGCAAGGAGGCCAACGTGACTAAACGACGAGCCTGCTCATACGTGCTGATTGATGACAAACTTTACCGACGAGGATTCTCCATCCCCCTCCTGAAATGTGTTGAGGAGAGCAAAGTCCCCGAAATCCTCCAAGAGATCCATGATGGCATCAACGTACAACACTTGGCAGGGAGATCATTGGCACGGAAAGCCCTGCGAGCAGGATATTACTGGTCGACCATGCAGCACGATGCCAAGGAGCATGTCCAAAAATGTGACCGGTGCCAGCGCTACGGGGACAAGCACTTAGCACCCCCCAACGAATTGAAGACTCTATCCTCGCCTTGGCCCTTCGCCTGGTGGGGGATAGACATACTCGGCCCCTTCACAATGAGGTCTTATCAAATAAAATTTATGATCGTGACCGTCGACTACTTCACTAAGTGGATTGAAGCCGAAGCCCTCGCGAAGATCATTGCCTTCAACATACTCCGCTTCTACAAAAGGAACATTCTCGCATGATTCGGAGTACCCCAAGGCCTCGTGACCGACAATGGAACATAATTCACAGACAGGAAGTTCCAGGACTTCGTCGCCAAATTAGGCACGAAGTAACACTTCACTTCGGTCGAGCATCCCCAGACCAATGGACAAGCGGAGGCCGCGAACAGGGTGATCGTTCGTGGTCTAAAGAGAAGTTTGGGCAAGGCCAAGAAGAGATGGGTCGAGGAGCTACATAGCATGCTCTGGGCCAACAGGACAACACCACATTCCACCACCGGGGAAACCCTTTTTCGATTAGCCTACAGAACCGAGGCAGTGATACTGGTGGAGAACAGAGAACCTTCCAGACGAACGGAAGCTCCCCTCGACGAGGAGATGAACAACTAAGCCATAAGAGAAGAGCTCGATCTGGTCGAAGAAATACGGTCAGAAGCAGCTCTCCGCGAGGCCTCACTGAAACAACAAATAACCTTGCGCCACGACGCTAAGGTCATAAAACGCAACTTCCCCGTTGGCAGCTTGGTCCTACGCAGAAACCAGAAAGATTCACGGGAAGGAAAGCTGGCTGTGAACTGGGAAGGACCCTACAGGGTCAAGTCCAAAACGGGCACTGGAGCCTACTACTTAGAAACTCTGAACGGAGAGCCATTTTCTCGACCATGGAACACTGAAAAGCTTAAACAATACTACAATTAGGACCAACCACGAGGTCGGACCAACTGCCGACGAGATCACCCCCAACGGGGAGACGGCTCGACCACAGGACCGTGCCCCGGTGTAAGGACGATCCATTTTACAACGCCAGCCAGTTTCTGCTTATGGGACGAGCAGACTCTGAGCATAACTAGGATACCTCAATTGAGGTACGCCGTTGCCACACCGATTAGGCAGGACACCCAGCTCGTGATGGGAAGAGTCCAAGCCTATGGGATTAGTACCTCAACCGAGATCCTAGTCTCATCGTCGGCGAAACCACTTCGCCCTCTTCAACAAGTTTCCCAGATTTTCGGGCACAACAAGAACAAGTCGAGAAAACGTCCATTCAAACAAGCATACATAAATAAAGGCGACAAGAAAATCCCAAACAAATAATATTATTAACATCGGCTACAAGGCCGAAATAAATCAGGTGTACATTAGAGGGGTTGTGCCCGACAAAACATTACATCAAAAAGGCACGCAGGTCCATAAATTACAGGTACATTCAAAAAGACAAACTAAACGGCCTCGTTGGCAACCTCCGGGGGGACCACCTCGCCATTAACGACCATGTTGAGTAGAATCATTCCATCGGTCAGCAGCTGAACGTCAGAGTTGAGGGCCTTCAACTGCTCCAAAACAGCGTTAAAACAAAATTCGGGCGCCCCTAAATTATCCTCCTCGAGGAGACGGATCCTCTCGATCAGGTCCCTCCTCATCTTCAAGGTCTTCTCTTCGTCGGTCTCGTCCTCACCCATTACCGATGACCCCTCCAACTCAACTATCTTCGCCTTCAAGCGGGCATTTTCCTCGTCAACCTCGGCCACCTTCTCCTTCATCTAGGTCACCTCCTTTTGAAGCAATATCTTGCCCTCTTGGTGCCCTTGCAGCTTCTTCAACTCATTATATATCTCTATGTTCTCCAACTCCAAGTCATTAATCCTAGTCTTAGCCTCCTTAAGGTCGAAGCGATGAACCATGTCTGCATCCCTAAGAGTCAATGTCGCCTCCAATATCCTGATCATTCCCGCCGCGTCCTGGCAGAGGAGGTTCCTCTGTACTTGAAGATCAGTGGACAGGATAGCCGAAGCGTCTAGTTCTGGGACGACAATAAAGCTCTCATCATCAAACATTTTCCCCTGTAGATAGCATGCGGGCAACACAAACTTCCCTTCAGGAGAACCACGCGAGCAGCCCACAAGAGAGGCTCCAATATCATCCCGCTTCCTCTTATGGGATGTGTTCGGAGTTGGTGGTGTGGAAGTCGTCCCTGGAATAGAACCAACACCGGACACAAACTTCTCCAGCATCGCCTGCTGCTTGGTCGCTCCGGCTTTGGGCATCGGAGGCACCTTCTTCTGGACTTTGGCTTCTTGGGACCTCCTCAAGCGTTCCCGCATGTCGGCCATTCTCTCTGCGAACACAAAAAGACAAAAGTCAGCAGTTAGAAGAAACTTAATAAATGCGGGCACAAGAGCAGGTTGTACCGAGAAGCTGGAACGCAACGTCATCATTTTCACACTCAAGGAGAGCCTTAGTGTTGATATAGCGGCCTGCTCGAACAGGCACCCCAACGTCTCCGAGTAGCTCTTTGCCATCTCTGTCCACCACAAAGGCCAGGCTGAAACTCTCTACATAGGCATGGAGCACCCGGTAAGACTCCTTGTCCCCCTCACTGAGTTGTTCGTGCTTTACAAGGAACTGGTCGGTCCTAAATCTGAAGTGGGCGTACACCCACTCCAAAGGGAACTTGGATACCGGCTTCTCAACTTGCCGACCATCAATGGTCACAGTCTCGAGCGTAGAGATAAACCGTTTGGCCACTTCAGAGACAGGCTTCACGACCAGGAACCTGTCCTTGAAATGCCGAACAGACTCTGAGTACGGCCAAAAGAGCCTGCTCTGCTGTTTAAAGGACACCCAGGTTTGCTTCGAGCCCGTAGTGCTTCGCTGGAGTTGGAAGATGCAAAAGAAGAGATCCATGGTCGCCCTGACGTGTAAGAAACGAAACACTAGCTCGAAAGCACATATGAAGGCCAGTGCATTTGGATGAAGCTGGGCAGGGCACAACTCCATGTGACGAAAGAGGGCCTCTAGGAATTCGGTGAAAGGAAAACGAAACTTAGCCTCCACGAAGGCAAACTCATATATGAGGAACCGTATCCCCGGGTAGATCGAGCAAATCCTGTCATTTTCCGTCGGGCAGATAGCCCTCAACTACACTGGAGCATCCCCAGCCCGATCTTCCAGATAGGGGAACTCCCGAATCTCTTCATTAGTAAATGTCGACTTGGTTGACTAGGGTTCGTGGGCAATCCATTTAAGGTCCCCTCTCACGACCTGGACGTTGACATATTTGACGGCCTGCTCTGCCTCCTCTTGCGCGGCCTGGGCGTCAGGCACGACTTCTTCACGAGGATCAGCCATTTTCACCTGAAAAGCAGAAGAAAAAGTGAATTCGGCGACTAAGTTCAAATCCACCCTTCCACCACTAGTCAAGTGAAAGGTCGAGGAAGAAGTCGAGGACAACATCGAGCCCATTTTGACCGCGAAAAAATACAATGACTACACTGTCCCCGTACGACGGGGACAAGTCTCCACGACTTAACAAAAGGACTTGAGCTCTCGACAAAGTGAACTCGTCGCGCAAAAGCCAGAGCTTCGTGACGACCAGGCCTAATGCCCGACTAAAAACCTTAAACTAATCCTAACCAAAACCTAGGAGAATCTACACCAAAATATACGACATTCATTCCATGTTCTTCGTGTTCTTCATGATCTTCATGAATTTCCCAGAAATTCATGTGTTCATCGCATAACACATGGATCTTCAACCGAAAAATTCATGGGTCACCAGAAAATTCATACAAATGAAGAACACCGTGTGAGTTGTAGGAAAAGATGAATAACTTACTTGGGTTAAAGATGAAGGTTGGGACGAAGGCGATGAAGATCAATGGCGGTGAAGAGGAGCTCCGGCGAGAAGACGAGTTGCAGAGCAAAAAGGTTGAGAAAAGAAATTTGTGTGAAGTGTACTAATGAATCCCATCTCCTCCCTTTTATAAGTATTTGCTCATTGGGAAGCGCAAAGGCCATTATAGCCTAGGCGACTCTAGGTCTGACAGGGGCTGCATGCCCACCACGTGTCAAAAGGAATCTTCGTTTGGCATTCCCAAGGGTAGAAGTTACATGCACTAAGTCTCTTGCTATCCCGCGAGCACATCTCCTCGACAACACATACACCTCACGTCTTTGTCAAAGCTCCCCGACATTAAAACGCCACTCCGGCGGGCATCTTCCCAAAAGCCCGATTGACAGAAAACGAACTTTTCACAAATATGCTCCCCGAGCCCCAGCGGCTGGTCGGGAAGGTCAAAGCATCAACACCGACCACTTCTATATTGGAAAAGGCGAAGGAATTGTCCCCGACCGCTATCACTCCAAAGGTAACTGTTCACATGGCTACCTTAAGTCCTCACTCTTCACCAGAGCAAGGACTTGGGGGGCTCCTGTTCTGGACTGGGCAGGCACTTTTCCCCCAGCAGGGCAAGGCCCAATCCAGTCCAGCCATTGGCCAGGCCCAATAGCCAGGAACTAGCCGTTGGCCAGGAAATAGCCGTTGGGCATGTCCCCCTCACTCGCTTACCAGTTCACGCGACCAACTATCTCACCAGATCTCACGGAGACAGTTGGACTAGGTCAAAGGGCCACGCGCCTTGCCCTCTACTTGGTAGTCTCTCATTAGTCGACCAGATGCTTTGGCCACATGAGAGACCTTGGCCCCGCGCTGGGGATTCTTCCATAAATACCCTCTCACTTGAGAGGGTCAGGTATCCAATATTCAATACTTGAATTCTTGTGTACTTGCTTTCTCTCTTTTGACCAAACACTTACTTTGGCATCGGAGTACCTTGCAGGGTCCCCCTCCCCTCCTATAAGCATCATCATTTGCCCTACGCGAAGGCCACGACGATCTAGTCTGATCACCTCCGATCAACATGTCCTGGCCATATGTCCCAAAATCATGCTGATCATGCTGTCTGACTAACTTGTCACGACATCTGTCTCAACATCTTGCTGAAAATAGTGTTAACAAAATTTTAGCTAATCCAAAACCGCAGAACTTACAGTCATCACACAATTCAACCAAACACACACTAACATGGCAATAACATACAATTGCATAATTCATCACAACAAATAGAAATTCAATCAAGGGAATTGAAACACCCACCCACATATTGTCATGCAGAACCCTATACGAAAAGAAATACCACCCTTACCCGGTAATTCCTAGCAAAGTTCTTCAACAATGGGGTTCTTCCTCTTCTTCAAGCCCTAGCTCTTTCTCTCTTCTCTTCTCTCCAACTTTTCACGTACTAAAATTTTTGATTCTAACTCCCATTTTCTTTATTTTATTATATTATTAATGTCAATGGTGATTTCACTGATGTTTTGCAGGTAAAAAGAGGGATTAGACAGGGGGACCCTATCTCACCCCTACTTTTTGTAATGATGATGGAGTATTTGACTAGACTATTGATGAAGATGCAACTTGATCCAAATTTCAATCACCATGCAAAGTGTGAGAGACTTGGTATTACCCATCTCACTTTTGCAGATGACCTATTGCTTTTCTGTAGGCGGAATGTAATTTCTGTGGAAATGCTGCTAAACACTATTAAAAAGTTCTCTACAACAACTGGATTGGTTGTAAACCCTAGTAAATGTAAGATATATTATGGTGGTGTGGACAAGGATACTAAGGATAAGATGGAAAGCATTTATGACTTTAATGAAGGACATCTTCCAATCAGGTACCTTGGTATACCCCTGACTTGTAAGAAACTTAATGTCAATCATTATCTCACTCTTATTGACAGGGTCATGGCAAGAATTAGACATTGGACTTCAAGGCTCCTCAGCATGGCAGGAAGGACCCAATTGGTGAAGAGCACAATCATTGCTATCACTCAATATTGGATGCATTGTCTTCCTATACCGAAAACTGTCATAAGGAAGATTGAAGGGATGTGTAGAAGCTTTATATGGATAGGAAGCAGAGAAATTAGCAGAAAAAGTCCTATATCTTGGAACACTATGTGTAGCCCAAGAAAGTAAGGAGGCCTCAATATTTTTAACTTGGTGATTTGGAACAAGGTAACTATGTAGAAATGCTTATGGAACTTGTGTAGGAAAATAGATAACCTATGGGTGAAATGGGTACATGCACACTACCTGAAAGGAAAACCTGTTATGGAGGCTTCTGTTAATAATAGTGGTTCTTGGATTATGAAGAAAATCATGAGTCTTAGATGTGAGATCAATGCGATTCAAGCATTTTGGGATGACATGAGCACCAATCGGAGGTTCAAGATGAAGACTATATATGAAGCTTTGATTGATGCCAATAGAAGAGTTCCTTGGATATTTTTATTCAAAAGGAACAATGCAAGACCTAGAGTCATCCATACAATGTGGCTTGTCTGTCATGGCCGGATTGGTACCAAAGATAGGCTGATAAAATTTGGTTTTATTACTGACACTATCTGTAGCTTATGTAATGAAGCTGATGAAACTTTGAACCACTTGTTTTTCAACTGTCCTATTTCAAGGAGTATTTGGCAGGAAGTGTTGCAGTGGATGGATGTTCAGCATGATCCCCAAAGCTGGGATATGGAACAGAATTGGATTTTGAATCAGGTGTCAAAGAAAGGCTGGAAAGCTAACCTATTGAAGCTCGCAATTACGGAAACTATTTATGGGGTGTGGCATTTTAGGAATGAAAGAATTTTCGAAAATAGTACTTATGGAACACACATACATACTTGTGAAAATATAATAGAAAACATTTTGTATAGAGGATGGGGGTCAAAAAAGCTTAGGAAGCATATAGCACAATTGATGATGTAGTTTTTGCCTAGTTTTTCTTGTTGGTTGGATCGGTTGATCACCTTTGTACTGAATGTTTTTTTGAGTTATATAATTCCTTTGATTCAAAAGAAAAAACTATTTATTTTATTATTTCACTATCACCATAATAACAAAATAGTTATTTAATTATTTTTATCACCATTATTTATTTAAATATTATAATTTAAATAATAATAAGGCAAAATATTCTTTTTGGTCCTTTAACTTTACCTTGGGGTTCATTTTGGTCCCTTAACTTTAAAAAGTGTCATTTTGGTCCCTTAACTCTTCAAAACATTCCATATTAGTCCTTTTCATCTTATTAGCGACGGAAAAATTCAAAAATCAGTCGCTAAAATTCGTCGCTAATAAGACAAAAGGACTAATATGGAACGTTTTGAAGAGTTAAGGGACCAAAATGATACTTTTTAAAGTTAAGGGACCAAAATGAACCCCTAGGTAAAGTTAAAGGACCAAAAAGGATATTTTGCCTAATAATAACAAATGACACTCTCTCATCACTAGGGGTGTTCATAGGTATAGGTCAACCCGCGAACCTAATGACCCAATCCAACTCAACCCTTATTTTTACCCAACTCAATCATGTACGGGTCCAACCTGAACCAACCCATTAAAACCCATTGGTATTTGGTTCGAGTAACAGGTTTGAAGTTTTTAATCCACGAACCCACGAACCTAATCCATTTATATGTCACACTATTTTTATTTTATTTTACTTATAAATTATCTAACATAATTCTTACAATGAATATATATATATATATATTTTAAATATAATTATAGTTTTTATTAAATGTAAAAGTGTAAGTCTAAATTAAATTTGAGAGATTAACTTTATTTATTCAAAGAAAGATATGTCTTACCTTTTAAATTATACTTTACACCATTTGTATAATTTTCTAACGTGGTCTGAATCGTAAAAAAATTTTTAGGTATTAAATAATCAATTTTATTAAAATTAAATACTAAGATTTTATGATTTTTTAGGTTTTTTTATAAATAAATGTGTTAATTAAATTGACATTTTATTTAGAATTTGAAATTATATTTAGTGGATGACCCAAGAACCCAACCAAACTCAACCCATTGATGAGTGGGTTGGTTTGGTGCGGGTTTACTCTTATTAGTACGGGTTGAACACTCGACCCAATCCAAAGACTATAGATCGGGGTGGCTATTTGATTTAATCAAATTAGACTCAACCCAATCCGCGAATACCCCTACTCACCACCCCCATGTCTCTACACTTTTACTCACACACCTCAAATACCTTAAATTCAACATTTCTAAGGTCACTACCCTTTGTTAGAACAAGATTTGTTCATGACATATTCTTTTTTAGTTTTGATGATAACAAAAATATTAAAAGAACAATGGTTTAATTGATGTGTGTTTTAATTATGCAGGTTCTTGTTCTTGTACATAAATAATCATAATCTGTTTTATTTAGACACACTTGGGAGTTGCTTCATTGCTAGCTTCTGGTGACAGAGTCTGAAGAACAATTTCTAGTGTGGCTTGTCGCAGACTCTGAGCTGAAGGCCTCAACATTCAGACGAGTTACTAAACTTGGTAATTGTATATCAGCATCTGGTACCATTCAGAGTTGGTGATAAAACTGTGGATTATCCGTACTGCAGAAAGCAAGTTGTATTGCCTTATCAGCTTGTTAGCTCGAGTCTACAAGATTGCATGGCTCAAGAAAGGCTGGTACGTTCTACGGATGTATGCTTCCAACGACTCTATCAGTACAAAACCTCTTGAAGACTCAAAGGTTAAATGATTTACTTACTAGATTCAGAATTTGTTGTGCATCCATCTTCAACGTCTCTTGTACTATGGAGTAAAGACAAAGACACTTGATCATGACACTTCCTCAACGGCTAGTTTCTGCAAAGGCTATATATATGTATGAAGATTCAAGTTTGAATCTCAACAAGGATTCTACTGATGAAGGAGTAGTAAGATCAACCAATTATCAACTCTAATGTAATATGAAGATTTTCTGATTTAGGTTGTAATTGTAAAAGCCTTAAGATTTATTATCATTAAATATCTTATAAATCTTAAGAGCTTTAGGTCTTTGTTATGGTGATTTCGTGTACCTTTGTGCTTGCATCATGTACACCTTGTTCTCTATTCTGCTGAGCCTTCAGTAATTTAGATTAAGTCTCTTGATATGTGCTTGAGCAAAAAGTATTGTCTCATTAGGATTCAGGCAACAAGTCATGAGCCAAGATGCTTAAGCCACGTATGTCTCATTGCTTAAGTGCTTAAGTTGTGAAAGTCTTATTCAGCTAGTCTGATTGAGTAGTGGGGAAGATTATGTCTGAGGGGCATGAGCAAGAAGACTCAAGAGAGCTTGAGCAAGGGGCAAGGGGAAGTCTCAGTTTGATGACCAGAAGAACAGGTGGCTTGGTCAGAGGGCGTGAACAAGAGAAGTCTTAGACATGAGCTCTAAGCAAGTGAAAGTCTCAACCTGAAGACTTTAGAGCAGGTGACTCGGTAAGAAGGTGTGAGTAAAGGAAAGTCTTAGACATGTGCTCTAAGAAAAGGAAGTCTCAGACAGTTGGGCTGAGCAATTGTAAAAGTCTAATGCAGAAGAATAAGTGATTGTAATTATGAAGTGGTTATAATGAAAATCTCTTGTGAGGCAATGGGACTGGAGTACTCTCAGTTAGGGGAGAAACCAGGATAAGTCTTTTGTGTCTTTTTCTATTGATTTATTTACTTCTGTTATATCCGCTGCTAATGAATTAAACAGAAACTGAATATCAGTTCTGATTCTGAAACTCTGATCAGAAGTTAAATTAAAAAAAACGCAAAACATAATTCACCCCCTCCTTATTGCGTACTTTTCACACCTTCAATTGATATCAGAGCATGGTCTGTGCTTAACACTTAACAATGACACAAATAATGATCCAATGAGAAAAGTTTATTTATTCTTCAAGAAGGAATCAAGTGCCACATGAAAAATATCATACGACTTTTCCTACCATATTCAAATGGATAACTCCGCTGAATTTAAATGATGGAAAAGCTAAACATATTTTTAACTCATTGGTCTTGATAAAGGGTTGCTGAAGGTCTGTAGAATATCCATGAAAGAGGTATTGCTATAGAAGTTGATGGTTGAAAATCTCTTTCATCAACTCAGAAGATGCTCATTGAATATCTTGAGAGGTAGTTGCATCCTGATAGATGCTCTATCTCACTTCTGAGTATATCAACATCATTGATATGTATGATGCTTAGACTATCTTTGAATTCTTGTGCTCAGATTTGTGGGGATCCGTTTTTGAAGCTTGAAGTAGTTGCACTTCATCTAATCTTTTCAAGAAAATTCTGAGAAGATTGTTCTTTCACTTAAATCTAAAGTCACGGTTTTTTTTTATGTTTACATCTTGAATCTGATGTGTTCTGAAGATTTGTCTTGCAATCTTCAAAGAAAAGAAATGAAATTAGATGATGAAAAACTATTCAACATATGACCTTCTCATTTTGGCTCAGTTCCTTGGAATGGCTAATGATGAGAGACTTAGGTTTCTTATCAGAAGTATTTCCAAAGTGACCGAATGGATTGTGATATCTGTTGTTAGAAGAGTAACTTCAGAATTTTCTGAAATACTTGTATTTCAACCGATCTCCCAAATCTGAAAGCAAGAAGAAACACTACTAGAACCTAATATTATATGCTCTTCAATGTCTAGTTTTTTGAAGCTGATATTAGTGCAGGATACAGATGAAAAGAAGCATATGTGTTATGAAATAAAAATCAAGTATTGAAGAGAAAGAGATGTTGTTAAAGTTAACTTGCTTCAAAATATTTGATAGTGTGGAGTTTGTTCTTTAAGGTGATATCTGAAGAAACTCCATTGCTTCTTGGTTGAAGATCATCATGGAAGTTGTTTTAAAAGACATTTCTATGAGAAATCTTCAACTTCTCTTTGAGTTTTGTTAGCCGTACTAAGACAGTACTTCGATCTGCTTTATGTAAATTTTTGATAGCTAACACCATCTGGTTCTGAGCTTGTAAATGATTTCAGAATCAAAAGATTTAATCCCAGATAATGAGATTAGTGACATTGCATATAACAAGATTATGTTCCTATCATATCTCATTCTAGACTTATACTCTAGAGTGACTTATGGTTTTTCTATTAGATTGAGATGTAAGGTAAAGAAGAGTCTGTTTGTACTTACATGTATGGTCTTATAGAAGTATGAGTATCAAAATGTATCTGCTACAAATATCAAGGAAAGAAGTAGAGGCATCTTCCATAAGGTTATTTACAACATTTATTGGAAGAAGAGCCAACATCCCAGATTCAAGTACTGGTGGTACTGAATTTGGTGAGAGTATTGGAATGAATGGTTAGACAACCAGTGAATCAGAATCCACTAAAAGCTATGTTCAGACTCTATTGGTCAATTCAGAATACTGAATCGAGTCTGGCCAAACAAAAAAAAGTGGTATGCTTGTTCTTTTTTGGTTTATCTTTTGATTCAATGAAACATTTGTATAGATATAAATACAAAGTTTTTGTTGGACTTCTAGAGAATTTCTTTTGTAAAGAAGAACTTCAGAAATCTTTAAGAGGAAACTTTGTTGTGTTTGTCTATACTGAATGTCTTATTAAGCCAGACGATGATCACATTTATGGAAACAGATTTCTCACTCTTGTGTTGATACTGTTGCTTGTTAGTTATCTAAAGAAGACAATTCAATATTCATCTATCACTCATGACTCTTGTTTCAAGATAGTGTTAGTTCTGAATAGAACCTTAGAGACTTGTGACTGACAGATGATATCTCTGTCTAAGTCTAGATCTAATAAACTCTAATGGATGATAGCTTCTAAAAGTTATCAATTTCTGAGATTCAAAAGAAGATTCTTTTTTACTGTCATAACAGTTTAAGTAAAAAGTTTTTTCAAAAACGTTTATAATACTTAACTTTTCATAAAGGTGAAACTCATCTGGTGTAATTGAAATATTTGCTGGAAAAATAACCTTTGGGTAATGATGTTTTATCTTTTGGTACTTACTGTTACTATTCCCTGTCTTGTGAAACATCATTGTGTCCTTTTTCTAACAAGATTCTTATTCTTTTAAGATTCTTGTTCAGTTCTTCTTCTTCTTCTTATTTTTCTTCTTCTCTTCTTCTTGGTTGTGTGTTGATCAAACCAAACCTGAGATGAGTTCTTCAGTTAATTCTCCTTTGAATCAGTTGGTTGTCATTAATGAAAAGTTTGTGAATTTTGATGAGTTTCTTAAGATTGGTGATAACACTGAATCACACTGCGTATTTTACTCGGATTGCACATGTTTCTTAGGATTTTATTGCCATTTTCTTGTGTTATGCTTGTGTTTTGTTTTGTTTTCAGGTTCTTTGTATTTCCAGAGCTCCTTGTGAAGAAATGAAGAAAAACGAACAAGAAAACCAGTTTTTGAGGAATTTGTACACACGACATCCACCATGGCGGGCACCATAGGGTAGGCCATGACTTGGATAAGAGTCAACTGCTGTCAACTACCACGATCTCCATTTCTTTCTCCCTTGGTTCACATGGCGGGCGCCATGAGGGGGTGGCGAGCGCCACCTGTGTCGTTTGATTTCCCTCCCAAAAGAAGTTGGGGGGCACTTTTGTCCTTCGATGTTATTTTCCTAGGCTATAAATAGACGAGTTTTGAATCCTTTTGGGGCATCCAAGCTTAGTTTCAGAACACAAACCATATATTTCAGTATTGTAAAGTGATAAACTCTTCACATCGGGGAGTTATCACACTGTTTGATCGAGTCTATAATCGAGTTTGGAGCACTCTGGTAGAAGTTAATCCTGCCGCCATTTTCATTTCCAGTCATTTATTTCAAGTTGTACCAGATTTAAAGCCTCCGATTTGGAGCAGGTTTCATTTACAAGTTCAGCATTTACTTTCTTTATTTCTCGCACTGGCTTTACTTTCTTTATTTCTCGCACTCGCTTTACTTTTTTTATTTCTCGCACTCGCTTTACTTTCTTTATTTCTCGCACTCGCTTTACTTTAACATGATTTATTTCAACATGTCTATTTACATTTCCATGTTCGGCTAAATCTTAAAGGTTAAAATGTAAGGATCATAGTTAAAGTAATATTCCATACAATGTGTCGATAGAAATGCTTAGGGGTTATTTTGATTTTTGACACAACTTTTCTGTACTTTATTTCTGTTGGGTAAGATCGAAAGCCGTCCAACCTTTGGTTAAACTTGGTTAGTCTTAACTGTTCAAAGGAAGCGAAAGTGCTTTGTCCAGTTAAGTAGGAGTTTTTAATACTTTAGAAAAACGATTTAAAACTATTTTCGGATGCGTTTATGGGTTTAAAGTCCGGTTTGCATGAACCTCTTTTTGTTAAAAGTTCCAAGTCAAAATACTTTTCAATTGAGTCAAGAAACTATATTTCTTAAAAATAGGTTTATTACTTTAACGCAATGCGCGCCTTTTTATAAGTGACAATAAAAGGGTTCGATTAAGGGATAAACTCGGTTCTGATTACGCCAAAGCGACAGTTCCCGTTAAATTAGTTCTTTTCATAAGTAGAAAACATTACCCCATAAGTAGTTCTATTTACAAGCATTTGGAATATTATCTAACTGGGTGAATTACATTCAAGCCTGTTGTTTATTGAATTTTATATTTTCGTACTTTACTCTGCTCTTACTGTGCACTCACGAACTCCCGATTGATTTGCCTTAGATAAACATCGTAACGATAGAAATCGATAGATTGACGTTTGGTCTCTGTGGGATCGATAATCTTTTATATTACTCTGACGCGATTTGTATACTTGCGAAAACACCGCATCAAGTTTTTGGCGCCGTTGCCGGGGACCAATTACGTCAAATTTCGTACCCTGTTGTTACACCATCTAGACTAAGGCTTTACCTACTGGTCAATGCGAAGAACTCGCAGCACCGGTAGTATTATAGATCCTTTAGAGGAACCTGAACGTTACGCTCGCGCACGTCTCTCACTTCGTAGGATTAAGGAAACTATGGCCGAATACCGTAACCAAAGACCCCTTAAGGATTTCGCTCAACCATCCGATGACGAACCCAGTTCTAGTATAGTAAACCCTAATATTCCTGCTAACAATTTCGAACTGAAACCCTCCCTATTACAATTAGTACAGTAAAACCAATTCGCGGGTCTCCCTTCTGAGAACCCAAATCAACATCTAAAAGTCTTCATCCAATTAGCTGACACTTTTAAAACCAATGGTGCTACTCCTGAGGTGATTCGTCTAAGACTATTTCCTTTCTCCCTTAGAGACAAATCGCTTACATAGTTAGATTCCCTTCCAGCCAATTCTATAACAACTTGGGAAAACCTTAGGAGAGTTTTCCTTGATAGATATTTTCCCCCAAGTAAAACTGCCGTCTTTCGAAACCAAATAACCAGATTTACTCAAAACCAAGGTGAATCACTCTTCGAAGCTTGGGAGAGATATAAAGACCTATTGAGAATATGTCCACATCATGGCCTGGAATCATGGCTAATCATTCATACCTTCTATAATGGACTTCATTATAACACTAAGATGACCATCGACGCTGCCGCTGGTGGCGCTCTAATGAATAAACCTTACCCTGAAGCTTACGCTCTCATCGAAGATATGGCTCAAAACCATTGTCAATGGGGAACAGAACGAGCAACAATGGAGAAGAAAGAAGCCCAAGGAGGAATACATGAGATAATTTCTATTGACATGATGCATGCCAAAATGGACGCTTTGACCCTTAAGGTCGAACATATGTACGCAAGCCCAGCTACTGCAGCAGCAGTCTCGTCGGAATGCGAATTATGTGGAACCAAAGGACACCAATCAGCGGAATGCAATCTGTTGAATGAAACTAAATCAGACCAGGTCAACTATGCCCAAGGGAACCCATTTTCAAACACTTATAACCCTGGATGGAGGAATCACCCAAACTTTTCCTACAAAAACAATAACCCTATCCAAAACCCTGCACCTCCGAGACCACCCGGTTTTCAAGCCTAGAAACAAAACCAACCTATGCAAGCTGTGCCGCCCAAGCCGAACATTGAGAAAATCATGGAAAATTTCATTTCGGCTCAAACCCAGAAAAACAAAGAATTCCTAAACCAAAACATTCATGTAAACGAAATGATTACCCAGTTAGGAACCAAGGTAGACCAAATAGTCACCCACAATAAGATGCTTGAAACCCAGATCTCTCAGGTAGCTCTCAAACAAGCTCCCGAAACCACACCTGGAGGACAATTTTTTGGACAACCTCAACAAAACCCCCGAGGACAAGCCAATGCAATTACCTTACGATGTGGGACCGCTTACGATGAACCGTTTAACCTGGTATTGGGAAAACCCAAAACTTCTAAGAAAAGCGTTGTACCTACGGACGAAGTAGAGGAATCAGTGGAATCTGAAGAACAGAAAAACCAAGATAAGGGAGAAGCTACAGATAAAACTTATGAACCACCCCCGCTATACAAACCTCCAATACCCTATCCACAAAGACTCAAACAAACAAAGATCAATAACCAATACCAGAAATTCATTAAAGTCATAGAAAAACTTCATGTGGAGATCCCTTTCACAGAAGCCATCACCCAGATACCATCTTATGCAAAGTTCCTCAAGGACATCCTTACCAATAAACGTAGACTTTACGATCCAAAACCTTTGGAATGCAATTCCATTTCCGAGAATAAACTTGCCAAAAAGGAGAAAGATCCTGGAAATTTCTCCATACCTTGTATTTTGGGGAGTTATGTCATCGATAAAGCTTTCCTGGACTTAGGAGCTAGTGTGAGCTTAATGCCTCTAGCAGTTTGTGAAAGGTTAAAACTAGGAGAACTGCAACCTACTAAGATGTCTCTTCAATTAGCCGATAGATCCGTCAAATATCCAGTAGGCATATTAGAAGACGTCCCAGTTAGGATCGGTCAGTTGTTTATCCCTACTAATTTCGTTGTCATGGACATTAAGGAAGATGATGACATTCCAATCCTCCTAGGTAGGCCATTCTTATCAACCACAGGAGCCATAATAGATGTCAAGAGGGGAAAGTTGACTTTTGAGGTAGGTGATGAAAAGATAGAATTCATTTTGTTGAAATTTCTTATGGCACCAGTATTAGGAGACGCATGTTATGCCATAGACATTATTGATGAATGCATTAGGGAATTAGATCAAGAAGAACCCATAGAAACAATCAAACTACCTTCAACCCTAATAAGGGAAGATGATGGATTTATGGAACCCTACATTGATGATAACCTTCATGAATGTCTATCCCTTACCCCCGATCCAATACCATGCCCCAAGAAACCAACTTTAGAACTTAAAGAACTACCTAAAAATCTAAGATATGAGTTTTTGGACGAGGAAATGAACCGTCCAGTTATAGTCAGTACGACCTTAAACCGAGAAGAAACAGACCAGCTCTTATATATTTTGCGGAAATATCCCTCAGCCTTAGAATATAATATCTCTGATCTGAAAGGTATAAGTCCATCCGTGTGTATGCACCGGATTTTACTTGAGGAAGATTCAAAACCCTCCAGAGAACATCGAGAAGGATAAACCCTATAATGAGTGATGTTGTTAAGAAGGAAGTTCTTAAGTTACTGGAAGCAGGTATAATTTATCAAATCTCAGATAGTAAGTGGGTGAGCCCTGTGCATGTAGTACCTAAAAAGGGAGGCATCATAGTTGTGCAAAACGAGAAAGGCGAACATGTAGCAAAACGGATAGAAGGAGGATGACGTATGTGCATAGATTACAGAAAATTAAACAAAGCAACTAGGAAGGATCATTTCCCTTTACCATTTATAGACCAAATGCTGGAGCGTTTAGCCAGACACTCCTACTTTTGTTATCTTGATGGATATTTGGGATTCTTCCAAATTCCTATTCACCCAGAAGATCAAGAAAAAACAACCTTCACATGCCCTTTTGGAACCTTTGCCTATAGACGAATGCCTGTCGGCCTCTGTAATGCTCCAGCTACTTTCTAGCGTTGCATGATGTCAATCTTTGCCGATTACCTTGATGGAATTATGGAAGTATTCATGGATGATTTCTCGGTATGCGGATTTGATTTCAAAAACTGTCTCGTTAACCTTGAGAAAATCCTAAAAAGATGTGTGGATGTAAACCTGGTATTAAACTGGGAGAAATGCCACTTTATGGTTACTGAAGGTATAGTTTTAGGACACATAGTCTCTGAAAGGGGTATTGAAGTAGATAGAGCCAAGATAGAGGTAATAGAAAACCTAAAACCCCCTGAGACCATTAGAGAAGTCCGAAGTTTTCTTGGACATGCTAGTTTCTACCGATGTTTTATCAAGGATTTCTCTAAAATAACCAAACCTTTAACTGGCCTCCTGATGAAAGATGTTGAATTTAATTTTGATGAAAAATGCATTGAAGCATTTAACCTTTTGAAATAAGTGCTAATTTCAGCACCCATTATGCAACCCCCAGATTGGACCGAACCTTTCGAAATCATGTGCGATGCTAGCGATTACGTTGTAGGAGCTGTTCTAGGTCAAAGAAAGGATAATAAATTACATGTAATTTATTATGCTAGTAGAACCCTAGATGCTGCCCAGCTTAACTACGTAACCACTGAAAAAGAACTCCTTGCTGTAGTTTTTGCTATAGACAAATTTCGATCTTATCTGGTAGGAGCTAAAATTATAGTCTACACAGACCACGCTGCTATTCGTTACCTATTAAGAAAGAAAGATGCTAAACCTAGGTTACTTCGATGGATCCTTTTATTGCAGGAGTTTGATCTAGATATTCGAGACAAGAAAGGCACACAAAATGTAGTTGCTGATCACCTTTCTCGACTTGAGTACCTGAAACTAGATTTAGTGCCTATAAATGATGATTTTTCCTATGATAGGTTAATAGCTAAGATAGAAGCCATTGAAGAAAATAACCTAGATCCTTATAAGAACCCTGAAAAATCTTTGGCGGTAAGTGGCGTACCTTGGTACGCTGATTTTGTTAATTACCTAGCCGCTAATATCATACCTCCTGACCTTAACTATCAATAGAAAAAGAAGTTCTTTAACGATGTAAGACAAATTTATTGGGACGAGCCACTTCTTTTCAAAAGAGGTACAGACGGTATTTTTCGTCGTTGCGTTCCAGAAGAAGAGGTAAGAAATATCTTAGAACACTGTCACTCTGCACCCTACGGAGGACATGCTAGTACCTCCAAGTCACACGCTAAAATTCTTCAAGCTGGCCTTTTCTGGCCCACAATGTGGCGTGATGTTCATGCTTATATATTCAAATGTGACCGGTGCCAGCGCACTGGGAACATCTCCAGATGTGACGAAATGCCTTTAAGGAACATTCAGGAAGTAGAACTTTTCGATGTTTGGGGTATCAATTTTATGGAACCATTTCCATCCTCATTAGGAAATAAATATATCTTAGTAGCTGTTGACTACGTGTCTAAATGGATTGAAGCCATAGCCTCACCCACAAACGACACAGAAGTAGTGATTAAGCTGTTCAGGAATTATATATTCCCTAGATTCGGAGTACCCCGTCTTGTTATAAGCGATGGTGGATCGCACTTCATATCAAGAATTTTTGATAAACTTTTAAGCAAATATGGAGTTAAGCATAAAGTAGCAACACCTTACCATCCACAGACTAGCGGCCAAGTAGAGGTATCTAATAGTGAGATTAAACAAATCTTAGAGAAAACTGTTTCAATAACTAGAAAAGATTGGTCTCAGAAGCTGCAAGAAGCACTATGGGCCTACAGAACTGCCTTTAAAACCCCTATTGGAACAACTCCTTACCAATTGGTCTATGGAAAGTCCTGTCACCTACCCTTTGAGTTAGAACACAAGGCCTATTGGGCCATTAAAACCTTAAACTTAGATTATTTGACTGCTGGTGAAAAGCGCATCCTTGACATTCATAAACTAGAAGAACTCCGCCAGTCTGCCTATGAAAATGCCATAATATATAAAGAAAGAACCAAAGCTTGGCATGATAAGAGAATTATAAAGAAAGATTTCAATATAGGAGATCCTGTTCTCCTCTTTAATTCCAGGTTGCGACTTTTTCCTGGCAAGCTTCGTTCAAGATGGACAGGTCCTTTCGAACTTTCTAAAGTCCTAAAATCCGGAGCAGTTGAGATCAAGAACCATTCTCGTAGTCCATTCATTGTAAATGGGCAAAGGTTAAAACACTACGAAGGAGGTGACATTCCCATTGACTACTCCAGCCACACTCTGATCGATCCACCACTACCTACTTCAGCTACATGAGTTCGACTCATCAAGCTAACGACGTTAAACAAGCGCTGCTTGGGAGGCAACCCACGGTTTTCTTTATTTATTTTTTTTATTCTATTTTTATTACTTTTCATATCTTACATTTTGTCTCTATTTTGATTAGTTTGTTTATATAGACTAACCTTTTATGATAGTTGTGTTTTCAGGTCCCATTCTCTAACCCTTCTTTTCAGGATGCAGACCTTCAACGACATGCACGTCGCTATCAGAGATGACTCACAGAGACAGCGCTATCTAGTCCTTTATCAGCGCCCCATGGCACCTACCCGTTACCCTGACCAGGCTTGCATGGATGCCTTAGGCATCGAGCCCAGTATAAGGTTTCTATGTAGCCAACTCCAGTGGGATGAGTATGCTGATGACATGCATTCAACCTACAGAAAACTCACCTTGGAGTTCCTCAGTTCATTTAGCCATGAGCCATATGATGGTTCGGATGGCAGCGTCATATTCAAACTGTTTGGGACAGAGTACTCGTTTACCCATAAGGGGTTTGGTGATTTGCTAGGTTTCTAGACTTCCCCTGATGCCATTCCTGATCTACCTATGGGATACTTTATGATTCGAGATATCGACAAGTTCTAGAGCGATATTACAGGTGGAGGAAGCCCTGATCCGTCCACCCAGCTATCTCACATTATCCATAACCCAGCTCTTAGGTATTTCTAGATGATCCTTGCCCACACCTTCCTTGGAAAGGCTGATGCTGATGTCCATGTTAGTGAGGAGGAGATCTTCTTCCTTTTCTGTGCGAACCAGTCGCGTCCTGTGGCCTATGGGAACTTTCTTCTTGATAACTTCACACTCACAGCCAGATCTTCTGAAGGAATCATCCATGTGGGAGGAACAATTACTCAGATTGCTACCGCTTTGGGTCTTACTAGTAAGCTGCTTCACCTGACTCCCTACCGCGGGTATACCATGTTGGATATCGATGTTGTCTTGGACCGAGGGTTGATAGGAGAGCTTCCTTTCACCCTAACCAGTTCAGGCTCTTGATCGACAGCGAGACCATCCATTACTTCACTTTGCCTGATCCTATCATGACTAGTGTCCACGACCCTGCTAATTGGAGTTATGCTTTAGAGGGTTATGGAGAGACAGTTAATGAGCCTCGCACTCCACCGGTTCCAGAGTATCCCCCTACACCACCTTCTCCCAGGATTACAGTGTTGTCGAATAATCTTTCCTTGCAGAGACCTGACGTGTACACACAGCTAGCTGAGCTACGTATGGAGACTTCCAGACTTCGACAAGAGGTTAATGACCTTACCTTGCAGCACTACAACAAAAGTAAGTTATAACATCGCACCTTAGACAGCGCTTTAATACAAAAGCGCTGCTATAAGTTAAAAACAAGGAAACTAGCCATTTAAAAAAGTAAAAGCGCAAAAAAATATAAGACCTTAGACAGCGCTTTGGCCAAAAGCGCTTTATAAGGTCTTATTAATTTTTAAAAAAAAATTAAAGGAAAATATTAGACAGCGCTTACCTTAAAAGCGCTTTCTAAGGTCTTAAAAATAAAAATAAAATAAAATCAAAAGCGCTGTCTAAGGCCAACCTTTGAAAGCGCTTTTAGAAGCGCTGTCTAAGGTCCAGCTTAGAAAGCGCTTTTATTAAAAGCGTTGTCTAAGGTCTAATAAAATTAAAATATATGAATAGTCAGTATTCATTTTCATATTTCCGCTCTTTCTTCTCCCCTGCATGCGAACAGAGCTCAAAACCCTTCACCGAAAAACCTTCACCGTCAACCGTCCTTAACCGTCCGTCAACCGTAAACCTTCACCGAAAAACCTTGCCGTCCGTCCGTTTCTGCTCATTTCCGTCGTCGTTCATTTCTGCTCATTGCCGTCGTCCATCCGTTTCTGCTCTTTGATACATTTCGTTCTTGCATTGCTGTTGTTACCGTCGTTAAAGGTACGTCGTTGTTGTGTTTTGTTAAGTTTTGTTAATGAAGTTAATGAAAATGAGTTTTGTTAATAAAGTTCGTTCATTTCGTTCTTTCTGCTCTTTGATGAGTTTTGTTAATGAAGTTATGTTGGACTGTTTTATTAATGAAGTTTTGTAGTGAATGAGTATGTTTGAAGTTTTGTTAATGAAGTTTTGTAGTGAATGAGTATGTTTGAAGTTTTGTTAATGAAGTTTTGTAGTGAATGAGTATATTTGATGAGTTTGTTAATGAGTTTTGTTAATGAAGATTTGTTAATGAAGTTTTGTAGTGAATGTGTATGTTTGATGAGTATGTTTGATGAGTTTTGTTAATGAAGTTATTGTTTAGGTCGAAATTAGTTGGACTGTTGTTGGAATTTGAATTGTTAACATGCTAGTTTAGGCTAGTTTTAGTGAGCTAACTCCAAGTATTTTTGTTTAAAACATATTTTATTATATTTGTTAAATCTTTTAGTTTAGTTTAGTTTAGTTTAGTTTAGTTTAATGAAGTTTTGTTTAAAACATCTTCTAAATAGTTTAGTTTAATGAAGTTTAGTTTAATGAAGTTTTGTTTAAAACATCTTCTAAATAGTTTAGTTTAGTTTTATTAAATCTTCTAAAAAACTTTTATTTTAAAACATATCCAACTCTTTAGCCATTATAGCTAAAGAGGTAAAATTTGTTATATACTTGATTTCTTTCTTATATTTGTTATATATTATGTCATATTTGTTATATTTGATATCCTTGATTTCTTTATTATATTTGTTATATATTATATTTGATATCCTTGATTTATTTATTACAGGTTAGATGGCTACTAACAATGATCACCCACATGATGATGATCACCCACATGATGATGATCCCGATATTCAGGTTGGAAGTAACAGATCTATGGAAGCAGAGATTAGAAGAGGAATAACCATTATGAAGAGAGTGATATGTGCTAAAGATCAAGGCATCACTTATAATGTGCATTGGAGCGCCCAAAATACACTTATTGAGCCTAACGGTCATACTTTGACAAGTTTCATTGGTACACTTGTAAGGAATGCGGTTCCTATTACTTGTGATGATTGGAGATCCAAACAGTTGAAGGAAACCAAAGAAAAAATTTGGAATGAGATAAAGGTACCATAATTATGTCTTTAATTATGCCAACTAATTATGTCCTTCAAATTATTTGTACTAACCAATGTGTATGGTTTTTTTAGAGGTGCTTCAACGTCGAGGAAGAAAGAAAAGCTTTTTTGATGAGATTGGCAGGGAAGCTCCTAAGAGGGTTTAGGACATATTTAAACCGCACCTATCTTAGGGATGCTGACGATAACTTTGTTGATGGAGAGTATCCATCTAAATATGCAAGTTTGATTTCACCACAAGAATGGGTAACGTTTAAATCCAAACGAAAAACCCCAGAATTTACGCGATTAAGTGCAATTAATCGGGAAAGAGCATCAGCTCCCAAGTATAAATACTGGAAAGGACGTGTTGGATATGGACGTTTGGAGCAATCTTTGGTAAGTATCAATATATTGCAATGCTATAATAATTGTTCATCATGAGTTATAGTGTATCATATTATTTGGCTTTATATGTAGTTACAACAGGCGAATAGCTCTGAAACATCTCTTCCTGCACATGTCTTGTGGAAGGAAGCCCGTGTGGGCAAGTCTGGAGTTGTTGCAGTAGAGGTTCTACAAGTATTTGAGAAATGTGTAAGTATAACAATATTTCTTTAATTAAATCAAAACTTTATTAACAAATATTTGACAAATATTCGATATTCATCTGATTTTCAGGAGGCGTTATCTTAGTCTGTATCTCCAGACGATACCAGGAGCATACTTAGTTGGGCATTAAATGTCCCTGAGTATTCTGGTCGGGTGAGGGGTAAGGCATTTGGGATCACCCCGACCTCCTTGAATATTAAAAAGGGAAAAGTTGCTAGTAATGCAGAACTTCAAGCTAAATTGGAAGCACTAGAAGCTGAGGTTCGGGAATTACGAAAGGAAAAAGAAAGGGATAACGCTTCATGTGTTAGAGATGGATCGAAGAAAGATAGTATCAACTGCAGCTTTCATCCGATTATTCTAGAGGTAATTATATATATATTTATGAAATTAAATTAGTAGCTTAAATTATTTAAATGACATATATACACATTAACAATGACATATTTATTTTTGGTTTTAGGGCGTTTCCCAATGTCAGCTCTTCTTATCTTCACCAACTTATCGGAATGTTGCAAAGGGAAAAGTGTATAACAATGGGGTACAATTACTTCACAATAAATCCCTCCCTACTGGAAGTTTGAAAGTATCAGTTGATATTGCTATAGAGGAGGAAACACCATTACCCTATCCTGACGATGATTCGGATGTAACATTGGTGCGAGATGCTATAGGGTCGTATGTTGCATGGCCGTCAAACCTCATACTCGTAGGATATGAGGTATGCTTAAAACCGTTATAAACCTTTGTTAACCTTAATGTGTAGATTCAAAGATTTTACGAGCATTTTATTTTCATTTTTTACATGGTAATGTTATTTAGACTCCAACAAAATCCAAAACAAAGGATAAGCGGATTCCGGAGCATACCGAGTCCGTTGTTTCAAAAAAATAGGTACATCACAATTATATGATATTTATGCATAGAAAATGTTAAATTGGATATCTTATACTTCATCTAACAAATTATATGATATATAGCTGCCTGGTAAACAGATTAGCAACATTTCAATGCAAAAAAATGTTGGTGCTAAGAAGAGCAGGGGTAGAAAACAACCTATCTCCAAGTTTAGGTCGTGCCTCCAGACGTATCTACAAGTGACAGATATTATCACCGGAGGTGTTCGTCTTATACATATGGAGAAAGGTATCTATGGCTTTGAACATGACCAAATTATTAGTAATGAAGACTTCGAGCAAGTTTTCAATCATGAAGAATTGGGCGGCACTGTTGTCAATACATACGTGAGGTATATATCCGATCTACTTTGGTATATTAATTGAACAACTTATTTACTTTATGTTTCAAATGAATAGTCTAATATTAATGATGTTTTTATTTAAGGTTTCTGTATGACAGAGTTATGCGCCCACACGGATTGCAGTAAAGATTTGCATTCCTATGCCCGGCGTCTGTCAACTTAACCTTAATAATCAATAAACCAGATGAGGTCCTGGCGTATATACGTGACGTCTTTATGGACAACCAAGAAACGGAAAAGTTGTTCTTTTTACCGTTTAATACTGGGTTAGATTTTCATTCTAAATTCATCTATTATAGTTTTTTTGTATTTTGACGTCGTGTAGAAAGTTTCCATCTAACACTTGTTTAATCTTACAGTGGACATTGGTTGTTGGTCGCAATTAATCCTAGCAGAGCAATGGTGTATTATCTGGATTCGTTAGGAAATGATTGGACAACATACCCGAATTTGAAGAAGTGTATTGACACGTAAGTGAGATTGTTCTAAATATGAATGTGTATATTTATTTGTTTGTTTATTTATTTATGTGAATTTTTCTAAATATTCACTTATATTTTATTAGCGTTATACAAGCTTTCCTAGCACTACGAGATAGCCATCTACCACAGCGGAGAGTCAACCCCATTATTACATGGAATACAGTGAAGGTATATTAATTATCACATGTGTTATTATATTAGTGATGCTACTTGATAAAACTTAGGATTTATCCATATTTTCTTTTCATTTGTAGTGTCCTCAGCAACGCAATCAAATAGATTGCGGCTATTTCATGTTGAGGTTTATGAGAGACACTCTTTTGTTGGATCGAATAGAGATTCCATCCGATGTATGTATTTTTAACTTATGAGTTATTTTAATATTAACACATATCTCTCATGTCTAATGAAATAGTTAAAACTAAATCAAACTATGTTATATTATTATGTAGTACTTTGAAGAATGCAAGTGTGCTCATTACTCAATTTCTCAATTGGATGAAATTAAAGAGGATTGGTGTCAATACATTATGGAGCTCGGAATTTTACAAGGTATAATATTGTACTCTTACTTTAATTGATGAGAATTTAAATATGTGTAACTTTGTTTATGTATTCTTTTAATTGAATTACAATCTTTGTGTTTTCAGGACCTATAATGTAGATTTGAAGCATACCTTTGGTTGGATGCAAAAGTACTAGTATAAGTGATATGTGCATTTGTAGAAAAAATGTAATGATTTGTAATTATAAATAGGTGTATATATAATTTTGGTTTGTAATTTTAAATATATATATTGGTTTGAATTGCCAATTGTTTTGGATATATAATTTTGGTGTAAATTGGTACATTTAAATAGGATAAATTAGATTGATTTGAATCTCCAAATTGTGGTATTTTTCTGAACAGGTCAAAAACAGGTTGAAAAAACAGGTCAAATTCTGGTTGAAAAAACTGGTAAAAATTGAGGTTTTAAAAAATTTATATAAAATTTTTCGTATACCTTAGACAGCGCTTTTGGTGAAAGCGCTGTCTAAGGTATACCTTAGACAGCGCTTTGGGTGAAAGCGTTGTCTAAGGTATACCAAAAAAAGTCAAAAAAGGTAGGGCTTAGACAGCGCTTTCACCAAAAGCGCTGTCTAAGGTATACGAAAAATTTTATATAAAGGTACCATAGACAGCGCTTTTCATTAAATATACCCACCTTTAGACAGCGCTTTTGGTATTAACCAAAGCGCTGTCTAAACCTATAGCAGCGCAGGTTTAGACAGCGCTTAAAAGCGCTGTCTAAGGGCAAAAAAAGCGCTGTCTAAGGTCTTATCTGTTGTAGTGCAGGTCCAGGTGTCCGATCTGACTCACGCGACAGAGACTGATTGCTTGTATCAGGAGATCGCAGATCTACGCCGCGAGTTAGCCGCAGTACGAGGTTCTGACCAGACCGAGGAGCCTCCGGCTCCATGATGACACTACTCTCATTATCTTCTTTACCGTTTTATTTACTTATTTCTGTTTTTTAGACTTATATATATATATATATATATATATATATATATATATATGTTTTACATTCTCGCATTTGGCTTCCATGTTGTTCATGATGTACTTTGGTTATATATATATATGCATTTTTATGTTTATTATTCTCTCATTTTATTTTATTAATTTATTTACTTATTTATTATTTGTATTTTTATTTTTAGACCTAACAAAAAGATGCATGTACTAAAAAAAAACAAGAAGGAAGTGCTACCTGCACCACCCAAATAAAAGAGGAGAAGAAAGCCCAAGAGAGCAAAGCAAAAATTCGGCCCAGACTTTTTACAAAGGTGGCGCCCGCCATATAGTCTATGGCGCCCGCCATGGGGTCTGGAACTATATGCGGGGCAGAACCTCCATCAACCCCTATAAAGTTCACAACTTTTTCATCTACTCACCATCCCATTAACCTTTCCAACTTCCATTTTCATACCCATCCATCAAAATCTCTTAAAAATCCATTTTTCACAATCCTTCTACAAAAACCCATTTCTCTCATTTTCAACCTCAAAGGTGCATCAATGGAGTATGACGGTTACATCCTTCGCCAAGGCAAGCACGAGAGATTATCTCGACCCGGTACGTCGACGTAGACTGTCTCTATACTCTTGGTATTTATCATAGCGTTTTTCACTTGCTAGATGTCTTAGGATTACACGATATTTTTGTTAGGCAAGAACCCACTTTTGAAAGGTTGACCCGGGAATTTTTGAGTTCCTTGATTTACACTGTTCGTCCTGACACTGCTAGCACAGTTGGTACGGTGAAATTTAGAATGTTTAGTGTTGAATATGAATTCACCACCGACGAACTAGCAGAGAGATTAGGATTACCTTTTGGGGATGACGTTATTTGTGAAGCACCTTTGGATTCCGATTGGTCGGTTGAGGCATTTTCCTTCTGGCACAGGTTGTCAAATTTTCCAATTACTTCTTTTGAAGGGATTCTTGCCTCAAGGATCCATAACCCGACCATCCGTGTTTTTCGTTATATATTGGCTTGTACTATTTTTGGCCGGGAGAATCCAAACAAAGTGAATGCAAAAGAACTTCTGTTTTTGCAAGGGTGCCTCACAAATAGGAGGATTAATTTGGTTCCTTTTATGATTGCTCACATGACTGCTGTTATTAAGAGTACAGGGACCATTTCTTTTGGAGGTTTGATTACGTCTATTGCTAGGGCTCTAAACCTCGACACTGAGATAGCCACCTTGGCACCTCTTCCTCCTCACACAATTAATTTAAAATTTCTAAAAGATATGAAATTAAGTAGAGTCAGGAGAGAGAGAGGCTTTGAACTTATGATCCATGTGTAGCGAGCGATTTTGGACGTGGTTCTTAAGCACTGTCGCTCTTTGGGGTACTACAGGTCGATTCATTTTTTATCCTATTAAAGCTGACTAAGGAAGGGAAATAGATGTCTCCAATTAACCCTGCTTGCATAACGAGTTTAAACAGCGGTCTGTTAGGTTACAGATGCTATGTGGTCGTGGGGCCTTTCTTTATGTTATTTTGACAGAATGATGGTTTCTGGCGGGGAACAAGGACTAGGATGTTTAGGACTGATGCTTTTTGATAGATAGAAGATCTTTTCTTTCGATCTTATGCCTACGTATTCCCGTTTACCAAAACAGGGAAATCAGAGTGTTCGTAGTTCCTCCTATTCTATGGGAGGAAAATGGTGTTTTGGTGTCTTGTTCAAAGCCCAAGACGTGAAGCGAAAGGTTGTTTGTATCTTGTTCAAAGCCCAAGATGTGAAGCGAAAAGTCTCGACTTTAGAGAGAATTTGTCATCTCTAAAGGAGGGTTTGTCTGTTTATAAAGGAGAATTACTTTAACCGGGATATATGAATCCGACAATGCCATAATTTCCTAAGAAGGAGCTTTAACCTGAAGGAGAATACTTTGACTCAGTATAGAGCAATGCCATCTTTCCTTAGGAATTTCTCATGCTAAAAGAGGGACAGTGGCGTGGATGTAAATAATCCAGAGGCGTGCCGCTTACAGCGATTAGATGAAGAGGAAGGAGTTGTTGATGTTTATGTACTGTGAACGCGGCACAGGTTTGATGCTAAAAGGTTGATTGGATCAACCAGTGGTTTTCTTATACAAAGCCTAAGAGGAGGCTAGAGGCCCAACAAGAGGGAGTTTTTATGTGTTTCTCGTACGAAGCCCGAGAGAGAGGCTAAAAGGGTTGACTCATCAAGAGAATCTTTTATACTCAACAAGAGAGTGTTTTTGTATCTCGTACGAAGCCTGAGATGGAGACTAAACTTTAGTTGGCTCAATAAGAACCTTTTTGTATCTCGTACGAAACCCGAGATGGAGGCTAAAGATTTGTTTGACCCAACGAGGGAGTCTTTTGGTGTGTCTCATACAAAGCCTGAGAGAGAGAGGCTAAAATTTGTTTGACTCAACGAGGGAGTCTTTGTATCTCGTACGAAGCCAGAGATGGAGGCGAAAAAGTTTGCTCCGCTGGGGAGAATCATTTGTACAAAGCCCAAGAGGAGGCTATGGTAACTGTTTCAGTTGAGTGACAGGTCCAATATACTGATTAAGAGAAAATCAGTTCTTATATGAATAACACTGTACTCATGGATTTGATCTGAGGGTTGGGATTGTTCCCTGTTCTCTAAGGAAACGGGAAATCCAAAAGGTATTGAGACTGTCCGAGTCCACGGGTTTTCTTCCTATTTTGGAAAGGGGGCTTGAGAATATCTTTGAGACTCGATCAAGGAAAATAGACTGTCCAAGTCTAGAGTTTTATCTTTTGTACTATGCTTTGAGAAACAGTAGTAGACTATTGAAAGGACTATTCTATGAAGATGACTAAGTTCTGTTCCTATACCTCTAGGAGGTCGTCGGGACAATTTGTACGAAGCCCAAGAGGAGGCTGGAAACTTTTAAGAAGCCGATAGGTCCTTGTATGAAGCCCAAGAGGAGACTATAATTCCCGGAGGAAGAGATCATTATACGAAGCCTAAGAGGAGGCTGTGAATACTTCTAAGAAGCCGACGGGTCCTTGTACTAAGCCCAAGAGAAGGCGGGATTGCTTTTAGGAAGCCTGTGGGTCCTTGTACAATGCCTAAGAGGAGGCCGATGCTTTTAAGAAGCCTGTGGGTCCCCAAACCCCGAAAAATTCAAGGCAAGCTATTCACAAGGAATAGATCAAGTCAGGAAAGTTCGAGAATTTGGAAGAAACTCAAAGATGCCATTCACGGAGAATACATTCATCTCTCGGAGTAGAGTTTCTTGACAATTCCTAATGAGGACAGCCGAAGAGAAGACTGTATCTGGTGATCCTATTGGGGATCTAGTTGTCTATTTCTACGAATAAACGAAACGGCTTTTCCTAGTACTAGACGTAGTTGCTGGGGAAACTCTAAATATCTATACTATTATTACACAGTTGATATGAGTTTATGAAAAAAGACTTACAGCGAAACAGCCCCGCAATACAGTTATATGTATATGAAAGCGGTAAATGAAAGCGTATAAACACTTACTCGGTTGTAGAGCTTCCATGCTGTTTGGTTAGTTGTTCAACAAAGAAAGATTGAAAACAACAGTATATTCAAAATCAAAGGAGAAAGTGCTTTGAAAAAGAAAGTTTTGGGGCTTACAGCTCAAGGAGAGGCCCAGAAAGTTTCAAAGGAAAAGAGTGGGGCTTATAACGCGAGGGTAGGCCCAGATGATTTTTCGTTTAAAATGGCGATCGCGCCGAGGTTTTCTTTTAACACAAGGGGACTTATACAATAAGTGAGGCCCAAAATGGTTTTGGTTAAAAGGGGGATTGGGTCTTACACTCTAATAGAGGCCCAAAAGTTTTGAATGGGTCTTATAGCTCAAGGAGAGGCCCAGTTTGGTTTTTCAACGGACGATGATCGCGTCGAACTTTTTGAAATACAACGGGACTTATAGAATAAGTGAGACCCAAAATTAGGTTGTATTTACAAAGGGTTGGGTCTTACACTCTATTTAGAGGCCCAAAAAGTTATAAGAAAAGAAATGGGTCTTACTACACGAGGGTAGGCCCAGATGTTTTAAATGGACGACGGTCGTACCGTTTACTTATACAGAGGGACTTATATCGTAAGTGAGGCCCAAGAAGTTTTTGTACAAGGGGGGGTTGGGTCTTACACTCTCTTAAGAGGCCCAAAAAGTTTGGAAAAAGATTTATGAGGGTTAAATTAATCCAAAACCCTAATTTGTTTTCAAAAGTGTTTTTTAATTGAATAAAAATTCAATTAAAATGATCAAAATTGTTTAATATGTGGAAAACAAATTGTGACCTGGGATTAATGCTTCAAAAATTAAGTATTGACCTACAAAACAATTAGAAAGCATTAAAAGTTGCAAAATCAAGGTGGAAAAAATATTTTAAATGTAAAAAACAAATAAAACATTAATTCTTTGCAAAAATATCAATTATACAAAATAAATAATATTTTTGGGATTTTTTGGTAAAATAAAATATTTTAACATTTTTGTGAATTATTAAAAAAGGAATCAACTCAAAATCATTAAAATTCAGAGAGAAATTAATTTTTGAATCAATTAAACAAAATCACAAAATTCAAATATTCAAATTTCTGAAAATGGCGCCAAGAACACACCAAGAACACGCGCGTTTTCAATTTTGCCCAGATTTGCATTTTCCATCCAATCTCACTGAATACGTAATCATATCATGCAATCCACATACCAATCAACTCGTTTCAACCTCACGATCATGTCTATAGCATTTAATTTCATTTAAATTAAACATAAAACACAAAATCATGAAGAATCCTCAAGAACCCTAATTTCTGCATGAAGGCTAGGATTTTTGATACACGATTCAAACAATGCAATTAATTGAGGGAAAACATTCCATGCATGATTATGAACATATGGCCAAATTATTGTGCAGCAAAAATTGCATGGATCATAGAGTTAGAAGGGCTCATGCTTACCACTTGCAGCTGGTGATCGTGATTTGTATTGGAGGTGTTACAGTTGTGTTGTGATGATCTGAACAGCTTCCCTAGGTGCTATGGAGTGTGTTTGAATGCTTGGACTTGATTGAAATTGGCTGGATCACTTCATGGCATCTCAACTGCAACTTGGTTAAAACCTTGAGCAATTGACTGGTGATTCTGAGAAATCAGTGTTCCAGTTGTTGTTTAAGTGTTTGATCAGCTCATATGTGATGTATATGAGGTGTGTGTGTGATTGGTTTGATTGGAAAAGCCCCCAAACTTAAAACCCGATAGCTACCTTGCTAAGAAAGGCATTTTTGCCAAGAGAAAGAGATTTTGAGAAAGGCAAGTGTTGTAGGCCTTTGGTGTACTTAAACTGACCACAATTGAGCTCTATTTATAGTAGAGCAAGTTTGTTTTGCAAGGAATAGTGAATGGCAACTGCTGAGTAGGTTTGGCCAATGTTGGCAAATGAAAATCCAAGTCTCCTCTAGCCATTGACCAGAGGTTAGGGCATAGAGCTTTGGTTCCCTTGGTCTTGGATAAGTCTTGACTGATTTCAGATGAGAATGGCTCAGTCCATGCCACCTTGATGCTTCCATTGAATGCTTCAATCCAAATTTGGAGTCTTGTCCCTATTTTGGCCATTCTAGGTTCAACATGCTATTTCTTGTTCCATGGACTTTGGAGGCTTGGCTCAGTGTTTGTCCCCTTTAGATTCAATCCTCAGATGTGTCCAAGTGGATAGGAGCATTTGAATTTGGATGATTTTGGTAAATCGAGCAAAAATACAAATTCTGCCTTGCCTTTGACAGATTTCAGCAAGGCAACTTGCCAATGTCATATCTCATGGTGTAAGTTGAATTTGGTAATGTTCTTGACCATTTTGGAAAGCCCTTACATGATACAACAACTGTTTGAACATGTTTGGTTTTGATCTCTTTTGAATCCAAGTGAAACATCCTCCTACATTTGGCAAACAGTGAGGTCAAATCTGACTTTAGTGAAATTTTCACTAAGTGTTGGAACAAAGTGACTTTTCTTGATTTTGATCACTCCATAACTCAAAATCCATGAGGAATTTGGACATAGGTCAGTATGAAGTTTTTGTAGAGGGTAATGAGGTATACAAATCAAGCTTTGAATGGGGAACAATGGCCTTATGGTTTAGGAGTTATGGTCCTCCAAAGTTGGTGCATTAGTGGCACTTTTTCCATAACTTAGAAATTTTTCTAAGTTTTATGGTTACCCCTTTTACAAGTTATCCCACTTTCTTTGATTTTTCTTGATGAATGATGATTCAAATCTTACATTAACATCATTTTAGGGCTAAAAATCCTTTTTGGTGAAAAATCTCAAAATCTCAAAGTTGACTTTTGTGCACAGTTGACTTTTTATCAGATGAATTCCAAACTGTGAAATTCTTCAGGAAATCATGTCCTTGACCTAAATCAAACTTGATGGACATGTTCCATGGGTGTCATAGGATGTATTGAATCATGTCCTAGGGTTTGGGAGCATGTCCTGGTCAAAAGTCAAAGTTACAGTTGACTTTTCTCGCAAAACCCTAACTGTGGTTCAGATGAAATTGAAACTTGTTGCTCAAGCTTATTGGATCAATCCATTATTCCAAATGGATCAATATGGTATATTAGAGACCCCTAAATCATGTCTTGAGGTCTTGGTTCATGATTTGTCCCAAAAGTCAACTTAGGGGTGAATTAGGTCAAGAAACCCTAATTCCTGATTTTTGTTGAATGCATCCCTTGAAGCAAAATTGACTTGATGATTGGGTCCATGAGGTTCCATGGAGTATATTAGGTTATGTTTTGGATCATTGGCTTGTGCCCAGAGGAAAATTTCCAACTGGAGGCCCTGGTCGACCAAAACCCTAATCTGATGACACTGTCGATCTTGAAGCTTGATCCACCTGAAAGGGAGCAGCCTTGTGCTTAATCCTTGAAGTGGGAGTCCTCTTGATCCTTTGAGGATGTTTGAGAGGTTAGACAAGTTGAATATCATGTCATTTCTTGATTGATCCTTTGTCTAAGAGCTCATAGAGGGCTTGAAACCCTAATTTGATTGCAGTGAATGTTCACCCATCTTTGGGGAGACCGATGAGGCATAAAGGCACATCCATATTGTGATGATGATTTGCACAATGATGGGGAATCTAAGTGGTCAAAATTTGGGGTATGACAGATGCCCCTATTTAATCTTCTTGGACCCGAAGGTGTGAATGACGAAGGTATTCGGGCATTCGGGGTGCAAGAGGATTAAATATCGGAATATCCAAAATTTTGACGGCGTTTATGAATGGTAGCTTACGCATTCATCTTCTTTTGCTAAGAAATGATGCTTAGAAAAGGTAAACTCCCCTCGATCCTGGTCTTCAGCCAAGGAACTGGTCTTAGTTTCTGAAGTAAACTTCCCCTCGATCCTGGTTTCCTACCCAGGAACTGGTCTCAGTTGATGTAAACTTCCCCTCGATCCTGGTTTCCTACCAAGGATCTGGTCTCAGTTTCTGAAATAAACTTCCCCTCGATCCTGGTTTCCTACCGAGGATCAGGTCTCAGTTTCTTTTGTCAATAAACTTTATTGACAAGGAACGCTACTCGTAGCGATTTTCCTCAAACTTCTCGCCGAATTTTCCTGGGGAGATGCCATTTGAGTGGAAAATTTTTTGAGGTCAGACTTGCTGGGGAACCCAATCGTCTGAGTTGTAGAGGTGTACAAACTTCTCTGTTAGAGACGCCATTTGTTTTTACTGGGGAAAGCGAGTCTTTGGAGAGACTGCTTCTGCTTGAAGTCTTACATCATACTTGGGATCTTCCCGGAGAAACGCCATATGATGTGATCCAATTTTGAGGTGCCGATGATCTTTTCATCAGTGGGTTTTTTTTCGGAGAAAAACTGCCGTTCTGCCGAATCTTTCTTTAAGAGGCTTTCTCTGGGGATTTTCCTTAATCCGGGAAAGCAAAGATATCATCTTCAATGGCGAAGAGTGATATTTGTTGAAGGTTCTCTGGTCTTTCAGAGGTTCAAGTTATCAAAGTGGTCGATTGCCGACTCTGATCTAAAAGTACACTGGAGACGAGTTCGCTCGGACATAACATTTCCTGACGAACCAAGAACTGACAAACTCGACTGAGAGGACGGTTATCACGGCAGGATAAGACCGACTCGAGTGATAGTGAATATGCACGTAAATTAATGGTGCATGATGTATGTATGTATATGCTGATAAAACTGACACGACATACAAACTAAAAGATGAACATGACTGGATACTCGGCCATCGCGGGGCGTCGAAATATCGTTGGTCCAAATGTAGCAATTCCACCTTGCTTAGGAGAAATAGTCCCTGCTGGGAGCTATGTTGGTCGGGCTTAGGAGATAAGAACTCGGCCGAGGGTATCAGACGGGAAAACCGCATCTGATACAGTTGATCCTTCATTAAGGCGCACTGGCTTAGAAGGAGTACTTTGATTATACACTTTGAAGCTCGCTTACTTCTGGAGAAGCGATCGATGTTCTTCTGATGTTTAACAGTCAAAAGCAATTGCCATGTTTATTTTAAAAGCAGAAAAAGTTTTACAAGTAAATTCATTTTGTTTTATTTCAAGAATCGTTAATCATATTTAACAACGTCATTCTGTAAAGCTAAAACAAATAAGAATTACAAACAAAAGCACAAGGGCTCAAATTTATTGATAGGATGGAGATCAGCCAAGCGCGTGATTCCAAAGAGTATTTACAAAGTTAGAAAATGTTAATTTACAGGGAAAAGGGCTACGTTGAAACATAACGACGACTATCCTTCTACCAACTTTGAATTCGGGGCATCCTGAGCTTCTGTCGAAGATGACCTTGACTGGAGTTTTCCTCCGATGGATGATGTAACTGTTACTAAGGGACTTGCCTCTGTTGAACATAGTTACTTGCCATTATCCCTAATTTTTGCCTGAATTGTACTTTGATGTTTCCAATCCACTGGGATGATTTTTTTTCATGTCTCTAATTTTTTCCTGGACCGCCCTTTCAGGTTTTCAATCCACCGAGACATTTTTTTTCTTTTTTTTAGGCGAAGTATTTCTTGACTACATCAACATTCGTGGGGTAGGCAAATTCCTCTCCATCCATGGTCGCAAGTCTCAAGGCGCCGTCTGAGAAAGCTTTCATGACCACATAGGGGCCATCATAATTCGGGGTCCACTTGCCCCGAGAATCAGTGAGAAAAGATTGTATCTTCTTGAGCACAAGGTCTCCTTTTCTGAAGACACGGGGTCTGACCTTTTTGTCAAACGCCTTCTTCATTCTTTGCTGATACAACTGACCGTGGCATAGTGTCGTAATTCGCTTTTCTTCGATCAGGTTGAGTTCGTCGTGTCAACTTTGACACAATTCAGCTTCTGTAAGCTTAGCTTCCATCAATACCCGGATTGATGGGATCTCTACTTTTATGGGGAGTACTGCTTCCATGCCATATACTAGAGAGAAAGGGGTAGCCCCTGTTGAAGTGCGGACAGATGTGCGATAACCGTGAAGAGTAAAGGGTAGCATCTCGTGCCAATCTTTGTAGGTTACGACCATCTTTTGAACGATCTTCTTGATGTTCTTGTTAGCCGCTTCTACCACTCCGTTCATCTTGGGTCAGTAGGGAGATGAGTTATGGTGTTCGATCTTGAACTCTGTGCACAACTCTTTCATCATCTTATTGTTCAAGTTAGATCCATTATCAGTAATGATCTGGCTTGGAACACCATAACGGCAGATGAGATTGTTTTTGATAAAACGGACCACCACTTGTCGGGTTACATTAGCGTACGACGCTGCTTCGACCCACTTGGTGAAGTAATCAATGGCTACCAGGATGAACCGATGTCTGTTTGAAGCCTTAGGTTCAATCAAGCCAATTATGTCGATTCCCCATATGGAAAAAGGCCACGGGGAAGAAAGAACTTTGAGATGCGTTGGCGGTACATGAATTTTGTCGGAGTATATCTGACACTTGTGACACCTCCTCATGTACTTGTAGCAGTCGGATTCCATGGTTAACTAGTAGTATCCTGCTCTTAGAATTTTTCTCACCATTGTGTGTCCGTTGGCATGAGTGCCAAAGGATCCTTTATGAATTTCTTTTATCAGCATGTCTGCTTCTGGTCTGTCGATGCATCGAAGCAAGACCATGTCAAAATTTCTCTTATAGAGAGTATCACCGCTCAGGAAGAAGCTTCCAGCCAATCTTCTGAGGGTTTTTCTGTCTTTCCTGGATGCCCCAGGTGGGTATCCTTGTTTCTGAAGGAAGCATTTGATATCGTGATACCAAGGTCTGTCGTCTATGACTGCTTCAATCGCGAAGATATAGGAAGGCCGTTCAAGGCGCATAACGTCAATCTTAGGTAGGTCATTCCATCGACCTACGCTAATCATGGAAGAGAGAGTGGCTAAAGCATCAGCCATGTGATTCTCACCACGAGGGATGTGATGAAATTCAACTCTGTTGAAGAAGGGTAACAACCTTCTTGCATAGTCTTTGTAGGGAATCAATCCAGATTGGTATGTGTTCCAATCTCCTATAATCTGATTGATAACCAAGGCTGAATCGCCGTATACATCCAAGTTCTTGATCCTTAAATCAATTGCTTCTTCGAGACCCATAATACAAGCTTCGTATTCGGCCTCGTTGTTCGTACATTTGAACATAAGCCTGACAGTGAAAGGAATGTGGGTACCCTGAGGGGTAACAATGATTGCCCCAATTCCGTTTCCATAATGATTAACTGCTCCGTCAAAGATAAGTCCCCATTGGGAACCTGGTTCTGGCCCTTCACTGGGTAGCGGTTCATCGCAATATTTCATTTTGAGATACATGACATCTTCGTCTGGGAAGTCAAACCCCATTGATTCTTGATCGTCAATCGGTTGATGAGCCAAGTGATCGGCTAAAATACTTCCTTTAATGACTTTCTGAGCGTGGTACTCTATGTCATATTCTGATAGTAGCATCTACCAACGGGCAATCCTTCCCGTGAGAGCAGGCTTTTCAAAGACGTACTTGATTGTATCCATCTCGGAGACCAACCAAGTAGTGTGACGAATCATATACCGGCGAAGACGTTTGGCTGCCAAGCCAAAGCGCAACAAGTTTTCTCGAGCATCGTGTACCGAGTCTCACAGTCGGTGAATTTCTTGCTCAGATAGTAAATGGCAGACTCTTTCCTTTTGGTTTCATCTTGTTGGCCAAGTACACATCCCATCGAGTCCTCTAGGACTGTGAGGTAAATGATTAGTGGTCTTCCTTCCACTGGAGGTGATAGAATCGGAGGATTCAACAGATATTCCTTAATACTGTCGAAGGCAGTTTGGCAGTCTTCTGACCAAACGCAGTCCTGGTTCTTTTTTAGTAACCTGAAAATCGGGGCACACGTGGCGATCATAAGGAATATGAATCTGGAGATGTAGTTCAAAGTCCCAGGAACCCTCTGACTTTTTTCAATTTTCGGAGAAGGCATTTCTTGAATGGCCTTGACCTTGTCAGGATCAACCTCAATTCCTTTCTGGCTGACGATGAACCCTAAGAGTTTCCCTGAACGGACACCGAAGGTGCACTTGTTAGGATTCAAGCGGAGTTTATACTTTCTCAACCGCTCGAATAGTTTTGACAGGTGGGTTACATGCTCCTCTTCTGTCTTAGATTTTGCAATCATATCATCGACATATACCTCGATTTCTTTGTGTATCATGTCATGAAACAGATTAGTCATGGCCCTTTGATAGGTTGCCCCGACATTCTTCAAACCAAACGACATTACCTTGTAACAAAAGGTACCCCATGGGGTAATAAATGAATTTTTCTCCATATCTTTCGTCGCCATTTTGATTTGATTATAGCCCGAGAATCCATCCATGAAGGAGAAAACTTTGAACTTTGCTGTACTGTCAACCAGCATGTCGATGTGTGGTAAAGGAAAGTCGTCCTTTGGACTAGCCTTGTTCAGATCCCTGTAGTCGACACACATTCTGACTTTTTCGTCCTTTTTGGGAACAGGTACGATGTTGGCTAACCATTGAGGATATTTAGATATGGCGAGGAAACCTGCGTCAATCTATTTCTGTACCTCCTCTTTGATTTTGATGGCCATGTCCGGGTGAGTCCGTCTCAATCTCTGCTTAACTGGCGGACATTTCGATCTCAACGGTAAGTGATGTTCCACGATGCTGGTATCCAACCCTGGCATATCCTGATAGGACCAAGCGAACACATCGGGAAATTCTTTGAGCAGCTTTACCAAACTCTCTTTGGAAGTTGGACTGAGCAGTGCTCCAATCCTGATCTATTTTCTCTCTTTTTCCGAACCCAAGTTTACCGTTTCCAACGGCTCTTTGTGAGGTTCAATGGACCTTTCCTCTTGTCTGAGTAATCGGGAGATCTCTTCTGGAATTTCGTCGTCAACTTCTTCTTCAGCCCCTAATACTGGGAACTCAAAGTCGGGAGAAGGCATCGGATAGTATGTTTCAACGGGGTGTAAAACAAGCAATCTGCATGACGTGATGATTCGTGTTTAGAAGAGATAGAGAAAATGCAAGAGTGTGTGCAGTGTTTTGATTTTACTGCTTGTTTTTATTATTGGTTTGTTTTTTAGGATTACCATTTTCTAAGAAAAGCAAAAAGAGAAAACAACAATAAATGCGGAAATTACAGAACAACGTTATTTTATTAATGAACAAGTCGATTCTTGAAACTACAGCCCTATAAAACAAAACTCTATCGCTTCGGGCAAAGCGAAGAGAGAAATTTACAGAAAGCGAGCCCTATCAAAACATCCGTTTCACCTGGGCAGGGTGAAAGGTTAAAGATGGCAATTACTTTGACTAGTGAACGACCTTCGGAACATCGACAGCAACCCATTGGCGGCGAACTCCTCGGTGAATCACAAAGTCTGGAACCTTCCTTGATTTGTCTTCCGAAATAACGCAGATTTCTGGTGGAGTAGGATCGTTGGAATCTGTCTCCCAGGAAGAATTGTCGTAGGAGGATTCCTCTGTTGCATTTTGCAGAGTATTTGTGCTCTCAGCTGTATCTCCCCATCCAGTTGGCTGGATATCTTCGAGCCTGATACGAGAGCTTTCGGGAGCGGTGTACTTGACCATGAAGTCGAATTTTCCACTTGGTTGTCCCAAGGTGTCCCACACTTCTTTAGAACTGGAGGAGTCATCTCTCTTGATGACGTTGACCTCGGGAAAAGCATAGTTGATGAATTCCAATCCTGCAAATGCTACAAATTCATCGTCGCACTGAGTAATTTCTGAATGACCTGAGTGTTGATCCCATGACATGGTGGGGACACAGGTATTCTATTCAATGATGCTCAGCTGAGTGTCATTACTCGACTGACTTTCTGGTCTCAAGTCTCCTAGGTAAGGTTGCCACATCGGCAGACCATCCATCAGGCCATAGTAGGCGTGGTCAAAGTTGTCTTTCATCAGAGTGTCTTCCTCTAATGAATTTGGTGGAGCACGGCATCCTTCTGGATCACAGCCTCTATATATCATTTCGACATCTGACCGGGGTATAAATCTCGGACTCTGTGCAGGATAGCAAAATGGAGTTTGCGTTTCGTCCTGAGACATATAACTGTCCTCGTTAAGATAGGACTTCCATTCTTCCTCTGTGTCAGAGGGATCTTCTTCATTGATAGCATGGACTGCTTGAGTCACTGGTTAGAGGAAGCCTCCACTGTGGAAGAAGTTCTGAATGGGATGAAGACTTTCATCGCTGGCAGCAGTCTGGGTGCAGGTTGCAGAAAAACCAAGACCAGTCTTTGTTTTATTATCAGTAGGAATGACAAGTTGTCCCCATCCTGTTGTATTGGTACTCTTGACCGCTTTGATAGCATCTTTGTATGAGGAAATCGAAGTTCCTCCTTTTGATTTATTGTCCTTGCTCACCGACAGTGCTTGGAACTGCGTCCCAATAACCTCCTCGGGTTCTACACAAGTAAATGATGATAAGTTACTCACGAGCAAGGCCTGTTCCCCACAGACTGTGATAAGTTGGCAGTTCTGGACGAACTTTAGCTTTTGGTGGAGGGTTGAGGTGACTGCTCCAGCCTGATGTATCCAAGGTCTTCCTAATAAACAACTGTACGTTGCCCGAATGTCCATGACCTGGAAAGTGACTTGGAAAGTGTGAGGACCGATAGTTATGGGAAGATCAACTTCGCCGATAACTATTTTTCTAGATCCGTCGAATGCTTTGACGACGACCTCGCTGATTCTCATCGGAGGGCCTTTGAATGATAATTGCATCAAAGTGGACTTCGGCATAACATTCCGGGCTGACCCTGTGTCTACCAGTACGCTGACTAAAGCATCGTCCTGGCAGTTGATTGTAATATTGAGTGCCATGTTATGACGGCAACCCTCTTCAGGTAATTCCTCATCACTAAATCCCAAATTGTTACAGGAAGTGATGTTAGAGACAATGCTATCGAACTGTCTGATTGTTACATCCTGTTCCACAAAGGCTAGCTCCAAGACTTTCTGTAGAGCCTCCCTGTGCGCGTCTGAACTGAGTAAAAGTGATAATACCGAGATTTTTGAAGGCGTCTGTAATAGTTGATCAACAATGTAGTATTCACTCCTTTGGATGAGCTTCAGCATCTCATCATTGTTCTTTGAAAGGTCAGTATCACTGGATTGACCGACTGGTGGATTAGGAACTTCTGCCTGAGGTTCCTTTTCTTTGTTAGGTTCTCCAACTCCTCGGTTGAAGATTCGACCGCTCCGTGTTACACGACTGATGTCTGCAATATTCACAACGGAGGGTAATGGAATTTCCTTTCCATTCTCGATTATTGTTGCACCGTATTTGTAAGGGATTGCCTTAGCTGATTCATACAGTAGTGGTCCCGGTAGATAGATGACTATGGGAACCTTCTTATTTTTCTGACCATCATAAGTAATCTCGATCCATTCCCGGTTGGGAACTTTTGATTCGTCAAGCAGAGGGGTGATGGCACAAACATCTCTAGTCCTCTGATGATCAGAGATGACGACAACGTCCTCAATTTGATCGATAAGGTAATTCGGCGTCCAGTTGATAGGTCCGGAACCCGGATATGGACGAATCTCTCCTCGATCCACTTGACCCTGAAGAGTTGTTCTCACAAGGTAGCATCCTTGGTCACTTTCTGAACAGACTCCACAACGATCATAATTGTGTGGTGGCACCTGGCCACGCCCACTTTGAATACAATGTAACCTCACTAGGTTAGTTTCCACAGATCGGACATCCTGACTCTGACGCCGAGTAGGATTCCTGTTATTGATACTAATTTGCTGAGTATCTTCGTCCATATAGATCGGCATCCACCAGTGATTTAACAAGTGCTGAAGTGCCTCCTGGACAAGGGTACAACCTCGATCATTTTCGTAACCCGCTTTACAGCTTTGGTAATCATGTGATATTAGGAATCCGAGTCGGACATGCTCAGCATGTAACTCCACCAGGCTGGTATTCATCACGCGAATATCAAAAATCTGAACCATGTTGATCTGATAAGGGTTCCTATCATGGTAGTCTTGGATCCATCCAAGATCCATCTGATGCTGGAGGGCCTCTTGTATGAAAGAGCATCCCTGTTTGTTTATCGAGCAAGTCAGACAGGAACTGTAATCGTGCCGCGGCAGATTATGATACTGGCTTTGCCTTGAATACATCGCCACCAAGTTGACATTCATCGCACGGATGTCGTGGTTTTGAATGACGTTAGAATTCGTATAGACCATGTTAACTCCACGAACTCGGTGCTCCTGGATCCATTCGAGATCCATCTGTTCCTGTAGAGCTGATTGCACTACTGAACATCCTTGATTGCTCTTAGAGCAGATATCACACTGGTGATAATTATGAGGTGGCACATGGCTATATCCACTCTGTCTACAATGCATCTTGACCAAATTGGTCCTCAATAAGAGTACATCGTGAATTTGATAGACGTTGTTAGTCTCTTTCTCAATCAGGTTGACTGCAACTTTCTCATGTTGAGGCAGCGGGTTCGTGAGAACATTAGGATTCGTATCTTTGAAAGATAAGAGCCCGCTCCTAACAAGCTTTTGCACGTCGGATTTGAAATTGAGGCAATTCTCTATGTTATGCCCCGATCCTCCTTGATGATAAGGGCATGTCTGATCCACCTTAAACCAAAAAGGCGGATTTTCCGGTACTGTAAGAGGAGACTTAGTCTGGATGTGCCCCTTAGCCAGTAGTAACGGAAATAGTTCTGCGTACGATACAGGTATAGGATCAAATCCTGGTGGCCGCGTTGTACGGTTGTTGTTGTATGGAGGACGAGCCTGCTGTTGAGGCTGTTGTGTCCTTTGCTGATTAGGTTGGCTCTGCGCAACCTGAGGTTGATACGTAGAAACAGGCGCGGGACTGATAGCAGGAGTTACAGCTGCTACCGGCTGATAACGTCGCCTTTGCTTTCCGAGAGAGATATTCCCAATATCCTGCTCTTTTTTCTTAGGGAGAGCACTACCGTATCGTTTTGTACTACTTGATGATCCACCGTCTTTTGCCAAACGTCCTTCTCGGACGGCTTCCTCAAGACGAACCCGCATACCGACCATCTCGGTGAAGTCACTGGGCGCACTGGCGACCATTCTGTCATAGTAAAATGAGCTCAAAGTCTTTAAGAAGATCTTTGTCATCTCTTTTTCCTCAAGAGGTGGACAAATCTGAGCGGAAATTTCACGCCATCTCTGGGCGTACTCCTTAAAGGTTTCCTTGTCATTTTGTGACATTGATCTGAGTTGATCTCTGTCGGGTGCCATGTCCAAATTGTATTTGTATTGTTGGACGAAGGCAGTACCAAGATCTCTGAAAGTGCTGATCGTGGCGCGGTTTAACCCCATGTACCATTTTAAGGTGGCACCGGTTAAACTATCCTGAAAGTAGTGAATCAGTAAATCCTGATTCTCTGTCTGAGCTGACATTCGCCGAGCGTACATCACCAGATGGCTTTGAGGGCAAGAGTTACCCTTGTACTTTTCAAAGTAGGGCCCTTGGAACTTGTGCGGAACTTTCACATTGGGGACCAGACAAAGGTCTGCGGCGTCCTTTCCAAATAGATCCTGACCGCGAACGGCTTGCAGTTCCTTCTGCATTTCCAAGAACTGTTCCTGGAATTCATCCATTCGGTCAAACATAGTTTCCTTCTTACCAGAAGGTATCTGTGGAATCTGTCCTTCCGGGACAGTGTGCACCACAGGGGGTGGTACCGTAACTACGGCAGTGAATCTTGGCGCTTCCCGAAGTTTGTAACCTTCAGGAGTCTTCAATATGCCTCTGGCATCTTCTCTTTCCTGAAGTCTGTAACCTTCAGGACCAACGTCATCTGTTGTGATTCCCTGATCTTCAACGATTGGCAGAACATATCCTTCCGGGATATAGTTAGCAGGCATGCCCCAGAGACGATCTTTCGGCATATGATACCTAGGATCAAACTTCTCCACTATGGGCGCTGAGGTGATCTCCGAGATCACAGTTCTTTGTAGCTGAGCTTCTGCCATGGCTTGCATGTCGTTACGAAGCTTTCTCATATCCTCTCTTAGAGCGTCGATCTCTTCTTTCAACTCTCTGTTTTCTTCCTCGAGATCATCCATCTTTCTCTGACGATTGGCCCGAGTATTATACGAATGAGACAGTTTGACTCTAGAACCGAGACACAAACGTGAGATTCGCAGGTAAGGAGAATACGCGATGTGAGAATGATGAAACGCAATGATTATATTAATTGTTTTTTGGTTTAATCAAAATAAACTTCGACAATTAGATTGCAAATATCAAACAGTGGGGAAAACCCTTTTTATTGAAATCAAAGGATTACAGAAATGGAAATACAGTAGATTACAAGGTGCAGAAACATAAACCTAAGCTAATGGGCCCCGAGAGAACTCGGGTGTTGATTCTGCTATCTCCTTTTCTTTGACCGGCGCTCTTGAGCCGTTGTCGGGTCGTCATTCCTTTTCCAGATGAAAGGAGTGAGCAAATTCCTTTGGTCATCTTGGTTATCCACAGCATGTTGCTCTAAAATCTCAATCAGAGCATCTTTCTCTTTCAGTAATTGCTGTATTTTTATACACTCTACGTTGAGGGTGCGGTACTTGTTCTTCCAAGACCTCCTCTCCCGCTGAACTTTGTTGAGAGTAACCTGAAGCTTTTCCGTTTCCGTCATGAAGTACATGATAGATTCCCTTGGCGGAAGAATTCTGTGAGGAGGATACGGCATCTTTAGCTTGAGAGCTCTAGTTTGTACCCAGTGGAGATAAGGCTCCACCGAGACACAGTCTGGTTTTCCTAGAGACTCTCGTCCTTTCTTATGAACGTGCTTCCAAGCGTGCACTATTTCCATATTTAGTGCTCTGTCACTTTCTCCTTCTTTGAAGAAAAGACCTTCCAGATGAGCGTTGCGCGGAACAAGCCTCATCGGGTATCCAAATTGACTACGAACCAATATCGGATGATAGTTGATTCCTCCCTTAGTTCCTATAAGGGGTACGTTGGGGGAAGTTTCCACAACGATCAATGATCCTTATTCCATCATAAATCCTATTACACCAATCAATGTCAGAGTTGGTAAGAGACATAAGTTTTCGCGACCAGCGTAAGACACTCCTATCATCCCAAAAAGTAGCAGACTTACGTAAATGAGAGATAAACCATTTGTAAAGCAAAGGTACACAACACGTGATCTCCCCTCTGCTGTACAAATTCCCTAAGTGTATAGAGTGATACGCATCTGCGAGCAAAGTTGACACAGGGTTTCCAATGAGAAAAACCTTAATGGCGTTGATATCGACGAAGTTATTAATGTTGGGCAACAGAAATAATCCGTAGGTGAGTAAAACAAAGATGCTTTCAAAAGCAGTCCCGTTCCCTATACTAGCAAAGTACAGAGCTTTCTTTGTTAAGAACTGGGCTGACAAACCTTGGATGCCACCCTTGTTAGTCATGTGAGTCTTGACCTCTGACTCATCCAAATGAATTGCTCTTGCAATGGTCTGATCCTTTGGAATTTCTTCCAGTCCAAAAAATGGAGCTTGATCACTAATGTGTAGATCGATTAGATGAGAGTACTCCTCCAGCGTTGGTGCTAACTGGTAATCCGGAAATGTGAAACAGTGATAAACACTACAAGAAAATTGGCAGATTGCGATGGTTATTTTTGAAGGTTACGACGGTTAAAACCGCCGTAATTTGCAAGTCACAGCGGTTTCTACACTGTCGCAGAAACGTGCGTCGCGAGGCCATATCGCGTCGGTTGTGAAAACCGTCACACCAGCTGTCGTTATCTCTCACGACGGGTAGGGAACTCAGAATTTGCATATTGCGACGGTTCTAACCGTCGTAAATTTCCATTTGATTTTTGTTTTTATTGTTGATTACAACGGTTCCAACTGTCGTAACTTTTTGTTCCATAGTTAAATTTGCAGGTAAATCCATAGGAAATTTCTTTTCCACAGGTAAATCCGCAGGTAATTTATTTTTAAAATTAAAAAAAAATTGTTTTTAGAAATATGAACAGAATGGGAAAGAAATTTACAAATTAGTCACAACAGAACTCAGTCAAATGTAACTGTACATTTACAAATTAGAAATATTCCATCTAAACGTAACTTTACATTTACAAATTAGAAATATAAACATATATACCATATTACATTTATACAAGCATCATGTCACTTTACAAATTAGTCACTCATGGTGCCTGACTTCATAGAATCAGATTCTCAATGTTAAAATGGTCAATGCCTGATTTCTGGTGGGGCTTTGAACCAGTCTCGGCATCATCCAAGTTAGAAGCAGTCACTTCATCCGTTCTTTGATCACGACCTTCATCAACATCTTCCTGTTCACATATCAGAAATTAGCTTTCCAACTAAAACAGAAAGTAGGCTGCTACTTTATTACACTGCAACAAATATCTTAACAATTTGGCAGCGCAACAACAAATTCTGAAAATTAACACAATCACAAACACCCAAGTTGAGAAGGGATGAAGAGGACATAAAAATGTCTCTATTTAGTTTTCAATCACAGTTTTATATATATTCCATCTAAATGTTTGATGAAGCAGATGTTGGCTAATTAAAAAGTTCACAACAGAACTCAGTACTGTCGCTCCCGGGATTTTCATCCTAGTACAAACGCGAAAGTGGCACCGAAACAGAGTCGCCAGCAATGTGTATTTATCCCGAGAAGGAAAGGAAACGCCGCATAAACCTGAAGGGAAGGAGAAGAACATGGTCTTGCGACCAAGAGAATTGGATTCGGGAGTCGGTTACGCGCAGGGAAGGTATTAGCACCCCCACACGTCCATCGTACCCGATGGGATCCACGCTTGCTGCTTCAATCAAAGGGTGTAAGGAAAGGATACTGGAAAAAAAAGGAATGGAAAAGAAAAGGAAAGCAAATGTAGGGAAAATAAAAGAAGTGCTCGAATGGGCCCTACCCCACTGCCTACGTATCTCATCGGGAGCATGAGAATCAGAGCGACGTAGTTCCCCTCACTAGGGAAAGTTGTTTGTGTTTTTTAAGGAACGGCTAACGTTCTAGCTCAGGTGTTGCAGGCTCGCTGGTCCGAGTGCGTTACCATCTTGCAAGAGAACGAGTAGCAGCACGTTCGTATGTTGAGAATGAGTGAGATGAGAAAAGAATTCCCGAAGGAAAGACGTCATTGTTTGTTTTGTCTTTTAGGAGTTTTTTTTTCATTTATTTGCATATGACAGTGTATTTGAATCTTAGTCATTGGAATGTGTACATTCTCACATTCCAAGATGGAATGAGCAAGAAGACACACTAAGAGTGAAGAAGACCCCCATACTTAGTTCCAATTGTCAAGGTTCAAACACACTAGCATATTTGTGTTTATTAAGTGTTTTTGTTGATTAAGAAATGAAGAAGTGTTTTTTATTATTTGTACCTTCAACAAGCATTGCATTCAAGTCCCTCATACAAGATCGAATGTTTAACACATTGACCCAAGATGGGCTATAATGCTATACATTCTAAGATTATAAGAGAAAACCCCTTTATAATCTTTTCTTTATATGAAAGGCCTAAATGCAATAAATGCTTACCTTTATTGGATGTTTTGGATTTTCTTTAAGAGATGAGAAGAGAGACTCAAGAGAGGAGAAAAGGTAAAACCTATGTGGACTAAGACTCAATCCTAATTGAAGATTAAAGGGAGTGAGCCTAATGGTTTGTGAGGTTTCAACCTAAAGTCTAAAGAAAGAATGAATTAAACAATTCACTTCTAAAGTAGAAGATGAATTGCAATTCAAAAAGGGAAAGTGATGAGTTATTAAAAGAAAACACATAAGTGCTTAACAACACAAAATGGAATTGTAAAAGAGATGAGAGGAAAGAAGTTAGAATGTGGATTCCTTATCCACACTCAATTGCAAACTTACCAAAGCCCCTACATGGTTAGTAAACATGTATAAGAAGTGTAAGAAATAAAAGAACATTTAATGCACTATAAAGCTCAAAAGAAATAGATGAAAAATCAAAACCTATAACCACGACCAGAATGTACATCATATGGAAAACAAATGATCATTATCATGCAAGTCCAAGTAGATAGGCAACAAACATCATCCATGACATTAGAACATGATACCATAAGAAAAGGGAGAATGAAAGATGAAAAGAAATGAAAGAAACATGCATAAATGGAGCATGTAATCCAAGGATCAGAATTGAAATAAAATGAAAAATGATTCACAAACATCTCACAATTATTCATGCATGACACATCAAAACATTTAAGAAGTGATAGAAGAAGTAGAATTGAAATGGAAGTTCAAAAGAAAACACAAGTACAAACACCACATGTTAAAGGTGCACAAGGTTCAAATGAAAGTCAACATGTAAGGATGACATATAATATGTACCAATGACCTATAATGTCAAGTGAATAGTTCACTAAAGTATGCAAATGACCATGCAAGTATACACAAAAGAAATCATGTAAACATGCACAAAGATTACAAGGATGTGACATGTTGTAATGCTTCAAATGAAAAGTATTAAACAAAAATCAAATGGCCTCATGGAAATTAAACAAGCATGGTTTAAAGGTACACAAATCAGAGGTGAATCATATACCAAAATAGCATGCAAGAAACCAAGGCAAAATGATGTCAAACAATGCACTTAGGTCAAGTATACACATCATACCAAGTAACACAACAAGGAACACCAAACATGCCATAAAATGACCTGAAAAATCAAATAAAAATCACTTAACATACCTCAAGATGCTAGTGACTCAATGCAAAAAGAAGAGCATCAAAACAACTTTTAATGATTGAGACCAAAAATGCACAAATTTATGTATCACATTAAGCATGCACACCAAAGAAATTCAAAGAAAATTAAGGAACAGGGGCAAAAAGGTCATAAAATCAAGAAATAAAATCATGGAAAATTTCCTAAATGTTTTAATGATACTCATGAATTTTCGTGGAATTTTATAATGCCATTTGGTATTTTTTAAAATTAAAAAGCAAACATGTAGAAAATAATGAAAATAAAAATGAAATGCAATATGAATGGGGGTGCATGCATAGTAATTATTTAGTTCAAATTAATTGGGCTTGAAAACGAGGAGGTGTGGATAGCATTCTGGCTAAGTCCATTAAGCATGCATAACACAATAACAACCATACACTCCCAGTCAACACAAGTCAAAGCAATTACAACCATTGGATGAAGTCAAGTCATACAAACAGTCAAAGTATGCTAATCTAACGCATGTACATGCACGACCACACTCCATACCGTGTACCATGCCACACGAATTTTAAAAATAAAATCAGAATGAGCACATGAGAAGCACGTGCGTTTTTATGTGTTGGCGCGTTTTGGAGCATTGGATCATGAACATCAAACGGTCCACATTAATTCTGACCAGAAACCCTAACATAAAGACCACCGGCCGGAGAGGGACCTCCGGTCACCTTCTCCGGTCAAGCACCACCGTCTGCAACTTTTATTTTCCCAGAAATCCACACAATGCATATCAAACTGAAGCCGAGCTTGCGTACATCATGGATATGCAATCAAATTTCATAGATCGTGCACGCATAACACAAACTGAGCCAAGACAATTTGCCCTAACATCACACCTAAACTCCTAGAGAGCCTATCAACTAGCCAGGACTCACGCATAGCTTCTAATAAGCTCTAAACATCATAAAACAAGTTTAAATCACAAGAACAAGAAGCATTAAAATTGAGTGAAGTAAAACCTGAAACTATGGATGCACTTGAAATGTTGAGAAGACCAGAGATACTTGTTTCTTCTTCAACCTTGGAGCTCCTCACACTAAGAAAAATAAATGCTGCGATGCAAAACTTGATAATGATTCAATGGAAGTGAGTGAAATCCAAGCTTCAAGAACAAATACACTGTTGTGGAATTGAGAGAATCAAGGAAAGTGTTGAAGTGGAATGAGCAAGATGAGCTCGAAAATTCTTGGCAATGGTGATGTTGAGAGTAAAGCAGAGAGAGTTCTTTGGAGAGAATGTGAAAGAATGAAGTTGAAAAATGAAATTGGAGTGAAGTTGTCATTTATAGTGTGGGTTAACCAAGGTTAAACTGAGTGAGGTTAACTGAGTTAGCATGGTTTAGGTGAGTCATCCCTAACTAACTGAGCCAAGTTAGTTAGGGCGAGTTATCCATGGCTGTGATATGGTGGAGAAGGTGTATGACAGTTGTGGTGGAGATTAATGGAATGAGCTAATTCATGTGTGATGCAGCAAACAAACTTGTTCTACAAGTTTCCATTCCTTTTCCTTTTTCATGAGCATGGGTAGCACGTGGTATAGTAAATGGGAAATATGTTTGGCTAAATGAAGCAATGTTGGGATGGTGAGCAATGCACGGGCAAGCTAAGACAACAACAATAGCATTCCTTTGTTTTTTTTTGTTTTATATGACAGCTGAGAATAATGGAGATAGGGTTGTTTGAGGATGAATTACTCTCTATTCCATGGGTGGTTTAGTGTGTTTTTGGAGTCATTGGAAAGAGGGAATATAATGCAACAAGTTTGGTTTGAGATTGGAGTTGATATGAAGTGTGTAAGAGGTTGGAAAATAGCCTTGAACATCAAGGTTTGGAACTGTGTGGTGGGCGTGGGAAGCAGGTCATGGCATGGCCATGGACTGCATGAAATTTCAGCCTAATCAACCTAACTTGAGACCAAAATTTCCCCTTTATAAATTGATCAAATGGAATTTTGTCCAACATGAAAATTGAAGGTGACATTGCAATGAACAACTTTCATGTTGAAAAGTTTTCCATTTGAGGCATTTAACTATGAGAAAAATGAGTGGACATTTGGCTCACCAACTGTTTGAGAAAATGACTGCGCGCGTGCCCTGAAAATCTTGGTCATGACCTAGTTTTGAACCTACTTTGCTCAAACTTTGATCAATCATATCTCACTCAATTTTTATCCAATAGAGATGTTCCACATATGGATGTGAAGCTTAAAACAAGATCTTTTGTTGTGGCCGAGTGGAATTTTCATTTGGTGCTTCAATTTTAAATGGCCTTGGTTCAAACTCTGATGCAAAATGGCCAAACTTGCTATTTTTAGTAACCCTTCTTCTTCCAAAAATGGCAACTTTCCATCTCTTGATTTTTTCATGATTCCTTTGGAGTTTCTTGACCAAATTTTGTACATTGGACACATATAACATGAATTTTATGGATTTGGCCTCAAAAAGTCAAGAGTTGACTTTTTCCTCTGATTATTTGACTTGGCCCCCATTTTCCTGATTTTTTATCTTTCTTCCAATTGAACCACTTCTAAAACCAATTGAGAAGCAATTTTCCACACACATACACTTAAGAACATGTAGAATACCATGACATCAAGTTTTGTCCAAAAAATCAAAGATATCTTGATTTAATTGGAAACCCTAGTTTAGGTGCCCACCTCCTAGGAGAAAAATGTGCAGTCTTCAATTTCAAATTCCTCAGAGTATGTTGTGTATCCTCTTAAAGGATGATGATATATACCATTTGAGGATGATTTTGGATCAATGAGCTATCTCTTTTGAGGGTTTTCCTTCAGTTTTTTGAACCTCTTGCATAGTGAAAGATGTAGTGCTTCAATCTCCCATTGTATCTCACTTCCTTGAGGTTTTGGATGATCAATTGAGATGGTATGAGACATGAAAGACCTCTTGGCTTGCCTTGAGGAAACTTGATTGACCTTTTTGTGCTTTGAATGATCCCTTGATTGTCCACCTTCCACCTGATCACATGCCCTGAGGGTAAGAAGGATGATATGCTTCATTTTTCTATGTTAAATGCAATGTAATGTTAATGAGGTGGATATGATATGATAAATGATAATGCCATGCTATGATGACAAAGAGGGAGAGCAAATTTTGGGGTATTACAAGTACTGACATTATGATTGCTACAGTAAAAAAGAGTCGAAAGATGGTATAACTTCATGTATTCCCATAACATATAAGAGATCCGAAAGTAGTATTTTGAAAGCATTTTAATTTAGTAAATACCTTTCTTTCCAATCCCGATATTTCTCTTATCATGGTCAGTGTTGACTAAAATGCCGCCATGTCAGCACGACACCATCAGTTATGGAAGTGCTGACACTATCCGCCGCTATAGCCCAGAGCCTATTATATCCTTTATGTTTCTGCCTTAGACTGCAATGCCACATTTATATAACGGAATTTTGGGTGGCCTACAAAAATCCCTAATCAGACATTGATAAACCTTATAATAGTATCAGACCAGATTAAGACCATCCTTGAACCAGGAAGCCATCAATCTCCTGGCTCTACCAATACAAAAATAACTTGAGAAACATGAATAAAAAAGCCAAAAATTCACTCATCACTAATTTGCAGATGAAACTATGGTAGCATTCAAGATTGACCAATGTCTTGTAGCCTGTCACAAACAGATGCAAGTAAGCAACTATTTTAACTGTCTACAAAGTGTACTAACAGAACCCGCGAAATATGTCTTTTGAACGACGCCAGGCGACTACTGGCTTGCCATACTGTTGATGGACTTCAAAAAAATGTCTTTTTGAACGACGCCAGACGACTACTGGCTTGCCACGCTACTGGTGGACTTTAACAATGTCTTTTATGCAACTCCAGACGACTACTGGCCTGCCACGCTACTGGTGGACTTTAATAATGTCTTTTATGCAACTCCAGACGACTACTGGCCTGCCACACTACTGGTGGACTTTAACAATGTCTTTTATGCAACTCCAGACGACTGCTGGCCTGCCACGCTACTGGTGGACTTTAATAATGTCTTTTGTACATTGCCAGACGACTACTGGCCTGCCACGCTACTGGTGGACTTTGCAGCCTCGTGCCACCCGAAGACGGACTTTTGCCAATCCACTGTTGGACTTTTGCCACCCAAAGACGGACTTTTGCCAATCCACTGTTGGACTTTTGCCACCCGAAGACGGACTTTTGCCAATCCACTGTTGGACTTTTAGAATTTGCCACCCTTAGATGGACCTTTCGCCAATCCACTGTTGGACTTTTAGAATTTACCACCCTTAGATGGACCTTTCGCCAATCCACTGTTGGACTTAATTTGCCACCCTTAGATGGACCTTTCGCCAATCCACTGTTGGACTTTTAGAATTTGCCACCCTTAGATGGACCTTTCGCCAATCCACTGTTGGACTTTTGCCACCCGAAGACGGACTTTTACCAATCCACTGTTGGAATTTTAGAATTTCAAAATTAAATTACTCTCTGCATCTGCGTTAGACATTTCTGCCAACTCTGCTGAGGAACCATTATCAATGATTTGACTTTAGAGACTCCTGAAAGGATAATGTCTCCGCCGGAGAATGAATGAACAATCCGTCCGCTTCGACTTATCATTCTTGCCAAAAATATATTGGACTTTGGAAATATGAGGAAACGATGACTCTGCCAGGAATCACTTCATCTGCTTGGGGTGGATTCTGGTCACAACAAACTCCACTGGGGATGAGCATTTCTTTGCATGACATCTTGCTAAAAAGATCATTAAAACTCTGCATGAGGATCTATCAAACCCGAGATCTTTTGCGGGGAGAACCAACCTGATGACCTGGCTGGGGAGGAAACATATCATCACTCTGCCGCAACATAGATTTTGTTGATCAATAGGCCTCTAGTGGGGAGAAGAGCAACAACTTAGCTGGGGATTATTGTTGATAGGACTCAACACTGAACTCTGTGGGGAATACAATGAACAGAGATACGATCTTGCCGGGGAATCAGGGTTACTCTGCCGGGGACATACAAATCCTGGTTATACCATTCCACTGCAACTTGTTGGGAAAGAGTCCTTAGAGATCTGCTGGGGGAACCCAAAGTAAATCCGCAGTAGTCTGCTGAGGAATATGACTGTCGAGCTTAGGATAAGTACCACAATGCCCCATATTAGGCGAGCTTTCCTTTAGACAATTCCGTTGGGGATGACAAGTTTATAACAAACTCTGCTGGAGAAAACTGCTTTAAAGCGTCTCGTGCTGGGGAATGCCTTTTGAGAGGATTTTACAGAAGACCAACTGTCCTCAAACTCTACTGGGGATGATCAACACTTCATGCTGGGGAAACAAACATGCCCCATGCTTGGGTAAACCAACAATTTGTCCCCGAAGAGGATGTCATAAGAGTATTTTTACAGAAGATTTAGCCTCTTCAAACTCCTGCGACTTCGCTGGGGATAATGACCATCAGCTTCGGTATCGGCGAGACCACTCTTTTGGGGAATTTGTGACCGTTATCGACACAGAAAAGCTTGTAGCTGTTGGAAGTACTGTATGAGAGAATTAAGATACAACGGTACCCAGTTGAACTTAATTCACTGATATCGAACCGTTATGAACGACCGTCGACCGAGCGATGAACGCCGACCTCCTTACCCGTAATTGCCCCAGTCTTTTGCGTGGGGTAAATGATTACTCGTCTTGTGCTTAAAATCATCTGTACCTGCTACCTGCAACAAAAGAATATGCACACATGCCCCGAATATTGCGTGGCTAGAATCCACCATCCAGGAGTATTCAACATTCAAAGTAATTTCAAATGTTTTTTTCTGTGCATGTTATTGCAAGGCCGCCATGTTTTCAAATGCAATGTTTTATAAAAAATTAGGACGTTTTTTGCAAACAAAGCAATAAAACAAAAATAGGAAGCTTTTTATTGAAATTAAAATTTATTGACTGAGAGCCCAGAATAGGCAATTACATCAGGAAGCAATCCCTGGAAAGAGGTGATCGCTGAAAATTGAGAAAAGAAACTATCCTAACGGCAATGTGAAAACGGAATTCCACTGAGTTTCCATTCTGCTATGACCAGTATGTCTTCAAAACTCCCCGACCTTGCCTTCTGAGGAATGATCAGACCGATTCCTATCTTTCAGAACGTCAGTTGTTCAAACGGTAATTGGGTACAGATAACTCAGACCGTAGTCATTCGCTTAAATCCCTCTTTTGAGTGGACCGCCCTTTCAGGTTTTCGATCCACCAGGATACCCTTTTTTGCCTAAGTTACCCTTTCGGGTTTTCAACTTACCGGGTGTACAATTTTTTCAATTATATCCCTAATTTTTTCCCGAACCTTATTCTGTTTTTGGTTCGCCGGGATGCCCTTTTTTGCCTGGATTTTTTATTTTTATTATCCAGCGGGTCTATTCATGCGAAGTATTTTTTGACTACGTCCGAGTTGACAGGGGATGAAAAGTCTTCGCCATCCATGGTTGTAAGCAATAAGGCTCCGCCCGAAAAGACCTTTTTAACCACGAATGGACCTTCATAGTTAGGAGTCCATTTGCCCCTGTGATCTGTATTGGGAGGAAGGATCCTTTTGAGTACCACATCTCCGACTTTGTAAACCCGAGGAAGCACCTTTTGGTCAAATGCCTGCTTCATTCTGCGCTGGTATAATTGCCTATGACATACAGCCGCCAATCACTTTTCCTCAATAAGGCTCAGCTGATCAAATCTGGCTCGTACCCATTCAGCCTCATCTAGCTTAACATCCATCATGACTCTGAGGGACGGAATCTCTACTTCAACCGGTAGCACTGCCTCCATACCATATACAAGTGAGAATGGGGTTGCCCCAGTGGACGTGCGTACCGACGTTCGATACCCATGCAAAGCCAATGGTAACATCTCATGCCAATCTTTGTACGTGACAACCATCTTCTGCACAATCTTCTTGATATTTTTGTTGGCCGCTTCGACCGCGCCATTCATCTTTGGGCGGTACGGAGAAGAATTGTGATGTTCGATTTTGAAGTCCCGGCATAACTCAGCCATCATCTTATTATTCAAATTAGAACCATTATCAGTAATGATTCTTTCGGGAACTCCATATCGGCAAATGATATCCCGTTTTAAGAAACGAGCTACCACTTGTTTTGTAACATTGGCATAGGATGCAGCTTCAACCCATTTGGTGAAGTAATCAATTGCCACCAAGATGAAACGATGACCGTTAGAAGCTGTAGGCTCAATCTTTCCGATCATATCAATGCCCCACATGGAAAACGGCCAGGGCGACGACATGATACTCAACGGATTTGGAGGCACATGCACTTTGTCTGCATAGATCTGGCATTTATGGCATTTGCGGGCATATTAGCAACAATCTGACTCCATAGTCAGCCAATAATATCCCGATCTTAACAACTTTTTAGCCATTGCATGCCCTCCGGCATGGGTACCGAAAGAGCCTTCGTGCACTTCAATCATCAACAGGTCTGCTTCGTGTCTATCCACACATCTAAGCAGGACCGTGTCAAAATTTCTCTTATACAGCACGCCATCTTTGTTCAAGAAGAAACTACCTGCTAGCCTTCTCAACGTCTTCCTGTCTTTGGACGATGCCCCGGGCGGGTACTCTTGATTGCTCAAGAAGCATTTAATATCATGGTACCAAGGCTTGTCATCGGACGTTGCGTCGACCGCAAACACAAATGCAGGTCTGTCGAGGCGGGATACTTCAATCTTAGGTACATGGTTCCATCCTTGCACTTTGATCATGGAAGACAAAGTGGCCAAGGCATCAGCGAACCTATTCTCATCTCGAGGAATATGGTACAGTTTCACTGTTGTGAAAAATGTCAGCAATCTCCTTGTATAATCTCTATACGGCACTAGATTTGCTTGGTGCGTGTACCAACTCCCTTTCACTTGATTGATTACCAAAGCTGAATCACCAAATATATCAAGGGTCTTAATCCGTAGATTAATCGCCTCCTCGATCCCCATTATACAAGCTTCGTACTCTGCTTCATTGTTGGTGCATCCGAAAGTTATTCGGGCAGTGAAAGGCATATGAACACCTTCCGGCGTGATAAGAACTGCTCCAACTCCGCACCCATTCATATTGACAGCCCCATCAAACATCAGACTCTATTTGGATTCAGGGTCTGGCCCCTCCTCCGGGAGTGGTTCCTCGCAGTCTTTAGCTTTGAGAAACATGATGTCCTCATCAGGGAAGTCAAATTTCATGGGTTGGTAATCATCAATCGGCTGTTGCGCAAGATAGTCGGACAAGATACTTCCTTTGATGGCCTTTTGGGAAGTGTACTGAATGTCATACTCTGTCAAGACCATTTGCCACCGTGCAACTCTGCCTGTCAGTGTTGGTTTCTCGAAAATGTACTTGATAGGATCCATTTTTGAAATCAACAAGGTTGTGTGCCTGACCATATATTGCCTCAATCGCTTAGCGGCCCATGCAAGCGCACAACATGTCTTTTCAAGCATTGAGTACCGGGACTCACAATCATTGAACTTTTTGCTCAGGTAGTAGATAGCATGCTCCTTCCTACCTGTCTCGTCATGTTGACCGAGAACACAACCCATGGAACCTTCAAGTACTGTCAGATACATTATCAGCGGTCTCCCTTCAACTGGAGGCATTAGAATTGGAGGTTCCTGCAAGTATTCTTTTATCTTATCGGATGCCAATTGGCAATCGTCATTCCACCTGACCGTTTGATCTTTCCTTAACAATTTAAATATTGGTTCACACGTGGCTGTTAGGTGAGATATGAACCTTGCAATGTAGTTCAATCTACCCAAGAAACCACGAACCTCTTTTTCTGTTCTCGGTTCAGGCATTTCTTGTATTGCTTTCACCTTGGCAGGATCAACCTCAATTCCTCTTTCGCTCACAATGAAACCCAGCAACTTTCCAGAACGCACCCCAAACGTGCACTTGTTTGGATTTAATCTTAGACGGAACTTTCTCAACCTTTCAAACAGCTTTCCCAGGTTAATCAGATGTTCCTCTTCTGTTCTCAACTTGGCAATCATATCATCTACATAACATTCGATCTCCTTATGAATCAAGTCATGAAACAATGTTACCATCGCCCGCTGGTACGTTGCCCCTGCGTTTTTCAACCCAAAAGGCATTACTTTATAGCAATATGTACCCCACGGAGTAATGAACGTGGTCTTCTCCATATCTTCAGGTGCCATCTTAATCTGGTTGTACCCGGAGAAACCGTCCATAAAAGAGAACACTGAAAACTGAGCTGTATTATCGACCAGCACATCAATATGAGGTAGTGGAAAATCATCTTTCGGGCTAGCCTTATTAAGATCTCGATAATCCACACACATTCTCACTTTTCCATCTTTCTTCGGTACTGGCACGATGTTGGCTACCCACGGAGGATATTTTGTCACAGCAAGAAACCCAGCATCCCACTGCTTCTGGACTTCCTCCTTAATCTTTAAAGCCATGTCGGGGTGAGTCCGACGAAGTTTCTGCTTGACTGGCGGACATTCTTCTCTCAATGGTAACCTGTGCACAACAATATCCGTGTCCAACCCCGGCATGTCTTGATACGACCAGGCGAAGATGTCAACATACTTGCGCAACATTTCAGTCAAAGTTTTCTTCACATCTGCTTGCAAGTTGGCACCAATCCTGATCTCTTTCTTAGCATCCTTGGAACCAATATTGATGATTTCTACAGTCTCCTGGTGAGGCTGGATGACCCTTTCCTCTTGTTTCAACAATCTGGCCAGTTCTTCAGGGAGTTCACAATCTTTCTCATCCCCTTCTTCGGCTTGATAAATCGGATTGTCAAAGTCATACATAGCCATATCAAAATCGTTATCAGTGGTATCCGGAGGATCAAGTCTGCATAAACGGGTTCATGCCTTATTTTAGAATTTATTTTTAAGAAAAACAAAAGAAAATGAAACATTGCCATTTTATTATTTTTGTGCAAAAATAAAAACTGAAAGACAGAGAACAAAACTTTATTGCAAAACGTCCTTTATTAATGATTAAAAATTGCAAATGCAACCAGGGTGGCCCTACAAATGAATCTATACGCCTTGGGAAGAGCGTAAGATTTTGACATGCATTATGGTTAGAAAAAACAAAGAAAAATTACTCTGTCTGAAGAGTAACCCGGATGACTTCTTCAACGGACCAGTTCTGCACTTGTTGTCCCAGAGCATGAGGGCGTACCCAGTTGTCCAGGTCACAATCACTGTCAACACTATCCTCTGTGGCTGCACAAGACTGGTCCGTGTAGATAATTCCCCCACTATTGAAAGTAATGGGTCCACTGCTCCCCGCATCTGAAGTTGTAGAGGGATGATAACCAATACCAAATTTGTCTTCTTTCATTGGGGTCTCTATCAACTTGCCCCAACCTTGGGCGTTGCCTGCCCTGACGACTTCGACAGCTTGTTTGTAAGATGAAATGGAGGTACCGGCCCCAACTGGTACAGAAGAAGACTCAGGTGCATCGTCAATATTGACCGCTTCAAATGATTGGCACAGCATCTCATGAATTTCCCCATCCATTTCAATGTACTTGAACGTGGACAAGTGACTCACAAAGATGTCTTCTTCACCGCACACCGTCACAACCTGCCCTTCAAACTCATACTTCAACTTTTGGTGTAAAGTGGAAGTAACAGCCCCGGCTCCGTGAATCCAAGGGCGTCCCAATAGGCAGCTATATGCAGGTTGTATGTCCATTACATGGAACGTGGATTTGAATACCTGTGGTCCAATTTGTACGGGCAATTCCACCTCACCAAACACAGATCGTCTAGTCCCATCGAATGCTCTGACCACCAATTCACTAGGCCTTAAGATCAAACCATCAACTTCCAGCTTCATTAACGCCTTCTTGGGCAAGACATTAAGTGATGAACCAGTGTCTACCAGTACATGAGATAACACTGCGCCCTTACACTCCATCGTGATATGCAAAGCCTTATTGTGGTTTCTTCCTTCAACAGTCAAATCTCTACTTGTAAAGCCCAAGCCATGGCTAACGTTAACATTGGAGATTATGCCCTCGAGCTGATTAACAGTAATTTCCTGTGGCACGTATGCACTCTTCAATACTTTCAACAACGCCTGCCGATGCGCATCAGAGCACATCAATAGTGACAAGATTGAAATCTTTAAAGGGGTCTGATTCAGTTGGTCCACAATCTTATAATCGCTTTTCTTGATTATCTTCATGAATTCTTCCATCTCCTTATCAAAAGTAATCTTTGTCTCTGCTTCAGGTGTAGGCGCATTTTCAACCACCTGTTTACCCTTAGCCTTTGCTGCAGCTTCTGCCTCTTTATCACTTCTCAAGGTTTGGGGAGCGAACAACCTTCCACTCCTTGTAAAGCCCCCTACACCCCCTACATTATCAATATTTGGGCTAACTGACGACTCAACCTCCTGCTTTTTACCTTCGTAATACACATCTGCCCCATATTTCCATGGGATAGCCTTCGTAGATGTGAATGGAATTGGTCCTGGCACCGTGATAGTGACAGGACTGGGCCTCTCTTGCGTAACACTCGCCACGGGAACTGCATTGACCGACATTTGAATCTTAGCGGGAGTATAATAGATGGTCACGGTTGATACCTTATCAGTGTCTTTCACGACTCTGTCGAACTGTAGACATCCTTCATCGATCAGATTCTGTAAACCCACCTTCAACTTATTACAGCCATTCTCCTGATTCATACACTCGAAACAATCTTGATTACAGCCCGGGAACACCTGTCCCTTCAATAAACGATCTTTTACAACCAACAAAGAAGTTTTCACTTGATGGATGTCTACCACCAAATTCAATCTCCTCCCATCTTCAATAGCGTACACATTTGCCGCATCATGATCAGGCATGGGATGCTGAGTAATGTTAGGAGTGGGAGAGAAATTGATGGCTTTAGCATCAATCAAATCTTGTACTTTATGATGGAAAGCCCAGCATTTTTCAATGGAGTGCCCCTGAGCACCTGAGTGGAACTCACAACGAGCGTTAGCATCGAAGTTAGGTGGCAGGTTTCCAGCAACCGGAGCTTTCATAGTACGGAGTTCTACCAACTTTAACTCGAGTAGCTGGGGCAACAGCGCGGCATAAGTCATAGGGAGAGGATCCATCTTACGATCCCTCTGCCTAGACCTTTGCTGGAAAAAAGGTTGTTGCTGTTGCTGCTGAACTTGTTGTTGGGGTTGTTGTTTCTGAACAGACGGTGTGGGGATTGTTACAGCATCTACCTGATAATAAGCTTGAGAACGCCCCCTGCCACGTCCCCTAAACACAACATTCGTATCACCTTCTCTTCTTTTCTGGCTACTAGCAAACGGTTTCTTCGTCCCAGAAGAGCCAGCCCCACTTACATCTTGGATCTTTCCAAGCTTTAACAGACTTTCTATTCTTTCTCCCGCAATCACGATATCAGTAAATCCAGTTGACGGACAAGCAGCTAATCTATCAAGATAGGCCCCTTGCAAGGTGCCCATAAACATATCTGCCATTTCTCTGTCTGACAAGGGAGGTTGAACCTGTGCAACCATTTCCCTCCTCCTCTGTGTATATTCTTTGAAACTCTCCTTGGCATTCTGTGACAACCCCTGCAATTGAGTGCGGTTGGGCGCCATGTCGATATTGTACTGGTATTGCTTCAGGAACGCTTCTGTCAGATCTTTCTAACTCTTCACAGCAGCTCTATTCAACTTCATATACCAGGTCAAGGACGCTCCAGCCAAACTGTCCTGAAAATAGTGCATCCATAGCTTCTCGTCCTCCGTATGGGCTGAAATCTTCCCAAAGTAAGCTTGAAGATGCGTTTGGGGACACGCATTGCCGTGATACTTATCAAAAGTGGGAGGCTTGAATTTAGGAGGAATTCTGACTCCTGGGACCAGCCCCAAGCTAGTAACATCAATACCCATAGAGTTCTTGCATTCTATGGCCCTGATCTTTTCTGCTAACTCATCATACCTTCGATCACCGTGATTACCCACATCTGCATCCAGCAGAGTAAATTGGTCTTCCAGAGGATCTTCAAGAGTAACACCAGCATGCCTACCATTTCCATTACCCCGATTATTACCACCAGGAGGAGGGTTGCCACCGGGAGGAAGAATGCCATGTCCCTGTGAATTGTCATGCTGATCACCTTCGGGCCCATTTTCTAGACGCTCGACCAGAAGTCTCAATCTCTCCTGATTTTGCGCCATGCCAGTCATGAGGGTCATGAACTGGTCCATACGCGCCCTCATTTCAGCCAAATCACTTTGCACTTGATCCATGATTCTTACTTGATTTCTTCGTGTCGAATATCGGTGAATATGATTCTCAGCTATACTGCCTGAAACCAAATAAAGGTTAGAGACCCTGTAACAAGTACCTGAAAAGCAAGTAACAGAAATGCAGAATGATATGCAATGCCATGCAATGTTATGTTTATCACTTCCAAAGTGCTTTACATCCCGATTCCAATCCAAACCACAGAAATCTGAAGACCAGAAATCGTGATATAAAGAGACGTATCGTGGTCATGTGCTTGTGTATAGATATCTGATAAAGAGTAATTCTGAATAAACTGCTCATACTCATTCAACAAAGTATTCAATATTTAAGAAAGGCTCATCCGCCAATGCAATACAAGGAAAAAATGGATCCATCAACAAGCCTGATGGTAACCATTAACAACAAATTACAGGGAAAAGAACATCAGTCTGACAATTCCACATCCTTCAGCTTGTCACTTGAATACTTGATCTCCTCAAAAAGTATACGGGTACGCTGGTGATTCGGCTTTTCAATCATTTCTTTGATCAAGATATCCCTTTTCTCAAGAGCTTCAGTTAAAGAACCCATATGCAGCATCAGAGCTTCGTCATCGCACACTCCTTTGTGTCTCTTTATGCCAGCTTGCGTCTTGAGTATCTCTCTTTCTATCATGGCTTCTTCAAGCTCTTTCTTAGTATTCTTCAGCTGGCTTCTAGCTTCTTCTAACTGTTCTTGACTTTTACCGAGACTTTCCCGATACTTTCTCCTCTGCTCATGTGCCTTTTTAAGCTCCTCGTCTTTAATCTTCGACTGATCCTTTAACTCGGCATTTTCAATTCTGACTTCATCCCAAGCTTGACGAAGTTGAGCTAATGAATCCTTGCTTCGGGCTAAAGCCTGTTTTGTAATCTTGTGAGCCTGACTAGTGTCATCTGCTCCCAAAGTAAGTTTTCGGAAGTACCGAGCTCTGTCATCAAAATCTTCCTCTTTGTCAGCCAAGGTTTTTTCCGCTTTCAATGCTCTTTTTTCCCACTCTTTGTTGTCAGCTAGAGCTTTCTGAAGACATCTGCTCATTCCAGAATTCTCTATCTACAGCTCTCTGACCATTTTCTTCCACTTCTCACATTCTTCAATAGCAACCATGGTGGGTTGTTCTGGCTGTACTGAACATAAAAGAGGTCCCCTTGAAAAGGGTAAAAGCAATTCCTTTACTTTCGTCTCAATCCATCTATCATATTCAGGATAAGACCTACAATCTCCTTTCCCAAAAACTGCTTTTCCAATTTTGTGCTTATCTTTCCAAGCATTCACTACTTCTACCACCTTCGCATCTTTAGTTCCTGTAAAGAATAAAGATTCTTCCACATCTTGCTCGGTAGGAGGATCCCTGGAAGCGTACCCAAACTGTCGGATAGCCAAAACTGGATTATAATTGATCCCTCCTTTTCTGCCAATCAAAGGTACATTTGGAAAATTTCCGCATCTTGTGACAAGCTCTATTCTCAACAACCGGTGGTCAAACCATACAATGTTATCAGCAGTTAAACCCATCAATCGTTTAGACCATTTCGCCACATCTTTGGTTTCCACAAAGGCACCTGTCTGAGGAAAATGTTTGAAAAACCAATGACTCAGCAGTGGAGTACAACAACTAACAGATCCTCCCCTTCTTTTCTCATTCTTATAGTGTGCAGAATGATAAAAATCTCCTAACAAAGTAGGGACTAGATTTTTAAGAACGAAAACTCTTGTTGCTTGCATATCGACGAAGTCTTGCTGATTAGGAAAGAGAACTAGGCCATATATACAGAGAGCCATAATGGAATTGTAAACCGTCCAATTTTTAGCACTTGCAGCCTCTTGGGCTTGTCCAGACAGAAATTCTAAATGAAATCCGCTAACTCCATTTTTACTGCTCACACCACTCTTTACCACTGCCTGATCCATTTGTAACGCGGCAGCAATTTCTTTTACGCTAGGGGAACTACCAGAGAAGAATGGTATTGCCGGCGTGATCGGAATTCCCAAAATAAATGAGAATTCTTCCAGTGTTGGCATCAAAATGTAATATGGAAAAAGAAAGCATCTCAACGAAGGCTCGTAGAACTGCAGCAGAGTGTGCAAAGCATCATGTTCATACTTGGTGATTGTACGGACCATCCCAACCAAATTCCCGTAGCTTTTCTGAAACCTATCAAGAATACCCGGACCAGCCACATCTATAACTTTGAGCAATGAATCCAAAACAGGGTCTGGAAACTTGTAAGACACATTGTTCTTTCTCTCGGCAACGATTTCTGTCGAACCCATGGATTGGAATCAGAAACGTATTATGCACCTGAAAATGACAAACATAACTGTTATGATATGATAATGCAATACAAAAGGGCATGTGATCAGGTAATCAAGTGTCTGTGTCTGTATTGAACTCTGTGCACTGTGTCTCTGTATTGAATCTGGCAATATCTGAGATGAACACTCAAATCACTGTCATAGGATACAATGTCTGAAATCATCATAGAATCACAAGTAAGGTAGGTAGGAGGCTGGGTTTCCTGCAAACCTGTAAACATCCCGCCCATACTCACATGTGGTTCTTAGAAAATAAGGCTTGTCAGCTTCGGAGGTTTGAGAAGCAATAGCACATTCAGCCCGTAGGATACAATGCTATGCCAATCAAAGAGGTCGTCCACTGACTCCCCTTAGAAAATAAAGGTCATCCTATGCAAGTTCCAAAGTGGGCCCTCGGGTGCGAATGGGTTTGCCACAGAATGTGGTCTGCCACTGTCACCGCCAAAGAGGGATGTTTCCACTAAGGTCCTCATGATCGGTCACTAGAGTCGACAGCTCTCTAGATCTACATCCTGGAATACGCAAGATGCGCATGCCACGACGTGTCCCAAGATAGCCTCGTCTAGCTGTGAATTTCGTGAACACCCAACGCACTCCAAACGGCACGTAGGTCGCACTACTCTCCACTCTAACTCTAAGTGTATACTCAAGCCTGTGTAATGGGATTATCTCTCAGAACTCCCATCCCGCCAAACAGACAAAACAGTGCAACACAGTATAATATATGAAATGTAATGCTAAAACGCAATAAATACAGTAAAGTGAATAAACAGCAAAATAAAGCACAACAGTAAACACCCAATGAAAGAAAAGCAAACAAGCGCTAGGATTGACTCGCTTAAGGATGGACCAGCAATAGGTCAACCTTTCCCCAGCAGAGTCGCCAGCTGTCGCTCCCGGGATTTTCATCCTAGTACAAACGCGAAAGTGGCACCGAAACAGAGACGCCAGCAATGTGTATTTATCCCGAGAGGGAAAGGAAACACCGCATAAACCTGAAGGGAAGGAGAAGAACATGGTCTTGCGACCAAGAGAATTGGATTCGGGAGTCGGTTACGCGCAGGGAAGGTATTAGCACCCCCACACGTCCATCGTACCCGATGGGATCCACGCTTGCTGCTTCAATCAAAGGGTGTAAGGAAAGGATACTGGAAAAAAAAGGAATGGAAAAGGAAAGGAAAGCAAATGTAGGGAAAATAAAAGAAGTGCTCGAATGGGCCCTACCCCACTGCCTACGTATCTCATCGGGAGCATGAGAATCAGAGCGACGTAGTTCCCCTCACTAGGGAAAGTGGTTTGTGTTTTTTAAGGAACGGCTAACGTTCTAGCTCAGGTGTTGTAGGCTCGCTGGTCCGAGTGCGTTACCATCTTGCAAGAGAACGAGTAGCAGCACGTTCGTATGTTGAGAATGAGTGAGATGAGAAAAGAATTCCCGAAGGAAAGACGTCATTGTTTGTTTTGTCTTTTAGGAGTTTTTTTTTCATTTATTTGCATATGACAGTGTATTTGAATCTTAGTCATTGGAATGTGTACATTCTCACATTCCAAGATGGAATGAGCAAGAAGACACACTAAGAGTGAAGAAGACCCCCATACTTAGTTCCAATTGTCAAGGTTCAAACACACTAGCATATTTGTATTTATTAAGTGTTTTTGTTGATTAAGAAATGAAGAAGTGTTTTTTATTATTTGTACCTTCAACAAGCATTGCATTCAAGTCCCTCATACAAGATCGAATGTTTAACACATTGACCCAAGATGGGCTATAATGCTATACATTCTAAGATTATAAGAGAAAACCCCTTTATAATCATTTCTTTATATGAAAGGCCTAAATGCAATAAATGCTTACCTTTATTGGATGTTTTGGATTTTCTTTAAGAGATGATAAGAGAGACTCAAGAGAGGAGAAAAGGTAAAACCTATGTGGACTAAGACTCAATCCTAATTGAAGATTAAAGGGAGTGATCCTAATGGTTTGTGAGGTTTCAACCTAAAGTCTAAAGAAAGAATGAATTAAACAATTCACTTCTAAAGTAGAAGATGAATTGCAATTCAAAAAGGGAAAGTGATGAGTTATTAAAAGAAAACACATAAGTGCTTAACAACACAAAATGGAATTGTAAAAGAGATGAGAGGAAAGAAGTTAGAATGTGGATTCCTTATCCACACTCAATTGCAAACTTACCAAAGCCCCTACATGGTTAGTAAACATGTATAAGAAGTGTAAGAAATAAAAGAACATTTAATGCACTATAAAGATCAAAAGAAATAGATGAAAAATCAAAACCTATAACCACGACCAGAATGTACATCATATGGAAAACAAATGATCATTATCATGCAAGTCCAAGTAGATAGGCAACAAACATCATCCATGACATTAGAACATGATACCATAAGAAAAGGGAGAATGAAAGATGAAAAGAAATGAAAGAAACATGCATAAATGGAGCATGTAATCCAAGGATCAGAATTGAAATGAAATGAAAAATGATTCACAAACATCTCACAAGTATTCATGCATGACACATCAAAACATTTAAGAAGTGATAGAAGAAGTAGAATTGAAATGGAAGTTCAAAAGAAAACACAAGTACAAACACCACATGTTAAAGGTGCACAAGGTTCAAATGAAAGTCAACATGTAAGGATGACATATAATATGTACCAATGACCTATAATGTCAAGTGAATAGTTCACTAAAGTATGCAAATGACCATGCAAGTATACACAAAAGAAATCATGTAAACATGCACAAAGATTACAAGGATGTGACATGTTGTAATGCTTCAAATGAAAAGTATTAAACAAAAATCAAATGGCCTCATGGAAATTAAAAAAGCATGTTTTAAAGGTACACAAATCAGAGGTGAATCATATACCAAAATAGCATGCAAGAAACCAAAGCAAAATGATGTCAAACAATGCACTTAGGTCAAGTATACACATCATACCAAGTAACACAACAAGGAACACCAAACATGCCATAAAATGACCTGAAAAATCAAATAAAAATCACTTAACATACCTCAAGATGCTAATGACTCAATGCAAAAAGAAGAGCATCAAAACAACTTTTAATGATTGAGAACAAAAATGCACAAATTTATGTATCACATTAAGCATGCACACCAAAGAAATTCAAAGAAAATTAAGGAACAGGGGAAAAAAGGTCATAAAATCAAGAAATAAAATCATGGAAAATTTCCTAAATGTTTTAATGATACTCATGAATTTTTGTGGAATTTTATAATGCCATTTGGTATTTTTTAAAATTAAAAAGCAAACGTGTAGAAAATAATGAAAATAAAAATGAAATGCAATATGAATGGGGGTGCATGCATTGTAATTATTTAGTTCAAATTAATTGGGCTTGAAAACGAGGAGGTGTGGATAGCATTCTGGCTAAGTCCATTAAGCACGCATAACACAATAACAACCATACACTCCCAGTCAACACAAGTCAAAGCAATTACAACCATTGGATGAAGTCAAGTCATACAAACAGTCAAAGTGTGCTAATCTAACGCATGTACATGCACGACCACACTCCATACCGTGTACCATGCCACACGAATTTTAAAAATAAAATCATAATGAGCACATGAGAAGCACGTGCGTTTTTATGTGTTGGCGCGTTTTGGAGCATTGGATCATGAACATCAAACGGTCCACATTAATTCTGACCAGAAACCCTAACATAAAGACCACCGGCCGGAGAGGGACCTCCGGTCACCTTCTCCGGTCAAGCACCACCGTCTGCAACTTTTATTTTCCCAGAAATCCACACAATGCATATCAAACTGAAGCCGAGCTTGCGTACATCATGGATATGCAATCAAATTTCATAAATCGTGCACGCATAACACAAACTGAGCCAAGACAATTTTCCCTAACATCACACCTAAACTCCTAGAGAGCCTATCAACTAGCCAGGACTCACGCATAGCTTCTAATAAGCTCTAAACATCATAAAACAAGTTTAAATCACAAGAACAAGAAGCATTAAAATTGAGTGAAGTAAAACCTGAAACTATGGATGCACTTGAAATGTTGAGAAGACCAGAGATACTTGTTTCTTCTTCAACCTTGGAGCTCCTCACACTAAGAAAAATAAATGCTGCGATGCAAAACTTGATAATGATTCAATGGAAGTGAGTGAAATCCAAGCTTCAAGAACAAATACACTGTTGTGAAATTGAGAGAATCAAGGAAAGTGTTGAAGTGGAATGAGCAAGATGAGCTCGAAAATTCTTGGCAATGGTGATGTTGAGAGTAAAGCAGAGAGAGTTCTTTGGAGAGAATGTGAAAGAATGAAGTTGAAAAATGAAATTGGAGTGAAGTTGTCATTTATAGTGTGGGTTAACCAAGGTTAAACTGAGTGAGGTTAACTGAGTTAGCATGGTTTAGGTGAGTCATCCCTAACTAACTGAGCCAAGTTAGTTAGGGCGAGTTATCCATGGCTGTGATATGGTGGAGAAGGTGTATGACAGTTGTGGTGGAGATTAATGGAATGAGCTAATTCATGTGTGCTGCAGCAAACAAACTTGTTCTACAAGTTTCCATTCCTTTTCCTTTTTCATGAGCATGGGTAGCACGTGGTATAGTAAATGGGAAATATGTTTGGCTAAATGAAGCAATGTTGGGATGGTGAGCAATGCACGGGCAAGCTAAGACAACAACAATAGCATTCCTTTGTTTTTTTTTTGTTTTATATAACAGCTGAGAATAATGGAGATAGGGTTGTTTGAGGATGAATTACTCTCTATTCCATGGGTGGTTTAGTGTGTTTTTGGAGTCATTGGAAAGAGGGAATATAATGCAACAAGTTTGGTTTGAGATTGGAGTTGATATGAAGTGTGTAAGAGGTTGGAAAATAGCCTTGAACATCAAGGTTTGGAACTGTGTGGTGGGCGTGGGAAGCAGGTCATGGCATGGCCGTGGACTGCATGAAATTTCAGCCTAATCAACCTAACTTGAGACCAAAATTTCCCCTTTATAAATTGATCAAATGGAATTTTGTCCAACATCAAAATTGAAGGTGATATTGCAATGAACAACTTTCATGTTGAAAAGTTTTCCATTTGAGGCCTTTAACTATGAGAAAAATGAGTGGACATTTGGCTCACCAACTGTTTGAGAAAATGACTGCGCGCGTGCCCTGAAAATCTTGGTCATGACCTAGTTTTGAACCTACTTTGCTCAAACTTTGATCAATCATATCTCACTCAATTTTTATCCAATAGAGATGTTCCACATATGGATGTGAAGCTTAAAACAAGATCTTTTGTTGTGGCTGAGTGGAATTTTCATTTGGTGCTTCAATTTTAAATGGCCTTGGTTCAAACTCTGATGCAAAATGGCCAAACTTGCTATTTTTAGTAACCCTTCTTCTTCCAAAAATGGCAACTTTCCACCTCTTGATTTTTTCATGATTCCTTTGGAGTTTCTTGACCAAATTTTGTACATTGGACACATATAACATGAATTTTATGGATTTGGCCTCAAAAAGTCAAGAGTTGACTTTTTCCTCTGATTATTTGACTTGGCCCCCATTTTCCTGATTTTTGATCTTTCTTCCAATTGAACCACTTCTAAAACCAATTGAGAAGCAATTTTCCACACACATACACTTAAGAACATGTAGAATACCATGACATCAAGTTTTGTCCAAAAAATCAAAGATATCCTGATTTAATTGGAAACCCTAGTTTAGGTGCCCACCTCCTAGGAGAAAAATGTGCAGTCTTCAATTTCAAATTCCTCAGAGTATGTTGTGTATCCTCTTAAAGGATGATGATATATACCATTTGAGGATGATTTTGGATCAATGAGCTATCTCTTTTGAGGGTTTTCCTTCAGTTTTTTGAACCTCTTGCATAGTGAAAGATGTAGTGCTTCAATCTCCCATTGTATCTCACTTCCTTGAGGTTTTGGATGATCAATTGAGATGGTATGAGACATGAAAGACCTCTTGGCTTGCCTTGAGGAAACTTGATTGACCTTTTTGTGCTTTGAATGATCCCTTGATTGTCCACCTTCCACCTGATCACATGCCCTGAGGGTAAGAAGGATGCTATGCTTCATTTTTCTATGTTAAATGCAATGTAATGTTAATGAGGTGGATATGATATGATAAATGATAATGCCATGCTATGATGACAAAGAGGGAGATCAAATCTTGAGGTATTACAAGTACTGACATTATGATTGCTACAGTAAAAAAGAGTCGAAAGATGGTATAACTTCATGTATTCCCATAACATATAAGAGATCCGAAAGTAGTATTTTGAAAGCATTTTAATTTAGTAAATACCTTTCTTTCCAATCCCGATATTTCTCTTATCATGGTCAGTGTTGACTAAAATGCCGCCATGTCAGCACGACACCATCAGTTATGGAAGTGCTGACACTATCCGCCGCTATAGCCCAGAGCCTATTATATCCTTTATGTTTCTGCCTTAGACTGCAATGCCACATTTATATAACGGAATTTTGGGTGGCCTACAAAAATCCCTAATCAGACATTGATAAACCTTATAATAGTATCAGACCAGATTAAGACCATTCTTGAACCAGGAAGCCATCAATCTCCTGGCTCTACCAATACAAAAATAACTTAAGAAACATGAATAAAAAAGCCAAAAATTCACTCATCACTAATTTGCAGATGAAACTATGGTAGCATTCAAGATTGACCAATGTCTTGTAGCCTGTCACAAACAGATGCAAGTAAGCAACTATTTTAACTATCTACAAAGTGTACTAACAGAACCCACGAAAGCCTTTACGCTATCGCAACGCGAGCGTTATTTAAAACCTAACCAACTTTATTTCTTAACAATATTTCCTTTCTTTTATTTTAAATAAATCCTAAATTTTCTTTCCACCAAAAACATAATTTACTTAAACACCATAACACATTAGTAAATTCTTTAAATAAAACAAAAAATGCTTAGTATATAATCTGTGAAAAAATAAAATAGAAAGACACTCTATGCACTTAGTATGTTTAACACATGAGTAAATCACATAAGACACAGATGAATAAAAAAGTAAATTTGATAAAATTATATTTCATCCAATTTTCATAGAAACTTGCGCTTCTTGGTAGTGTTCATGTATGGTATGAAGACCCATTCTGTTTGAGCTTCAACTTGATCCACTAATCTCAATTTTATCTGCAAAAGTTTCAGAAACATGAAGGAGTTAGGAATAAGATTGGAGTTTAATGTAAACTAGTAAATGCAAAAATAGAAACCTGTGACAATTTCAATAAACTTCTGAACAAAACAAACTCAAGTGGAAACATGTTAGATAATCCATGGACCAATTTCCTTCAATCCTCTTTCATAGTGAACTTAATCGCAACACAAACCTGATATAGTCGCAAATCAAACCGTGGACCAATTTCCTTCAATTCTACAGAGTTAGGACCCCCGCGTTTTTTATATATATGATGCATGTATGTATGGTAGCAGACAAGGTATTTTAAATGAGAAGAAAACAAGTAAATGTAACTAACTGTAAATAAGGCTTAATGCATAAAACAGATAGATAAATGTATCCAACCTGAACTCGATATAGTCTGAATTGTTGGTAAAAGAGACAATCCGCTTTGCCTCAGGTTTTGGCACAGGAAACATATGCTTTAGAATATTGGAAATCCTTTCACCTAACTGTTTCCAGACCAAAAGAAATGTTATTAGCAGTCACCAATGTTTTAGGGATTCTCTACATACATCACGATAAAACCTATATCGAACAATTTTACATCTATGCTACTTGTTTTGAATAAGATATGAACCAGTATGTAGATAGATTATAAAGGTCGTACTGAATTATGAATATGAATACCTTAGTTGAGAAATTATCAAGTATAATATGCAGATAAGCCTGAGGTATGGTTCCAAGAGCTTTTTTCTCTTTAATTTCATGTCTTGTAACCTTCAAGAAATAATAAATTAACATACAATCTCCTAAATTATACATACAGTTAACACTAAGATCGACACTTACCACATTGGCTAAACTAAAACATGCAGTTGGGCCAAATGGTAGATGGTAGACAGTTAAACGAGCAGGCACGCCACGATGTTCATGAACTAAGATTACATCTGTATAGCCGTGTGACCTGCAAGCATCTATAATCTCTGAAATAACCTGAAATAAGAGAACAAACCACCAAATAATCAAGTGTTCATGATAAAAGGAGAAAATAATGGTTAAGGCTCCAACCTGACGACCATAGTTTATTCTTTGAGCATTGGGAAAGACAATACTCAACTCCTACACAAAATTTAAGATAATGATATTCAGTAAGTTGTGGGTATAGCACCAAAGAATCTGAAAAATATATGGCTTAAATAAAATATTTGAAAGCATATCTAGAAATTGTGTTACCTCGAATGCCAATTCACACGGGAAAATGACCATGATAGCTAAAGGAGCATCAGATAACTTTTTGGCAAAAACATGTGCTCTAGCTACCACCAACATCTGGCGAGACAACTACCAAATCATCGGAACAAATAGTCTTGCTGGCAAAGTAATCGAGAATAATAGGCTGGTGGTGGCACAAAACAACAAATGATTAATCAACAAAATAAATTATATTGAAATTCTCGAGGTTAGAATAATTAACCACAAATGAAAAATGTGTCAGAAATATGTCACTAGAACATTGTCATTTCCATTCAGAATTAAGATGCCTCGATGGAATAAAGTAACAAATTATTAACTTACTATAAATTATTACAAATATACAGCACACTCATAGTATGTTTGTTTATGTTTAGCAGATCCCATAATTTTATTCTTCAAAAGTATTATATGCTAATGACAACCTATGTACCTGTCCATACACATGATCAACTGGAATATCAAAGTAGCCCATAGACTGCCCAGAGTGGAGGTCACATGCAAGAACACGATTTGTACCTGCTTCTGTAATTAAATTTGCTACAAGCTTAGCAGCAATTGATTCACGCCCTTGAGTCTGAAACAATAAAATTCATAAAAATGTTCAATAGAATTGTACAAGTAATGCTAGGTAACATTTGTATAGCTAAATATATATGACTTCAGAAACTGTACTGGTGAAGATGCGTGTAGAAAATGATTGGTCTAATGACTTGGACATTGTCATCTTTACATCCAAATTATGATGATAATCAGATACAGAGAAATGTCAATATAAACAAAGCCGACAAACAAATCTTTCTATCAGCTCTAGCATATCCAAAATACGGAATGACGGCAATAATATTCTTGGCTGAAGCTCTCCTACATGCATCAATCATTACGAGAAGCTCCATAAGATTCTCATTTGCAGGAGGACCTGGTATGTACCCAACATGGGTGCACTGTAAAAGAATGGGATACCAGTGCTTCAGACATACTATATCACTATGTATTTGAAGAAATATCTCAGCTATATCATTTGAAATGTGATATGTAGATAAAATATGTTGAAAATTATAAAGATTAAACATATACAATGAATAACACTACATTGATTCACTAACAAATTATTATATGGAATGGATGCTATTTATATTCATGCCACGTTGTTCAGTATTAGCAACACCGTGAATCTAAAAAGTTGATTAAATATTAGAATGGTCAGGTCAACAAATGCACAGTGCATCTTATATAAGGCACATTAAGTAGATACCTGACTCAAAGTTTGTGGGTTAGAGAGCATACTTTGCATCATTTGTGAGATAGATGGATATTTAATTAATTAGGCTAATAAAGCAGGATCTGGCATAGCACTACAACCCAACATGCCTTCAAGGCCAATAAAACCAAGACCTCCAAAGCCAATAGGGGCTTGTTGCCTAGCATCCACGCCAGTAGGTACCACTGCCACCCAACATGCTCTTGCATTTGTGGGTTGTTCGTTATAATATTTTGCGTTATACTCATGTTGGAAGGAGAAAAGCTACAAACCAAATGGATAATAGGATCTTCCTCCAAACCTATAATAAATTACACATGCAGATATTTAAAAGAGTTCTAAATAGTTAACAAAATATAAAGAATAAACATGCCATAATCAAGGATTGTGAATATTATAAAAGAATCACCTATACAGTTCTATTATATTACATCATAACAACCCAGAGACAGAGAAACAATACACAAAATAGCTGCAGGGTATAAAAATATACGATGAATCGGAGATTCTGACACCTCTTCCTTTACCATGTCATCTACATCGACCACGAATAATCATCTTTTAAGGATTCACCAACAGATTATCCCAATTAAAAGAATACCTCTGTTTCCCACCTTAAACTATCAAACGAGAGGGATACCTTTTAGTTGTATCAACTTGCTTTATAGCTAATAAGATAAAATTAATACAAAACACAAAAAACTAAAGAAGTATGAAACAATAAAGTAGCTAACCTTAGTTCAACATAAAAGCTTTGACAAACACATTCAACGTCATTCCTTCAGTAAAGCAAGAAACACTGAATAAAGACCTCGTTGATTAAGTACCAAAAACCTAGATTCAAAACAACATCAAAAATATAGATTCGAAAATAATTAAAAAAAAACTTGATTCAACGAGCACCTCACCTAGATTTGAACCATAAGCTTTCTTCAGACCTTCTCTTAGCTATAAAATCTCTTGTTTCCTCCCCTTTAACTAAAAATCAAAACATGATTTTGAAGAATCAGATCACAATTGGAGATGAGTATTGAATGATGATAAAATTTTAGGGCTTACGATAATCCTAAGGATTTCGTGAGAGAAAGATTAAAATCGTGAACGAAACCAAAGTTCTGAAGAGGAGAATGGTGCAAATAAAGATGAAGATGCGGCAGTGACACTAGGATTTTGAAGCAAGAAATTCAAACATGTAATCGGTGTTTCCTTGAGAGAGTTGAAGTGGGAGGGTTTCATGCTCTCAAACATGAGGATAATTTGTTTTTGGCTCTGGAATAGAGAACGAATTGAAAATAAAAGTTTATTCCAAAATACAGGGCGGTTCAATTTAACCGTCATAAAATTTTTAATGGGTATAATTTTGTAAGATCTATTCAATTGTGTTAAAAATATTGAGGCAGTTGAGTTTAACTGTCGCGACAACTGTCACAATTAGAGAATTAGGACGGTTTTTAGACAAGGGTCACTATTTATGTGTCGCAAAATGAATAATTTCTTGTAGTGAAACCGGATTGTAGAACTGAACGAGTACATCCATGATTCCCTCAATCACATGGACTCTTAGCAGAGGTAGCAGACCTCCTTACTTGGCTCTGAAGGCCTCCTGGTTTGTGATCATCCTCGCCAAACCTTTCAGATCCTCTAGTTTTGGAGCCTTGAAGGTATACTTGTGAGTTCTCCTTCTACCGAAATCCATTAGCGTAATCCTTTTCTCTGATATTTGCAATCACAGTCTTAGTTTAATTTGAAAAACAGAGAGACTAGAAGAGAAATTTTTTTGAATGTTTTAATGTTTTTTAAATGAATGTATGAATGCAGCACACAAAAACATAGAAAAAACATGGGGTCAAAGGGTCGTTGTCATGAAGTCAAGGCTCTACCCATCCCCAAAGGTTTATACTAGGGTGATTTTTGTACCTGTACTCATTATCATTAGCTCCTCCCAGGAAGGCAGACAGCAAGCGGATCGCCAGCGAGTTGTGTGCAATCTTAGAGTAAGTGCTATTCACCGAGAATAGATCACCAGCCTCAAATGAGGGTAGTATCGCGTGACAACTATTTCTGATAGTTTCCGCACTACAAGAGGATTGGCTCCTCAGCTTCTCAGACTCCAACAATCGACCCAATGCCTATGAGAGGGAAATGGTTACATTGGGAAGCCTCCACTGAGGTTGATGGTCGACCTCGTCGCCATCACTTATCTTAAGTGTATACTCAATCTCACCACATGCGACATCACACGCATTCCCAGTAGCAAAAAAATAAACACATATTCAATTAGGAAAAGCAGTATATATATTTGTCCTAATGTCCTAGACTTTAAAGCTATGAATCCTATGTTCCTGACAGAAATGGCTTCCCGGCTGAGTCACCATTCTGTGGTTTCTACACAAGAAAAGAAGTCAAGACAGCCCCACGGTGGGCGCCATTTTTCTGTAGCGAGCGATTTTGGACGTGGTTCTTAAGCACTGTCGCTCTTTTGGGGTACTACAGGTCGATTCATTTTTTATCCTATTAAAGCTGACTAAGGAAGGGAAATAGATGTCTCCAATTAACCCTGCTTGCATAACGAGTTTAAACAGCGGTCTGTTAGGTTACGGATGCTATGTGGTCGTGGGGCCTTTCTTTATGTTATTTTGACAGAATGATGGTTTCTGGCGGGGAACAAGGACTAGGATGTTTAGGACTGATGCTTTTTGATAGATATGTGAGAGTATGGGATTTGGGTTTTTGTTTAGTGTGCTCGCTAAGATCTTTTCTTTCGATCTTATGCCTACGTATTCCCGTTTACCGAAACAGGGAAATCAGAGCGTTCGTAGGTCCTCCTATTCTATGGGAGGAAAATGGTGTTTTGGTGTCTTGTTCAAAGCCCAAGATGTGAAGCGAAAGGTTGTTTGTATCTTGTTCAAAGCCCAAGATGTGAAGCGAAAAGTCTCGACTTTAGAGGGAATTTGTCATCTCTAAAGGAGGGTTTGTCTGTTTATAAAGGAGAATTACTTTAACCGGGATATATGAATCCGGCAATTCCATAATTTCCTAAGAAGGGCCTTTAACCTGAAGGAGAAGACTTTAACTCAGTATAGAGCAATGCCATCTTTCCTTAGGAATTTCTCATGCTAAAAGAGGGACAGTGGCGTGGATGTAAATAATCCAGAGGCTTGCCGCTTACAGCGATTAGATGAAGAGGAAGGAGTTGTTGATGTTTGTGTACTGTGAACGCGGCACAGGTTTGATGCTAAAAGGTTGATTGGATCAACCAGTGGTTTTCTTATACAAAGCCTAAGAGGAGGCTAGAGGCCCAACAAGAGGGAGTTTTTATGTGTTTCTCGTACGAAGCCCGAGAGAGATGCTAAAAGGGTTGACTCATCAAGAGAATCTTTTATACTCAATAAGAGAGTGTTTTTGTATCTCGTACGATGCCCGAGATGGAGGCTAAACTTTATTTGGCTCAATAAGAACCTTTTTGTATCTCATACGAAGCCCGAGATGGAGGCTAAAGATTTGTTTGACCCAACGAGGGAGTCTTTTGGTGTGTCTCATACAAAGCCTGGGAGAGAGGATAAAAGTTGTTTGACTCAACGAAGGAGTCTTTGTATCTCGTACGAAGCCCGAGATGGAGGCGAAAAAGTTTGCTCCGCTGGGGAGAATCATTTGTACAAAGCCCAAAAGGAGGCTATGGTAACTGTTTCAGTTGAGTGACAGGTCCAATATACTGATTAAGAGAAAATCAGTTCTTATATGAATAACACTGTACTCATGGATTTGATCTGAGGGTTGGGATTGTTCCCTGTTCTCTAAGGAAACGGGAAATCCAAAGGGTATTGAGACTGTCCGAGTCCACGGGTTTTATTTCTATTTTGGAAAGGGGGCTTGAGAATATCTTTGAGACTCAAGGAAAATAGACTGTCCAAGTCTAGAGTTTTATCTTTTGTACTATGCTTTGAGAAACAATAGTAGACTCTTGAAAGGACTATTCTATGAAGATGACTAAGTTCTGTTCCTATACCTCTAGGAGGTCGTCGGGACAATTTGTATGAAGCCCAAGAGGAGGCTGGAAACTTTTAAGAAGCCGATAGGTCCTTGTATGAAGCCCAAGAGGAGACTATAATTCCCGGAGGAAGAGATCATTATACGAAGCCTAAGAGGAGGCTGTGAATACTTCTAAGAAGCCGACGGGTCCTTGTACTAAGCCCAAGAGAAGGCGGGGTTGCTTTTAGGAAGCCTGTGGGTCCTTGTACAATGCCCAAGAGGAGGCCGATGCTTTTAAGAAGCATGTGGGTCCCCAAACTCCGAAAAATTCAAGGCAAGCTATTCATAAGGAATATATCAAGTCAGGAAAGTTCGAGAATTTGGAAGAAACTCAAAGATGCCATTCACAGAGAATACATTCATCTCTGGGAGTAGAGTTTCTTGACAATTCCTAATGAGGATAGCCGAAGAGAAGACTGTATCTGGTGATCCTATTGGGGATCTAGTTGTCTATTTCTACGAATAAACGAAACGGCTTTTCCTAGTACTAGACGTAGTTGCCGGGGAAACTCTAAATATCTATACTATTATTACACAGTTGATATGAGTTTATGAAAGAAGACTTATAGCGAAACTGCCCCACAATATAGTTATATGTATATGAAAGCGGTAAATGAAAGCGTATAAACACTTACTCGGTTGTAGAGCTTCCATGTTGTTTGGTTAGTTGTTCAACAAAGAAAGATTGAAAACAACAGTATATTCAAAATCAAAGGAGAAAGTGCTTTGAAAAAGAAAGTTTTGGGGCTTACAACTCAAGGAGAGGCCTAGAAAGTTTCAAAGAAAAAGAGTGGGGCTTATAACGGGAGGGTAGGCCCAGATGATTTTTCGTTTAAAATGGCGATCGCGCCGAGGTTTTCTTTTAACACAAGGGGACTTATACAATAAGTGAGGCCCAAAATGGTTTTGGTTAAAAGGGGGATTGGATCTTACACTCTAATAGAGGCCCAAAAGTTTTGAATGGGTCTTATAGCTCAAGGAGAGGCCCAGTTTGGTTTTTCAACGGACGATGATCGCGTCGAACTTTTTGAAATACAACGGGACTTATACAATAAGTGAGGCCCAAAATTAGGTTGTATTTACAAAGGGTTGGGTCTTACACTCTATTTAAAGGCCCAAAAAGTTATAAGAAAAGAAATGGGTCTTACTACACGAGGGTAGGCCCAGATGTTTTAAACGGACGACGGTCGTACCGTTTACTTGTACAGAGGGACTTATACCGTAAGTGAGGCCCAAGAAGTTTTTTTACAGGGGGGGGGGGGTCTTAAACTCTCTCAAGAGGCCCAAAAAGTTTGGAAAAACATTTATGAGGGTTAAATTAATCCAAAACCCTAATTTGTTTTCAAAAGTGTTTTTTAATTGAATAAAAATTCAATTAAAATGATCAAAATTGTTTAATATGTGGAAAACAAATTGTGACCTTGGATTAATGCTTCAAAAATTAAGTATTGACCTACAAAACAATTAGAAAGCATTAAAAGTTGCAAAATCAAGGTGGAAAAAATATTTTAAATGTAAAAAACAATTAAAACATTAATTCTTTGCAAAAATATCAATTATACAAAATAAATAATATTTTTGGGATTTTTTGGTAAAATAAAATATTTTAACATTTTTTTGAATTATTAAAAAAAGAATCAACTCAAAATCATTAAAATTCAGAGAGAAATTAATTTTTGAATCAATTAAACAAAATCACAAAATTCAAATATTCAAATTTCTGAAAATGGCGCCAAGAACACACCAAGAACACGCGCGTTTTCAGTTTTGCCCAGATTTACATTTTCCGTCCAATCTCACTGAATACGTAATCATATCATGCAATCCACATACCAATCAACTCGTTTCAACCTCACGATCATGTCTATAGCATTTAATTTCATTTAAATTAAACATAAAACACAAAATCATGAAGAATCCTCAAGAACCCTAATTTCTGCATGAAGGCTAGGATTTTTGATACACGATTCAAACAATGCAATTAATTGAGGGAAAACATTCCATGCATGATTATGAACATATGGCCAAATTATTGTGCAGCAAAAATTGCATGGATCATAGAGTTAGAAGAGCTCATGCTTACCACTTGCAGCTGGTGATCGTGATTTGTATTGGAGGTGTTACAGTTGTGTTGTGATGATTTGAACAGCTTCCCTAGGTGCTATGGAGTGTGTTTGAATGATTGGACTTGATTGAAATTGGTTGGATCACTTCATGGCATCTCAACTCCAACTTGGTTAAAACCTTGAGCAATTGACTGGTGATTCTGAGAAATCAGTGTTCCGGTTGTTGTTTAAGTGTTTGATCAGCTCATATGTGATGTATATGAGGTATGTGTGTGATTGGTTTGATTGGAAAAGCCCCCAAACTCAAAACCCGATAGCTACCTTGCTAAGAAAGGCATTTTTGCCAAGAGAAAGAGATTTTGAGAAAGGCAAGTGTTGTAGGCCTTTGGTGTACTTAAACTGACCACAATTGAGCTCTATTTATAGTAGAGCAAGTTTGTTTTGCAAGGAATAGTGAATGGCAACTGCTGAGTAGGTTTGGCCAATGTTGGCAAATGAAAATCCAAGTCTCCTCTAGCCATTGACTAGAGGTTAGGGCACAGAGCTTTGGTTCCCTTGGTCTTGGATAAGTCTTGACTGATTTTAGATGAGAATGGCTCAGTCCATGCCACCTTGATGCTTCCATTGAATGCTTCAATCCAAATTTGGAGTCTTGTCCCTATTTTGGCCATTCTAGGTTCAACATGCTATTTCTTGTTCCATGGACTTTGGAGGCTTGGCTCAGTGTTTGTCCCCTTTAGATTCAATCCTCAGATGTGTCCAAGTGGATAGGAGCATTTGAATTTGGCTGATTTTGGCAAATCGAGCAAAAATGCAAATTCAGCCTTGCCTTTGACAGATTTCAGCAAGGCAACTTGCCAATGTCATATCTCATGGTGTAAGTTGAATTTGGTAATGTTCTTGACCATTTTGGAAAGCCCTTACATGATACAACAACTGTTTGAACATGTTTGGTTTTGATCTCTTTTGAATCCAAGTGAAAAATCCTCCTACATTTGGCAAAAAGTGAGGTCAAATCTGACTTAGTGAAATTTTCACTAAGTGTTGGAACAAAGTGACTTTTCTTGATTTTGATCACTCCATAACTCAAAATCCATGAGGAATTTGGACATAGGTCACTATGAAGTCTTTGTAGAGGGTAATGAGGTCTACAAATCAAGCTTTGAATGGGGAACAATGGCCTTATGGTTTAGGAGTTATGGTCCTCCAAAGTTGGTGCATTAGTGGCACTTTTTCCATAACTTAGAAATTTTTCTAAGTTTTATGGTTACCCCTTTTACAAGTTATCCCAATTTCTTTGATTTTTCTTGATGAATGATGATTCAAATCATACATTAACATCATTTTAGGGCTAAAAATCCATTTTGGTGAAAAATCTCAAAAAGTCAAAGTTGACTTTTGTGCACAGTTGACTTTTTATCAGATGAATTCCAAACTGTGAAATTCTTCAGGAAATCATGTCCTTGACCTAAATCAAACTTGATGGACATGTTCCATGGGTGTCATAGGATGTATTGAATCATGTCCTAGGGTTTGGGAGCATGTCCTGGTCAAAAGTCAAAGTTACAGTTGACTTTTCTCGCAAAACCCTAACTGTGGTTCAGATGAAATTGAAACTTGTTGCTCAAGCTTCTTGGATCAATCCATTGTTACAAATGGATCAATATGGTATATTAGAGACCCCCAAATCATGTCTTGAGGTCTTGGTTCATGATTTGTCCCAAAAGTCAACTTAGGGGTGAATTAGGTCAAGAAACCCTAATTCCTGATTTTTGTTGAATGCATCCCTTGAAGCAAAATTGACTTGATGATTGGGTCCATGAGGTTCCATGGAGTATATTAGGTTATGTTTTGGATCATTGGCTTGTGCCCAGAGGAAAATTTCCAACTGGAGGCCCTGGTCGACCAAAACCCTAATTTGGTGACACTGTCGATCTTGAAGCTTGATCCACCTAAAAGGGAGCAGTCTTGTGCTTAATCCTTGAAGTGGGAGTCCTCTTGATCCTTTGAGGATGTTTGAGAGGTTAGACAAGTTGAAGATCATGTCATTTCTTGATTGATCCTTTGTCTAAGAGCTCATAGAAGGCTTGAAACCCTAATTTGATTGCAGTGAATGCTCACCCATCTTTGGGGAGACTGATGAGGCATAAAGGCACATCCATATTGTGATGATGATTTGCACAATGATGGGGAATCTAAGTGGTCAAAATTTGGGGTATGACACCATGGAGTAGTTATCCCATCTGTTGCTTTGCCATGCACTAGACGTACTGATGTACGTGTACAGAGGAACTGGACCTATGAGATGATCCACCTGTTACGGGTCCACTGCCTCGTAATGTTCCTACTGAGGACGGGAACGAGACTGATGACGAATATGACCAGCAAGAGCAGTCTCCAGATCATCATATGTCACCCCACCATGTATCACCTGCACCCACTGCACCGTCCTCTTCTCACCCTTCTGCAGGTACAACTCCTGATTTCTATATTACTGAGCAGATGTGGTGCGACTAGCTGGCCAGAGAAGAAAGGCGTGATGGCTTGCTTGCTGCCATCCAGCAGTAACTGACCGACAACATGAGATTCATGCAAGAGTCACAGCAGCAGACAAACAACTCCATTCAAAGTATCATGCAATCTCAGGGTGCTTTGACCACCAGATTCGACGAGTTCGCAGCTTCTCAGAGCAATCGTCGCTGCAACAGATCTCGTCACCCTAGGCGCTCACCGCACGGTGGCGACAATACCAGTAGCATGCCATAGGACTTCCAGGTTACTCTTTCCCTATCTTATTTCGAAACATTGGGGACAATGTTCAATTTAAGTGTGGGAGGAGACTTTATCTGTTTTACTTGCATTTTCTTTCCTTTTACTTTTTTATTGCTTTCTAGTTTAGTTATCTTGTTTTTAGTTTGTTTTTTAGAATATGCATGTGCTTGACGAGTCATCTGTGTAGTGTATCCCAATTTCCCCATTTCCTTAGCCTTACCAAAAAAATTTTTGACAAAAGAAAGTATATTGTTCTGAAAATTTGGGCTTTGAGACAGGTTTGAGTTAGGATGCGGATGACTTGGGAAAACTTTTTGAAACATCGGTATCATTTTAACACCATAAGCTTCGTGATTATAGGAATCGACCCCGATACCCCATATACCATGGCCTTAATTATCTTTTTGAGTAGGTCCTTAGTAGTTTATCCTAGCAGTCAGCTCCGGCCTAACCATGCTCTACGTAGGGGACCGATGAATATAAGTGAATGATCTGTATGCTGTGCTTCATAAAACAGTCGCAAAAAAAAATAATATATATATATATATATATATATAAAATAAAAAAGGAGAATAAAATTTGCCCATTGTTGGTTGGTTCAAACGTATCTGGTGCTGGACTTGGTAGGGCGGGTTACGATCCGATCCCCCACAACTACAATTGGGTCAATAAAATGGGTTACACCAGTTAGTGTACCAGAGCCCCATGCTTGAGATCAGAATCACTAACCGGTCACTATACTATGAGTATGTACAGATAACGGGCTTAATGTGATTGCACTAGAATGAAGAGGACCCAAAAAGAGATGCAAAAGGGTAGGCCTAGGTACAGTGGGGTAGTATGGATTGGTTTGTACAGGAACGAAGTTTATGTCCGTGTCTGCGGAAAAGTGTCATTACGATATCCTTGGTTCACTTAGTTAGTACCTATCACTTTATCCTAGTTTGAACTTAGAAGCCCTTTTAGCCCAAATCATTCGTTAATACCACCTTTTTCTGTCATGAGCTATAAAGTATTTTGCTTGAGGACAAGCAAAGGTCTAAGTGTGGGAGAATTTGATAACACTGAATCACACTGCGTATTTGACTCGGATTGCACATGTTTCTTAGGATTTTATTACCATTTTCTTGTGTTATGCTTGTGTTTTGTTTTGTTTTCAGGTTCTTTGTATTTCCAAAGCTCCTTGTGAAGAAATGAAGAAAAACGAGCAAGAAAACCAGTTTTTGAGGAAATTGTACACACGGCATCCACCATGGCGGGCGCCATAGGGTAGGCCATGACTTGGATAAGAGTCAACTTCTATCAACTGCCATGATATCCATTTCTTTCTCCCTTGGTTCACATGGCGGGCGCCATGAGGGGGTGGCGGGCGCCACCTGTGTCGTTTGATTTTCCTCCCAAAAGAAGTTGGGGGGCACTTTTGTCCTTCCATGTTATTTTCCTAGGCTATAAATAGACGAGTTTTGAATCCTTTTGGGGCATCCAAGCTTAGTTACAGAACTCAAGCCATATATTTCAGTATTTTAAAGTGATAAACTCTTCACATCAGGGAGTTATCACACTGTTTGATCGAGTTTGTAATCGAGTTTGGAGCACTCTGGTAGAAGTTAATCATGCCGCCATTTTCATTTCCAGTCATTTATTTCCAGTTGTGCCAGATTTAAAGCCTCCGATTTGGAGCAGGTTTCATTTACAAGTTCAGCATTTACTTTCTTTATTTCTCGCACTCGCTTTACTTTCGTTATTTCTCGCACTCGCTTTACTTTCTTTATTTCTCGCACTCGCTTTACTTTCTTTATTTCTCGCACTCGCTTTACTTTCTTTATTTCTCGCACTCGCTTTACTTTCTTTATTTCTCGCACTCGCTTTACTTTAACATGATCTATTTCAACGTGTCTATTTACATTTCCATGTCCGGCTAAATCTTAAAGGTTAGAATGTAAGGATCATAGTTAAAGTAATATTCCATACAATGTGTCGATAGAAATTCTTAGGGGTTATTTTGATTTTTGACACAAGTTTTCTGTACTTTATTTCTGTTGAGTAAGATCGAAAGTCGTCCAACCTTTGGTTAAACTTGGTTAGTCTTAACTGTTCAAAGGAAGCAAAAGTGCGTTGTCTAGTTAAGTAGGAGTTTTTAATACTTTAGAAAAACAATTTTAAAACTATTTTCGGACGCGTTTATGGGTTTAAAGTCCGGTTCGCATGAACCTCTTTTTGTTAAAAGTTCCAAGTCAAAATACTTTTCAATTGAGTCAAGAAACTATATTTCTTAAAAATAGGTTTATTACTTTAACGCAATGTGCGCCTTTTTATAAGTGACAATAAGAGGGTTCGATTAAGGAATAAACTCGGTTCTGATTACGCGAAAGCGACAGTTCCCGTTAAATTAGTTCTTTTCATAAGTAGAAAACATTACCCCATAAGTAGTTCTATTTACAAGCATTTGGAATATTATCTGACTGTGTGAATTACATTCAAGCCTGTTGTTTATTGAATTTTATATCTTCCTACTTTACTCTGCTTTTACTGTGCACTCACGAACTCCCGATTGATTTGCCTTAGATAAACATCGTAACGATAAAAATCGATAGATTGACGTTTGGTCTCTGTGGGATCGATAATCTTTTATATTACTCTGACGTGATTCGAATACTTACGAAAACACCGCATCAATTGGTTTCAACTTCTGGAAGACCGTGTCTAAACAAGGTTGGAATGACTACTTTGAGATGCTATGTGGTTTCACTTATCCAAGTCTTGTCAAAGAGTTTTGGATCAATGCCTCGATTGTTGAGATGAATTTTGAGTATGTTATTCTGTCTAGAGTAATTGGTGTTTCTATTAAAGTAACCTCTAAAGTGATTGCAAATGTGATCAATTGTGAGGATATTGGAGAAATGCCAGGAACTCTTGTTTGAAAACACTATCTTCCTTCGTGGAATATCTTTGTATACCCATATAATACATCAAAGGTCTCAAATATTCTTCCTGATGTTGTTGTTTGGAATCAGATTCTGAATTCAAACTTACTTCCTAAGGATAAGGATTTAGACCAAGTGGACCCTATTGAAAAAGATCTTTTTCTACTTCTTTATTCAGATTTGAAGATTTATCTTCCTCAAGTTATGTTTGATCATCTGAAGAGGTCTCTTTATTCTTTTTAAAAAGGAAAGATCTTCTTCATTCCTTATTGACGAGTTATTTATGAAATACTTGTTTAGCAAGGGGTTAATATAAGTTCTGAGGCTAGTTCTTCCAAGATTTGGAGAGACGAGTTTGAAGCTATCTATGAAAGATTCTGATGTTAGATTTCTGCATAGTTATGCTTTGTATATTGTTGAAATATTTGTATTAAGCATCTTATTAATAAATTCAGAGTTTATTCATGCTTGTGTTCAGTTTTAACTGGTTAATATTTATTCTTGTTGTTTAATGAGAATTTGAAATAGATAAAAGAACTCAAATGTTTACAACTTATTTTATTAATAAAAAGGAAGGTATTACAAGACAATTAGATTTTCTAGTCTAATGGATGTGTCCTAAGGAATTCCCTAAGATCATCTGACATGTCTAGATTATCTAAGAAATCTTGCCATTCTTCCTTAGCAAACTCCAAAGCCTCCTTTCTCAGTTTGTTTCTGCGTCTAGATCCAGAAGATCTTCTTCTTCTATGAGTCTTCACAACGGATGTTGAAGAGGAGAACACTTCTAAAGCTATCTGCTTTCTTGTAGATTTGTCAGCTGCTGCCTTGCTTTGATTTGCTTGAGTTGTTGCATTCAGTAGTGCTGCCTTCCAAGAATCTCTCTTTGGAACCCAGATTTTCTTTTGCTTATACATCTTGGTGTTTTAGGGATTAAGTGATGATGGAAGAAAGCTTACTAGAGTCCTTTTATAGATGTGTTACATACATTGTCTTGAGTTTAATATTATTTAAGTATTGATTAAATCTTATCAGTATTATAATAATGACTCTTGGAAATGTGATCTAGCAGTCTAACCTATTAAGATTATCTGAATACCTATGAGTTTATGTTTGATCTATTTTAAATGTCGTTTCTGTGTCATTTTCACTTTGTTAACGTACCTTTAGAAAATATAAATAAATTACTGGAATGTAATTGCATGCTAAAGTAGTATTGGTCAGAAAAACTATTTCATTAATATTAAATTGATGGATTACAAAAAAATTAAAAAAAAGGGAAACAGGGTGATTCTAGAAGAGATCGCTAGCTAATGCATATCGTGCCCAGTGGCGTCCACTGTTGCTATAGTCCACCTCTTCGTCTTCAGAATCAATCACTTCTTTCTATTCTATGACAGGAAGAGAGCGGTATAACTGCTTGTTAACCCTCCTTTTCTTCTTCTTTGACCTCTTCATGCTTTTTCTCTATGGCTTCAAAGCAGCTACTGCTGAACCTCCTTCTGAGGGTCGTTTAGGTACTGCTGAAGTTTCCTCTTCTGTAGAAAGTATTACTAAGGGAAGAGGATCAGTTTTAGAGGACTCAGAAGCAGCTCGCCTCTGAGGGGATTGGATTGCAAAACTTGTAGAGCTCTCGGTTGCGTCTGTTACGACAGATGTATTATGACTCTCAGTTGATGATTCCATATCTCTAGGTTGGTGATTGATGAAAATGACTTAGGAGTTGAATGCTTTTATAATGGATTCTGTAGATACCAAGAGTCTCTAATTAATCCTTGTTTAATTCTTGGAATAGTAACGACCACTAAGACTTCAAAGCATGCACTTTACAAACCTTAATGACTCTTATTACTTGATTATTCTTCCTCTTTAGAAACGGATCTTGTAATGATGATCTGAGTTATATTTATTAGTGATATTATTTCTCTTTCCTTTATTTTCCTTTTATTATTTTTGATGTGACAAAAGGGGGAGAAATAATAGTAAGTATTTAAGTGGAAACTGAACCGATTGAATACATGTCTTGTACATATTGGTCATTTATTTTCTTGTCATTTGTTTTCTGTTTTTATGGTTACCTTTCCTAGGGTGTATTTTTAACTTTCTTGTACATAGGTCTAAGGAAAAGCTTACAAACCTCAAACTTAGCCAATCAGACCCAGAAGGAGCTCGCAAACCTCATATTTTGATGTTGCCAAAGAAAGTAAAAAAGGGCAACATATTTGAACTCTCTTGTACCTAGTGTTAAGTAAGAGCTTACAAACCTATGACTTAGCCTATTAGACTCAGAAGGAGCTTACAAACCTCGTATTATGATGTTGCCAAAGGAAGTTAAAATGTTGTTATTTTGGTTTTCTTAAATATGGAACTAAGAGGGAGCTTACAAATCTGAACCTTGGGACTGTTTGACTCAGGGGGAGCTTACAAACCTCAGACCCTGATGTTACTTGATGCGTCTGCAAGTGCACGAAAATATCAAAGTAATATAAATGATTGTCGAACGCATAGAGACTAATGTCAACCTACAGTTATCTATTGCTGCGATGTAAAGGTAAGGAGAGCAAGTGCACGGATTACTTGGTTTAAACGAAACTAAAATGAAAACTAAAATGAAACTTAGAAAATGTATCAATAAGGAGAGGCCGGAATATGGATTTCGTGTTCCTAAAGGACTCTATATATTTTAGGCACTAATTATAATTAAACTACGTTCCGTTGAAAATATCAATTTAAAGACTTCGTCTCACACTCTCGCGCTATTGACTAAAGCCACAATCCCAAACCATGAGATTCTTCTCTTGCTCGCCCATTTTAATTAGAAAGCGTATTTTGAAAATCAATTAGATCTTAATCGATATCTAAAGCGCTCTCGCTGTTTTTAGGATTGATGCCTAGTTTCCACAATCCGATTCAATCCTCACACTCTCGCGCTATCGGCTCGAACCTTAATATGCTTTTCACTCTCGTGACAAAATATTAAGACTTACAATTACAAAATAAAACCAAATCAGAATTTATTTAATATTCCGCGCCTATTATTTTCTTCTGAGTCCCGTCGGTAACGACGGTCCTCATACACCAGACTCAGACAAGTTTAGCCAGACATTATTTCGAATAAAAACAACATAAATGCAGTATTTAAATTAAGGGACAGCATGACATAAAGTAGAGAAGTGCAATACAAAAATAATTAAATTAAAGCAATTAAAATCCTGAAAAGTAGAAGTAAAAGCAGAACTTGAAGAAATAAAAAAAAATTGATTAATACCGATAAGCTTATTGTTGATCCAAGAGTACAAGAAACAAACATCAAAAGAATTTGTGACAATCTCTCGATGTGAGTGATTGTCACTTTTACAAGTATTTTACTCCCTAAATCAAGAAAGCAAATTCGACAAAGCTTCCGCACAACTTTGATGCCCAAATTTGTCAAGAGAACTCCCATATATAGAGGTCCCAAGTGCTTGATAACTCCCTCAAACGTGCAGGGAAGTTGAGAAGATGTGGGGAAGTGGAGGAAAAACAGTTACATTGGACTTCCACATTTTCTGCTACTGCATGATAATGGCGACCGCCATTAGGCTAATGGCGAATGCCATTAGCTTTAATTTGTTGATGACGTGGATTGGGTACATGTCGACCGCCATTAGGGTCATAGTGAACGCCATTAGGCTCATGGCGACAGCCGTGTACCAGAAAATAGCAAATTATGCACTTTTACTTCATTTCTTTGTTCTTTTCCCAGTTTTTTTGCATGGACGCTCTTATTCTACAAATACCTGAAACACAAACATAATACGACATAAGAATACGAAAAACAAGTAAAACGACATTAAATTGCATGTGAATCGAGTCAAAATATACGATACATTTTCGCGTTATCAACACCCACACATTTAAACCATTGCTTGTCCTCAAGCAATCAACCAACACAGTAAAAAGAAAATACACATGGTTTGAAACAATGACACATTGAGACTCTAATTATACGTCGCTGCTATGCTAATGTTAGATCGATATGTACTAAATATCAATACCAAGGATACCATCACAACACAGTTTCAAAAACTCCATCCTTATGCAAACCAAGCCGAATCATGCCATTATAACTCAACCTATATCTCTTGCTCTCTTTCACCCCATTTCCTTCTAGTGCAATAACCTTAAGTCCATTATCCATACACATTCATGGTAAGTAAACCTATTAGTGACTATGATCTCATTGTTATTTCATTTATCTCGGCAAATATGCTTAAGCATCAATTGAACTTAAAGAGTTTCCACCGTTGGGCTAAGTGATCGGGTGAGAACCACCTAACTTAGAAGGAACATATCTTATCATTCATTTTTTTCTTCTTAATTTCTCATTTTAAACCAGAGATCATACACTTATTTGCATCGGCTTCTTACTTAGTGTGTGCTTAGGATGGTGCTGACTGACTAAATAAACTACTTAGGGATAACTTTAAAAACTAGGGCTTAAGGTCTCAACATAATGGGTACTCAAATTGATTTTGCATATTTAGGGGGTTTAGGGTGTCAGGACGATATCGATTTTATCGAAACATTCCCAAGTCTCTCTAACACAATCTATAGTAAAAATAACCTATATACTTTAAGAGTATCATGCCATGAATCAAAGGAAAAAAAATTTGTTGGAGGTTAAAGTTTTAAAGTTTTGGGGAAATTGAATAACAAGTGAAAACCACGCATAAAGACTCGATATCACATGCAAAGACTCGGCAAAACATTAAAAACAAATAAAATTCCTAAAAGCATGAAATAAACTAGAAAATGATAAACCTAACTAGAAAGCGGTAAAATCAAAGCGGTAAAGTTCCTAAAAGCATGAAATAAACTAGAAAATAATAAACCTAACTAGAAAGTGGTAAAATCAAAGTGGTAAATTTCCTCCCCCACACTTAAACCAAACATTGTCCTCAATGTTTTCATAAAAGGTGGAAAAAGGAAATATAGAACCTGTATGAATGCTATTGCGTGCCACCACATCCAAATTTACTACGATCCTTCCCTTGTTGTCCACGTCTTCACTGACCACTTCTACTCTGACGTCTGGCATTTTGGGATACCTTTGTTTGTTTGAGCACGTGATGCTTACATATGTTGTATGTAGCCCATCATCTCTTGTTGCTGTTAATACGTGGCATAAGATAGACTATCACCCTCGTCATTATGAGATCTTCGATTTTGCAATTCTTGAACCAGCTCATCATATTCTTCCGCTTCCAGAGAAAGTACCTACAAAAGTGTTAGAAAAATATGGTGCGGTGTGTGCAGGTGGAACCTGACCATGCGAAGAATGGGAAAGGGGTGAGTTACGAACGGGATAGATATGCTCTCTCCTATCATACTCATCATCGGTGTCACCACCAGCAGCGAGATTTGTATGAAAGTCAGTGGGCACCAGCTCATCTCCAAGATTGTCATCCGAGCCATAGAACTAAATCTCCCAAATTTACACATTGGTACGGTTTGGGCATGGTAAAAATAATATTCAGAACAACAACATTATTAATCGTTAAATTTGGAGGGTAGAACCTAGAGGTATTTGGCCTAGAAGTAGCTGAGACGTGACAAGTGGTCCATCTCTTTATTTTCTGCAAATTCAAACAAACAAACAAACATAGAAACTTAAAATAAAAACCTCGTGGGTTGCCTCTCACGCAACGCTTTGTTTAACGTCAGTAGCTCGGCGACTAGGGAGTGCAACCACTCATGTTGGTTCTTTCGAGGATGGTTCCTCGATCAAACATTTAATAATCTTCAGTTTCCATGGCCACTTATCAAGCCATCTCTCATATCCCTCACCTTTTATTTTCTTCCTTATGTGGGGTGGTTCATTCTTTTGAACTTGTGGTGGTGGTTCTGGCTTTATCCAGAGTATCAGCTTTTCAAATTTGGGTTTAGTTATTTCATCCACCACCTCAAAATCTAACCTTCCCCTCTTAACACTAATAATTTCCCTAGTTTCATGGTCCTCTAACTTTCTCCTTTTATGCAGGACCTCAGACAAAGGTGCATTGGTGTGGATATTTTCCAATTCCTCCACATACGTTTTGGATTGAGAGTCTACCTTAGCTTCTACAAACCTTTGCACGAAAGAAATCAGTGGGGTATAGGGAGGAGGAACAACAATATGTTCTTCCTTATCTACCTTTTTTACAACCTCCCTTTCGGGTGGTGTCGGTGGATTCTTCTCAATCTCTACACTTTTCTCACCAGAACTCTCCTCAACTTCATTATCACTCTCCCTAGGATTTTCTATTTGTTCTTCATTACTGGTTGTTACAACATCCACATGTCTCTCAAGGGAGGGTCCTATATGTGTCTATGTAAGCAGGGAGATTCAAGTCTCCAATGCCTCGTTGTGAGTCACGAGGGACTCAGCCACAATGTTCATCTGCCTAAGGTTTTCATTAATTTGGAGATGTTGCTTTCTAAACTCTTCATTTTGGAGAGTTTGTGTCTCCACAAAGTGCTCCATCGTAGATTTTATCCTAGAGTGAGTAAGGGTTGCATTGAAATCATTAATTAGTATTTCGAGTTTGGATTTATGAAAATATTGTGGTTCCTCAAAATACTGGGAGTAATAATCGTAGAGGAAATTTGGGTAAGACTGAGTTAGCGTCACATTGAAATCCTCCATTAATATTTCGAGGTTGGATTTATGGGAATCTTACGACTCCTCAAAATATTGGGAGTAGTAATTATAGAGGAAATCTGGGTGATACATAGTAATTGAGATAAGAGTGCCTTAGTCTATACGGTGCAACAACAGAATCACAATATTGACTGTTGGTCCCCAGAAACGGCGCCAAAAACTTGATGTGCCCGCAATTGCACGGAAATAACGAAGTAATTTAAAAAATTGTTGAACCCATAGAGACCAATGTTAACCTATTGTTATCCAATGTTGTGATTTAAAGCTAAGGCTAATGATTACTTGGATTAAATGGAATTAAAACGAAAACTAAAATGAAACTTAGAAAATGTATCAATAAGGAGAGGCCGGAATATGGATTCCGTGTTCCTAAGGGACTCTGTAGATTTTAGGCTCTAATTATAATTAAACTACATTCCGTAGAAAATATCAATTTAAAGACCCCGTCTCACACTCACGTGCTATTGACTAAAGCCATACTCCCTAACCATAAGATTTTGCTCTCGCTCTCCCATTTTAATTAGAAAGCGTATTTTCAAAATAAATTAGATCTTAATCGATACCTAAAGCGCTCTCGCTGTTTTTAGGATTGATGTCTAGTTTCAACTATTCGGTTTAATCCTCACACTCTCGCGCTATCGGCTCGAACCTTAGTATGCTTTTCACTCTCGTGGCAAAACATTAAGACTTACAATTAGAAACTAAAACCAAAACAGTGCCTATTATTTTCTTCCGAGTTCCGTCGGTAACGACGGACCTCATACGCCAGACTCAGACAAGTTTAGCCAGACATTATTTTGAATAAAAACAACATAAACATAGTATTTAAATCTAGGGACAACATGACATAAAGTAAAGAAGTGCAATATAACAATAATTAAATTAAAGGAATTAAAATTGATGAGTCTAAGCCTTTGAGGTTGACATCTATTTTGGTAAAACTAACTTAATAGAAAGATGTTGGACAAGATGTCCTAACATGTTGAACTGACTGCAGGTTAAGTTGTTAGACAAGATGTCCTATCATGTTTGTTACAGTTTGGAATAACTGCTATCGGATTTCCAGTTTTTATGGGAATGTGAATTTGTCCTAGGTGGCATCCGAGATTGAGGAATTAAGGATTCTGATTCTAAAAGGAATATGTTGTTTCTAAGTATGGAGACACTTTAGGAAACTTATGATTAAAGAAACTATTCTAGAGAAGAATAGGTCACAGATTCTGTGGAGCTGAATTGCCGCGACTCTAAAGCTCAAATCCAGTTCTGTTTAGTGATATAAATAGGATGGATTTAACCCAGAATAGGTATTGAAGATATATAACTATTATTGAGTACTATGGTTTGTACTTTTGTGAGCCTCTCTTGTATTGCGTGAATACCTGAGTTGGACAGTTTTATTGAGTTGTAATTGTTCAGTCACTGTTGTGTTTGAAACGGAATTGAGAAGGGTCTCATACCTAGGAGTGTCTTAGGTAGAAATCTAGCACGGGTAGTTTCTAGGTGACAACTTGTAAATAGTGGAGTTTAGCTTAGAACAAATTCTGCTTAGTGGATTTCATTCCTGGCTTGGTAGCCCCCAGATGTAGGTGTTGTTGATCACCGACCTGGGTTAACAGTTCTTGTGTGTTTGTTTGTTTTCTTATGTTTTTATTCTGTTCCTCATTATCCTTGTGTGAGAAACAGAGATTAAGTGTCACGACATTCTGTCCGACATCTTAGTGATCTGCTTGACCAAAATTTCAATTGGTATCAGAGCAGGCATCCTGCTCTGTATCTGGGTGAGATTTAGGGACGATACTTTCTAGTTTAATGGATATAGAAGGAGGAATTTTAAATTGACTACCCATACTTGATGGTTCCAATTATGAATATTAGAAAGTGCGCATGGTGGCGTTCATCAAGTTCATGGATGGTAAAGCTTGGAAGTCTGTGGTTAAAGGGTGGGATCCACCAAAGACCAAAGACAAGGATGGGAATATGACTGATGAGCTGAAACCTGAGGAAGACTGGGATGATGAAGATGACAAGCTTGCTCAAGGTAATTCCAAAGCCTTGAATGCCTTGTTCAATAGTGTGGACAAGAACATCTTTAGGCTCATCAAGAACTGCACTGTTGCAAAGGATGCCTGGAAATCTTGAAGACTACTCATAAAGGAACCTCTAGAGTTAAATCCTCAAGACTTCAACTTCTTACCTCCAAGTTTGAGAACTTGAGAATGAAGGAGGATGAGAGTATTCAAGAATTTCATATGAATATTGCGGATATTTCCAATACCTCAAGTGATCTTGGAGAAAAGATTCTATAAGCAAAGCTTGTCCAAAAAATTATAAGATCTCTTCCTAAGAAGTTTGACATGAAGGTGACAGCCATTGAAGAGGCTTAAGATATCAATACCTTGAAGGTAGATGAACTCATGGGTTCCATACAAAATTTTGAAATGGCACTGAATGAAAAAATTGAGAAAAAGAAAAGCTTAACCTTGGTGTCTAATTGTGATGAAGGAAAGACAAACTCTAAAGAAGAGATGTCTAAGGTTGTTGTGCTTCTAGGAAAACAATACAGTTAATTGCTGAAGAAGATAGAGGGGGAATCAAGAGCTAATGTAAAGTCTCAGTCATTCGACAACCATAAAAGGAATAACTTTGGAAGAAACTCTAAGTATGAAGGGAAAGATGACAAAGGAAAAAGGATCAAGTGCTTTGAATGTGAGGGATTTGGTCACATAAAATATGAGTGTCCTACCTTTCTCAAGAAAGAAAAGAAAGGCCTCACTACATCTTGGTCTGAAGATGACTCTGCAAGTGATGAAGAATCACTTAAACAGGTGTCTGCTCTTACAGGGGTATTTGACTCTGATATAGAATCAGAAACTAGAAATCTATCATATAATGATCTAATCAAATCCTTCAAGGAGCTTTATAAGAGATGTGTTGAAGTCTGCCAGCTAGGAGAAGATCAACACAAGGTTATTGTGCTTCTTGAGGCTGAAAGATTAAAACATCTTGGTGTCATCTCTAATCTTAAAGAGGAAGTTGTTGTGCTTAACTCCAAACTTGACAATGTAACCAAAAATGTTAGGATGCTCAATAGCAGTTCTAATGTACTAGATGAGATACTACAGGTAGGGAGGAATGCTGGAGATGTCAGAGGACTTGGCTACAATGATCAAGTAATGTTAAGCAAGAAAAGAGATCCAGAATAGAGCCTTAATCAGACCAAAAGAAGACAGAAGATGTCTAACATAATGTCTCAACATCAGTACAGGCATAAAAAACATACCCTAGGTAAAAAGAGACAAGATTGGAAATGTCATTATTGTGGCAAGTATGGTCACATTAAACGTTATTGCTACAAGCTACATGGATATCCTAAGGCTAGTAATGCTGGAAAGAAATGGAGTTCCAAGAATGAGTTTGTGGCCCTAATAGCTTATTCCCTGCAAAAGGGATACACTAAAGAGAAGTGATACTTTGATAGTGGCTGTTCAAGACACATGACTGGTGTCAAGAACTATTTGGTGAATATAGAACCTCATTCCTCCAACTATGTCACCCTTAGAGATGGATCAAAGGGAAATATTAAAGGAGTTGGAAAATTGCATCAAGATGGGAATCCTAGACTTGACAATGTGTTGCTTGTTAAGGGATTAACTGCAAATTTTATTAGCATAAGTCAACTTTGTGATCAAGGTCTAAAAGTCAACTTTACTAAATCTGAATGTTTGGTTGTGGATGATAAAGATAGGATTATCATGAAAGGTGTCAGATCAAAGAATAATTGTTATGTATGGAAGTCTTTGTAGATAGAGTACTCATCAATGTCAAATGAGAAACATCAGAAACATTCCTCAGATCTGAACATGGATGAATTACATATTGGAAGGTTAACCAAGATGACACATAGAAGGTTGCAACATCAGACTATCTCAAGGATTGAGAATCTTCTTCAAAAGGCCTCTATGATTGATGAAATTGCAGGAAATAGATGTTCTTATGTTGTCACAAATGACTCAATCATAGAAACTGAAGAAATAACCACAAAGAATGGTTGCTTTCAGATCACTATAATTAGACTTGTGTTGTTTTGGCTTCATGTCACACTAGATGTCGTGACATCCTTCTGTGACGACTTGAACCTTTCTAGTGGTATAAAAATTCAAGAAAATATTTTGAAGGACAAATTGGGGTTTTACTTGTTGGGAGGCTTAGAAAAATTAATGTGTGGGAACACTATTCAAGGGTATGCATGGTTTCAAAATCAATCATTCCAAATCAACCAAAACCGCTTCCGCGATAGATACCCCCACTCTACACTATTCTTCTCAAACTCCTCCATCTTCCAAATTAAAGAAAAGGCAAATCTTGTTCACTCTACGATGTCACAATAACAATCGCCAACAAGAGAAAACAAGAAGGATACTGTTGCGACATCCGCTACTAGGTCAAAACCTGAGGTGCTTGTAGCGAGATTTTTGTGGTCTTGAAGCACTATCGCTCGGGTACTACAGTTCGATTCATTTTTTATCCTATTGAGATGATTAAGGAATGGAAATAGATGTCTCCAATTAACCCTGCTTGCATACTGAGTTTGAACAGCGGTCTGTTAGGTTACAGATGCTATGTGGATGTGGGGCCCAACTTTGGTTATTTTTCCTAAGAACGCGGTGTCTGGACTATTGGTGAGGTTTTTTATGATGTGTTTAGATTTGATGTTTTTGGGTTGATTGATGGAGGTAATGGATTTTGGGTTTTTGATTAGTATGCTCGCTAAGATTTTTCAATCTTATTCCTACGTATTCCCGTTTAACGAAACAGGGAAATCAGAGCGATTGTAGTTCCTCCTATTCTATGGGAGGAAAAAAGGTTGTTTTGGTGTCTTGTTCAAAGCCCAAGACATGAAGCTAAAGATGATTTGTATTTTGTTTAAAGCCCAAGGTGTGAAGCTAAAGGGTTTATAGATGAGAGAGAATTTGTCATCTCTAAAGGGGGATATTTGGTCTGTTTATCACAACTGTTGGGTGACTGATTATAAAGGAGAATTACTTTAACTGGGATATGTGAATCCAACAATGTCATAATTTCCTTTGTAGGGGATTTTTAACCTGAAGGAGAAGACTTTAACTCAGTGTAGAGCAATGCTATCTTTCCTTAGGAGTTTCTTATGCTAAAAGAGGGACGGTGGCGTGGATGTAAATAATCCAGAGGCTTGCCGCTTACAGTAATTAGATGGGGGGAATGAGTTGTTGATGTTTGTATACTGTGAGCAAGGCATGACCTTGATGCTAAAAGGTTGATTGACTCAACCGGGGTTATCTTTATACAAAGCCTAAGAGGAGGCTAGTGACCCAACAAGAGGATGCTTTTTATTTGTTGTCTCCTACGAAGCCCGAGATAGAGGCTGAAAGGAGATGACTCAACAAGAGAGTCTTTTATACTCAACAAGAGAGTGATTTAGTGTCTCGTACGAAGCCCGAGATGGAGGCTAAAAGGGAAGTGACTCAACAAGAGAGTCTGTTTGACAGGTGATTGACTCAACAAGAGAGTCTTTTATACTCAACAAGAGAGTGTTTTCCTGTCTCGTACGAAGCCCGAGATAGAGGCTGAAAGGAGATTGACTCAACAAGAGAGTCTTTTATACTCAACAAAAGAGTGATTTCTATCTCGTACGAAGCCCGAGATGAAGGATAAAAGTAGTTGACTCAACAAGAGAGTCTTTTACACTCAACAAGAGAGTGATTTTATCTGTCTTATACGAAGCCTAAGACGGAGGCTAAAAAGGGGTTTGACTCAACAAGAGAGTCTTTTATACTCAACAAGAGAGTGTGGGGAGAATCATTGTACAAAGCCCAAGAGGAGGCTAGCTGTTAGTGATTGTTTCAGTTTAGTGACAGGTCCAATATGTTGGATAAAAGAGAAAATCAGTTCTTAGAAAGGGAACGATTAAAGGTAAGGTTGTGCATTGGTACTGATCAGAGGATCAGGGTTATTTCCTATTATTTAAGGAAATGGGAAATCCAAAGGGTATTGAGACTGTTCAAGTCTACTGGTGTTTTGAGAAATCGATTCTCAGATAAGTGAATGATCTTTGTATGATGCCCAAGGGAAGGCTGGTATGTTAAGGGATGAAGGTCAACCCATTAACTGGTCTGACACTTGACTCAGAAAGACAACTCTAACAAATTGATGACTAGGTTCTGTTCCTATACATGTAGAGGTCTCTAGGTCCTTGTACTAAGCCCAAGAGAAGGCATGAGAGCTTTTAAGAAGCCGAAGGGTCCTTGTACAACGCCCAAGAGGAGGCGGGGATGCTTTTAAGAAGCTCGTGGGTCCCCAAACCTCGAGAAGTTCAATACATGCCATTCACCGAGAATAGATCAAGCCAGGAAAGTCCGAGAATTTGGAAGAAACTCAAGAGATGCTATTCACAGAGAATAGATCAACTCTGGGGATTAGAGTTTCTTTGACAATGTCTAAGGGTGACAGTCTGAGAAAGGGTTCACAGAGAATGTTGTCTTTCACGTTTCCATATTGTTTAACCCCAAGAGGAGGGAAGACTGTATCTAGTAATCCTATGGGGATCTAGTTTTGTTTGTATTTAAGAGTGACCAACAGGGCTTTACCTAGTGCTAGACGTAGTTGCCGGAGAAAACTCTAAATAACTATACTAGTATTACACAGTTGATTTTTTGACAAGTATATAAAAGGATGTGAAAGAAGACTTACAGTGAGCAGCCCCACAATACAGTTATATATATGAAAGTGGATAAAGAAAGCGGGTAAACACTTACTCGGTTGTAGAGCTTCCATGCTGTTTTTTTAGTTGTTCAGCAAAGAAAGCTTTGATAACAATATTATATTCTAAATCAAAGGAGAAAGTACTTTGAAAAGATTGTTGGGGCTTACAGCTCAAGGAGATGCCCAAGGTTTTATCAGTGATTGCTCTGTTGTTTTGAATTTGTACAGGGACTTATACAAGTGACTGAGGCCCAAAGAGGTTTTCTGTACAAAGGGATGGGCCTTACACTCTCTCAAGAGGCCCAAAGGTGTTTAAAGAAAAAGAATAGGGCTTATAACACAAGGGTAGGCCCAAAGGGTTTTGTTTGAAAAATGGCGATCGCGCCGAGATTTCTTTAATGTACTGGGTCTTATACAATACATTGAGGCCCAAAGGTTTATTCTACAAGGGATAGGTCTTACACTCTATTAGAGGCCCAAAGGTTTATTTTTGTACAAGTGGTGGGGCTTACAGCTCAAGGAGAGGCCCAAAGGTTTTTTGTTAAAAAGGCGACGATCGCGCCGAACTTTTTGATGGTGTCGGGACTTATACAATACACTGAGGCCCAAATCATTTTGGTTTTCAAAAAGGGTTGGGTCTTACACTCTACTAGAGGCCCAAAGAAAATACAAGGGGCTTATAACACGAGGGTAAGCCCATTTGGTTTTGTTAAAAAGGCGACGATCGCGCCGTTGTTTTTGAAAATACAGTGGGACTTATACAATGACTGAGGACCAAAAGGTGGTGTATTTACAATGGGGATGGGTCTTACACTCTAATAGAGGCCTAAAGTGTTTGAAAAAGATTTGTGAGGGTGAAAATCAAAGAAACCCTAATTTTGTTTTCCTTTAAAAGTAAATATTTAAAGAAAATCAATAAAATGATAAAAAATACCAAATAAGTTTGAATAAACCACTTGTGATTTTTATTTAAGGTTTGAAAAATGAGGTTTTAATCACAAGATGAATTAAGACTCATTTGGTTTTGATTTTCAAGGTAAATATTCACTTTTAAATGTTTAAAAACAATTAAAAAATGAATTTATTCACAAAAATACTAATTATATTAAATAAATAATATAAATTTGATTTTTTTGTGGAATAGAATATTTCAACATTTTTGTGATTTTTTGCAAAAAGAACCAATAAAAAATAATTAAAATTGAGGGAGTTATTAATTTTTCAAATCATTAAAAATAATATGAAAAATAGTAAAATATGAAAAAAAAAATATGAAAAAAGTGGTAAAAAAGAGGATCTGGGGCGAGGGGGATTCGAACCCCAGACTTCTTGTGTACAGGGCGCGCGCCTTACCACTGGGGTGGTGATACATCCGTTGATTGAAACACAACCACAAATATACAAGGCTTGCCTTGTTTTTGGCCTGGCCCAAGGTAAGGCAAGGCAAGATTTTGGTTAGAAACGTGAAGGCCATAACTTTCTCATTTCTCCATGGATTGGAACAAAATTTAGGTTTATCCTGCCTAGAATTTCACAAGGAATCCAATGGCGGTGGTGTTTTTTTCAGATCATGCTCCTATTGAAAACCCCGATAGTGGTTGTGAAATAGGCCATGATTTGCATTTTCTGTGCCATCTCTTGGTACAGGTATGAATTACATGATAAATTGGTGCAAACACAACACATATAACATGTATGGGAGATGCATGATCAGTGGACATCAAAGGAAAGCATGATTCAAAGAATTCAAGTTGTGATGCTTACCTTTTTTTGGAGCTTTTGTACAATATGCCAAGTACCTTGTTCCAGAAATGATTTTATGCTTTGGACACCCTCAAATGATCTCTTAGAAGCTTTTAGGATGGTTGGAATCATCTGGAAACCTCAGGAACAAGTTTGAGCTCTTTCTTGTAAAAGGGGCCAAAGAAGCCAAAATAGCAACTCTCTCAAATGATGTTCCAGATGTGTGGAACCATTTGGGACAGTTCAAGGATGATATTTGGAGTGTGTTTGAGGTTTTATCTGGTTTGGAAGGTGACTGAATCAAGACATGGCTTGAAAAATGCACAAAAGTCCAATTTTGAGGTTTTGAGATGTGACTTTGAGATTTTGGTGTTACAGGTCACTTGTGAATATTTGGATCACCTCTATATGATGTTTATGAGGTGTGTGTGTGTGTGATTGGTTTGGTTGGAATTGCTCTTAAACTCAAAACCCGATGGTAACTTGCTTTGGAAGGAAAATTTGGAAGTGAGAAGGTGATTTTGAGGAAAGCATCTGTTTGATGGCTTTGGTGTACTCAAACTGATCACAAATGAGCTCTATTTATAGTAGAGCAAGTTTGTTTTGTCATCAATAGTGAATGGCAACTGCTGCAGAGGTTTGGCCAATGTTGATCAATGAGAATCCTAGTCTCCTCTAGCCATTGACTAGAGGTTAGGGCACATGCTGCTGGTTCCCTTGGTCTTGGATATGTCTTGACTGAATTCAGTTGGAAATGGCTCAGTCCATGCCACCTTGGTGCATCCATTAAATGCTCCAAACCAAAATTGGAGTGTTGTCCTTCTTTTAGGCATTTCTAGGTTTGGCATGCTACTTTTGGTTCCAAAGACTTGGGAGGCTTATGGATCAGTGTTTGTCCCTCCTTGGTCTCCCCCTGAGGTGTTCAGATGGATAAGTGTGTTTGTCATTTGCACAAATTTGGCAAATCGAGCAAAATGCAAAAATCTGCCTTGCTTTGATAGTTTTCAGCAAGGCATGTTGCCATTGTCATATCTCATGGCTCAAATGGACTTTGATGGAGTTCTTGGCCATTTTGGAAAGCCCTCATATGATACAACAACTGTTTGATCATAGTTAGTTTTGATACCTTTTGGATCCAAGTGAAAAATTCCCCTACATTTGGAAAAAAGTGAAGGTAGATTATGACTTAGTGAAAATTTCACTAAGTGTTGGAAAAAAGTGAGATTTTCACTTTTTGTGATTTTGATCATTCAATAACTTAAAATCCATGAGGAATTGGAATGAGTTGTGTTTGAAGCTTTTGTAGAGGGCCATGAGAGCTACAAATCCAGCTTTGAATGGGGAAAAATGTCCTTGTGGTTTAGGAGATATGATCCTCCAAAGTTGGTACCCTAGCCACTTTGTTCCATAACTTAGAAAATTTTCCAAGTTTTTATGGTTACCCCTTTTACAAGTTATCCCACTTTTCTTGATTTTTCTTGATGAATGATGATTCCAACCACACATTAACATCATTTTAGGGTCAAAGAACCATAATTGTGAAAAATCTCAAAAAGTCAAAGTTGACTTTTGTGCACAGTTGACTTTTTGTCAGATGAACTCCAAACTGTACGGTCCTCTATAAAATCAAGTCCTTGACCTAAATAAAACTTGATGGATGGATTTCATAGGTGTTATAGGGTGTATTGAATCATGTCCCAAGGTTTGGGAGCATGCCTGGGTCAAAAGTCAAAGGCACAGTTGACTTATCCCGTGAAACCCTAATTGTGATTCTGATGAAACTTGAAACTTAGGAATCAAGCTTCTTAGATCAATCCATTGTTACAAATGGATCAATGTGGTGTATTAGAGACCCTCAAATCCTCTCTTGTGGTCTTGGCTCATGATTTGTCCCAAAAGTCAACTTAGGGGTGAATTAGGTCAAGAAACCCTAATTCCTGATTTTAGATTAATGCATCCCCTGAGGCTAAATTGACTTGATGATTGGGTCCATGATGTTCCATGGATTATATTAGGTTATGCTTTGAAGCATTGGCTCATGCCCAGAGGAAATTTTCCATCTGGAGGCCCTGGTCGACCAAACCCTAATTTGGTGACACTAGCGATCTTGAGGCTTGATCCACTTAGAATGCTGCAACCTTGTGCTTGATTCTTGTTGTGGGAGTCCTCTTGATCCATTGTGGATGTTTGAGAGGTTAGACAAGTTGAAGATCATGTCAATTCTTGATTTATCCTTTGTCTAAGGCTCGGAGAGGGCTTGAACCCCTAATTTTTTATAGTAGTGAATGCTCACCCATCTTTGGGGAGACTGATGAGGCACAATGGTTCATCCATATTGTGATGATGATTTACCCAATGATGGGAAATCTTAGTGGTCAAAATTTGGGGTATGACAGAGCTGTATGCTGAAGATGCAATTGATGTTGTTCCCCTTGCTATTGTCCCATGCAAAACTAATAAACTTCCTGTAAGAAGATCAAAGAACATTTTACCAGGTAATCCTTCGAACACTTCTGGTTCTTTCTCTAACCCTAGAGAAGGCAATAGAAAAGTTTAACATGGATGAAATGATTGACAAAATAGTGAATAAAATCATAACTCAAGGGGATTGAATAAATGTTGCTGGAATCACTAGACTACTAGCTCAGATTATGCCAACAAACTCAGTTCATGATGATGATATGACTGAGAGAAATAGTGATGAGGATATTGGAGGGGATGGTGATGAAGTGTTAGAAGGGAATCTGCACACCCTTGCTGACTCTGTTGTGAGAAATGTTGAGATAGATGGTGGAACATCCCCATCTACAAAGGTGTCTCAAGAACAGGCATCTAGGGGGATTGCTAAAGAAGTAACTGATAAAGTTATCAATATAGATGACTTACCTTTCGATTATAAAATCATTGCAACAAGTCTCAATCCTAGTATTGCTGAAAGATTAAAGAATAGAAAAGATAAGGGTGTGGACACTAAAAACACCCCTAACAAGCAAAATAAGAAATTTGTAGTTGGACCCCATAGACCTTGGAGCAAGGTTGTTGTTGTGTCCAAAAAGAGAAAAGCTGAGTCTGATACGGAGTCAGACTATGATGTTCCAAAAGATGTCCAGAACATCATGCCTATTAGAAACTAGCCTCTAAGAAGAAGGTTGTTACTCTCCCTAAAGCTCCCATGGACAACATCTCATTCCATGATGTTGTAAATGTAAATAGGTGGAGGTATGTATACCATATAAGAGTTGCTCTAGAGAGGGAATTGGGGAAGAATGTCCTCAACTGTAAGGAGGTGATGGATTTGATTGAAGTTACTGGCTTATTAAGGACTGTCACTCAGTTTGGCTCATGCTATGAGAGACTGGTCAAAGAGTTTGTGGTAAATATTCCAGAGGGATGCAATGATCAAAACAGTGAGGATTACCTGAAGGTATATGTCAGGGGAAATGTTGTGATATTTTCTGTTGCTGAGATCAACAAATTCCTTGGTAGACCTGAAGGTCCTCAAGCTGAAATTAAAGACTCTGACGATCAGATTTGTAGGGAAATTACTGGCAATATTGTGAAGAATTGGCCTAGCAAAGAGAAACTGTCAGCTGGGAAACTGAGTGTTAAATATGCCATTCTTCATAGGATTGGCACTGTGAACTGGGTCCCTACAAATCACACCTCAACCATTTCTATTGGGCTTGGAAGGTTTATCTATGCTATTGGAAAAAGAAAGTCAGTTGACTTTGGTGTATACATCTTCGAACAAATCCTGAAACATGTTGTCTCTTCTTCTGTAAAGATGCCTATTTGCTTTCCTTCACTCATCTGTGGAGTGATTCTTCAACAACATCCTGGGATAATTCTACCTATTGATAATATCATGAGGAGGGAGTCCCCCCTGACTCTGCACTATAAGCTGTTTGTTGGAAGCCATGTTCCAGATATTGCTTTAACATCTGCTCCAACATCTACTGCAACAAATTCATAGGAGGAAACTATTGCTCAGCTGAAGGAGACCTGTAAGGAGCTTGATACCATCATCAAGACCAGTACAACCAAGAAAGACAAATTGGAACGATTGATACAAGCCTTATCTGCTGAGCAGAACAAGAACATTGGAACTAACACTGGAGATGCTGAGAAACATGTTGCTGAAGAGAACAATGACGAAGAAGATGTTGATGTTGATAGTTCTGGTGATGATGCAGAAGGAGATGATGATGAGGAAACAGAAGATGACTACTGAAAGTTGTCTTCCCTTTATTTTATTTTATTTTTTTGGTTTTGTAAGGGATTAATGCCCAGGATAATTTACTTTCGGTTGGGTGTGTACTTTAAATATTCTATACTGTTTATTTGGTTTTTGAGTTAGTCTTTCTGCCTTTGTCATATTATGGCTAAAAAGGGGGAGTAATACTAACTTTACTAACCATTGCTGACTGATACTAACCATTGAGGGGGAGTAGTCCTGCTTGCAGAAGAAGGTACTGGTTGAGGGGGAGACAAAGTTTTTTTTCGCTGTTGTTCTGATGATCTGGTCTCCCTGTTCTAAATAATTCTGTCTGCAGGATAATTGTAGTTAGTTTTAGCCAAAATCTACCAAAGGGGGAGATTGATGAGTCCAAGCCTTTGAGGTTGGCATCAATTTTGGTAAAACTAACTTAACAGAAAGATGTTGGACAAGATGTCCTAACATGTTGAACTGACTGCAGGTTAAGTTGTTAGACAAGATGTCCTATCATGTTTGTTATAGTTTGGAATAACTATTATCTGATTTCCAATTTTTATGGGAATTTGAATTTGTCCTAGGTGGCATCCGAGATTGAGGAATCAGATATTCTGATTCTAAAAGGAATATGCTGTTTCTAAGTGTGGAGACACTTTAGGAAACTTAGGATTAAAGAAACTATTCTAGAGAAGAATAGGTCGCAGATTCTGTGGAACTGAATTGCTGCGACTCTGAAGCCCAAATCCAGTTCTGTTTAGTGATACAAATAGGATGGATTTAACCTAAAATAGGTATTGAAGATACACACCTGTTATTGAGTACTAGGGTTTCTACTTTTGTATTGCGTGTATTGCGTGATTAAAATAGGTACTGAAGATGCCTCTCTTGTATTGCGTGAATACCTAAGTTGGACAGTTTTATTGAGTTATAATTGTTCAGTCACTGTTGTGATTGAAAGGGAGTTGAGAAGGGTCTCATACCTAGGAGTGTCTTAGGTAGAAATCTAGCACGGGTAGTTTCTAGGTGACAAGTTATAAATGGTGGAGTTTAGCTTAGAACCAATTCTGCTTAGTGGATTTCATTCTGTGCTTGGTAGCCCCCAGACGCAGGTGTTGTTGATCACCAAACTGAGTTAACAATTCTTGTGTGTTATTTGTTTTCTGCTGTTTGTATTCTGTTCCTCATTATCCTTGTGTGAGAAGCAGAGATGAAGTGTCACGACATCCTGTCCGACATCTTAGTGATCTACTTGACTAGAATTTCAAAAAACCTGAAAAGTAGAAGTAAAAGTAGAACTTGAAGAAACAATAAAACTTTAGATTAATGCCTACAAGCTTGTTGCTGATCCAAGAGTACAAGAAACAAACAAGAAAAGAATTTGTGAAAATCTCTCTATGTGAGTGATTGTCACTTTTACAAGTGTTTTTCTGCCTAAATCTAGAAAGCAAATTCGACAGAGCTTCCGCACAACTTGGATGCCCAAAAATGTCAAGAGAACTCCTATATATAGAGGTCCCATGTGCCTGATAACTCCCTCAAACGTGCAGGGAAGTTGAGAAGATGTTGGGAAGTGGAGGAAAAACAGTTACATTGGACTTTCACGTTTTCTGCTACTGCATGATAATGGCGACCACCATTAGGCTAATGGCAAACGCCATTAGCTTTAATTTTCTAATGACGTGGATTGGGTACATGGAGACCGCCATTAGGTCCATGTCGAACGCCATTAGGCTCATGGCGACCGCCGTGTACCAGAAAATAGCAAATTATGTACTTTTTCTTCATTTCTTTGCTATTTTCCCAATTTTCTTGCACAAATGCTCTTATTCGACAAATACCTGACACACAAACATAATACGGCATAATAATATGAAAAACAAGTAAAACGAAATTAAATTGCATGGGAATCGAGTCGAAATATATGATAGATTTTCGCGTTATCATTACTAAGAAGACTAATTTATTTTTTCCTAAAAATAGTTCTTGGTGTTAGAGTCAATAGAACACAGTTGTGGACTATCATACTCAGGGGGAGTTTACAAACCTGATACCCTGTTGTTGAAGAGAAAATTAAATGCCCAACATTATCCTTTAAATACTTGTGTTTGTCATCATAAAAAAGGGGGAGATTGTTAGAACAAGATTTGTTCATGACATGTTCTCTTTTAGTTTTGATGATAAAAAAAGTATTAAAAGAACAATGGTTTATTGGATGTGTGTTTTATGTATGCAGGTTCTTGTTCTTGTACATACATAATCAGAATCTGTTTTACTTAGACACACTTGGGAGTTGCTTCATTTCTAGCTTCTAGTGGCAAGTCTGAAGAACAATTTCTAGTGTGGCTTGACGCAGACTCTGAGCTAAAGGCCTCAGCATTCAGACGAGTTACTACACTTGTTAATTGTATATTAGCATCTGGTACCATTCAGAGTTGGTGATTAAGTTATGGATTATCCCTACTGCAGAAAGCAAGTTGTATTGTCTTATCAGTTTGTTTATCTTGAGTCTACAAGATTGCAAGGCTCAAGAAAGGCTGCAACATTCTACGGATGTTTGCTCTCAAAGGCTCTATCAGTATAAAACCTCTTGAAGACTCAAAGGTTAAACGAGTTACACACTGGATTCAGAATCTATTGTGCATCCATCTTCAACGTCTCTTGTACTATGGAGTAAAGGGAAAGACATTTCCTCAACGACTAGTTTCTGCGAAGGTTATATATATATGGCTGAAGATTCATGTTTGAATCTTAACAAGGATTCTTCGAAAGAAGGAGTAGCAAGATCAAGCAATTATCAACTCTAATGTAATATGCAGATTTTCTGTTTTAGGTTGTAATGGTAAAAGCCTAAAGATTTCTTATCGGTAAATATCTTAGAAATCTTAAAAGCTTTAAGTCTTTGTTTTGGTGATTTCCCATACCTCTAATGCTTGTATCTTGTACATCTTGTTCTCTATTCTGTTGAGCCTTCAGTTGAGCAAAAAGTCTTATCTCATTGGGATTCAAGAAACAAGTCTTGAGCCAAGATGCTTAAGTCACGTAAGTCTCATTGCTTAAGTGCTTGAGCTGTGAAAGTCTTATTCAACTAGTCTGATTGAGCAGTGGGGAAGACTCTGTCTGAGGGGCGTGAGTAAGAAGTCTCTAGAGAGCTTGAGTAAGGGGAAGTCTCAGTCTGATGACCACAAGAGCAAGTGGCTCTGTAATACCCCGTAATTTATTTTGCTCTGGATAATATTAGTTCTGACCAACTGGATTCCGGTGAACTCTGAGAAATTATCTGCAAAGATAATTTGAGCAACTGATGAGCTCAGAATAGATCAAATTAATAATTATCTGACTCTGAGGTTTTAACATTTGGTGCTATAGAGATATTTTGGACAATTTAGTTAGTGTTACTAACTTAAAGATATTTCTCTATATCTTTTTCTTTTCCTTTCCTCTTCATTTGAAACAAAGATAGAAAGAGAATTTAGTAAGAGTAGAGAGAAGGAGGAGCAAGAATAGAAAAAGAGAAAGAAAAACCTAGAAGTTGAAGAACAACTTGGATCATCATTTCTTCTTCATCAAATCAACCCAACTTCTTCTCCATCTTCTTCATCTTGTTGTTGGTGAGTTCTAGTTAGAACCCTAAGTATAAAAACTTAGGTTAGAACTTGAATAAAAATGGTGAAATTTGATTAATCATGCTAAATGGTGTTTGATATGGTTGAAATATGAAATAGAACACATTATATGATTAGGTTGTGTGAGAAATTGATGTTTGATACTTGCTATTATGATGAGCTATGTGTTGATAAGTTTCCATTGGATTTCATGTTGAAAATAACAGGTTTTTGACCTCTGGTTCAGTGGTTACCGGTTACTCATTTTGAGATAACTGGTTACTTGTAGGAAAAATAGATGTTTTACGCAAAAATGAACTGAGTAACCGGTTACTCATTTTGAGGTAACCGGTTACCCTATTGGATTTTGGTTACTGTCTGCGCAGGAAGAATGCGTAACCGGTTACTCATTTTGAGGTAACCGGTTACCACTATTGTGTTTTTGAAAAATGTTTGAAAAATTAATATCTTTTGGATCATAAGTCCGATCGAAGTGTAGTGATAGCAGTTGGAAAGCTATGAAAATATACTACATGATAAAGGTGAACAATATTGTTTTCGATACCCGATTAAATAAATCGGAGGGAACCTAAGGGTTATGTAACTTGTAATTAAATTATTATATGTAATTCTAAAAATGCAATTGTAATATGCATTGTCTAATATTGATGTTAAACATGATTGAGAGAGTATGCATGTTAAAATGTGGAATAGAAAGAGTGAGGAAACCTTACTATGAATCTATATTAGAACCTAGTAATGTGTCTAGGGACTTGATAGATAACTTAAATGACGACGCTCGTGCATAAGAGGCCGAGGCATGTGTCCAGTACCGAATGGTATAGAAAGAATAAGACACTAGTATGGAGCACGTGTAATTATAATGTTTATAGAGAAAAGGCAAAAGAGGCCTAAAGGCTATTGTGGCCTAGAATTGTTGAATACAATTATGGTTGTTTGTGAAGTCACGAAATCGTAACCATTCCCCATTATGTGTCGTTTCATGAGTAACGAGCTCCTCTGGAATGAATTCACGATTACTTGGTAGGTTTGATTCCCAATGTTATAGTACGAATGGAACCTACGGGTAAAGAGACTTGTAATGGTGAAAGGGACCGTGTAAAGTGACGAATTAAGGTGATAATGTGTCCCTTAGTTCCGAAACCATCTCGTATGACAAGTAATCTACGAGGATCCATGACTCATTCCGACTTCTAGACGTAGAAGAGGACGGGAAGAAGGGATGCCTTGATAGGGTTGACGATAGTGATAACTTTTGAGTTAACGGAATCAATAACGTGTTTCCATATAGTGTGAGATTGTGAACTCAAGGTCACTTCCCTTCCCCTTGACTTGAGTAAGGATTGTTAGAACCTTGTAAAGCTGAGAGGTTCTATAGGATACGAAACTCACTGAGATTTAATATCTCACCCCATGTTGTTGATTATATTACAGGTTCTTCAGGTTCCGTGAAGGGTAAGGATAAGGCTGTTTGATTATCCTTACTTATCTGGGCTTTTGGGATGGCAAGACTTCTGTTGTTGGAGATTATTTTTGAGATCATTGTATTTATCTAGTTCTTAGTGCCTTAGAACATCTTGTATATGTTATGCCATAGACTTTATTGTATTATGTATTTGGGCATGTAATGTATACAATGTGTTAACTAGGAACTTGTGGTATTTCAGTACCAAACACTTGGATTCATGTATAGTATATATGCTTTGATGTATGTTATTATATGTGGGTGTTACAGGCTCGGTCAGAGGGCGTGAGCAAGATAAGTCTTAGACATGTGCTCTAAGCAAGGGGAAGTCTCAACCTGAAGACCTTGGAGCAGGTGGATCGGTCATAAGGTGTGAGCAAGGGAGAGTCTTAGATATGTGCTCTAAGCAAAGGAAGTCTCAGACAGTTGGTCTGAGCAATTGTAAACGTCTTATGCAGAAGCATAAGCGATTGTAATCATGAAGTGGTTATAATGAAAATCTCTTGTGAGGAAAGGGGAATGGAGTACTCTCAATTAGGGGAGGAACCAGTATAAATCTTTTGTGTCTTCTGTTGTTATTGTATTTACTTCTGTTATATTCGCTGCTAATGAATTAAATAGAATCTGAACTTTAGTTCTGATTCTAAAACTCTGATCAGAAGTTAACTTAAAGAAAACACAAAACATAATTCAACCCCCATTCTTGTGTACTTTTATCACCTTCACCCTTCACCTAAGGGTCCCTCTAACACCACCGAATCATCAACAAACAACCACACACACAAAATCTTATAATTATTTATGAAAAATTAATTAAAATAAACTGGGGCGTTACAACTCTCAGTTGGGAGGAACCAGGATAAATCTATGTGTTCTTAATCTTTTATTTGCTTATGTTAACATTCCGCTGTGACGTATTAATCAGAATCTAAAAATCGGTGTAGATTCTGAACTCTGATTAGAGGCAAAGTTAAGAAACGGAAAACACAATTCAACCCTCCATTCTTGGGTCTTTTTCTCACCTTCATCACCGTCTTAGACTTGGAAGTTAATCCAGTGTCTGCTAGTTTGATTTATAGATTCACCGTTTGATCATAATTTCTCTGCATAAGAGGTGTCTACATTATACTTAATCTTTTAATATTAGACATAAATTTTCTTTATTTTCTCCTTCTTTTCTCCAACTTCAAGATTTTCTTCCTTTCTATGGGCGTGAAAGGATTGCTTTCTCTGACACTTGGGAATGTTTACGTAAAGCTTTTGCCTTCCTATGAAAATGTTATCTAGCTTAGTGGCGAGGAAATATTCATTTTCTACGTCAAAAAATATAACAAAACCTTAACGATTTCCTTTGATATCGCGCTTTGAAGGGATACAACCTCATCAATGTCCTCGTACCTCTCAATTTCACCATTTATTTCTTTCACTTCAAACATGTCTGGGAAAGACGTGAAGGAGAAAGAAGAGTGCTTTCTTCATGCCTTAACTGAATTAAAGCCCTACCTTCCCTCATTAACCCAATGAGTCTTCGATGTGGATAGTTGCCACTTACGCCTTGAGACCCGCCTCCATTCTTCCATGCTATGTCTAAAAAATGAGTGTTTCATGCTAACATTGAGTTAAATATTTTTTAAGAATCTGGTTGGAAATGTTAAAACGAGAGGAGAGAGTTTCTCCCTCTATTATACTCTTTTTTGCTGTCGTAGGATCTATATACAAAAGTACATCAATTGTAACAACTTCGTAACTGAATGTTTATACATATATTAAAAAAATTCAATTGAACAATGTTTTAGAAAATACAAATTTATTGAAATTGCAAAATGGGTCAAAAATATATTAGAGGGAATCATCTCTCTAATAACATGTACAATTTTCTTATGAACCTTACGGACCCAGACTCCCAGCCTTAGTGTTGGGAAAGTCAGGTGACTTTCAAACAATTTTATCTATATGAAGAATCAAGTGGTCTAACTAAGTTAATCCACGTGTCCAACTCTTCTTTAAAAAAGAAAACACAAAAATCATGACCCTTCTCCTTCCTCTCTATTCCTCCGTTGTTGCTTCCTTAAAACACAAAAACCTATGACCATTCTCCTCATGCTTCTTCTATTGTCACTCAATTACAACTCCCCGCAAATCTTATGACCATTCTTCTCATATCTCTTCCATTGTGTCTCCCATCACAACTCCTCGTTTGGTGCCTCCCTATCAACGTTGACACGTACTCTGTTATTGTTGCCACAATCGTTTAGGTTGATGGTGATGCATACAAAAAATGTTCTCAACAACGTGTTGCAGGTAAGCGAAGTACCGCGAGTTGATAGCTATTGTTATGTTGCCTTTATGTTTGAAATGTTATTCTTAATTAGATATTTATGTTTTTTTTTATGTTTGATCCTTTTGTTTTAAGCATAGGTAGGGAATTATAAGGGAGCAACAATTAATGAAGTGAAAGGAAGGAGAAAAGTCACGATTTTTGTATTTTATTTCCTTTGTTTTCTTTATTAAAAAAGAACTTGACATGTGACTTAATTTAGACAACCTAATTCATGATACAAATGAAATTGCTTGAAAATCACTTGAGTTTCCTGCCATAGAGGCGGGGAATATGGATCCGAAGCTTACGTAGTAATGTACTTTGATATATCTTTAATAAAAAAATAGACTTTCTTGTCTTAGTTTATTAATTTCAATGCCTTCGACGATAGTTTTGAAAATGAAAGAGTTGTCTTTAATTTCAACCAAATGTATTTTATCTAATGACAATAAATGAAAAACATTCACTTTTCAATACACATAATTTTCTTTCTCTCTTGAATATAGGTACTCTAATATACGCCATTATACGCCCCTTCAGTCATCATTTCTTATATTTACAATTTTGAAAATTGCGAGTAATAATCAAAAGACCAACTCTTCACAATAATTATTAGGTTGAATATGGACATAGAATGTTCTAAAATGAGGATGTTAAATAGACATTCTACAATTAAAAAATATAGTTTGAATTTTTTTTCAAAATCAGAATTTTTTAAAATGTACAGAAGCAAAAGTTTTTTATAAAAAAATATTATAGATCGATTAAACGATTTAATGTACCAAGTAAAAGTATTGTGTACATTCATTTTCTAAACAATACTATACTTATGTTTAAGAGTCTTGACCCCAATAAAAACAACTTATACTTCTCTTCCCTTTTTGAACTTTGAATTGGAAATCAAGATAAAAAATTGGAAAACATTATAAATAATATAATCTTGCCACATTAATTAATTATTACCTATAAGTTAACTACACTGAGTCCGGGCCCCGATGGGTTTTCGCTTTTGTTCATTTGGAAATGTTGGTCTTTCTTGAAAGATGATTTTGTGAATTTTTTTAATGCTTTCCACTCGGGGTCGGTTTTATCTAAATCTATTACTTTGTCTTTCTTGACGTTGGTTCCGAAAGTCCCGAACCCTTTAGGACTTGATGATTATAGGCCAATTTGTTTGGTGGGGTGCCTTTATAAGGTTCTATCGAAACTTTTGGCGGGTAGATTGAAATTAGTGTTGGATTCTTTGATATCACCTTGCCAAAGTGCTTTTGTGCCCAGAAGGCAACTACTTGACGGAGATTTGGTTGCTAATGAATTGGTTGATATCTATTCTAAGGAAGGTAAGAATTGTATTCTTTTTAAGGTGGATTTTGAAAAAGCCTATGACAAGGTAAGTTGGAATTTTGGTAGGTATATGATGAGAAGGATGGGTTTTGGTGGGAGATGGATGAAACTATTGATATTTAATAGTAACATGTTGGTGCTAGTGAATGGGAGTCCAACGAAGGATTTTAGGGAGGAAAGGGGTTTGAGACAAGGAGCCCCGCTCTCTCCTTTTATTTTTGCGATTGTGGCGGAGGGTCTTTCGGGGTTTATTAATAAGGCGGTGGAGATTGGGGTGTATGGAGGAGCGGTTGTTAATAGATTGTGCTTGGTGGAAATACTTCAATTTGCGGATGATACATTATTGATTGGAGAGTCGTCTTGGAACCAAATTTGGGCTATCAAGGCGGTCCTTAGAATTTTTGAAATTGTGTCGGGTTTGGGTATTAACTATCATAAGAGCAAGTTGATTGGGATCAATTCGAATTCTTGCTTTTTGGAAGCGGCAGCTTATTTCCTCTCTTGTAAAGTGGAGGATTGTAATTTCAATTTTCTTGGGATTCCTATAGGGTTTAGCCCAAGAAGGATTTTGACTTGGAAGCCTTTGGTGGAAAAGATTAAGAAGCGGTTAGATAATTGGAAGAATCGTTTTCTTAGTTTTGGTGGTAGAATTACTCTTTTAAAGTCGGTTTTGTGCTCCCTCTCGATTTTTTGGCTTTCTTTTTATAGGATGCCGGTAAAGATTGCGAAAGAAATTACTAGTTTGCAAAGTAACTTCTTATGGGGAGGTACGGAGGATTCATTGGGTGGGGTGGAAGGATGTTTGTAAGCCTTTAGAAAAAGGAGGTTTGGGGATTAGAAGGATTGAGGATTTCAACATCGCTCTTTTACTCAAATGGAGATGGCGTATCCTTAAGGGAACATATTCTCTATGGTATCGGATTTTGAAAGCTCGCTTTGGTGACATTAACTTGTCCTTAATTAACGGGGATAACTCTTTTGATACCAATTGCTCTCGTTCCGTGTGGTGGAAAGAATTGGGTATTATTGATAATAAATTAGATGCTGATTTCTTTGCCAAGAATTGTATCTTTGAGATCGAAAATGGATTGACGACGTCTTTTTGGTACGCTTATTGGTTGGATAATGGTTATCTTAAAGATAAATTTCCTACTGCTTTTGAGGCATCAGAGCTCAAAAATGTTTCGGTGGGAGGCATGGGAGGTTGGGTGGATGGGTGTTGGGAATAGAGTGATTTGGGTATTAATCAAGCGTCATGTACGGTGGCGGTGACTGGGTTGGTGCAATTGCGTTTGTTGCTGGAATGTCGTGGTCCTACCTCGACCGACTGTGACAATGTCAAGTGGAAGGTGGACGCCGAAGCTGGTTTTTTAGTGAGGCCGTGTGTCGATTTGATACAGGATTGTAGAGTTTTTGAAGTTGTTTCTATTAGCTCTGGGAGTCTGTCTACTGTTTCTGTTTCTACTCCTGGTATTTATTCTGCTGTGGTTCCTGTTAGTACCAGGCAGTGTTGCTGCTGTTTTGTTTCTGGTTTAGACAGGTGCAGCTGTTCTGGTTATGGTTTTGACAGCATCCCTGCTGTTGCGCCAACTCTGAATGTTCCTGGAAGCGGGGCTGCAATGTCGGCTGCGCGTATGGCAGGGCTCCCTGTCTCCGCTGTGGGACCGGGTTTGGATGGCCGCCGTGATGCTATAGGTTTTAACGGTACGACTGAGGAGAGGATTTGGAAGTCGTTATGGAAATTGGGGGTGCCTACTAAAGTTAAGGCTTTTGGGTGGCGTTTATTTAAGAAAAGACTTCCGTCTAAAGATAATCTCAAGTTGTGTGGTATTATTTTTCCGGATTCTTCTTCTTCTGCTTGCGTGTTGTGCTCTTCGGTAGAAGAAACGTTGGGTCATTCTTTAATGGGGTGTACAGTGGTGAAATTGATTTGGAGGGAGATTAGGGAGTGGATTGGTTTTGTGGATATTTTGGTTTTAGATGCGGGGTGCTTCCAAGCTAGCTTTTCGAGATGGTTTAATTTTTGCATATCTCGGAAAGTGATAACAGGGAAAGCGGGTGTAATTTGGTTGGCGGTTTGTTGGAATATTTTGTCTCTCAGGAATATCATTATTTTCGAGAATCATAGGTGGAATGTTATGGATGCGGTTTGGAAAATAAAGATTACATCTTGGAAGTGGTCCTTTATAGGTGATATTGCTAAAACCAATTGTAATTTTTACGATTTTTGTAAAAATCCGTTGTATTACTTATCGTAGGATCAATTGGTTTTCAATATCTTTTTTGTCGAGAGTTTTCTCTTGTTTTTTGTAATCAGATTCGAGAACCCTTAGTTCTCGTCTATTGAGTCTACTTGCTTACCAAAAATAAATATAGCAACCTAAAATAAAGTATAAAGTAGTTAATATTTAAAAGCCTTTAATATTTCAGAAATTTAGAAAACTATTAACTCTATAGGCTATGAAACCGTTTATTTCAGTTGTTTTTATAAAATTGATTTTTATAATGATATATATTTTATTTAAAATATTTTTACAAAGAATTAAAAAAAATAAAATGAAAAATTTGTTTAAATAGTTATTCTTAAAATATTATTTTATCTATTTCATCATCTTGTTAAAAATAATTTATTATCAAAATTTCAAAAAATCACTTAAATTGAAAGCTATTTCAAATAATTTTTTCATAAAAAAATCATTTTTAAGATATATCTTTTTGAAAAAATTGTGCTTTTGACTATCTTTTATTTTTCGTTAATGTATATTTATATATAGGAGGTCAAAGTTAGTCTTTCAATTTAAAAAAAAAAAAACTAATTTAAAAACTTATTATATTTTAAAAATCATATTTAAAAATAAAAATAAAAACATTAATTTATTAAAACTAAAACAATTCGGCACTATACTCAGTAACAAAACAAAATACTACTAGGATTCTGGTTCCACAGAACAAATAAACAAATACTAAATATGTTGATGGAGTTATATGTTTATATTTTAAAGCACCCAAAATACCCTATTATAACCCTAACATAAATCTGCATAAAACCATTCTCAAGGTTCCCTCATTCTGGTAAAACTTATCATCATAGCATGGATCCTAATTTTCCAAATAATTTTGCAATAAGCTTGGTTTCTCCTTGCATGAAGGCACCTTAAGAACATAGTTAGGACCAACTCGAGCTCCATGCTTCATTAGCTCAGCCATAATATAATCCATAAAAGAATCATCATAATCAAAATCATTATCATCATCATCCTTGAATAATGGAATCTTGATCATATCAAAAGTTGAGTCAGAATCATATTCAATCAGACTATCCTCGTCAGGAAAACAAATTCCATAGATAAAACATGAACAATCTTTTGATTTCTGTTGAATTTGAATTTGAGCGAGCATCATTGAAAGTTGAAGATGATCTGTGTGAAAACATTGTTCATCATAAGGTGAGGGTAGAAGGTCTGGTGAATTTTCAAACACATTGTTCAAAGACATTGCAAGTTGAATATGAAAAGAGAAGAAAATTATACAACTTTAAACTTAAACCATCTTGATTTATATAGAGATAAAACACAAGATATAATATGATGTAATTAATATTTCGGTTTATATAAAAATAATTAATGATTAATAATAGATCCACTCAAATCATGGTGTAAATCAAATCAATTAGTTTAAATAAAATATGAAGATAATATTGATTTTATTTTTATCTTCTAAAATATCTCAACAAACTAATACGTATTTACATTCATCTTATCTAATTAATATTTACTTATTTTTTTAATTTTATATTTAATTAAATTCATAACATTATTTCAGCCTCACTTTTAGAAGAAAAAAAACGTTATGCTATTTTTAATTTAAAAATAATAATTTATATTTTCTTTCTAATGCACACTCAATAGTTATTATTTTTCCCTTTACAAAACTATTTTTGACTTACATTAAATATCTCAACAAACTATGCATATCTATTTTTATTTTATCCATGAAATATTTTACATAACTTTTTATTAATTTAATTTTTTTAATTTTATAAAATAATTTAGATTTTTTAATGGCCAAGTTCCGTTCCCAATTTTTTTTTAGAGAAAATGGGTGATGCATTGACAGTGTAAAATGTTTTTACACTGTCAACCAATCACGATCATGAATTCCGCCAATTCAGACTGTAATTTTTAAAAAATTTAAATGACATGACAAAATGATATGTTTCTATTGGATGACAGTGTAAAACTATTTTACACTCTCAGTGCATATCCATTAATCCCTTTTTTTATCTAACAAATTTTACGAATCTACTTTGATTTTGACTTAAGCCTATGAATAATTTTTTTCCGAATTTTTTATTTTAAAAGGATTGTGACTATTACTATTATATTTTTTGTAATAAAGCTAATATTTAAAAATTTATATTAATTATTTAGGTGTGATAAATATTAAATTTGATCTTAAATATTAATTGGATGATTTTATTATTTATTAATAATAAAAATTGTATAAATTCAAATTTGTTCACTTGACTTTTTTTTTTTTTTTTTTAATTTGAACCATATCTTTCATTTATGATTCACAAAGATTTACTACGTAAATTTATTTTGATAGATAGATAAAAATTTACTATTGATTTGTTTATAATATACTGCAATATAATATTTAATAGACGTAAATTGAATATATTGAGAATTTGAATACTTCAAATTTGGGTAATATGGATTCTATCTCTATTCATTTATAAACATATACAAATTCATTTTATTTATCTTTTTAGAACAATGATTTTGAAGTTACAATGTTTTTTTATATGTCTATAATATTTTGGGTACATCAGAGTAATCCCTAACTTTTTTGGGTCGATGAAATTTACTCTGGTCAACTATTAAGAAGGAGTTTCACTTCTTTCAAAATCTTTCTAATATCGAAAGATTATCTTCCTTACAATTTCAAAAAATCTTAATATATATATATATATATATATATATATATATATATATATATATATATATATATATATATATATATATATGCTGCTAAATTATGGTAACAAGTTTTAAATCTAATTTAATTTCACTCTTCTCGCTCATATGCTGACATGAGTGTCTAAATGGTAATCTTGAAGGTTCCCACACTCCACTATAATAGTATTAGTTTAAAGCCACAACAAACACCCGCAGGTTTACAAGCTTTTCACATAATCACTATCCGTGCTAACTTCTACCTAGGAACTCATAGATATGAGACCCGTCTCACTACCCACCAGTCACACAACAATGACAAACTCAACAATGGAGAATAAAAAGAAGTCACACTTCAAAGACACAAAATCCACTCTTTACTTAAAATCTTATAAGTGAATTCACAATTACAACTCAAAAAAAAAAATTCAGCTCTAGATCAATGAGATACAAGAGAGGCTCACAATCAACAAATAACACAGTCCTACTCAGACGTCAAAAGACATAAGAGAGGAACACAAAGAACAAAACTCTAAACCCTAAAAACTCTTTCTTTCAATACACGACTTCTCCACCTCATTAGGTTTAGAAAACTCCTTTAAATAGATATCACAATAGCATGGGCTTGGGCTCTTGAACCGCATATCACAAGGCATTAACTTTAAATCACTTGCACGATCTCCTGCACAATAATAGGAATTAAACATAAAATTTCCTAAAAAGGCTCTAAGACCCTTTTTAAGAAATACAAGCAAATCTGTCAAGACAGAAGTTCCTAAAATATCCTTCCCTGGACTGCGACACTGCATGAATTAAAACACTATCAAATCTCGCACTTTAAATACCAAATCATCCCAGCCCTAAACTTCTGGTATAACATGTCCTTGCCATATGTCCCAACATCAAGTTGATCATGTGTCTGACTAAATTGTCACGACATCTGTCTCAACATCTTGCTGAAAACTGTTTTAACAAAATTTTGGCCAATCCAAAACCACAGAACTTACAGTCATCACACAATTCAACGAAACACACACTAACATTGAAATAACATACAATTGCATAATTCATCACAACAAGTAGAAATTCAATCAAGGGAATTGAAACACCTACCCACATATTGTTATGCAGAACCCTATACGAAAAGAAATCTCACCCTTACCTGATAATTCCTAGCAAAGTTCTTCAACAATGGGGTTCTTCCTCTTCTTCAAGCCCTAACTCTTTCTCTCTTTTCTTTTCTCCAAATTTTCACGTACTGAAAATTCTGATTCTAACTCCCCTTTTTCCTTATTTTATTATATTATTATTTCTGAATAATCATTTTATTCCAACTAAATAAAATAACTATTTATTTTATTATTTCACTATCACCATAATAACAAAATAGTTATTTAATTATCTTTATCACCATTATTTATTTAAATATTCTAATTTAAATAATAATAACAAATGACACTCTCTCACCACTAGGGGTGTTCATGGGTACAGGTCAACCCGCGAACCCAATGACCCAATCCAACTCAACCCTTATTTTTACCCAACTCAATCATGTACGGGTCCAACCCAAACCAACTCATTAAAACCCATTGGTATTTGGTTCGGGTAACATGTTTGAAGTTTTAAATCCACGAACCCGCAAACCTAACTCATTTATATGTCACACTATTTTTATTTTATTTTATTTATAAATTATCTAACATAATTCTTACAATGCATATATTTTTTTTAAATGTAATTATAGTTTTATTAATTGTAAAAGCCTAAGTCTAAATTAAATTTGAGATATCAACTTTATTTATTCAAAGAGAGATATGTCATACCTTTTAAATTATCCTCTACACCATCTGTATAATTTTCTAACGTGGTCTGAATCGTCAAAAAGTTTTTGGGTATTAACTGATCAATTTTATTAAAAGTAAATACTAACATTTTATGATTTTTTTAATGTTTTTGTAAAATAAATGTGTTAATTAAATTGATAACTTATTTAGAATTTGAAAATTATAGTTAGTGGATGACCCAAGAACCCAACCCATTGATGAACGGGTTGGTTTGGTTCGGGTTTAGTCTTATAAGTACGAGTTGAACACTCGACCCAATCCAAAGACTATTGATTGGGTCGGGTATTGTATTTAATCAAATTAGACCCAACCCAACCCACGAACACCCCTACTCACCACCTACACGTCTCTACACTTTTACTCACACACCTCAAATACCTTAAATTCAACATTTCTAAGGTCACCACCTTTTCTTAGAACAAGATTTGTTCATGAGATATTCTCTTTTAGTTTTGATGATAACAAAAGTATTAAAAGAACAATGGTTTATTTGATGTGTGTTTTATTTATGCAGGTTCTTGTTCTTGTACATAAATAATCATAATCTGTTTTACTTAGACACGCTTCGGAGTTGCTTCATTGCTAGCTTATGGTGGGAAAGTCTAAAGAGCAATTGCTAGTGTGGCTTGACACAGACTTTGAGCTGAAGGCTAGAGCATTCAGACGAGTTACTGCACTTGGTAATTATATATCAGCATCTGGTACCATTCAGAGTTGGTGATAAAGTTGTGGATTATCCGTACTGTAGAATGAAAGTTGTATTGTCTTATCAGCTTGTCAACTCGAGTCTACAAGATTGCAAGGCTCAAGAAAGGTTGGTACGTTCTACGGATGTCTGCTACCAATGGATCTATCAGTGCAAAAACTCTTGAAGACTCAAAGGTTAGACGAGTTACACACTAGATTTAGAATCTACTGTGCATCCATCTTCACCGTATCTTGTACTATAGAGTAAAGGAAAAGACACTTGATCAAGACACTTCCTCAACAGCTAGTTTCTGCAAAGGCTATATATATGGCTAAAGATTCAAGTTTGAATCATAACAAGGATTCTTCTGATGAAGGAGTAGCAAGATCAAGCAATTATCAACTCTAATGTAATATGCATATTTTTTGATTTAGGTTGTAATTGTAAAAGCCTTAAGATATCTTATCATTATCTTAGAAATCTTAAGAGCTTTAGATCTTTGTTATGCTGATTTCCTGTACCTCTGATGCTTGCATCATGTACACCTTGTTCTCTATTCTACTAAGCCTTTAGTAGTTTAGATTAAGTCTCTTGCTATGTGCCTGAGCAAAAAGTCTTGTCTCATTGGGATTTAGGAAACAAGTCATGAGCCAAGATGCTTAAGCCATGTATGTCTCATTACTTAAATGTTTGAGTTGTGAAAGTCTTATTCAGCTAGTCTGATTGAGCAATGGGGAAGATTCTGTCTGAGGGGCATGAGCAATAATTTTTAAGAGAGCTTGAGCAAGGGGAAGTCTCTGTCTAATGACCAGAAGAACCAGTGGCTCCGTCAGAAGGCGTAAGCAAGAGAAATCTTATACATGTGCTCTAAGAAAGGGGAAGTCTAAACCTGGGACCTTGGAGCAGGTGACTCGGTAAGAAGGTGTGAGCAAGGGAAAGTCTTAGACATGTGCTCTAAGCAAAGGAAGTCTCAGGCAGTTGGTTTGAGTAGTTGTTAAAGTCTTATGCAGAAGCATAAGCGATTGTAATCGTGAAGTGGTTATAATGAAAATCTCTTGTGACGCAAGGGGACTGGAGCACTCTCTGTTACTGGAGGAACCAAGATAACTATTTTGTGTCTTTTTCTATTATTTTATTTACTTCTGTTATATCTGCTGCTAATGAATTAAACAGAATCTGAATACCAGTTCTGATTCTGAAACTATGATCAGAAGTTAAATTAAAGAAAATGCGAAACAAAATTCAAACCCCCCTTTTTGTGTACTTTTCACACCTTCAATTGGTATCAAAACATGGTCTGTGCTTAACACTTAACAGTGGCGCAGATAATGATTCAATGAGAAAAGTATATTTATTCTTCAAGATGGAATCAAGTGCCACATGAAAAATATCATACAACTTTTCCTACCATATTCAAATGGATAACTCGACTTAATTTAAATGATGGAAGAGCTAAACATATTTTTAACTCATTGGTCTTGAGAAAGGGTTGATAAAGGTTTATAGAATATCCTTGAAAGAGGTATTACTATAGAAGTTGATGGTTAAAAATCTCTTTCACCAACTCAGAAGATTCTCATTGAATATCTTCATAGGTAGTTGCATTCTGGTAGATGATGTATCTCACTTCTGAGTATATCAACATCATTGATATGTCTGATGCTTTGAATATCTTTGAATTCTTGTGTTCAGATTTGTGGGGATCAGTTTTTGAAGCTTGAAGTAGTTGCACTTCATCTAATCTTTTCAAGCAAATTCTGAGAAAATTGTTCTTTGACTTAAATCTAAAGTCACCATTTTATTAATGTTTACATCTTGAATCTGCTGTGTTCTGAAGATTTGTCTTGCAATCTTCAAAGAAAAGAAATGAAGTTAGATGACGAAAAACTATTCAACATATGACCTTCTCATTTTGGATCAGTTCCTTGGAATGGCAGATGACCTTCTCATTTTGTCAATGATTTCAGAGTCAAAAGATTTAATCCCAGATAATGAGATTAGTGACATTGCTTAGAACAAGATTCTGTTCCTATCATATCTCATTCTAGACTTATACTCTGGAGTGACTTATGGTTTTGCTATTAGATTGAGATGTAAGGTGGAGAAGAGTCTGTTTGTACTTACATGTATGATTTTATAGAAGTATGGGTATCATAATGTATCTGCTACAGATATTAAGGAAAAAAGCAGAGGCATCTTCCATAAGGTTGTTTACAACATTTATTGAAAGACGAGCCAACAGCCCAAATTCAAGTACTGGTGGTATTGAATTTGGTGAGAGTAGTGGAATCAATGGTTAGACAGCCATTGAATCAGAATCCACTCAAATCTGAATACTGAATCGAGTCTAGCAAAAAAAAGAGGTATGCTTGTTCTTTTTTGGTTTATCTTTTGACTCAATGAAACATTTGTATAGATATAAATACAAAGTTTCTGTTTGACTTCTAGATAATTTCTTTTGTAAAGAAGAACTTCAGAAATCTTTAAGAGGAAACTCTGTTGTGTTTGTCTATATTGAATGTCTTATTAAGCCAGATAATGATCACGTTTATGGAAACAATTTCCTCACTCTTGTGTTGATATTGTTGCTTGTTAGCTTCCTAAAGAAGACAATTCAATATTCATTTATCACTCATGGCTCTTGTTTCAAGATAAAGTGCTAGTTCTAAATAGAACCTTAAAGACTTGTGACTGACAGATGATATCTCTGTCTAAGTATAGATCTACTAGACTCTGATGGATGATAACTTCTGAAAGTTGTCCGTTTTTGAGATTCAAAAGAAGATTCTTTTTTACTGTCATAACAATTTAAGTACAAAGTTTTTTCAAAAACTTTTATAATACTTAACTTTTCATAAAGGTGAAACTCATCTGGAGGAATTGAAATATTTTCTGGATAAAGAACCTTTGGTTAATGATGTTTTCTCTTTTGGTACTTACTGTTACTATTCCCTGTCTTGTGAAACATCATTGTGTCATTTTTCTGACAAGATTCTTATTCTTGTAAGATTTTTTTCAGTTCTTCTTCTTCTTCTTCTTCTTCTTCTTCTTTTTCTTCTTCTCTGCTAATCAAACTAAGCCTAAGATGAGTTCTTCATTTAATTCTCCTTTGAATCAGTCGGTTGTCATCAATGAAAAGTTTGTGAATTTTGATGTGTTTCTTAAGATTGGTTTCAACTTCTGGAAGACTGTGTCTAAACAAGGTTGGAATGACTACTTTGAGATGCTCTGTGGTTTCACTTATCCAAGTCTTGTCAAAGAGATTTGGATCAATGCCTCCATTGTTAAGCTGAATTATGAGTATGCTATTTTGTCTAGAGTAACTGGTGTTTCTATTACGGTAACCTCTAAAGTGATTGCAAATGTGATCAATTGTGACGACATTGGAGAAATCCCAGGAAATCTTGTTTGGAAACATTATCTTCCTTCGTGGCGTATCTTTGTAGACCCATCGAATACATCAAAGGTCTCAAATCTTCTTCCTGATGTTGTTGTTTTGAATTAGATTCTGAATTCAAACTTACTTCCTAAGGATAAGGATTTAGAACAAGTGGACCCTATTGAAAAAGATCTGCTTCTACTTCTTAATTTATATTTGAAGATTGATCTTCCTCAAGTTATGTTTGACCATCTAAAGATGCCTCTTTCTTCTTTTCAAAAGGGAAAAATCTTCTTCTTTCCTTATTGACGAGTTATTTCTGAAATACTAGTTCAGCAAGGGGTTAACATAAGTTCTGAGGCTAGTTCTTCCAAGATTTGGAGAGACGAGTTTGAAGTTATCTATGAAAGATTTTGATATTAGATTTCTGCATAGTAATGCTTTGTATGTTGTTGAAATCTTTGTGTTAAGCATCTTATTGATAAATCCAGAGTTTGTTCATACTTGTGTTCAGTTTTAATTGATTAATATTTATTCTTTTTGTTCAATGAGAATCTCAAATAGATAAAAGAACTCAAATTTTTACAACTTATTTTATTAATAAAAAGGGAGCTATTATTAGACAACTAGATTTTCTAGTCTAATGGATGTGTCCTAAGGAATTCCCTAGGATTATCTGACATGTCTAGATTATCTAAGAAATCTTGCCATTTTTCCTTAGCAAACTCCAAAGCCTCCTTTCTCAATTTGGTTCTGCGTCTGGATCCAGAAGATCTTCTTCTTTTGCGAGTCTTCACAAAGGATGCTGAAGAGGAGAGCACTTCTAAAGCTATCTGATTGCTTGTAGATTCTTTAGTTGCTGCCTTGCTATGATTTGCTTGATTTGCTGCATTCAGTAGTGCTGCCTTCCTAAAATCTCTCTTTGGAACCCATGTTTGCTTTTGCTTATACATCTTGGTGTTTTAGGGATTAAGTGATGATTGAAGAAAGCTTACTAGAATCCTTTTATAGATGTGTTACATACATTGTCTTGAGTTTAATATTAGTTAAGTACTGATTAAATCTTATTAGTATTCTAATAATGACTCTTGGAAATGTGATCTAGCAGTCTAACATATTAAGATTATCTGAATAACTATGATTTTTTGTTTGATCTGTTTTAATTGTCGTTTTTGTGTTGTTTTCACTTTGTTAATGTACCTTCAGAAAAACTAAAGAAATTACTGGAATGTAATTGCATGCTGAAGTAGTATTGGTTAGAAAAACTATTTCATTGATATTAAACTGATGGATTACAAATTTAAAAAAAAGGGGAATAAGGTGATTCTAGAAGAGATCCCTAGCTAATGCATCTCGTGCCTGGCGGCGTCCACTGTTGCTATAGTCCACCTCTTAGTCTTCAGAATCAATCACTTCTTCCTGTTCTATGATTGGAAGAGAGCAGTAGAACTCCTTGTTGACCCTCATTTTCTTCTTCTTTGACCTCTTCATGCTTTTTCTCTATGGCTTCAAAGCAGCTACTGATGAAGCTTCTTCTGAAGGTCATTCAGGTACTGCTGAAGTTTCCTCTCCTGTAGAAAGTATTGCTGAGGGCAGAGGCTCAATTGTAGAGGACTCAGAAGCAGCTCGCCTCTGAGGGGATTGGATTGCCAAACTTGTAGTGCTCTTGGTTGCATCTATTACGACGGATGTATTATGACTCTCAGTTGATGATTTCATATCTCTAGGTTGGTGATTGATGAAAATGACTTAGGAGCTGAATACTTTTATAATGGCTTTTGTGGATACCAAGAGTCTCTAATTAATCCTTGTTTAATGCTTGGAATAGTTACGACTACTAAGACTTCAAAGCATGCACTTTACAAACCTTAATGACTCTTATTACTTGATTATTCTTCCTCTTTGGAAACTGATCCTGTAATGATGATCTGGGTTACATTTATTAGTGATATTCTTTCTCTTTCCTTTCTTTTCCTTTTATTCTTTTTTATGTGACAAAAGAGGGAGAAATAATAGTAAGTATTTAAGTGGAAACTGAACTGATTGAATACATGTCCTGTGCATATTGGTAATTTATTTTCTGTTTTTATGGTTACCTTGCCCATTACGTATTTTTAACTTTCTTGTACATAGGTCTAAGGAAAAGCTTACAAACCTCAGACTTATCCTATCAGACCCAGAAGGAGCTTGCAAACCTCATATTCTGGTGTTTTCAAAGAAAGTTAAAAAGGGAAACATATTCTAACTCTCTTGTACATAGTGTTAAGTAAGAGCTTACAAACCTCTAAATTAGCCTATTAGACTCAGAATGAGCTTACAAACCTCGTATTCTGATGTTGCCAAAGGAAGTTAAAATGTTGTTATTTTGGTTTTCTTAAATATGGAACTAAGAGGGAGCTTACAAATCTGAACCTTGGAACTGTTTGACTCAGGGGGAGCTTGCAAACCTCAGACCCTGATGTTACTAAGAAGACTAATTTATATTTTCTTGAAAAATAGTTCTTGGTGTTAGAGTCAATAGAACTCAGCTGTGGACTATCATACTCAGGGGGAGCTTACAAATCTCATACCCTATTGTTGCAGAGAAAATTAAATGCCCAACATTGTCCTTTAAATAATTGTGTTTGTCATCATAAAAAAGGGGGAGATTGTTAGAACAAGATTTTTTCATGACATATTCTCTTTTAGTTTTGATGATAACAAAAGTATTAAAAGAACAATGATTTATTTGATGAGTGTTTTATTTATGCAGGCTCTTGTTCTTGCACATAAATAATCAGAATTTGTTTTATTTAGACGCCTGATTCAGAATCTGCTGTGCATCCATCTTCAACATCTCTTGTACTATAGAGTAAAGGCAAAGACACTTGATCAAGACACTTTCTCAACGACTAGTTTCTACAAAGGCTATATATATGGCTGAAGATTCATGTTTGAATCTTAACAAGGATTCTTCTGATGAAGGAGTAGCAAGATCAAGCAATTATCAACTTTAATGTAATATGCATATATTCTGTTTTAGGTTGTAATTGTAAAAGCCTTAAGATTTCTTATCATTAAATATCTTATAAATCTTAAGAGCTTTAGGTCTTTGTTATGGTGATTTCCCGTACCTCTGATGCTTGCATCATGTACACCTTGTTCTCTATTATATTGAACCTTCAGTAGTTTAGACAGTTGGACTGAGCAGTTGTAAAAGTCTTATACAGAAGCATAAGTGATTGTAATCGTGAAGTGATTATAATGAAAATCTCTTATGAGGCAAGGGGATTGGAGTAATCTCAATTAGAGGAGGAACCAGGATAAATCTTTTGTGTCTTCTGCTGTTATTTTATTTACTTCTATTATATCCACTGCTAATGAATTAAATAGAATCTAAAAACCAGTTCTGATTCTAAAACTTTGATTAAAGAAAACTCGAAAACTCGAAACACAATTCAACCCCTCTTCTAGTGTACTTTTATCACATTCACCCTTCACCTAAAGGTCCCTTTAACACCACTAAATCATCAACAAACAAACACACACACACACACACAATCATATAATTATTTATGAAAAATTAATTATAATAAATTGTCGTGTTACAACTCTCAGTTGGGAGGAACCAGGATAAATCTGTGTGTTCTTTATGTTTTATTTGCTTATGTTAACATTCTGCTACGACGTATTAATCATAATCTGAACATCGGTTTAGATTTTTGAACTCTGATCAGAGGCAAAGTTAAGAAACGAAAAACACAATTCAACCCCCCATTCTTGTGTATTTTTCTCACCTTCATCGTCGTCCTAGACTTGAAAGTTAACTCACTGTCTGCTAGTTTGATTGATAGATTCACTGTTTGATCATAGTTTCTCTGCATAAGAGGTGCCTACATTAGACTTAATCTTTTAATTGTAGACATACTTTTTCTTTATTTTCTCCTTCTTTTCTCTAACTTCAAGATCTTCTTCCTTTCTATGGGTTTGAAAGGATTGCTTTCTCTAACACTTGGGAATGTTTACGTAAAGCTTTTGCCTTTGAAGGGATACAACCTCATCAATGTCCCCGTACCTATAAACTTCACCATTTATTTCTTTCGCTTTAAACCTGTCTGGGAAAGACGTGAAGGAGAAAGAAGAGTGATTTCTTCTTGCCTTACCTTAATTAAAGCCCTACCTTCACTCTTTAACCCAATGATTCTTCGATGTGGATGGTTGCCACTTACGCCTTGAGACCCGCCTCCATTCTTCCTCGCTATGTCTAAAAAATGAGTGTTTCATGCTAACGTTGAGTTAAAGATTTTTTAAGAATCTGGTTGGAAATGTAAGAACGTGAGGAAAGAGTTTCTCCGTCTATCATCCTCTTTGTTGCTGTCGTAGGATCTATATATAAAAGTACATCAATTGTAACAACTTCGTAACTGAATGTTTATACATAAATTAAAAAAAAATCAATTGAACAAGGTTTTATAAAATACAAATTTATTGAAATTGCAAAATGGATCAAAAATATATTAGAGGGAATCGTTTCTCTAATAACGTGTACAATTTTCTTATGAACCTTACGGATCCAGACTCCCAGCCTTAGTGTTGGGAAAGTCAGGCGACCTTCAAACAATTTTATCCATATGAATAATCAATTAGTCTAACTAATTTAATCCACATGTCCAACTCTTCTTTAAAAAAGAAAACACAAAAATCGTGACCCCTCTCCTTCCTCTTTATTTCTCCGTTGTTGCTTTCTTAAAACACAAAAACCTATGACTATTCTCCTCATGCTTCTTCTATTGCCACTCAATTACAACTCCCCGCAAATCCTATGACCATTCTACTCATATCTCTTCCATTGTGTCTCCCATCACAACTCCTCGTTTGGTGCCTCCCTATCAACGTTGACACCTACTCTGTTATTGTTAACACAATCGTTTAGTTTGGTGGTGATGCATACAAAAAATATTCTCAACAACGTGTTGCAGGTAGGCGAAGTACCGCGAGTCACTATGCCAAAACTGATTTTTGATAGCGCTTTTTTAGGCATTTAATAGCGCTTTAAATCGCTATTAAAGCTCCCGCTATTATATGTTAAGTACCTATAATAGCGCTTTTAAGCGCTATTAAACGTATATTCTTTATCCATTATTTAATAGCGTTTTTTTAAAAGTGCTATTGAAGTCCATTGATTTAATAGCGCTTTTAATGAGAAGCACTATTAAAGGTATTTTTTTTACTAATAGCAGAACTTTTGTAACTCAATATTATGGCGAAAGAAACATGTTAATTCTTCTGAAAAGTGTGATTAATCAATTTGTATTGATTCAAAAACTAATTACAATTCACATAATATGATTTCATGTTATGACAATAATATAATCTTGTTTAAAATAAAAATAAAAATAATTAAACTTAGACACGGTTAATCAATTTGTATTGATTCAAAAATTAATTACAATTCACATAATATAAATTTTATGTCATGACAATAATATAATCTTGAATTCCGGGTATTATATGACATAGGACTTGGACTAAATGAGAAAGAGGAACGCGGCGACAATTGTATGCCAAGTCCAGTATTGAGCCTTTCCTACAACATGTGAGTGAAAATAATGATCTGGAATACATAGTTGGTCGAAAGTATCCTACTATTTCTAAAAACAAGGTGAATAATATAATATGATAAAACAACTGTCATGCAAGAAAAAATTCCTAGCCATGAAACAACAACATAAGTCATTATGGACAAAAACTTTTACAATAACATATAAAATCACAATATTGGTCCTTTCCCATTCCTCCATAAATTTGCCTGTATAATATTCATAACACGTAAATTTCAAAATATTTGGATGACTTGAGTAAAAAAAATCATATTAAGTCAAAACTACGTATCCAATTACACATAGTTTGCATCGGGCAATATGTGAATTAAGCATACCTGCAATTGCAAATAGAACTTTCACAAGTGAAATAGACTTCAAAAGAGATTGTTTATCGAGATTTTTAGACGAGTGTTGACAATCTGGAGCATGCAATTTCCTAATTGTAGCATCACTTTCGTCGATAATGTCTCCATCAGATTGTGATCTTCTAATAAATGACCTACAAAACAAAGAAATAACATTTTTTAATCTTTGGACAATGTACGAGACAAATGATTTTCATTTTCTCTCATCATCGAAAAAGGATGACGAATTTGAGTTTGCTTTTCCAATGTTTTCCAATGTGAAAAATCAAATTATACCCATCAATCCCATCTGCTAAATTTGGGCAATAATTTCCAACATTGTAATGTTGATCTGAATCAAGCTCCCAAAGTAATGGTTTACCCTGTTATGGCTGAAAATGCCGCAAGAATCTGAACAAAATAATATCAAACAAGACATTAACTAATTCACTCTAATGCAACAACCATAAATATATAACTTTTTGTATAGTAAAATTACAAAAAAAAAGTTCTTTTTGACTTGCATGTTAATTTCTTTTTGGTTAGCACCATCCAAATATGTATTGTTGTAATAACACTGTATGGTTCGAATAAGTTCTTGGGATTGTGATGCTGCTTTTCCCAGTTGCAACAACACATTGGTGGCCTTGCTGCTAAAAGTTGCTGATCAAATAATGTCAAAATAACACTTGCGAAAAAACACATAGAGCTTGTACCAAAAAGGAAGAGAAACTTACCATCTTGAGTGTCGATGTAGATCCCAATGAAGAAACCTCAAGCGTTCATCCCCGCTCAAATTTTGATTAATAGACTTAACAACATTAGCGAACTCGGTTCACAGAATAGTTTCACGAGGCTTTTTCTCACGAGTCTTAAACCCAAAAGATACAATAATATAAAAGGTAGAAAATCTTTTAGAAATTAAGCATGCTGAATAATTTCCTTACATATTCATATAGGCCTACCTTAATCAAGTTCAGTATACTCAAATCAGTTCTAGCTATGAATTTAACATTTTAAAGGATAGGAACTACCCATGGTGGATTCAAAAGTTAAAGGAACTCACCTTGACATTTATTGAGCTTCAAAACAGTCCCAAAGCACCAAACTCGTATGCAGAATTTCCTGCATTTTCCAACATCAGAGTTCCAACTTCGAACGTGAATTCCAACCTTATTACTACTCCAAATCGCACAAAATCGGTGCCCAACTTGAAGGGAATTTCGTCTAGATTCTGAAACTTCAACAATCATTCAAAACAGAGTTACAATTCGAAAGATATGACCCAAACACTGAAGTATACCAAATACGAATTTCACACTTAATACCTCCAAAATCCATTTCTTCAATAAATTAATCCTTCAATTCTTTCACTCATGGCTTCTTAATCAGCAAGGTCACTCATCTTTTAATAATAATCACATAAAACCACCTCCGCGCTCTCTCTATATAATCACATAAAATCTAATTAAACTAATCGCTAATAAGGTACCACAACCCCATTATTAAATAACATAACACATAGTACCCCTGCATCAAGGCAGACACACAATGTAATTTGAATACCTACAACCTATGCCCTACATAACATCACTAGATCAACCCCTCGATTAATGTACTAAACATTATCTTACTATCCGATTAAAATTACCAATGCCGCCCAATTGGCTATACCAGAAAATTCCAAACACAATAGTTAATTTTTACCAGGGGAGTAGTTTATAGGCTAGATTTAAGCTATATTTTACATAAATCAACACCAAAACAAAGATGCAAACATCAGTAGCTTCTATTAATGAATCCCATTATAAAAACAAAAGAAATATACAAGAATTAAGATCATTTTCTACTACTACATATGGACTAAACAGAGTGTTAAAAACCGATATACGAGTGCGAAAAAGAATCATACATGATACTTGAGAACAATGACGATGACGGTTTCACAATGGACGCCAATAGTCATGACTTGTTAGAATGAGATCCTCCTAAGTCTCGTATGGGTCAACCTCAAGTTTCCTTTACTTTAGATAGAAAATCCCTAATTAGAGAAAATTTGTTTCCTTTCCCTAATTATGAGTCTCAGAGTTGTGATGTGAAAACTTTTGAGATTATTTTACCGACTCCCATGTTGGTAGATTAGTGGCGACGTAGTGGGTCTCTTGGTGTTATCGTGTAGAAGGTCAAGGGTTTCACAGAGAAAATTTTCAGATGTAACGCTACTATTGAAATCCTAACCTTGTGTTTGGAGAAAATAATGGAGGGTGGTTCATTGAGGGTGAGGGGTAAACGTGAGAGTTCATGAGTTTGATGAATCTGAGGGTGAGGGTGAAGGAACTCAGAGTTCGATGAGGGTGAGGGAGTTGAGATACAGGAAAAAATAAAAAATTTTGTGCGTCTTTTATTTTATTATTTTAATGAAAAAAGAAATAGTATTTAGATTTTTTTTTGTTTTCACATAGTAAATGATAGATGCAGCATGCATGGTTCCAACACACCACCTTGATTTTGTTTGTCTTTTTTGTTGTTGTTGTGAAAAGCCTTATAATAGCGCTTTTAGATAAGTGCTATCAAAGGAATGCCGCTTTTGTTAGCAATTTATGTAGAAGCACTATTGACCTTGCGAATTTTTATTATTATAACATATAATAGCGATTCTAACAAAAACGCTATAATATATTTCACTCTATAATAGCGCCCAATATAAAAGCGCTATTATAAGGCTCTATTTGAAAATTATAATAGCACTCTACAAAAAAGCGCTATTAAATTTGTGCTATCAAATATCAAATTTGTAGTAGTGAGTTGACAGTTATTGTTATGTTGTCTTTATGTTTGAAATGTTATTCTTAATTAGATATTTATGTTTTTTATGTTTGATCCTTCTGTTTTAAGCAAAGGTAGGAAGTTATAAGGGAGCAGCAATTTAGGAAGTGAAAGGAAGGAGAAAAGTCATGATTTTTGTATTTTGTTTCCTCTTTTTTCTTTATTAAAAAAGAATTGGACATGTGACTTAATTTAGACAACTTGATTCATCATACAAATAAAATTGCTTGAAAATTACTTGAGTTTCCCGCCATAAAGGCAGGGAATATGGATCTGAAGCTTACGTAGTAAAGTACTTTGACATATCTTTAATAAAAAAAGAGACTTTCTTGTCTTAGTTTATTAATTTCAATGCCATCAACGATAGTTTTGGAAATAAAAGAGTTGTCTTTATTTCAACCAAATATATTTTATCTAATGACAATAAATGAAAAACATTCACTTTTTAATACACATAATTTTCTTTCTCTCTTGAATATAGATACTCTATCATACGCCATTATACGCCCCTTGAGTCATTATTTCTTATATTCATAATTTTGGAAATTGCGAGACATAATCAAAGAACTAACTCTTTACGATAATTATTAGGTTGAATATGGACGTGAATGGTCTAAAATAAGGATGTTAAATAGACATTCTATAATTAAAAAATAGTTTGATTTTTTTAATCAAAATCAGAATTTTTTAAAATGTGCAAAAACAAAAGTTTTTAATAAAAATATATTATAGACCAATTAAACGATTTAATGTACCAAGTAAAAGTATTGTGTACAATTTATTTATCAAGCTTAACAACAATTTCCACGATCTACATTCATTTTCTAAACAATACTTTGAATTGGAAATCATGATAAATAATTGAAAACCATTATAAATAATATAATCTTGTCACATTAATTAATTATTACTTATAAGTTAACAACACTACAAAAATAGAGCAATCTAAAATAAAGTTGTTCTGGACTGGACCAATGGCTAGAATTGGCCCATCCGCCTATGCTCCAGAGCGGCCCATATTGCCTAAGTCCAATCCACATAGGGGCAAAAGTGACATTTCTGCCCCTCCATCGGGCAAGGAATGCAACGTTCCTCCCCGGCGTTTATGCCCGTTCCGCACGGCTTTCTCGCTTCCCGAACAGCAAAGGACAGGTGCCCGGAACTGCGGTTGTGCCCGACACAACGGCTAGTTTTGGGAACCCTGCCCGGCATAACGGCTAGTTTGGGCAGTTACCTATTCTTTGGGGAAAACGGTTATTTCGCCCCGAAAATAGGACCGTTGGCCACGCGCTGGGGGCTCTATATAAACCCTCTCGCTTGAGAGGGTCAGGTATCGAATATTCATCCTAAGAATACACTTTGTACTTGCCCCTTTTTCCGACCCTTACTTACTTGAGCGTCGGAGTGCCTTGCAGGTACACCCCCTCCTCTCCTCATCAACATTCCGAGCACCTTGCCCATCTGACGACCAGCATACGTGGATCTGATCGAATACTCCAGATCAGTGGCGTCGTCTGTGGGAACTCCTTGTTCTCCCCTTCTTTCTTTCCTCCTTGGAAACTAAAAGATCAAAACATACTTTCTTTAATACACCCACATATGGCCGCTCAGAACTCCGCAAAGGGTGCTGACATTACGGTTCTCGTTCCCGTCAACAAGATGGACGTTGACGGTAGATCTCCGTTACTTTCTGATCCCCGTTTCCTTCGAGACGGGGCTACTGCGTCTCCAACTCCTCCTCCCACCGAGCAAGGAGGCAAACACCTACCATCTGGTGAACGACCAATTCCTGGCCCTCCCAGCGCCGACCTGGCCGTTGCAACTCTTTTGGAAGCTGTCAACCGCACAAACCTCCTTATCTTGCAGCAGGGAGAGAGGATAGGAGCTCTCGAGGAAGCATCTCTTCCAAGATCCTCTCCTCCAAAGAGTAAGCGCCGAAAATCAAGAAGCCCGCCACCTAGGCGGAGGGAAGACCAGAGATCGGGGCGTGAGCCTGAATCATAACACATTCGCAAGCGCGACCAGATCTCCCCGCGAGGTCGATCATCGCCAAGACACAAGGGAACGAGGCAGGATAGGCATTCTCCACCGGTCAGACCTCGTGACCGGCCAAGTTCACCGTTGCCTCGCAGAAACCGCCGCCGCGAGCGTAGACAATGGTCACCATCAACTCCAAGTTCAGATAGCGACGACGAGCCTCGCGGCCCGTTGTCCCGCAGGATCTTGGCCACCCATCTCCCTAAAGGATTAGAGAAGCCTCCGTCTCTAGGGACTTACGATGGAACCACCGACCCAGACGAGCACATAGAGAACATAGATGCTCTTTTGGACTACAGAGGGGTACGAGGAGCCATCAAATGCCGCCTGTTCCCGACCACGCTCCGGAAGGGAGCAATGACGTGGTACAAGCAACTGCTAGAAGAATCCATTACATCCTAGAAGCAACTGGGGAGGATCTTCTCCCGTCACTTTATTGCATCGCGACGCCACCCAAAGACCGAGGCGTCCCTCGGAGCTGTCGTACAAGGAAGAGATGAGCCCCTTCGGGCTTATATTGAACGGTTCAACAAGGAGGTCGTCCAAGTGCCAACAACCGACGACATGAAGAGATTCCTGCTCGAGCAGGGATTGCGTCCTGGCTCAGACTTCGCGAAAGCCATCGGCCTCGACCCACCGAGGAACCTTAACGCCCTTCTCCTCCAAGCCCAGTCGCATATACGGTACGAAGAGAAGGTTGTTGCATACTCCGTCCGGGCCTCTCGACACCATGAAGGTGCCCGTTCATCCAGAGTTGAAGAAGTCTCGACATCCCGTCGAGGAGTTAAAAGACGCGACGATCGGCCCCGCGATGCACGCGAACAGAAGGGACCTTCTGGGCGGTTCCATGACTATACCCCCCTCACTGCCTCGAGGGAGAAAATCTTGTCCGAGTGTGCCAACTCGGAATTCAAGCAAGCGGGAGTCCGTTTCCCCAAACAGCTGCCGGCCAGACCAGGTGCAGACAAATCCAAGTATTGCCGCTTCCACAAGAGTCACGGTCATACGACGCAAGAATGTATCCACCTCAGAGAATAGAGATCCTTATTCGCGACGGCCACCTGAAGCAGTTCACGAAGAAAAAAGATGCTCCCCGGCAGGAAACCCAGGAGAACAAAAAGGTTGCAGAAGAGACTCCGCCCTCGGATGACACCAACGTACAGGTCGCTATGTCCGTAACTCGGCCACAGGACTTTCGCATCCCTGATAGGCTGCCCGTCTCCACGTACCTCGCTACTCACAACCCGTGGGAGGCCTTCCCGTCAGCCATGGTCATTTCTGGTGGTGGATTCAACAAAATCACGGTCGGCTCAGTCAAGAGGAGATTCGATCAACTGATCAGCAAAAGCTCCAATGAAGTCACTACGCTGGACACCGCTCACAAAGGATCCGTTCCTATTTCCTTCTACAAGGAAGAGCTCCTCGGCGGGTCGCCGAACTCAAGCATTCTATTGCTTATCCGGGCAAGGATGGCGAACTTCGAAGTTCGCAGAATACTCGTGGACCAGGGAAGTTCGGTTGATATAATGTACAACCACCTGTTCGAAACGCTGCAGCGGAATGACTCTCACCTTACTCCATACGTTGGATCCGACCTGCAGGGATTCAACGGAGCGGTGATAAAGCCCCGGGGTTACGTAGAGCTCATCGTAACCTTCGGTTCAGGAAAGACAACCCGAGCAATTAAAGCACAGTTTCTGGTAATTGAATGCCCGTCACTATATCAGTGCATCTTTGGAAGGCCAACCCTGGCAGAGTTGATTGCAGTGTCTTTCACCGTATATCTCAAGATAAAGTACTACACTTCTGAAGGGATGGTCGCCACCCTCCACGGCGACATCGAAGCTGCCCGTCGGTGCTTTGAAGCAGCATCAAAAGGACTAAGCACCATCTCAGCAGGACCAAGGACTTCTGGTCGTCCCCCTTTGCCCAGCAGCTCCGAACAGCCAAAACTGCTCCCCCAGGTCGGATCTGTCGACTTAGATAGCCGTTTCAGCGAGGAAGACCATGCCAAGGACCTAGCGACTTCGAGCAGCCAGTCCAACAACAGCAGCCATCTCCTACGCCCTGTCCCAGATGGCAACTTCGAGATCGTTTCGTTCGGAGAAGACCCCCAACGGGGAGTAAAGATCGGAGCAGACCTCCCCAACCTGGCCAAGAGACAACTAAAAGCATGCCTCCGTGAGAACACAGACTTGTTCGCGTGGAGCGCTGCCGAAATGCCAGGATTGGACCCATCCGTCGCTTGCCACCAGCTTACAATTGATCCGGCCGTCAAAGTCGTTGCCCAGCACAGAAGGAAACAGTCCCCGGAAAAGATGGAAGCCGCGGAGAAAGCTGTCAAAGACCTTCTAGAAGCTAGGTTTATTTCTGAGGCCAAATACACTACATGGCTCTCAAACGTTGTACTTGTAAGAAAAAATAATGGCAAATGAAGGATGTGTGTTGATTATACCGATGTTAATAAGGCCTGTACGAAGGACGCCTACCCCCTCCCCAATATCGATAAGCTCGTAGATAACTCAGCAGGTTTTAAGCTTTTGTCGTTCCTCGACGCCTACTCGGGCTACAATCAAATCCCAATGGCCGCGGGCGATAAAACTTACACGGCCTTCATGACCGAATCGGGCAACTATTACTACAACATAATGCCCTTCAGGCTGAAGAACGCTGGCGCTACGTACCAACGAATGATGAACAGAGTCTTCTAAGGACAAATAGGCGACATGCTCGAAGTATACATGGACGATATGATCGTCAAGTCCCACGAGGAACTAGATCATGTCGCCCATCTTCGCAAAATCTTCGAGCAAGCAAGAAAGTATCGAATGCGTTTTAACCCAGAGAAGTGCACGTTTGGTGTCCGGGCAGGTAAATTCCTCGGCTTCTACCTAACAGAACGAGGAATCGAAGCTAACCCCGACAAGTGTCGGGCATTCTCTGAGTTCCCCACGCCCATATCTAAGAAAAACATCCAATCCCTCAACGGGGTTCTTACTTCGTTGTCCCGCTTCGTAGCAAAATCTACCCAACACGCTCTTCCTTTCTTCAAGCTCTTGCGGAAAGAAGCAGCGTTTGAGTGGACCGAGGAATGTGAAACATCCCTCCTTCACTTGAAGCAGGCTCTGTCGAAACCGCCCGTATTATCATGACCAGATACTGGAGAAGTCTTGCTCCTATACCTCGCCATCACCGCCGAGGCCGTTAGCGTCGTCCTCATTCGCGAGAATCCTGGTGGCCAAAAACCAATATACTTCACGAGCAAGGCATTGCAGGACACAGATTTGCGATATCAACAGATAGAGAAGGTAGCATTGGCCCTCGTCAACGCTGCTAGACGACTGAGACACTATTTCTTGGCTCACAAAATCATGGTAAGAACTGACCAGCCCATAAAGCAATTACTGGGACGACCAGACATGGCAGGTAGAATGCTCAAATGGTCATTGGAACTGTCCGAGTTTGACATCCAGTACGAAAGCAGGAAAGCTCTTAAGGCCCAAGCTCTGGCCGATTTCGTAGCGGAAATGACGTTCTCAGACTCCCCGGTCCACATAGCAAACAGGTGGACCGTCTTTGTAGACGGAGCATCCAGCTCGACCGGCAGCGGGGCAGGAGTAATCTTGGAGAACGACGAAGGGACCATAGTCGAGGCTTCTCTCACATTCTCATTTCCCACGTCGAACAACCAGGCCGAGTATGAAGCCTTCCTCGCCGGTTTGCGCATAGCCGAAGACCTAGGGGCTGAAGAAATCATCATCTGCACGGATTCCCAGCTCGTAGCCCACCAGATATCAGGAGAATATCAGACCAAAAACAACAGTCTCTCTGAATACCTTACCCTAGTCAAGGGAAAAATGTCGAGGTTCAGAATGGTAGAAGTAAGACATGTTCCACGCGAACACAATGTGCGAGCAGACGTCTTGTCCATACTAGCAAGCACTAAGAGGAAAGGCGGAAGCAGGTCAGTCATCCAAGAGATACTTCCCTGGTCCAGCATCGATAAGGGATCCTCGGCCCTACACGTGCACGCGATTGGGGACAGCGATTGCTGGATGATGCCCGTGTACAACTACCTCACCAGGGATGAGCTTCCGGATGACCCCAAGGAGGCCAGCACAATCAAACGAAGAGCTTGCTCGTACGTCATCCTTGAAAACAACCTCTATCGACGAGGCTTCTCCATCCCACTGCTCAAATACATAGAGGTGGAAGTTGTCCCTCACGTATTACGAGAAATCCACGAAGGCATTAACGCCCAGAACCTAGGAGGAAGATCCCTTGCCCGCAAAGCCCTCCGAGCAGGGTATTATTGGCCAACCATGCAACACGATGCCAAGGAGCATGTGAAGAGATGCGACAAGTGCCAACGGCATGGGGATATGCATCTAGACCCACCCAACGAACTGAAAATCATGACTTCCCCGTGGCCATTCGCCTGGTGGGGCCTGGACATCCTGGGACCCTTCGTGACAGGGTCCAGCCAAAACAAATACCTGATAGTGGGCGTAGATTATTTCACAAAGTGGATAGAAGCAGAAACCTTAGCAAAGATAACAGCACTTAACATTCTGCGCTTCTACAAGCGAAATATCCTTGCCCGTTTTGGGATTCCCCAAGCAATTGTCACGGACAATAGAACGCAGTTCACGGACAGGAAGTTCCAAGACTTTGTCACCCATCTCGGAACAAAGCAACATTTCGCATCCGTAGAACATCCCCAGACCAACGGGCAGGCGGAAGCGGCCAATCGTGTCATTCTTCGTGGCCTCAAGCAAAGACTAGATGAAACAAAGAAAGCCTAGGTCGAGGAGCTCCACAGCGTCCTATGGGCATACCGCACCACTCCTCAGTCTACCACCGGGGAAACACCTTTCCACTTAGCATATGGCACGGAGGCTGTTATACCCATTAAAATTCACGTACTGTCCAGGAGGACCGAATCACCTCTAGACGAGGAAATGAACGACGAAGCAATAAGAGAGGAGCTCGACCTTGTCGAGGAAATCCGAACAGGAGCAGCCCTCCGCGAAGCATCTCTCAAGCAAAAAATAGCAATCAGGCACAACGCTAAAGTCCTACGACGAGAGTTCGATGTGGGCAGCCTTGTCTTGCGAAGAAACCACAAGGACTCTCGCGAAGGCAAACAAGCAGCCAACTGGGAAGGGCCATACAGAGTCCGTGTCAAAACGGAGAATGGTGCCTACTTCCTAGAACATCTCACTTGGGAAGAACTCGCTCGACCATGGAACGCTGAAAAGTTAAAACAATACTACAGCTAGATTCTAGGTTCGACTACGAACGTCAGCTACCGACCACTACGCACGTCTAGGTACAAGCGTCGCATACGATTAAAGCCTAACCCCTCTCAGTGACGAGTCGGGTCATTGCTCGACAGCGGTCCTCGACCGAGCATCGCCGTCGTCAAAGTACCATGATTGGTAGAACCCCGGCTCGCAATGGGACGTTCACGCTGCGAACTCAGGCCTCAAACGCGACCTGAGCTCCGCTCCCCGCCAGGACTTTCCCCGGCAGTTCGACCAGTTCCCCTCACTATCGGACACATCTATAACGAGCAAATCCCCTAAACTATTCACACAAGTCAAGTACCCCCCACTTTTTCCGCGGGCGGACATATATTCACAGCAAGCATGCATATAACACTTAGCAAAAATAAACGCAAGTAAAATCATGCACGTGAAGAAGCCAGAAACATAATAAATTAATGGTGGCCGCAAGGACCACGATTGTACATTGCTACATAAAACGGGGGCCACCCCCCCCTCCAAATAAAATTACAAATAATCTTACGGCACGCTGGCCGGACAAGATACAACATCAAAATAGCAAAACTCCTCATTCATCCGCATGCTCGGTTGACGCTGGCTCAGGTCTCTGGTCCTTCTCGGGCCGGTCCTCAGGCTGAACCTCGGGGGTGTCTAGAACAAGGCCTGCGGGCAAGACAATGCGACCATCCTCAACGCGCGCAAGATAGTGAGTACCCTCGGCAGAGATCTCAAGCCCAGGGTTCACCACCCGCAATTGAGCCATGGCGCTTTGAAAAGACTCCTCTGCCACGGCGATACCGTCATCTTCGGCCAGTAGGATGCGGGCAACCAGCTCAGACCTAATCTTCAACTATTTAATATCATCCGGTTCGTCGGCACCCGGGGCGCTGACCGCCATCAACTCTTTGTTCAGCTCCTCGGCAGCCTTTTTCTCCGCCGTCAGCTTGGAAACATCCTCTTTCAGCCTGGCCGTCTCCTCTTCGGCCTTCCTCTGAGCCTCACGGGCACTCTTAACTTCTTCCTTGAGGGTCACCTCGGAAGCCCGAGCAACTTTAAGTTCAGACTCAAGTGTAGAATCCCCTTCTGCATAAACGGCCGCCATCTCCAGCATCCTCACAAGAGAAGAAGCATCCTGGGCTACCAACGCCCTCTTGCTCGGTCGGTCCATGCTCTCCAAGCTAAGAGATTCTGCCCGAGGAACGACCAGGGTGTTACCCTAAAAAAATCTCCTATCAAGGATGCACGGGGGGAGCTCAAACTTCCCTTTCTCAGGCGCCCGGGTCAGGTCCACAGCATCTAACGCCCTTTGCCGCTTCGCCCGCCCGGCCAAAGGCAGTGGAGATCCCCGTGGAACAGGAGAGGGAGAAGAAGAGGTCCCCACTGCAGTCTGAACAAGGAGAGGAGCACGGGCACCAACAGGCTGGGTCTTGGGAGGAGCCGCTCCAGCTTTATTCCTCGCCATGGCATTCCTCACCACGCGATCGCGAGCTTGAGGCATTTCACCTGCACGAACAAAAACGAGCACATTAGTTACGAGGAAAAGAAACAACACAAACAAAATCTAAGTAAATAAAACTACCGAGCAATTTCTCAACATCCGCGGGAGTCTTGCACTCCAGCAGTGCCTTAACAGGGATAAACCGGCGTTCAACCCTCTGGCTCCCATCCTCCTCGAAAATAGGGTCACCCTTACTCGTCCAACACTCAGCAAGGCTGAAAGAGTTCACCCAATTCACCAGCCTCTCGTAAGCCACGACGTCTTGCCCGCGCAACTCGCTCGGATGGAAGACGTATCTGCTGGGTTTATGGGCAAAGTGGTCGGGTGCCCAGCAGATCGGAGACTTGTACACCCTCTCCCCGATATACTTCCCCTCCTCGTTGAGTAGCTCATCTCCGTCCTCATCAACCTCTATCTCCCAGACATACGTGTTGTCCTGGGCATCCTCGGACACTGGCTCGACGATGAAATACCGCTTCTTGAATGTTCGGATTGACTCCGAGAACGACTTAAATAACTTTTTGGGCTGCTTCAAGGAAACCCATCCGTACTTCTTCCCCGCCAGCTGCCTTTGAAGGTGGAAAACAGCGAAGAACAGAGGGAGGGTGGTCCCCAGAGCGAGATACTCGCACACCAATTCAAAGGCCCGGATGAAGGCCAGCGAATTAGGATGAAGTTGAGAAGGCGCCAGTTTCAGATGATCGAACACCGACCGCTGGAAATCAGTGAAAGGCAGCCTCAGTCCCAGCTCCTTGAAGTCATACTCGTACATCGTAAAGCGGTCCCTGAAATCCGAGCAGACCCGCTCGTCCAAGGTAGGGAAGTGCACCGCCCATTCCTCCGCTGGTCCTACCTCCGTAAAGACGTCCGCCAAAGACTTCGCGAACGTAGAGATATGCTCGGAGGGTTCGGCCACCTCCCATTCTTCCGCACAGAACCCTTCAACATCTTCTTCCATGACATCCAATTCTTCTTCCTCCTCGACTTTTCTCGAGGAGCTCGATGTTGCCGAGCTCGAAGCCGCAGAACTCGAAGCCGTCGAGCTGCTATTCTCCTCGGAGCCAGTTTCCTCCTCGGAGGTGTCTAGAATAACTTCTCTCTCTGGCCCCGTCGCCATTACGATCACCTGAAAAAGCAGAGAAAGATAGTGAATTCGACAGGAAATCAAATCCACCCTTCCATTGCCAAGTCAAGTGAAAGGGCGCGCAAAAGGCTAAGGACAACGTCCCCGGCCTAAGCCCTAACATCAAATGAAAAACCTCCCCGCGAGGAGATGCCCGAGACATACCATCTTCCTGCGAGGAACCTCCCCGCACTCGTGCCCAGATTCCATTTGAAGCTCCACCGGAAACCGCAAAGCTTCACCGGAATCTAGAAACGTTCTACCAGAAAATTCATCGCTCTACCTAAAGACGAATAAACACGGTGGTCACACGTGCGCGACTACCGCGACCACGTCGTGGACCACCCTCCTAGATGAACGCGCTACATACTCCGGCGAGATGCTAGAAGCAGCAAAATGGCAGAACCACCGTCCACCACCAACTCACCAGAAATCTACCTATTTTGTCGCTTAAAAGCTAACCCTAACCGCATACAATCTACCACTAACAACAAAAGGAAGTAAAACAAGCTACAAATCAGAAAACTTACTTGATTTGGGTAGAAGAAAGAGATTGCTCGAAGATGGGCACGGTGGTCGGATGCTCTGAAGACGGTGATGAGCAAGAACGCAGAAGAGGCGAAGAGAAATCAGAAAGAAAAAGTGCAAAATGGGAAAATCTCCCACCTTTTATACTGAGAGGCACGTGCACACACGCGCCCGTAGGCCATAATGACTGTCCACTAGACATCATTACCTATTAACTGCTACACAGGGCTCGAAGCACACGTGGCAACCCAACGTTTCCCATTCTGTCTGATGCTTTACCTCCCCGAATACCGGGCAACAGGGTCACGACCACGAATATCGCGGACACGGAGAGCTACGAACACTTCGAAACAACCATCCTCGTCTCCAAACGACTACTCTATGCTAGCTCCCCGGAGCAACGAGCAGTCCTTAAGTCATCACTCCCATGCTCAGGAGCAACGACTTGGGGGGCTCCTGTTCTGGACTGGACCAATGGCTAGAATTGGCCCAATCCGCCTCTGCTCCAAAGCGGCCCATATTGCCTAAGTCCAATCCACAGAGGGGTAAAAGTGACATTTCTGCCCCTCCACCGGGCAAGGAATGCAACGTTCCTCCCCGGCGTTTATGCCCGTTCCGCACGGCTTTCTCGCTGCCCGAACAGCAAAGGACAGGTGCCCGGAACTGCGGTTGTGCCCGACACAACGGCTAGTTTTGGGCACCCTGCCCGGCATAACGGCTAGTTTGGGCAGTTACCTATTCTTTAGGGAAAACAGTTATTTCGCCCCGAAAATAGGACCGTTGGCCACGCGCTGGGGGCTCTATATAAACCCTCTCGCTTGAGAGGGTCAGGTATCGAATATTCACCCTAAGAATACACTTTGTACTTGCCCCTTTTTCCGACCCTTACTTACTTGAGCGTCGGAGTGCCTTGCAAGTACACCCCCTCCTCTCCTAATCAACATTTCGAGCACCTTGCCCATCTGACGACCAGCATACGTGGATCTGATCGAATACTCCAGATCAAAAGTATAAAGTAGTTAATTAATATTGAAAAGCATTTAATATTTCAGAAATATAGAAAGCTATTAACGCTATAGGCTATGAAACCGTTTATTTTAGTTGTTTTTTTTTTAAATGATTTTTATAATGATATATATATATTTTTATTTAAAATGTTTTTACAAAGAATTTAGAAAAAAAAATGAAATAACAAATTTGTTTAAATAGTTATTTTTAAAATATTATTTTAGATATTTCATTGTCTTGTTAAAAAAAAAATTATTATCAAAATTTCAAAAAATCACTTAAATTAAAAGCTATTTCAAATAATTTTTTCCATTAAAAAGTCATTTTTGAGATATATCTTTTTTTAAAAATTGTGCTTTTGACTTTGTTTTGATTTTCATTAATATACATTTATATATAAGAGGTCAAAGACAAAGTTAGTCTTTCAATTAAAAAAAACAAATTTAAAAACTTATTATATTTTAAAATTCATATTTAAAATTACAAATAAAAACATTAATTTTTTAAAACTAAAACAATTCGGCACTACACTCAGTAACAAAACAAAATACTTTAGCACTAGGATATTGGTTCCACAAAACAAATAAACAAATACTAAATATGTTCCTGATCTTTGTAGGTTGGGAATGAGTACCCCTTGTACTCTCTTTTTATTGGATTCTATTGCTTTTTTTAAAAAATAATTTATGTTTATAACCCTAACATAAATATGCATAAAACCATTCTCAAGGTTCCCTCATTCTGGTAGAACTTATCATCATAGTTTGGATCCTAATTTTCCAAATAATTTTGCAATAGGCTTGGTTTCTCCTTGCATGAAGGCACCTTAAGAACATAGTTAGGACCAACTCGAGCTCCATGCTTCATTAGCTCAGCCATAATATAATCCATAAAAGAATCATCATAATCAAAATCATTATCATTATCATCCTTGAATAATGGAATCTTAATCATATCAAAAGTTGAGTCAGAATCATATTCAATCAGACTATCCTCGTCAGGAAAACAAATTCCATAGATTAAACATGAACAATCTTTTGATTCCTGTTGAATTTGGATTTGAGCGAGGATCATTGAAAGTTGAAGATGATCTGTGTGAAAACATTGTTCATCATAAGGTGAGGGTAGAAGGTCCGGTGAATTTTCAAACACATTGTTCAAAGACATTGTAAGTTGAATCTAAAAAGAGAAGAAAATTTTACAACTTCAAACTAAAAGAATGTTGATTTATATAGAGATATAACACAAGATATAAATATAATGTAATATCTCGGTTGATATAAAAATAATTAATGATTAATAATAGATGCACTCAAATCATGGTGTAAATCAAATCAATTAGTTTAAATGAAATATGAAGATAATATTGATTTTATTTTTATCTTCTAAAATATCTCAACAAACTAATACGTATTTACATTCATCTTATCTAATTAATATTACTTATTTTTTAATTTTACATTTAATTAAATTCATCACATTATTTCAGCCTCACATTTAGAAAAAAACGTTATGCTATTTTTAATTTAAAAATAATTATTATATTTTCTTTGTGATGCACACTCAATAGTTATTATTTTTTCCTTTACAAAATATTTTTGACTTACATTAAATATCTCAACAACCTATGCATATGTACTTTTATGTTATCCATGAAATATTTTACATAACTTTTTATTAATTTAATTTTTTAATTTTATAAAATAATTTAGATTTTTTAATGGCCAAGTTCCGTTCCCAATTTGTTTTATCTAACAAATTTTACGTATCTACTTTGATTTTGACTTAATCCTGTTAATAATTTTTTTCCGATTTTTTAATTAATACATAGTCATTTATTTTAAAAAATATAATTCTTAGACTTAAAACAAACAACCTCTTATCAGGAGAATGATTTTATTTTAAAAGGATTGTGACTATTACTATGATATTTTTTGTAATAAAGCTAATACTTAAAAATTTATATTAATTATTTAGGTGTGATAAATATTAAATTTGATCTTAAATATTAATTTGATAATTTTTATTTATTAATAATAAAAATTGTATAAATTCAAATTTGTTCACTTGGCTTTTTTTTTTTAAAAATTGAACCATATCTTACATTTATGATTCACAAAGTTTTTTTTTTTTTTAATAAGCAAGGATTTCATTGAAAGCGAGAACAATGAGTTTTCTAACCCACTTACAAAAATAGAGGCTAACCTCGACACCAAAAAGAAAATTACAACCCAATTAAGCCTTAAGTAAGGTAGTACAAAAGAAACTTAATAAACTCGTAAAAGCCATAATTAGAGCGGGTAATTTTCCCGATGAAAAACCATCTCCAAACCAATGCCTTAATATTCTAAACCGTATCCAACACGTTCCAACTATCATTCCTAAAAATAATACCGTTCCTCAAGTTCCACAAAAACCAAGATGTAGCCAACCAAACACAACCTTCCATTCCTTTCTTCACCCTACTAAGTTTGGAAAAGGCAAACCACTTAAGAAAGCTTTCTTTAATATTACTAGCTCCCCAATCCTCAAATCCGATCCAATCGGCCATTTCCTTCCACACCAATAAAGAAACACAACAATTCAAAAATATGATCTAAAGATTCCTCCGCCGAGGAACAAAAAATGCATTCCGACCCACTATTCGAAAACACCAAACCTCTACTAAAGAGAGCAACTTTAGTGGGGAGCCTATTCAAAAAGCATCTCCAACCAAAGGCCTTAATCTTATAAGGAACCACCTCTTTCCAAATCAAAGAAAAAGCTTCATCGTAAATATTACTCGGCCCATAAGGAATGCGATATTTACAAAGTAAATTAGAGAAACCACTAATCGAATAACCCTCCAACGGGCTCAACATCCACTCAACCGCGCCTTTGGAAAAACGATTCGGACAAGCATGCTCCAACAACGCACGCAAACTCACCAAATCCTCGGCAATAGGCCCATCGACCGAACCGACCACCCCAAAATCTCCCCAAATCCACCCCTCATCATGCCAACCACCCATGCAAGCCACTGAAACATCTTTAAGACAAGACAAACGAAAAAGATTAGGAAATTCATCCTTTAAACAACACTCTCCTATCCACCAAGAGAGCCAAAAAGGGGTAAAGAATCCATTTCCAATAGTAAATTTACAATTAGAGACAAAACAATTCTCCGGTAATTTTTTATCCACCTCACATAACTCCCTCCACCAAAAAGATGCACTCTTCGCCTTAATAGGGAAACAACCGATATCCACAATCTTCAAATTTATATCTCCATATCTAGCTTTTAAGACATTGTACCGTAAAGCATTAGATTCCGATAAAATCCTTCATCTCCATTTATTGATAAGAGCCAAGTTAAAATCATCCACCCTTCTCAAACCTAACCCCCCTTTTTCAAACGGTCGACACACCTCCTTTCAACTAACCCAATGAATTTTCCTCTTATCCTCCTTACTCCCCCAAAGAAAATTACTTTAAATTCTAGTAATTTCTTTGACAACCTTTACCGGAGCTTTATAAAAAGAAAGCATGAAAATAGAGACACTAGAAAGCACCGACTTTAATAAAGTAAGTCTTCCCCCAAAACTAAGATACCTATTATTCCAACAAAAAAGCCTCCATTTCAACTTCCCCACCAACTCCTTCCACATATCATTCCTATTGAAATTGTATCCAATAGGAATTCCAAGAAAAACAAAATTATTATCCTCCCTCCTACAAGAAAGAAAGAAAGAAGCCACCTCCATAAATCTAGAACCGACATTCACTCCAATAAGTTTGCTCTTATAAAAATTTATTCCCAAGCCGGAAACTAATTCAAAACCTCTCAAAACCGATTTTATAGCCCATAGATGCTTCCAACTACCATCTCCAAACAATAAGGTATCATCCGCAAATTGAAGAATATCAACAAAACACTTGCCTCTAATATTAAATCCCTCAAACTCCTCATTCACCACCGACCTACTAACCAAACCCTTTAAACCTTCCGCAACAATCACAAAAAGGAAGGGTGAAAGAGGATCTCCTTGTCTCAAGCCTCTTTCCACAACAAACTCCTTCGTCGGGCTACCATTCTTTCTCTCTTCTCTTCTCTCTAACTTTTCACGTACTGAAAATTCTAATTCTAACTCCCCATTTTCCTTATTTTGTTATATTATTATTTCTGAATAATCATTTTATTCCAACTAAATAAAATAACTATTTATTTTATTCATTCGCTATCACCATAATAACTAAATAATTATTTAATTATCTCTATCATCATTATTTATTTAAATATTCTAATTTAAATAATAATAACAAATGACACTCTCTCACCATCGCCACCCCCATGTTTCTACACTTTTACTCACACACCTCAAATACCTTAAATTCAACATTTTTAAGGTCACTACCCTTCACCTAAGGGTCCCTCTAACACCACCAAATCAACAAACACACACACACACACACACACACACACACACACACACACTCACAATCATATAATTATTTATGAAAAATTAATTAAAATAACCCAGGGCGTTACAACTCTCAGTTGGAGGGAACCAAGATAAATTTGTGTGTTCTTTATCTTTTGTTTGCTTCAGTTAATATTCTGCTGCAATGTATTAATCAGAATCTAAACATCAGTTTAGATTCTGCACTCTTATCAGAGGCAAAGTTAAGAAACGGAAAATACAATTCAACCCCCCCCCCCCTCCTTGTCTATTTTTCTCACCTTCATCACCGTCTTAGACGTGGAAGTTAACTCAACGTTTGCTAGTTTGATTTATAGTTTCACCGTTTGATCATAGTTTATGTGCATAAAAGGTGCCTACATTATACTTAATCTTTTAATATTATACATAAATTTTCTTTATTTTCTTCTTCTTTTCTCCAACTTCATGATCTTCTTCCTTTCTCTGGGCCTGAAAGGATTGCTTTCTCTGACACATGGGAATGTTTACGTAAAGCTTTTTCCTTCTGATGAAAATGTTATCTAGCTTGGTGGCGAGGAAATATTCATCTTCTACGTCAAAAAATATAACAAAGCCTTAACGATTTCTTTTGATATCGCGCTTTGAAGGGATACAACCTCATCAATGTCCCCGTACCTCTCAACTTCACCATTTATTTCTTTCACTTCAAACATGTCTGGGAAAGACGTGAAGGATAAAGAAGAGTGCTTTCTTCCCGCCTTACTTGAATTAAAGCATTTCCTTCCCTCATTAACCCAATGAGTCTTCGATGTGGATGGTTGCCATTTACGCCTTGAGAGCCGTCTCCATTCTTCCTCGCTATGTCTAAAAAAAATGAGTGTTTCATGCTAACGTTGAGTTAAATATTTTTTAAGAATATGGTTGGAAATGTTAGAAAGAGATGAGAGAGTTTCCCCCATATCATCTCCTTCTTTACTGTCGTAGGATCTATATACAAAAGTACATCAATTGTAACAACTTCGTAACTGAATGTTTATACATAAATTAAAAAAATTCAATTGAACAAGGTTTTAGAAAATACAAATGTATTGAAATTGAAAAATGGATCAAAAGTATATTAGAAGGAATCATCTCTCTAATAACGTATACAATTTGCTTATGAACTTTACGGATCCAGACTCTCAGCCTTTGTGTCGGGAAAGTCAGGTTACTTTCAAACATTTTCATCCATATGAAGAATCAAGTGGTCTAACTAAGTTAAGCCACGTGTCCGACTCTTCTTTAAAAAATAAAACACAAATATTGTGACCCTTCTCCTTCCTCTCTATTCCTCCGTTGTTGCTTCCTTAAAACACAAAAACCTATGACCATTCTCCTCATGTCCCTTCTATTGCCACTCAATTACAACTCCCTGCAATTTTTGTGACCATTCTTATCATGTCTCTTCCATTGTGACTCTCATCATAATTATTTGTTTGGTGCCTCCCTATCAACGTTGACACATGTTTTGTTATTGTTGGCACTATCGTTTAGGTTGATGGTGCTGCATACAAAAAATGTTTTCAACAACGTGTTGCAGGTACGCGAAGTACCGTGAGTTGACAGCTATTGTTATGTTGTCTTTAAGTTTGAAATGTTATGCTTAATTAGATATTTATGTTTTTTTTTATGTTTGGTCCTTCTATTTTAAGCAAAGGTAGCGAGTTATAAGGGAGCAACAATTAAGGAAGTGAAAGGAAGGCGAAAAATCACGATTTTTGTGTTTTGTTTCCTCTGTTTTCGTTATAAAAAAAAAGAACTGGACATGTGGCTTAATGTAGACCACTTGATCCATCATACAAATAAAATTGCTTGAAAATCACTTGAGTTTCCCGCCATAGAGGCCGAGAATATGGATCTGAAGCTTACGTGGTAAAGCATTTTGATATATCTTTATTAAAAAAAAGAGAGACTTTCTTGTCTTAGTTTATTAATTTCAATGTCATCAACGATAGTTTTTGAAATGAAAGAGTTGTCTTTAATTTTAACCAAATGTATTTTATCTAATAATAATAAATGAAAAATATTCACTTTTCAATACACATAATTTTCTTTCTCTCTTGAATATAGGTACTCTATTATACGCCATTATACACCCTTCAGTCATCATTTCTTATATTCACAATTTTGGAAATTGCGAGATATATCAAAAGACCAACTCTTTACAATAATTATTAGGTTGAATATGGATGTAGAATGGCCTAAAATGAGGATTTTAATAGACATTCTATGATTAAAAAATAGTTTCAAATTTTTTTTCAAAATAATTATTTTTTTAAAATGCACAGAAGCAAAAGTTTTTAATAAAAATATATCATAGACCGATTAAACGATTTAATGTACCAAGTAAAAGTATTTTGTACAATTTATTTATCAAGCTTACCCGCACCTTCCATGATCTACATTCATTTTCTAAACAATACTAGATTTATGTTTAAGAGTCTTGAACCCAATAAAAACAACTTATACTTCTCTTCCCTTTTTGAACTTTGAATTGGAAATCATCATAAAGAATTAGAAACCATTATAAATAATATAATCTTGTCACATTAATTAATTATTACCTATAAGTTAACTACACTTCAAAAATAGAGCAACCTAAAATAAAGTATAAAGTAGTTAATATTGAAAAGCCTTTAATATTTTAGAAATATAGAAAGCTATTAACTCTATAGGCTATGAAACCGTTTATTTCAATTGTTTTTTTAAAAATGATTTTTATAATGATATATATATTTTTATTTAAAATATTTTTATAAAGAATTATATATATATATATATATATATATATATATATATATATATATATATATATATATATATATATATATATATATATATATATATATATATATATAGTGTATCATATAGACACAAACACGATTATATAATGGATAGGCTAGAAGATAATGAAGGCTGGAGCAAGGTGAGAAATAAAGAGAAGAAGTCAAGGAACTGGGACGACTCTGGGAGGGGTAAAGGCAAGTATTCTAAGGAGTCAACAACTTTTTTCATCACTAAGTTCCCAGAGCATAGGAGAGCAAAAGACTTGTATGAGGTTTTCTCAAAATATGGTGACGTTGACGTAGTTTTCATCTCATCGAAGCGAGATAAAAGAGGTAGAAAATATGGTTTCGTCAGGTTTTTTGGAGTACAAGACACAAGGAGTATGAGTGTGAAACTTGACAACATATTCATTGATGGAAGAAAATTGTTCGCGAGTCTTCCCAGATTTGAAAAAGCTCAGAATCACTATAAGTTCCAAAAAGACCAGAACAAGAACTATAGCTTTCCAAGGAATGAGGAAACCGCTAAGGAAGATTGCAAGGTCGGAGATCAAGGGAAACTGTCCAATCCTGTCAAGGATCATCAGTCTTTTGCAGAGGCAGTCAGGGGAGAAGGTAGTGGGAAGAGGGAGTGGGATATGATATATGACGTTGGAGGTGAAGAGTTGAGTAGGTTTCAAAGAGCTTATGTAGGGAGGGTGCTTATTCCCGGTATGACATACAACATACAAAAGAGCTTTGATTCTGAAGGATATTTTGGGGTCAAGGTGACTCCCTTGGGGGAAAACTTATGCCTTCTAGAAGAGAATGATATAGGAGAAATAGAAGAGCTCTTAATGAGTGCTAAAGAATGGCTGGATCAATGGTCTGCAGAGGTAAGAAGATGGGAACCAGGAGATGTAGACCCAAAGAGACAAACATGGATTAGGATATTTGGAATCCCTTGTCATGCGTGGTCCGTTTCGTTTTTTGAATTTTTGTCGTCTAAAGTGGGAAAGTATGTATGCTGTGACGAAGACTCAAATTGTTTTACAAAGATGGATGTTGCGAGTGTGATGATCAGGTCGTCTTGTGGAATGACCATCAATGAAGTCTTTAATGTATCCATAAACGACATTGTTTATAGGATAAGAGTGATTGAAGAAACAAAGGGAACGCTATGTAAAACACTGATGACGAAGTAGAGCGTTGAGTCAGATACAAATGTGGAAGAGTCACGCTTGAAGTTCAGTGACAAGTGGTGGAGCTCGGGTGACGAGGGGGGAGAAGAAGGAGAAGATGGAGAGGATAAGACTAGCGTCTGTCACGAGACCCCTACGTGCAGACCTACGAATGGTGTAGGTTACCTTAATGGATATTTTGTTCCATCTGAAGCTAGAATCAAGGTGTCAGATTGTGATAAAAGTGTGAAAGAGGTGGGGCCCGAGGTAATGGGTAATAGTGGTAATAATGAGACAGCTGGTAGCAGTCAGGGAGGGGGTGATAAAGCAGATAGTAGTATAGAAGGATCAGTTGAAAAGATGAAGGAGTTTAGCAAAAAGGCTAGTAGACCTCAAAAGTCTAGGGACGAGGTCAACTTTGATGAGTTGGTCAAGGCCCATGTGGTGGATAAGGCCCATGGGGTTAAGAAAGGATCCATTGGGTCGATGGGAGGAAAAGTGGTATTAGTGGAAACTAAGTTTGGCAAAAGAGTGTGAAACTCTACTTTTTCAGAGTCAGAAGAGAGAGAAAGAGATTTTGGAAAATGAAGAGAGAAGGTTACCTTTACTCAATCTTTATGCAGTAAAAAAAAAGAAGAAAATCAACAGGCCAGATCAAAAGATTGATGAAGATATCGAGGATTCAATAGAAGAAGACCTTGAAGGAGATTCAAATGAGATGGAAGCTAGAAAGGACAGTCTGGTTGTAGAACAGGTTAGTCGTTGTCATTCTGTTACCGATTCTGAAGTCATGATAGGTAATAGGAGGTTTTTGGAAGATTTCGAGAGTAAGGCTTCAAGTAAAGTCAGAGAGATTGTAGTTTCGTTAGGTGTGAGAGGAGGTGGAGATGGTAAAAGTATGGAGAAGGAGATTAGATCAATGGAAAAAAGAGATGAAGAAGGGAAGCGTTCGAGGGAGGCTTTAAAGGGGTTGTTATGAATATCTTGTCCCTTAATATGAGAGGGTGTGCAACTTAGTAAAAAGAAAGAGAGTTGCTAATATGATTCAAGTTAAGGGTGTGGATGTGTGCTTTCTTCAAGAAACGAAGAAGTCTTTATTAGATAGTAATCTAGTTCACTCTTTGTGGGGGAATTCAAAAGTGGAGTGGTCGGCTCTCGATGCAGTAGGGAGTGCAGGTGGGATGCTAATTATGTGGAAGAAAGATTCTATGGTTCTTAATTATAGTTTTAGGAGGGAAGGATTCATAGGGGTCAATGGTGTTTGGAAGGGAAAAGAGGTGTTCTTGGTGAATGTGTATTCCTCTTGCCTACTGAACAAAAAGAGAGATTTGTAGAAAGATCTTGTGTTCATAAAAAAGAGATTTGACAGGGGAGAGTGGGCAATTGAAGGTGATTTTAATGTTATTGCCTTTAAGGAGGAGAGGAAGGGTGCAGTGGGAAGTGTGAGAATTAAGGAGATAGAGGAGTTTAGAAATTTCATAAGCAATTTAGATTGCGTGGATGTGCCGTGTGAGGGCGGGTTGTATACGTGGTTTAACAGGGCAGGGAATTCTATGAGCAGAATTGATAGGTTATTGCTTTCAGAGGGTTTAATTGAAGAGTGGAAGATCAAAGGTCAACATATAGGGAGAAGTGAGCTATCTGATCACTGTGCTATATGGTTGAAGAGTAATTCTGTAAACTGGGGGCCTAAACCGTTCAGATTTGTCAATAGCTGGCTGAAGCATCCTGAATTCAAAGTGTTTGTGAAGAATTGTTGGGATTCAATTGAAGTCAAGGGGAGGGGTGATTATGTTCTTAAGGTGAAGTTGGGTTTTCTTAAGGAGAGGTTAAAGATATGGAGTAAGGAGGTGTTTGGTTGGATTGATGTTAAGATTGAAGAAACCATTAAAGATCTTAATTCTTTGGATCAGGAGGTGAGTAGGTTAGGTTTTGATAACTTTGATGATATGGTGAGAGCTAGATCCAAGGCTAGTGATGAGGTTTGGAAAAAGCTTAATATGAAAGAGGAGATTATTAGGGTGAAAGCAAGGGAAATGTGGCTGAAAGAGGGGGACAGTAACACTAGATACTTTCACAATGTAGTTAGAAGGAGGAGGAGAAGAAATGGAATCTGGTTTGTGAAGACAGATAATGGCATAATAGAAGATGTATAAGGAGTCAAGAGGGAGGTTAGTAGGTACTACGAAGAGAACTTTAAGGAGGTGAATTTTACACGTCCTTTAATGGAAGAGCTTAACTTGAAAAGTTTATCAGTGGAGGATAAAATGTGGTTAGATGGAGAATTTTTAGAAGAGGAAGTTAAGGCTGCTATATGGGATTGTGATGGAGGTAAAAGCCCTGGGCCAGATGGGTTTACTTTTGCATTTTTTCAGGAGTGTTGGGATATTGTAAAGAGGGATGTTCTTTGTTTTGTGTCGGATTTTCATAGTAATCCAATCTTGACTAAAGCTGCTAAGGCTTCCTTCCTGACCTTAGTAGCTAAAACAAGGAATCCTCAATATCTTTTGAATTATAGACCCATTTGCCTTGTAAGTTGCTACCAGAAGATTCTGTCAAAAATATTGGCTAGTAGAATGAAGAAGGTAGTTAGCTCTTTAGTGTCATCTGAACAGACAACTTTTTTGCTTGGGAGGTGCTTTTTTTATGGTGTCTTGGTAGCAAATGAGATATTAGATCTTGCTAAGAGAAGTAGGAAGAGTTGTATGTTATTGAAAATCGATTTCGAAAGGGCGTATGATTGTGTTTCGTGGAAATTCCTAAAGGCTTTACTTGCTAAACTGAATTTTGGAGAGAAATGGATAAATTGGATAGGAGCTTTGGTGTGTGATGGTTCTATGTCTGTCTTGGTAAATGGCAGTGCAACGAGGGATTTCAAGGTTTATAAAGGGCTGAGGCAAGGGGACCCTCTCTCCCATTTCCTCTTCTTACTTGTTATGGAAGTTTTAGCGCAGTTAGTGAAGAAAGTTGAGTCTCTAGATTTATACAAAGGGTTCAGAGCAGGGGATGAAGGTCAATACAGTATAACACATTTTGCTGACGATACTTTGTTCTTTGAAGAGGCTGTTTGGTCCAATTTTTGGAGTATTAAGGCAGTGTTAAGAGGGTTTGAAATGGTAATAGGGTTGAAAGTTAACTTTTGCAAAAGTAGAAAAGGTGGGATAAATGTTAGTTCTGGTTTTTTGGCCTCAGCAGCAGCTTTTCTTAATTGTGAAACCATGAAGTTACTGTTTGTGTTCCTTGGAGTGTTTATAGGGGAAAGTCCAAGGAGAAGCTATATGTGGAAGGACTTGTTAGACAAAGTAAGAAATAGGTTGGCTGAATGGAAGGGTGACAACTCTCTGTTGGTTGTAGACTGGTCCTTATAAAATCAGTCATTAATGCTCTACCTCTTTATGCTTTCTCTTTTTACAAAGTTCCTGCAGGAGTTTTGAAGGTACTCCAAGGAATACAGAGTAAGTTTCTTTGGGGTGGGAATGAGTCTAAAAAGAAAATTCATTGGGTCGATTGGCAAACTACCTGTAGGCCGATTGAGAAATGAGGGTTAGGAATAAAAGATTTAGGAAGCTTCAATAGGGCCCTGTTGATGAAGTGGAAGTGGAGAATGCTTAATTCTGAGGACAGTGCGTGGAAGAGATTATTGAAGGTGAAATATGGAAACCTTGCTCTGAATATCAATTGTTACGAAGGTGAGGCAGCTAGAAAGTCCGAATCATCTGGTGGAGGGAATTGAGGAGTATTGGTTTTGATAAAGATTCATGTAGAGACCTATTTGTTGCCAATGTTAGCAGTAAGTTGGGGAAAGGAGAGGATACTTCGTTTTGGCATAATAAATGGGCCATTGACATTATGTTTAAATAAGTTTTTCCAAACCTTTATCAGTTTGCAGTTGATCCTAAAAGTTCGGTTGCAGGGTTAGATACTCGGATTGGAGATGAATGGTATTGAAACTTGTCTTTTTATGCTTTTCCTGCAGGGACTGTTATGGCCAGGGAGAAGGAAGAAATGATGGACATCTTGGAGCCAATAATAGCATCGTGTAATGATGATGTTTACAGATGGGATCTTGAAAAAATTATTAGCTCTGATTCTTGTGCAGGATTCTCTGTCAAGTCCAGTTATGAATTACTTTGGAAGGTTAGAGATGCAACATCCATGGAGGAAGAGGCTTTGTTTCCTTTGAACAAGATTTGGAAGACGAAGCTGCCGTTAAAGGTGAAAGTTTTCATGTGGCGTGTAGCTAAGAATAGATTGGCTACTAAGGATTAATTAGCTAGGAGAAGCATTGTTATGGAAGACGGAGATTTAGCTTGTGCAGAGTGTTAGTGCGAAGAGGAAAATCTTCACCATGTGCTGATTCAATGTCCTAAAGCAATTGAGGTTTGGAAAGACATGGAGAGATGGCTGGGAATCGTCAGTAGTGATCGTCGTAATTGGATCGAGTATGCGCTTAGTTATCATGATGCAGTGAAAAAAGAGTCAGGGAGTTCAGCAGGGATTTTAATTTGGTGCACTGCTGTTTGGTTTCTCTGGTATAGCAGAAATGTTAGGATATTTGAGTCCAAATGTCTGTCTGTGGTAGATGTCTTAAACTCAATTAAATATTTCAGTTGGAAATGGAGTGTACAAGATAGGTCCTCTAAATTTGTTTCTTTTTATGAATGGTACACTATCCTTATTGAAAGTTGTAAAGGGATCTAGTGCTTGTCTGTTTTGTTGGGTTTCTGCACCCCTTGTGCAGTTAGTTGTTTAATTCAACATTGCTTTCAGAATATATATATATATATATATATATATATGAAATAAAAAATTTGTTTAAATATTTATTATTAAAATATTATTTTAAATATTTCATTATCTTGTTAAAAAAAATTTTATCAAAATTTTAAAAAATCACTTAACCCTAACATAAATTTGCATAAAACCATTCTCAAGGTTGCCTCATTCTGGTAGAACTTATCATCATAGTTTGGATCCTAATTTTCCAAATAATTTTGCAATAGGCTTGGTTTCTCCTTGCATGAAGGCACCTTAAGAACATAGTTAGGACCAACTCGAGCTCCATGCTTCATTAGCTCAGCCATAATATAATCCATAAAAGAATCATCATAATCAAAATCATCATCATCCTTGAGTAATGGATTCTTGATCATATCAAAAGTTGAGTTAGAATCATATTCAGTTAGACTATCCTCATCAGAAAAACAAATTCCATAGATAAAACATGAACAATCTTTTGATTTCTGTTGAATTTGGATTTGAGCGAGGATCATTGAAAGTTGAAGATGATCTGTGTGAAAACATTGTTCATCATAAGGTGAGGGTAGGAGATCTGGTGAATTTTCAAACACATTGTTCAAAGACATTGCAAGTTGCATATGAAAAAAGAAGAAAATTATACAACTTCAAACTTAAGCAATCTTGATTTATATAGAGATAAAACACAAGATATAATATGATGTAATTAATATCTAGGTTGATATAAAAATAATTAATGATTAATAATAGATCCACTCATATCATGCTGTAAATCAAATCAATTATTTTAAATGAAATATGAAGATAATATTGATGTTATTTTTATCTTCTAAAATATCTCAACAAACTAATACGTATTTACATTCATCTTATCTAACTAATATTTACTTAATTTTTAATTTTATATTTAATTAAATTCATAACATTATTTCAGCCTCACTTTTAGAAAAAAAACGTTATGCTATTTTTAATTTAAAAATAATAATTTATATTTTCTTTGTAATGCACACTCAGTAGTTATTATTTTTCTCTTTACAAAACTATTTTTGACTTACATTTAATATCTCAACAACCTATGCATATCTACTTTTATTTTATCCATGAAATATTTTACATAATTTTGTATTAATTTAATTTTTTAATTTTATAAAATAATTTAGAATTTTTAATGGCCAAGTTCCGTTCCCAATTTTTTTTATCTAACAAATTTTACGTATCTACTTTGATTTTGACTTAATCCTATTAATAATTGTTTTCCGAATTTTTAATTAATACATAGTCATTTATTTTCAAAAATATAATTCTTAGACTTAAAACAAACAGCCTCTTATCAGGAGAATGATTTTATTTTAATAGGATTGTGACTATTACTATTATATTTTTTTTAATAAAGCTAATACTTAAAAATTTATATTAATTATTTAGGTGTGATAAATATTAAATTTGATCTTAAATATTAATTTGATAATTTTATTATTTATTAATAATAAAAATTGTATAAATTCAAATTTGTTCACTTGACTTTTTTTTTTTAAAATTTGAACCATATCTTACATTTATGATTCACAAAGTTTTTTTTTAATAAGCAAAGATTTCATTGAAAGCGAGAACAATAGGTTCTCGAACCCACTTACAAAAAGAGAGGCTAACCTCGACACCAAAAAGTAAATTACAATTCAATTAAGCCTTAAGTAAGGTAGTACAAAGGAAACTTACTAAACTCGTAAAAGCTATAATTGGAGCGGGTAATTTTTCCGATGAAAGACCATCTCCAAACCAATGCCTTAATATTCCAAACCGTATCCAACACGTTCCAACTATCATTCCTAAAAATAATACCGTTCCTCAAGTTCCACAAAAACCAAGACGTAGCCAACCAAACACAACCTTCCATTCCTTTATTCACCCTACTAAGTTTGGAAAAGGCAAACCACTTAACAAAGCTTTCTTTAATATTACTAGCTCCCCAATCCTCAAATCCGATTCAATCGGCCATTTCTTTCCACACCAATAAAGAAACACAACAATTTAAAAAAATATGATCTAAAGATTCCTCCGTCGAGGAACAAAAAATGCATTCCGACCCACTATTCGAAAACACCAAACCTCTACTAAAGAGAGCAACTTTAGTGGGGAGCCTATTCAAAAAGCATCTCCAACCAAAGGCCTTAATCTTATAAGGAACCACCTCTTTCCAAATCAAAGAAAAAGCTTCATCGTAAATATTACTCGGCCCATAAGGAATGCGATACTTACAAAGTAAATTAGAGAAACCACTAACCGAATAACCCTCCAACGGGCTCAACATCCACTCAACCGCGCCTTTGGAAAAACGATTCGGACAAGCATGCTCCAACAACGCACGCAAACTCACCAAATCCTCGGCAATAGGCCCATCGACCGAACTGACCACCCCAAAATCTCCCCAAATCCACCCCTCATCATGCCAACCACCCATGCGACCACTGAAACATCTTTAAGACAAGACAAACGAAAAAGATTAGGAAAGTTATCCTTTAAACAACACTCTCCTATCCACCAAGAGAGCCAAAATGGGGTAAAGAATCCATTTCCAATAGTAAATTTACAATTAGAGACAAAACAATTCTCCGGTAATTTTTTATCCACCCCACATAATTCCCTCCACCAAAAAGATGCACTCTTCGCCTTAATAAGGAAACAACCGATATCCACCATTTTCAAATTTATATCTCCATATCTAGCTTTTAAGACATTGTACCATAAAGCATTAGATGCCGATAAAATCCTCCATCTCCATTTATTGATAAGAGCCAAGTTAAAATCATCCACCCTTCTCAAACCTAACCCCCTTTTTCAAACGGTCGACACACCTCCTTCCAGCTAACCCAATGAATTTTCCTCTTATCCTCCTTACTCCCCCAAAGAAAATTACTTTGAATTCTAGTAATTTCTTTGACAACCTTTACCGGAGGTTTATAAAATGAAAGTATGAAAATAGAGACACTAGAAAGCACCGACTTTAATAAAGTAAGCCTTCCCCCAAAACTAAGATACCTATTATTCCAACAAAAAAGCCTCCGTTTCAACTTCCCCACCAACTCCTTCCACATATCATTCCTATTGAAATTGTATCCAATAGGAATTCCAATAAAAACAAAATTACTATCCTCCCTCCTACAAGAAAGAAAGAAAGAAGCCACCTCCATAAATCTAGAACTGACATTCACTCCAATAATTTTGCTCTTATGAAAATTAATTCCCAAGCCGGAAACTAATTCAAAACCTCTCAAAACCGATTTTATAGCCCATAGATGCTTCCAACTACCATCTCCAAACAATAAGGTATCATCCGCAAATTGAAGAATATCAACAAAACACTTACCTCTAATATTAAAGCCCTCAAACTCCTCATTCACCACCGACCTACTAACCAAACCCTTTAAATCTTCCGCAACAATCAGAAAAAGGAAGGGGGAAAGAGGATCTCCTTGTCTCAAGCCTCTTTCCACGACAAACTCCTTCGTCGGGCTACCATTCAATAAAACCGACATCTTACTCGAAAAGACCAAAGCATCCATCCATTTCAACCAAACCTCCCCAAAACCCATTTTACGAAGCATAAAAATGAGGAAGTTCCAACTAACCTTATCATACGCTTTTTCAAAATCAACCTTGAAAAGCATACAACTCCTTCCCTCCTTTTTCGCAAAATCAACCACCTCGTTAGCCACCAAAACGCCGTTGAGCAATTTCCTTCCCGGAACGAAAGCGCTTTGGCAATTAGAAATAACCGAGTGCAACACCAACTTTAATCTAGCCGTCAAAAGCTTCGATAACGCTTTATAAACGCACCAAACAAGACATATAGGCCTATAATCATCCAAACTCAAAGGGTTTGAAGACTTAGGAATCAATGTCAAAAAAGAGGAAATAAAAGATTTAGAGAAAAGAGCTCCAGAGTGAAAGCTTTGAAAACAACCAATAAAATCCTCCTTCCAGAAGTGCCAACACTTTTTAATAAAAAGAAACGAGTATCCATCGGGACCCGAACTTTTAGAACCATCACAATTCCACACCGCCTCTTTAATCTCCTCTTCCGTAAAAGAAGCTTCAAGCAAAGATCTCTCCGAAGGACTAATGCCCTTAAAAGAGATGCCTTTAAGCACCGGTCTATCGAAATCCGACTCAACAAATTTCGAAGCAAAATGTCTCCTAAATTCTTCCTTAACCTCCTCCACCTTAACCAAAATTCTGTTATCCGTTCTAATAGAACCAATGAAATTACTCCTCCTCATTTCTTTCATAACTCTATATAAATACCTACTAATTGAATCTCCATCGTTAAGCCACTTCAATCTAGCTTTTTGAATGAGCATATTCTCCTTAATCTTTAAATTCAACCAAAACTTACCACTAGCCCTCTTTTTCTTCCTCAAAAGCTCTTCCCCCTCCACCTCCCCAAGATCAACGTCCTCATCGTCCCCTTCATTCAAAGCCTTGACTCCTTCCTTTATATCCAAATCTAACCACCAAAAATGTTGGAATTCCACCATTTAAGACTCACTTTTAATAACCGCAACTTTTCCTTAAGCACATAATCCTTCCTCCCCACCACATATAACTTATTCCACTCTTTCTCCACAAAAGGAAGGAAAGAAGAATTAGAAAACCATTCATTATTAACTCTAAACGGTTTCGGACCCCAATCCTCTCCATCAACAACAAGCTAAATCAGGCAATGATCCGAAATGTCCCTCTCCCCGATCAATTGGCCCACGGCCCCCCAATCATCGACAATCCCACTAGTCACCAAGAAGTGATCAATCCTGCTTTTAGCTTTGTCGTCACCACCGTACCAACTAAACTTTTTCCCCTTGCAAGGTAAATCCACCAAATCGCCCTCAAAAATAAACTTCTCGAACTCCCTCCACTCCAAACTCGAATTGAAAGCGATTCTACCCCTTCGCTCATGCGCGTTTCTGACCGCGTTAAAATCGCCCCCAAACACCCACTCTCCATCCACAAAATTGGTCTTCAACTCAAGAAGCTTCCTCCACAACGTTCTTTTCGAGGCGAAAGAACAAGGATAATAAATGTTGACAACATAGTATAATTTATTAGACCGCCTAATCTTAACTCCCAAGAATCCCGATCCTCTGAAACTACATAACACTTCGACCAAATTAATCTTCCACAGAATAAGCAAACCGCCCGATATCCCCTCCGAATTGGTAAAAGAAAAATCAATATCCTCCTTTCTCCAAAAACTCCGAACAACAGGATCCGTCAAATTTTGGATTTTGGTTTCTTGTAATAAAAATATGTCCGCCTTAGAAATAATGTGGGAAATCCTACTCCTTTTGACTCTGCTACACCCCCCCTATAATGTTCAAAGATCCCACAATCATTTCAACAGTTTATCATTCGCCTTCCCTCTAATCAATTTAACTTTATCAGCTCTCTCCATTTCAGCAATTCTACTTTGAAAATCTCCCTTTGATTCACCCTTCGCTACTCCTAAATTAGAAATAGCATTCCATAATTTATCACCAAGGTTTGAGTCTAAATTCTCAAATAATCTCAAATTGCACCTATCGATTCCAGACTCTGTCGAATGTTCGCCGTGGAAGAACACCCTCTTATCTGTCTCCCTACTATTAGAGCTAGAATTGCGCCCACCCTCCAAAGTTGGAATATTATGAAGTACCTCCCCCTTCCTCCTAACAGTATGACTTATCTTCTTCCAGTGCCCCCTATTTAATCCTAAAACATTACCACCCCCTTCATAAAAATGTTTTAGTTTAATACTTTTTACCAGTTTCTTTTTTCTGCTGCTTTTCGCCATACATTTCCTAGGACCCACCCCAAACTCCCCGTCTCCCAAAGAATTAAGCTGTTGTTGTTCCATGATCAAAGTACAAGGGACAGTGGACCCCACTCTACTCTGTGAAACTGTTCCTAAGACAATAGCATTCGGGCTATGTATAGGAGAATGGTGACAAGAGAGACCTTTAATAGAAAAAGTGCTTTATCGAAGCACTCAAAATCATACCCTTTTCCTACTTCCTTCCCCCTGTCCCCATCCACTTGCTTCGAGGACTGAAAACTAAAGTCTGAGTTATTATTCAACGGGTAAGAAACACCCCCATGAACCGATCCTTCTTCCTCCCTATCCTCTGCTGCTTCACTAACCGGAGAGAGAGCATCAAAACCAGATTTATCCATATCAACCTTATTTTTCTTCATCCGAAAAACCATAGATGTGGCCCCTAAACTCATCTTCTGAACTACTCGTTACAGAATCTGAGGCAAGATCGTAAGTTGAGCTTTTACATGATGCCTCCATCGCCGACCTAAGGTTTTCTTCCCTGATATAGATCATGAAAGGGATGTTGTCAATCACAACTCTCATGAATTCTTGAAACTTATAACCTGGTGGGACCTTCACCAAAATCCTCGCTAATCTTTGCGGACTCCTGATACCTTATGTTCATCGGCGCTGATAAATAACCCAAAAGAACTCGCAAACATCTTGAAGAAATCTGTGTGCCACGCATGAGCTGGTACCAACCAAACCACCCTGTCAACATCCACATCTGTTTCCCTCAATGGTCTAATTTCTTGAAACCATCTTTTCCAACATGATTCACCCTCCACAATCAGATCGAAAATCTCGTCTTCCTCTGATTCTTCAATAAGACACATGTTCGACCCAGCGGAGTGACCTTGATGGATGAGAACCCCTCCATATCGAAGCCCGTCTGCACCTTATAGGACAACCCAGGCGTATGGACGATACCGACACACGCTTTACGAAGACTATCCTTCACTAAAGACTTTGACGAGTATTTCACCCCAGAGTTCACGGCCTTGCCCATAACTCCCTGCTGCCTATCTAAATTCTTGCCCACGACATCAGCATAAGAACAACACCCAGCATACCCAGAATCCAGAACATACCTACTTGAATCTTCGAAACCACTATTTCTACCTCGCTTGAAGCCACCAACAGCTGCATCTGTGTTCTCCTTCCTCACCCCACGACCACCCCTGACAAACCTAGGTAGATTGGCGTGAATTTTCCGACCGCCAGTCTGGATGTTATCGATCTTAATCGCGAGTACCCTCACATCCTCCACATCCTTAAATCTAACGAAACTGAAACGTTTACCTTGATTATTTCTCTTGGGAGAAATCAAAACCTCCACAACCTCTCCTTCACACCCAAATAACTCAAAAAGCTCCTTTGATCTCATACGATCAGGAAATTCAGTAAAATAAACAGTCACGAGTGCAGAAACGTCACCCTCCCAAGAGCCTTTCCCCATCGGAAAAATGTCCCACCTAGGGGAAAAGTGGCAAAAACTCCTCTTAGAAACGAATTTCCACTCCATAGCGAAATAGACACCAACAAACGAAAATGTACGAGATCGGACGAGACACCACAATCAAACCCCTTAGCAAATCAAAGTGAGAAGGTCCCTAATTCGAAAATTAGGAGTTTAAACTGAACACACCTCGAAATGCCGCGTGGTAACCATGGCGATCTCCGATCAATGAACCTGGATCATGATCGCTGAGTAGAAGATGAAAGGATGGAGGATAGTAGTGGATGTTTGGTAGCTATCGGAATTTGGAAGTAAAGAGGGAGTAGAAGGACTTCATAATATTAAGATTCACAAAGATTTACTACGTAAATTTATTTTGATAGATAGATAAAAATTTACTATCGATTTGTTTATAATATACTTTAATATAATATTTATTAGAGGTATGTTTCCTTTTAAATATAATTTAATAACATATCTCCACAATATTTTGTATAAATATTGTCACAAATTGAATATATTATTTGAATACTTAAAATTTGGGTAATATGGATTCTATAATATCTCTATTCATTTATAAACATATAAAAATTCATTTTATTTATTTTTTTAGAACATTAATTTTAAAGTTACTTGTTTTTTTTAAATATAAACTGTTTTTGGTCGATCAGAGTAACCTCTAATCGTAGTTAAATGGTGGTTTTTGTTATCGTCTCAACAAGGATTGTTCTGATATGGGATGCTTGTCGTTCAATAGTTTACCATTCTAAGAAAAAGAGTTTTCAAATTTTTTTCATTAATTGTCACCGTTTTAGTAGCCACTACTAGAAAACACTGTTTTAGCCTCAACGTAAAATGGATGCTAAACGTTGAAATCTGGACGCTAATAGCAATTTAGCGTCCAATTCATTGACGACTATAAAAACCTTGAAGCTAAACATTAGCATCCTGCTGAAGCTAATTAGAAATTTACATGAATGGACTCTAAAACGGAAGCTAAATAATGATCTAATTATAGACGCTAATTAGTGTTTGTAATCTACTGATGCTAAATTTAGCATCAACATATTTTAAACTCTAACTAGCATTAATTTTTAGGGAAGCTAAATTTAGTATCAATATATTTAAAAGACTAAATAGCGTTTATTTATTGTTGATTCTAAATTTAGCATCCAAAATAAAAAATGCTAAGTCAAATTTATAATATTATTAAATTACAAACATAAGACATGCTATAGATATAATAAAATTCAAATTCCAAGCAGTGCTACTCCCAACCTCCCACACAATATTAAAGAGTGATTCTATACATATACATACAGCTAAAACAGATTTAAAAAGATTCATAGCATTAAAACTGCCATATATTTCAAAAGTTCTCAACCTTCCATAAGTACAACAAACATCAACCTGCCACAAAAGGGTCACAGTAGAACTCAAAAAGCAAACCCATAATATGTCACTAGTAGAAGCTAAATAATCCTAAGTAAAACCCATAATATGTTACTAGTTCATAAAAACCAAGTAGGATCATACAAAAAATATGAAAGTTGTGACATTGTTAAAAGACTAGGCTAGGTCATCCTCTAATTGATCATCAAGATCATCATCCTCCGATAGATCATCAAGAGCACCATTATAATGTGGATGAGGTCGACTAGTACTGCAAGATCCACCTCCTGAATGATGCTCTAAAGTCGTCATCCTTTTCCTAAACTCTTCCATATCAATTAGGAATTGGTTATGCAACTCCTTCGTACATTGATCAGCCTCAACGGCTCTTTGGTTTGCTTCATCTGCTCTTTGGTTTACTGTAGCTGCCTCCCGACGAAGCATCTCAATGGCCTCATTTTCAGGAGAACATGACTCTTGAGTAAGATGAGATACACCTGGTCTAAGATTAATAGACAAAGATCCAGTTCCGTAACAATGACCTCGAGAAATACCCCCGGCAACATCTACCCACAATTCAAGTCTTTTCACACCATCAACCTCTAGTGTATCACTTGTAGTATGCTCATCACTCTTAATTAGTTGAGTAAGACGCTCCTGATAGTTATCTTGGAAAAAAATAACTTACATAAGTTTGAATAACAAGATATAACTAACTTTAATCTAATGAATAATTTCTAGGCCTAATTTTAATCTAATGAATAACTCTTCACAGATGACATGATGATTTTCTATACTTCATTTCCATAGGCTCCCTCAACAGAAAGTAATCGTGAAGGTAACCGTAATCCTATTCAACGTGTGTCAACACTAAATGCAGGTGCATCACTATGTCACAGATCAAATCAACTTAGATTAGATCCATCACAACCGGCTAGACTTTTACAACATGGCGAAACAAGGTTTAAAGGTTTACAGTTTTAAACATTCAAGTGTGAACCCCTGCCAGTTTATACAAATCATCAAAACGAAATTAAATATCAGCAAACCCTTGACATTAGTCATGTGACAGATCCTTGAAAATGCAGGCATGAGATAGACTATTAAATATTAACTCAATTCATGGGCTATTTTAAATCATGTAATACTATTAAAGCTTTAAATCTCTATTAGCTACCTTTTCAAATGCCAGATTATAAGTTGGAAATTTGGTAATAAATGCTAGGCAATTGAAATGTAAGTTGTATCAACAAGTTTTGTATCAAGTTTTAGTCAATTCACATATGTCATTGTCTATGATTACAACTTTTCTATCAACCTAAATAACTCTTACCCTACACTTAATTCGTTTCCATCAGAGTTTTTAATAATAGCTAACAGAAAGTACTACAAGCAAACTAATGGCATGAAAGTACTACAAGCAAACAACTTACATTAATTGTTAATATGGGTAGCATGCAAGTACTACATGTAAACAGAGTTGTTAATATACATAATCAACTAATGGAATGAAAGTACTACACGCAAACAACTTACATAAGTTTTTTCAGCATGACTATCAACCCAATCGCCTGACTTCTTTTTATGGGTAGCCAAAAAATGCTCATCAGGATAGATAGCTCGTCCAAGTATTTTGCTCTGCCAATAAAGTCAATCAGTAACAATCTTTCATGAATTCTATGTAACCACAATAATTATTATACAGACTTAATTTTTTTAAATTTTTTTAAAGACCAACTTAATATTTTTCATTTTTCAAGAACCATGTAGCCTAATTCTCTCGTTTTTTTCCTATCTTTTCACGGAGACTAATTTTGATATTTACTCCTATTAGTACTAGCATGTTTCAAAGGCAATAAAGATAGACCTTTGAGTTATGAAAACATGATATAGAGACATGTTTTTATTTAGAGAAGACTTCTAACTAAAGTACATAACAGTATGTGAACATGAGGATTATGACATAACAGTATCAAAAAGACGTATCAAAATAAAACCAGTATAAAAAAACATAACAGAACTAGAACCAGTATCAAAACATAACAGTATCAAAAAACATAACAGTATCAAAAAACATGTATCAAAACAAAACTAGTATGTGAACCAATACCAAATAGAACCAGTGTCAAAACAAAAATCAGTATGTGAACTAATATCAAAACAGAACCAGTATCAAAACAAAAATCAAAACAAAAACAAAATCATTATCAAACTAGTATCAAAATACTATATTGCAGAAACAAAACCAGTATCAAAATCAAAACAAAACCAATATCAAAATACTATATTGCATTACTTCCTTAAATATAAACATGTAAGTTTTATTCAATATGCAAATTCATACATACCATATTAAGTGCAATGTCGTGATGAACCTTGTGTCCTATGGTGTGGACAACTCCTCCCTTACATGAACTCCGATTAGTCTTTTTTTGTGAAGACATCTTTTTGAAACCATCACTCTCCCAATGTTTGAGAAGACCCTTATATGCATCCTCTCCCATCCACCTAGGTATTTCCTCCTTATCTCTCACTTTTGTAAGCATGTCAGTAAGGCGTTTAGGACATTTTTTATCAAATACCTCTCTGATTTTCTTCGCATGATGAGGCTCCCATGAAACATATTTCTGGTCGATAATGTAAGTAGAATGAAATTTAATTCCAAAAAATATATTCATATCAATGAGGTTGTAAAAAGTTGTTTTATTTCATGACCGAAAAAGTTAAGTCATTGAATTTAAGAGGTGGTATAATTCATTTGTCACAAAGTAACTACAACCAATTTATAAGGCTTCCCGAATATATTCCAAACCATTCATCTATGGGAACATTTTTCCAACACGTATAAATGTCTCGAAACTGTTTCCTAATAGCCATGCTAATTGCATTAGCAGCTGCTTTTCCAGGAGTAAATCTACACACACCAAAATGTAAATTGTAAAAGAAATAGATTTATTTAAAAGTAAATTCATGACAAATTATTAAAAAAAACAAAAATGAAATACCCTTCACCAAGAGGTCGTATCATTATCTTCGTAACATTATCGTCTTGATGGTCCTCTTGTTCATTTTGCAGGTGATCCCCCTCAACATTGTCCGTAAGATGCACCTCCTCTATGGAAGGTTGTGGTGTCGCTTGGACTCTTGTCGGTGCGGTCATTAGTGAAGGTTGGACCATTGGTGTTGTTTCTTGGACTACTGTTGGTGCCGTCACTTGGGAAGGTTGGATCTCTTTTGTTGTTTCTTGGACTAATGATGGGGTAGGATGGAGTACTTTAGGGGCTGGTTGGACCACATGTTGTGTCTTTTGGACTGTTGGTGAGGAAGGATGGGTTGGTGATGGTAAACCCAATTTCTTAAGGCGCTTCTTGTTGGCTTCAGAAAGCTTCGTGGTAGCTTTATCAAGATCTCCATGTCGTAACAACCTATGATGAACAATGGTGGAAGACTTCTTCCTCTTAGTTCCATGGCATTGTCCAGTCATTTTTCTCAATGTATAAGTCTTGCTGCACAATAGTAGTTAATTTATGTCAAAAAAGTAAAACATTATAGAAATAGTAAATCATTCTACAAATTGTATAATTTAAAAAGTACATACGGTATAATAAAAAGTACATTCTATATAATACATTAATAACAAAACATAAGCAAAAAAAAAAACTTAGAATAAATCTACTTGAAACTTCAACTTTTAAAAATAATACACATTTAGGTGTCAATATATTTTTAAAATAAACTAGAACATCAACTACAACTTTCTCCTATCCATGGAACCTACAACTACTTTAATACAAAAACAAACTAATCCGTATCATCATCTTCGTCTTCATTATTGCCGTCATCATCCTCATCATCAACATCATCATCATTATCATCTTCATCATCTTGCTCGTCCATGTTTTCTTCATCATTTTCATCCCCATCAATTTCCTCATCCTCTTCATCATCTTCCGAATGACCATCTTGAACCATCGGGTCATTGTTAGGTACAATTACCCGATCAACCTCATCAAAGAGTGATTGATCAGCTAAACTATGTAGTAATTCCAATTCTGTGTTGGATACAACAGGTGCCATATTATATGATTGATAAGGCATTTCATCCTCTATTATTTCAATCTCCACATGTCCTCTTGGTTTTGTACTAATTTCCGCACACCAACCACGCATATCTTTACACATTTCTGGATAAGGAACATAATACACTTGTCTTACTTTTTGCGCAAGGATGAACGGGTCATACAAAGAATAATGTCTATTCTTTTTAATGTCAGCAATATTATATTGTTGATGAACCTGTGTCCCTCTATTTTTTGTTGGGTCAAACCATTCACAAAAAAATAGTGTTATCTTATTTTTTAATTCTTGGTATTGCAATTGAAAGATATGTTGGATGATGCCATAATAATTGTCTTCTCCTCCCTCTGTAAGACCTTTTACGTGTACCCCACAATTTGTGGTCTTTTTTCATTTACTCCAAGCTTGAGTGTGAAACTTATACCCATTAACAAAGTATATATTCCATGATATTGCCTTTGATGCAGGACCCCTAGATAGGCCTTTGATGTATGGGTTAGTCACACCATTTCGCTCATTATGCACCTATACATATGACACGAGTAAACTTAGAGAGAGTTTATTAGCTAACTTTATAAATTGATTATATCCATCTATAAATTTGACTATGTAAATGCTCTCTTCTTTTTTAATTAGTACTTGGTTTGAAGTACTCTTAGTTGAAATGTATGTATCTACAAATTTGGCTATGCAAATTCTCTCTTCTTTTTTAGTATAATATGCAAAATGCTATATATATATATATATATATATATATATATATATATATATATATATATATATATATATATATATATACCAAAAGAATGATTTTCTGTACAGAAAAAAAGTGTACTACTACCTCTCTCTCTCTCTCTCTCTCAATATATATATATATATATATATATATATATATATATATATATATATATATATATATATATATATATATATATAATGAATTTGTAGACCAAAAGAATGATTTTGTGTAAAAAAAGTGTACTACAATAGCGTTTTGTAGAGAGAGTGCTATTAATGAAACATTCTATAATAGCACTTTTATGAAAAGCACTATCAAACATGTGCCTTATAATAGCGCTTTGTTTGAAATTGCTATAAAAATCAAAGCAAAATGTCTATTTCAGTAGCGTTTTTGGAAAAACGCTATTAAATACTGGTACTATAATAGCGCTTTAGAAAAATGTTATTAATTACGAATACTTTAATAGCGCTTTTAAAGTGCTATTAAAAAAAAATATTTACAATAACAGCGTGGTTAATAGCCCTTTAAAGCGCTCTCAGGTAAACTCATAAACTTGTACGAGTTTACGAGTCTAGGAAGCAAAAACGAGTAGAATTACACATAGAATCGTTTTTTGATAGACTCGAGTAGACTCGGGTAGAATCGCACAAACTCGTATAGACTCGCGAGTGTATGGCGAGTTTATGAGTCTATTTTTTTATTTTGTTTTTTTTTAACTCAAAAAAAGGCCAAACTCCCTACAATATTTTATTTTATTTAAAAAAACGCTTATTGTTTTTGCATGTACAGGAATTAGAAACTCTCTCTCATAGTCTCTTGTTTCAACAAAGTTTATTCCTCCCTTCATCGACAACATGTATTTGTTCTCTCTCTCTCTCTCTTGCTTTGTTTGCTTTCGTTCCCGTAAATCAATAATTCGTTTGTAAGTATTTTTTTATATGTTTCACTTGGATGTTTCTCTTGTATATTCTCTTGCATAAAGATGATGAATGGATAATTGAAGATTGCAATGAAGAAAATGTGCAAGCTAAAGTTAATATTGAGAAAGATGATGTTATTGTTAACAATGTTGTGGAAGTTGATGTTATTGTTACTAATGTTGTGCAAAGTGGTGGTGGTGGCAATTCTGAATCAAGTGGAAGTGGAACATCAAGCAATCCAACTTTGGTTAATGATGAAATAGGTGTTTCATCTGGGGAACAGTTTGATGATGAAACTGAAGATACCGATGACGATGATGGTGATGATATTGGTGGTGATGATTTCACTAGAGCTTTAGATGTTTAAATTAGTTAACATATTTGTTTATGATTTTTTTTGCTTTATGCAATAGTCAATTAAGAAGAAATTAGTACTTTAATTCTTTAACTACTTACTTTTCTATTTTGCTTGTTTTATTATTGAGTTTTTTTGTTAAAAAATTTGTTATGGAGTATAAAATTTAAATTTTGATGTTAATTAGTGTTCTATTTTATATATATATATATATATATATATATATATATATATATATATATATTTGTAACATATACGAGGCATTTTCAAGTTTAAAAAAATATGTATATATGTGCCATGTATGTGTCACATACAAGTTTTTGAAAGACATTTTTAATTTTTCATAAACTCGTACGAGTTTGCGAGTTGAGTTTGCGAGTCGAGTCTACAGATCCTTTACGAGCCTGAGTAGACTCGCGAGTTTGACAACCTTATATATATATATATGATTAAACCATATGTCTTTTAACTTTTTTTAACAGGTTGGGCCATTAATTTTATTTTAACAACGTGGTCCTTTAGGGTGATTTCTACATCCTTTTTCTCACATTTGAACATTTAGAAATGTGTGACTGTTTTATTTTTGGTTGCACTACATCATTTTCATACCACTCAAAATAATTGCATCCATAATTAGCACATTCACTCTGTTAAAAATGGGTAACAGTGCACATATTTTGTAACATAAAGGACTAAGTTGTTACAAAAAAAAAAAAGTAAAGGAACAACCTGTTATAAAAAAAGTAACTTAAAGGACCTCTGATGTGTGTATATATATATATATATATATATATATATATATATATATATATATATATATATATGGTTAATACCTATTTTCCCCCCTGCCATATGGGCGTGTTTTGAAAAACCCCCTGCGAAAAAAAAAGTTGCAAGACTGACCTTAACAAATTTTAAAAGTTTTGATTTAAACCTTTATCAGGCCATATCATCAAAAATACTTATGTGGCAATCATTTTTTTAATTTTTAATTGGAACATATTGCCACATCAATTAATTAGGACATGCAATGACTATTTTACCCTTAAGCACTTTTCTTAAAAATAAAACCCTAACCCATCATCTTCTATGTTTTCTTCTTTTTCGTTTTCTTCTCTTTCGTCTTCTTCTCGTCTTCTTCTTTTTTCTTCTTATTCCGTTTGCCCTACCCTATCCGTTTCCTTCTTTTTTCGTTTTCGCCAATGAAATCCAGCTACGATAGTCAACCATTTTCGTCTAACTCAAGCTTATCTTCCAATGGAAGAGTAACTCCTAAATGTGGCCACAATATCTCCATGAAGATGTTTGTATCGAAATCGGTTTCAAACCCTGGAAGAAAATATTGGAAATGTAAGTTTTGGGGTAAAGGTGACGATTGCAACGTATTTCACTGGGATGATGAGTTTTTCAGCTACTCTGATGTAGAAGCAGTTCAACTGAGTGATATTACAAGCAAGATGGAAGAAATGAAGAAAAAGCTTGATGGGTTAACAAAGAAGATGAATTATGTTTTAGTTGCTTTAATTTGTATCTGTGTTCATTTCTTTCTCAGGTCATGTTGTAACTGAAGTGATTGTAACTTTGTTGTAACTTATCTGATTGTATTGCTTTTAGTTGTTGTTTATGTAACTTATTTGTGTACATTTCTGTGTGAATAAATTTAGTTGTTGTTTATGTTATATGATTTTATTGCTTTTATTGGAATATTGCACTGTTATATGTTAAGATAACAAGAACATAAAAGAACAAGAACATAACTAATAATTTGGATAGATAACAATTATCACAAAATAAGTCAAAGTTACAAAATGGCACATTATGTGCTTAACAAAATAACAAACAAACAGAAAAGTTTCAAATCCAAGTTACAAAATGGCACATTATGTGCTTAACTACTGAGTCATGCGCCTGGCAATATCCTTCCACTTATTCTTTAATGTACTCCCACCAGTTTCATCATCAAAAACTAATGGCACATCAGGTGTTGATCCAGGCCCACCATGTCTTTTGGCATTCCTTACTTCTTTCAACCTTTCACTGCACCTCTTTCTTGATGGCTTCTTACTTGCAACTTTTTTCTTAGCAGAAGGTTTTGTGACATTGATAGCAGCAGGTAGTGTATCTGTTATAGCAGCAGGTTGTGTTTCTGAAACTTGTGTAGCAGCAGGTTCTGAAACTTGTGTAGTAGCAGGTTATGAATCTTGTGTAGCAGCAGGGTGTGAATCTTGTGTAGCAATAGGTAGTGAATCATTTGATTCAGGTGTGGGATTAACAAGTTGTGATTGTTGTTCTTTATAAAGACTCATCATTTCATTCAGCAATGCATCTAACTCTGGGTCATCAACATTTCCATCAGCTTGTGCAGTAGATGTTTGTGGTGCATCAGGCTTTGTAGAGGCTTTGGTCCTTAGTGTCTTTCTCTGCATAATGCAGAAACATATATAAGAACACATATTAGATCAACATATAATTCAGAAACATTACATGATACACCTTACCTTTCTCTTCAATGCATTAGGATCTTGTTCCTTAGCTTGACACTTCCCTGAATTGTGGCCAAATTTGTCACACTTTGTGCATCTATATGATACACCTACCCTCCTAATCCTTGAACCAGTCTCATCCAGCTCTCTAAACCTCAGTTTCTTAGGCCTTCCAGGGCCCTTCTTGTATTGTGGTGGCAACAAGTTTTCATCATCCACAGTAGGCCACATGTCCATACCATTGATTGGACTGACATTGTTTTCATTGCATGTCTTGTAAGCTTCCCTCATATAGCAAGGGTCAACATATTTCTCAGGATCTAAATTCTGATATTGCAATGCAGAAACAGCATGACTACAAGGTATGCCTACAAGATCCCAAAAGCAACAAGTGCAGGTTTTTTCCCTACATCAACAACAAACTGCAGCCCATTATATGGGTGGTGGACTTGCCACAAATCACCCATACTCCATGTAGGCAGCCATTCTCCACTTAATAGTGTTTCCTTTTCTAGCCTTTTCCTAGGATTAGGCATCACATTGTGCTTCCACTTATCAAGCTTGACTATACTATTAGCAATCCTATTCATCAAATAGTTTCTAATCCATTCTACCATAGTGAGTATTGGCTTATCCCTAGCTTGTAAAATGGTACTATTAAAAGATTCACTCAAGTTATTCATCAAAACATCACACTTAGGGTAGAATGAAAATGAATGCTTACACCACAGTTTTGTTGGCACTCCCATTAACCAATCCCATGCCTTCTTATCATGTTGTTTAAGCTTATTCATCTTCTTCTCCCAAGCCTAGAAGTATGTTGCTTTTGCAGCCCCCATTAAAAGGTCCCTAATGGCAGCTCCACCACCAAATTTCTTCTTGAAGTTTGCATACAAGTGTCTCACGCAAACCCTGTGTTCAATTTGCTCAAACATCTCCTCAAAGACACTAACAAGACCTTAAAACCAGAAGCACACAAACAACAAAACAATATAACATTAGTTTGAATATATAAACATATTAACTTCATAAAAATGCATAACATATCACACTATGTACCTTTTGTTGGTCTGAAATAAAAACATACTTTCTCTCCTCTCCAATGTCTTCCATAAGCAATTGCATAAACCATCTCCAACTTTCCTTTGTCTCAGTCTCCACCACACCAAATGCCAAAGGATAATATTGGTCATTTGGGTCCCTTGCTACAACAATTAATAACTGTCCTCCATATTATGTCTTAAGATGACATCCATCTACCCCTATAAAGGGTCTACAACCCTTGGTAAACCCTTTCTTGCATCCATCAAAACAGAAATAAAATCTCCCAAATCTTGGTGGTAGTGTTGGATGTGGTCTCTCAGTACTTATCTTGACTGTATTCCCAGAACAGTGGTTTCTCAACTCAGCTGCATAACTCCATAACATATTATATTGTTCCTTTGCATCTCCTTCAATTATTTCCTCTGCCATACATCTAGCTCTCCAAGCTTTCCCTTTGGTTATGCCTATTGAATATTTCTGACTTAGTTCAGACATTATCTCAGAAACTTTTACTTTCCCTTGTGATTTCCTCTTTTCAACCACTAACTTAGAGACCCAATTGGAATTGGCAGACTTGTTATTTAATACCCTAGCACATGTGTGGGTCCCCACCCAAGTCTTTATCTGATAAGTGTGCCTATCCCCCATTTTGCTACACAAGGCTAAAAAACCACATTTGCCCTTGCACTCAACCCTAACCCTATAACTCTCATTCTTAACAAAAGTTAACTCCCTACCATTTAAAACTAACCATTCTCTAATAACATCTTTAAATTTAGAAAGAGATTTGAACTCCTTACCTAATTTGAATTGAAAGTCTTTGTTAAGCAGCTCTGATCTGAACTTCTCATACTTTGGCTTAGTAGGTTTGTCATCCATGTCACTTTCATCAGCATCTGAACTATCAAGTTCCTCACTAGCATAATCCACATCTTCACAGTTTGTTGCATTCCTCTGTGAACAGGATCCTAAGACCCTTTTGGGCACCAAAATATTCAGCTTCTTTACCTTGCTCCTTGATTTCATCTTCTTTGGATCCTTGGATGCACAAAGCTTGACTCTCAGTGATTTTCCATTGACATCCACCCTATTCCCAATAGCTGGATAATCTACCTGCACTTGTTCAAATTCTTCCTCTTCTACTTCACATGCTCTTTCATCTTCACTGTCATTGAAACATTGTCCAACATCAACATCAGAATCAGTGCTATCATCTTCACTAGAAGTTATGAAGTTATCCACATCAGGATGAAGCACCTTGGTCATCATGTCTTTTACACCATGCTCTACCCATAGATGGCCATCAACCTTACAAGACATGCAATGCTTTGCAATTTCTACAGCTTGTGCATCATCAACAACATTTGTAAAACCTTCGTCCATATCAGGAATCTTTCTCCAAAGCCTAAAACCTTCATATCCCCAATCTTTAACCAGACTAACAGCTTCAAAAAAGCTCCATTTATCTTCGTCCAGCCCTTCAACAATTGTCTCCCTACCCCCTCTATAATACGTATGACTGTCTTGAACAAAATTTCCCCCATGGTGAAATATTAAACTAAACACGCCCATATCTGCAGAATACAAAGAATAAACCATACATATTGTTAGAAAGATACTCACTTGGGACCACATTATTGTACTTGGATGAGAATAGAAACTTTGAGAATAGTACGTACCTTTCAAAATCAAACTTCTTGAGGTTTTGTTACAAGAACTCTTTCGGATGTTGGAATGCAAACGATATGACTTCTGTAGTTGACTTACGAACGAAATTGAAGAACCTTAAGGAAGATGAAGATGAAGAACCATATTAGTTAGGTTTTGAAATGAGACCTTTCCCAAATGTCCAAAAATCTAGATTTTTTTTAAGAAAAGTGCTTGAGGGTAAAATAGTCATTGCATGTCCTAATTAATTGATGTGGCAATATGTTCCAATTAAAAATTAAAAAAATGATTGCCACATAAGTATTTTTGATGATGTGGCCTGATAAAGGTTTAAATCAAAACTTTTAAAATTTGTTAAGGTCAGTCTTGCAACTTTTTTTTTCGCAGGGGGGTTTTTCAAAACACGCCCATATGGCAGGGGGGAAAATAGGTATTAACCCATATATATATATATATATATATATATATATATATATATATATATATAATGGATTTGATTTGTTACAAAGAAAGAATGAAATGACCAGATAGATAGATTTTCAATGGTGACTTAGCTGTGGACGAAAGGTGTCCTGAGTTTTTAGCATTTTCCTTCTTTTGGGGCTTTGGGGGTGCATTTTCTTTATTTAAGGTGTCTCCTTTGATTGCATTAGGTGTTGAAACACATTGCTTCATATCCGCCCGCCGTCGCATTTATTTATGGTTGACCTTACTAGGGATGTAACATTAGGATGACCGTTTAAACTTTAGGCTCGTAGAGTTTCTATGTCCAATGCTTTTTAGAGATGTTTTTATTACCATAGAGACATGAGTGTTTAGGGCCCCCATGTTACTCTAGAATGGGTATTTACCCCATGTGATTATCCTAATGAATTTCACCTTCAACTCTTAGACCTTCGTGAATGGAGTTCGCCTTACTCTTATAATTTGGCAATTTCCTGAGGACTGGTGATGTTGGATGATGTCGGTCGACGAATCAGAGGTGAATGCTGACCCAAAGCACTATTGAAGAGGACTTGATCCCTTTGTTATTATAATTTGGGACTGTTTTCAAACTTTTTCATGCAGACTCAAGTTTCACTGGAACAATCAGCCTCATTAGGCTATCCAAAACTGTGCCCGACCAGTCTCCTTGCAACCAGAGTCTAGGATATCTTTCTCCTGATACACTTGGCGAACCTCTGCTCTTTGATCCAACATAAGGGGACCCCGGTGCATCAACTAGAAATCATGTGGGGCCTATAAGAGACACCTCAATACTTGATCGACGCTCGATGCCAATTATGAACTCGTTGTATCCGAGTGCCATTAACTATAAACTTGTCATATCTTTGAAGTCGCCCCGGTAGGTACCCCGATGAAGAAGATGTTAGATCAAAATATAGATTGGGAACCTTCGACACTAGCTTCATGGAAATTGCCTTTGACCCCCGATGTAGACCTAGATCTGAATCTAGGTTTCTTTCTTCTGTGGCTTTTGTGTAGTTCTCAAGAGAATATGAGATTTGGAGTTTCGAGAAATCTTAATCGAAATATTGATTAATTGAATTGATTATGACATATCTCTGTGTCCGCTTTTGAACGTTCTTGATTCTGTAACCTGAAGAGGTTATGAACTAGTGAATCAATTATTTGGATATGAAATCGTAAGAGTCCAGATCTAAAACTTCTAAGTTTTCACAATGGAGTTAGAAAGCAAACATGGATTCTCTGAAATTGTAGGAATCAGAAGTCACTACTACGGAAAACCCATTTAACAACGGTTGGGAAAGGTATGTAATCACGCGTGCACAGGCCTTGTTATGTAGAGTGTCGTTGTATATATGATACTTACAATTACGGACCAGTAACCATTATATTAAACTGGAAAGAGCGCTACTTATCTGTAATACCTCAAAATTTGCCCTCTCATCTCTCTCCAATAATTGGCTTATGTTTCATTCATTTGCATTTCATCATATGTCATACTAAATCATACACATCATTGGTTGCAAGGCATGGTATCAAGTACATCAAGGTGTGGACAGTTCAAAGCCAAAGGACAAGAGTAAAAAGCTTTTCCAAACAAGTCACAAGGGCTCCTCATATCTCAATTAATCTCATTTAAGTCCTCAAGGTATCACAAGATGAGAATTCGATAGAAGAGTGAAGGAAGTCATATTCTCCTAACCAGTGCAAACTAGGGTTTTGGAATTCTTGAGTATAACACTTCAATGGGTAAGATCTTTGAGCTTGTATCATCTCCAAATGGCATATCTCATCTTTGTTAGAGAGGATGTACATCATACTCAGAGGAGTTTAGATTTGGAGGATGTGTTGATTTCTCCTAGACTGAGGGGGTCAAAATTAGGGTTTGCCATAAAATCAGTTTATTTCTGATTTTTTGGGCAAGACTTGATTTTATGGTATTCTACATGGCCTCAAGGGTCTAAGGATGAAGGATTGTCCATCAATTTGATTTGGAATGGTTTCAATTGATCAATTGATTGAGAATCAGGAGAATTGGGGAAAAGTCAAATGTGCAGAAGAAAAAGTTAACTCTTGACTTTTTGTGGTCAAATTCATGTTCCTCATTTCAAATATGATCATTGGTGAGGATTTGATCAAGAAATAATGGAAGATTCATCAAAAATCAAGAAATGTACAAAGTTGCCAAAAATAGAAATTAGGGTTTCTATTTATGGCAAGTTTTGGCAAGGTGAGAGGTCAACTTTAAGGCATTCTTTCTCCATGTTCCAAGCACCAAATTGAAAGGCTAGGGAGGCCTATCAAAAGTTCCCATTTCAAGCTTCAAATCCATACCAAGAACATGCCCATTGGATCAAAATCAAGAGAGATATGGTGTTTCAAAGTTAGGACAAATCATGGCATTTTGGGCAACTAGGCAGGTCATGGGCGTGTCAGCGTGCCATAATTTTCACAAACACTTGGTGTGCATGTTGTGCCCAAGTTCATGGCTAATTATCTCCATGATAGAGACTTCAAATGGAAAAGTGGTCAACATCAATTGTGTTCCTCTTGATCTTCTCTTCTACTTTTATGTTGAACAAATTTTCATTTGATCAACCATTGGAGAGATATAGTAGCTTAAAGTGGGAGTCTCTAACTGGTTCACTCACACGCGCATGGGCTAGGCATGACCAGGTTAGGTTGGTCTGCCAACTCAGAAATAATCCAAGCATTTCATGAGAGATTCTAAGCATGTTAGAGACTTCATTTTCAATTGCTTTCCACACCAATGTTGTGCTCCTCCATTTCACCTTTCCAAAGACCATAAAAACTCACCATTTCGTTCATTAATCAGTGAGATAATGCCTTCCAAAATTCACCTCATGCAACTTGTTTTCTTCCCTTCCAAGCAAGTCATGTAGCCAAAAAACAACCTTGCCCTCCTTGTACATCATGCGTATACTTCAGCCATGCTATGCCAAACTTTGCTATTTTAAACCAAACCATGCCCTTACACAACATACATCATGTACTCTTTACCACATATGTGTAAACCAAACAAAAAGGAGGAAAAGATTGCATGACAAGCTGTGTAATTGCTGCAAACTCAGAACATCATCACCATCCATCCTTCACTACCACCATAACACTCCATGATCTCTCCACACTTAAACAAAACCACACAACTCGTGTCTAACTAATTTTACTCACCACTAACTCAGTTAACCTGAGTTCTAACTGTTAACCAAGGTGGTTAACAGTTAACTCACCTTATAAATTCATTTCCTAACAGAATTTGGAGGAGGCTTGGTTCATTCTACATTTTTTCTTCCTCTGAAACTTCACACACTCTCTCTGAGTTTGGCATCACTCTCTCTCTCTCTCTCGTGCTCATCTTCTCTATAAGATTGTTCAATTTTCTTGAAGACTCATCATCAAGCTAGCATTGTAGCTTCAGATTGCATCTTCTGCTTCAAGTTTTCTTCCAAATCTCACTGATTCAAAGCACTGCATAGCCTTTATTTGGTTAAGCTGAAGTTCAAGAAGCTATTGGAATCTTTTATCTGGTATTCTTTTGATCAGAAGTAGCTTCAAAAGTACAGGTTCAGACCTACATCTCTTGTTCTCATTATGCTTTAATTTTACTTATTTTGTGTGTTTCTGAGCTTAATAGAAGCAGTGTGAATATCCGGCTAGTTGATAGGCACTTAGGTGCATAGAACTCAAATTCTAGGGCAATTTGTTTCTCTTCGAATCTCTCTGTGCGTAAAGTGTTTGTGAATTTCATTGGTGGATTTGTGATCTACATGAGGAGAGGATCATTTTGAGGTATGGTTTGTGAATTTCTGTGGTGGTTGGAGGCTGAGCACGGCGGAGGATCACCGGAGAAGACGACCGGAGTCTTCTCCGGTCACCTGAATTGATGAACTCTTATAAACCCTAGCCTGAATTCAGTTTAAGTCGTGACCATTAGATTGGTTTGATCTGAAGGCTGAGGGAGTGACAACGCATAAATGAAGGAGGTGGTGGATCACGTGATCTCATTTTGAATATTTTTGGCTCTTGATGATCCCATGTGCGTGCCCTATCATATCGTTGTGTGATCACTGCATCTACGCCATTCATCATGTTTACTTTCTTGATCCTGTTGATGTGGACTGATCCTATGGCTCTGATTGAGTCAATTCTTTTGACTGAACCTCAAGGTATACTCTGCAGACTCACGCGCCTTTGGGCTTAGTGGTTTTGATGTTCGAACCTCCCACTCCTGAGGCCAATGCATGTTATAACTGAAACTTTACTTTCGTTGCACCCCCCCCCCCCCCCGGCCTTTTCCTTTTGTTTTTTATTTTCTTTTCATACATGTTTCATTTTTAATTTTTAAAAATACATTCAAGCATCAAAAAATTCTATAAAATTCATGAAGCATCTTGAAGCATTTAAATAATTTTTTATTATTTTTATTTCTGATTTTACAATGTTTTGGCATATTTTCATGAATTTTCTTGTAATTTCTTCTGTGTATACATTAAGTCATGACCTATGTTCCATTCCAAATTTGTCTGACATAGTTGTGTTTTGAATCTTTACCTAATAATTGGTATATGCATTTATGATATGTTGAGGCATGTTATGCATTTTTTGTGAATTTTTCTAATCATTTCTTGTTGATGTTTGAGTGAGGTCTTTGAACCAATTGTTTGTGTGTTTTGCATGGCATTGTGAGACATCTCTGAGCATGATTCCTAATGATTTTTGAGCCATAATTTTGAAGCTTGCTTACACACTGATTTTACCTCAACTTGATTATCTTTTCTTAATTTCCTCATCATCTAAGCATGACTCTTTGGATTGTTTGAAAGCATGTTTGTTTTGTGTAAATGTTAGAAGACACATGCTTAGGGTTTATTGATTGCTGTGTGCCATTCTTCTTTGACCCCTATTGAGACCTATTGGTACATGTTATGTCAATGTTATAGGTCAATTTTCTCATGTTACAAGTCATTCTTGATGCATCTTTGTTTGATTTATGTGTACATATTTGGACTTGAAATATGTTTTGGAATTTATGCATCTTCACTTGTCTTTCTCTGATGACTTGTTGGTATCATAACTTGCATGAACTTGCACACTCATTCCAACATGATTCACTTCTATTTGTAATCATCCTCAACCATATTCCATAACCCTTAATTGCACTTTACATGTTTCTTAAGTTCATAAATCTTTGGATGTTTACTTGAACTTGTTTGAACTTAGTTTGTTCTTAATCATCAATGTACTTCAATATGATACTTGTTGGGGCTTTGTGCTTCCATTCTTGACTTTTTAAAATCATGTTAAATGTCTTGAGCTACTGACTTGTATTCACATGGCATGATTATCCATTTTCCATATTCACTTCTTGCTTGCATGACAAGTGATCGTGAAGGCTGGATCAGATCCTGTAGAATCGGGCCGCCAAGTGCGTCAGGGATGCTGGTCGTATGGAGAGGAGGGGGTGTACCTGCAAGGTACTCCGACGCTCAAGCAAGAAAGGGTCAAAGAAAAGGAGTAAGTACAAAGTATGAATTCTTAGGGTGAACATTGGATACCTGACCCTCTCGAGTGAGAGGGTTTATATAGTGCCCCCAGCGCGTGGCCAACGGTCCTATTTTTGGGGGAAATAACCGTTTTCCCCAAAGAATAGGTAACTACCCAAACTATCCGTTATGTCGGGCATAGGCGTGGTTCCGAGCACCTGCCCATAGCTGTTCGGGGAGCAATGAAGTCGTGCGTAACGGGCAGTAATTCTGGGGAGGAACGTTGTATTCCTTGCCCGGTTGGAGGGGCAGAAAAGTAACTTTTGCCCCTCTGTGGATTGGACTTAGGCAATTTGGGCCGCTCTAGAGCAGAGGCGGATTGGGCCATGTCTAGCCAGTGGTCCAGTCCAGAACAGGAGCCCCCTAAGTCGTTGCTCCCGAGCACGGGAGTGATGACTTAAGGACTGCTCGTTGCTCCGTGGAGCCAGTATGGAGTCGTCGTTTGGAGACGAGGAGGATTGTCTCAAAGTGCTCGTGGCTCCTTGTGTCCATGAGGTTTGTGGTCGTGACCTTGTTGCCCGGTGTTCGGGGAGATTAAGGGTCAGACAGAATTGGAAACATTGGGACGCCACGTGTGCCTAGAGCTCCGTGTAGTAGTTAATAGGCAATGATGGCTAGTGGGTAGTCATCATGGCCTACGAGCGCGTGTTCGCACGTGCCCCTTTGTATAAAAGGGGGAAAATCGTTCCATTTGGAACTTTTCAGTCTGATTTCTCTTCGCTCCCTTCAGTACTTTTTCCCGTAACCGCCTTCCGCCTACTCTGGCCACCGCGTCAAGCTTCGAGCAGCTTCTTTCTTCTACTTAAATCAAGTAAGTCTTCTGATCCTTTGCTTGTTCTGCTTCTGTTTGTTGTTAGTGGTAGATTGCATATGGTTAGAGCTAGTTTTAGAGGACGAAATGGGTGAATCTCTGGCGATTGTTGGTGGTGGACGGTGGTTGCGCCATTTTTCTACCTCTAACATGTCGCTGTAGTTAGTAGTATGTTTCAGCGAGGAGGGTGGTTCACGGTGACGTTGCGGTAGCTATGTAAGCGTGATCGCCGTGTCTGTTCATCGTCCAAGTGGGTGATGAGTTTTTCGGTAGAACATTCCCAGATTCCGGTGAAGCTTTGCGATTTCCGGTGAAGCTTCAAATGGAAACTGGGTGTGGGTGCGGGGAAGCTCCTCACCCTGGGATGATTAGTTTTGAACGTCTCTTCGCGGGGAGGTTTCAGCTTTCCTTATGATGTTAGGGCTTAGGTCGTAGACGTTGTCCTTAACCCTTTGCGCGCCCTTTCACTTGACTTAGCAGTGGAAGGGTGGATTTGATTTGCGGTCGAATTCACTTTCTTCTCTGCTTTTCAGGTGACTGTAATGGCGACAGGGCCAGATAGAGAAGTTATTATAGATACATCCGAGGAGGATACGGGCTCCGAAGAAAATAACAGCTCGACGGCTTCGAGTCCGGCGACTTCGAGTTCTTCCAGCAATGTCGGGGAGGAAGAGACAGACGACATGGACGAGGATGTCGACGGGTTCTCCATGGAGGAGTGGGAGGTGGTCGAACCTGCTGAGCATATGTCCACTTTCGCAAAGTCTTTGGTGGACGTTTTCACAGAGGTAGGACCGAAGGGAGAGTGGAAGGTGCACTTCCCTTCGTTAGACGATCGTGTCTGCACACACTTCGGGGACCATTTTACCATGTATGAATACGCTTTCAAGGAGCTGGGCTTGAGGCTGCCGTTCATTGATTTTCAGCAGTCAGTGTCCGTGCATTTAAAATTGGCCCCCACGCAGTTGCATCCTAACTCGCTGGCCTTTATCCGGGTGTTCAAGTTGGTATGCGAGCATCTCGCTATAGGGGTTACTCTTCCTTTGTTCTTCACTGTCTTCCATCTTCAGCGGCAGCTATCGGGGAGGAAGTACGACTGGGTTTCTTTGAAGCAGTCCTGCAAGCTGTTCAAGCCGTTTTCAGAGTAAATCCGGACATTCAAGGAACGGTATTACGTTGTTGAGCCCGTGTTCGAGGCTGCCCAAGACAGTACATATGTCTGGGAGATCGAAGTTGACAAGGACGGGAACGAGCTGCACGATGAGGAGGGGAAGTTTATTGGGCTGAGACTCTACAAGTTCCCCCTCCACTGGGCACCCGACCATTTTTCCAAGAAGCCCAGTGACTATGTCTTCCAACCGAGCGATCTCCGCGGGCAGGACGCCGTGGCGTATGAGGTGCTGGTGAAGTGGGTCAACTCCTTCGGGCTTGCTGAGTACTGGACGAGCAAGGGCAACCCGATCTTCGAGGAAGATGGGAGTCAGAGGGTCGAGTACCGATTCATCAACGTTAAGGCACTGCTGGAGTGCAAGACTCCCGTGGATGCCGAGAAGTTGCTTGGTAGTCATAGTTATTTAGATTTTGTTCGTGTTTTTTCTTTTCCTCGTATTTAACATGTTCGTGTTTTGCTTGTGCAGGTGAGATGCCTCAGGCCCATGACAGGGTTGTAAGGAACGCTCTCGCGAGGAATAAGGTCGGGGCGGCTCCTCCGAAATCTCAGTTTGCTGGTGCTCGTGCTCCTCCTCCTATTCAAACTTCCACGGGACCTCTTCTTCTCCTAATCCCGCTTCCCGGGGATCTCCTATGTCCTTGACCGAGCGAGCGAAGCGGCCAAGGGTAGCTGACGCTGTGGACCTTACTCGGGTGCCGGAGAAAGGGAAGTTCGAGCTTCCTCCTTGTATCCTTGATAGGAGTTTTTTTGAAGGCAACTCTTTGGTCGTTCCCCGGGCGGAATCTCTTCACTTGGAAGGTATGGATCGCCCGAGCAAGAGGGCGCTGGTGGCCCAAGGCGCTTCTGCCTTGGTCAGGATGCTAGAGATGGCGGCTGTTTACGCTAAAGGGGACTCTGCAACTGAGTCCGAACTCAATGCTGCCTGGGCTTCTGTGGCATCCCTCAAGGAAGAAGTCAAAAGTGCCGGCGAGGCTCGGAAGAAGGCTGAAGAGGAGACGGTTAGGCTGAAGGAGGAGAACTCCATGCTGGCGGCGGAGAAGAAAGCTGCTGAGGAGCAGATCAGGGAGCTGAGGGCGGTCAATGCCCCAGGTGTCGACGAGCCGGACAATGTGAAAGAATTGAAGACTAGATCCGAGCTGGTTGCTCAGATGCTGCTGGCCGAAGACGATGGTATTGCCGTCGCAGAGGAGTCTTTCAAAAATGTCGTGGCTCAATTGCGGGTGGTGAACCCTGAGCTCGATTTTTCTGTTGAGGGTACTCACTACCTGGCGCATGTAGAGGATGGCCGTATTGTCGTGCCCGCCGGTCTCCTTGAAGGTACCCCCGAGGATCAGCCCGCAGAGGACCAGGGACCCCAGCCAGAGCCTGCCGAGCATGCGGATGAGTGAGGAATTTGTATTTTTAATGTTGTTGTAATCTGCCCAGCCTACATGCCGTGGAATTGCTTGTAATTTATTTTGGGGGGGGGGGGTGTGGCCCCCGTTTCATGTAACTAAATACAATCGTGGCCCTTGCGGCCACTTATTATGTTAAATTATCACATGTTTAATCCTGTTGTTTGTATGAATTTACTTGCTTTTTTTTTTTTGCTAAGTATCGTATTCAAGCTCATTGTAAATGTATATCTGCCCGTGATTGGGAGTATTTGACTTGCGTAAATATTTTAGGGGGATTGCTCGTTGCAGATGTGTTCGATAGTGAGGGGAACTGGTCGAACGGCCGAGGAATGTCCTGGCGGGGTGCGGAGCTCAGGTCGCATTTGAAGCCTGAGTTCGCAGCGTGAACGTCCCATCAGAAGCTGGGGTTCTGCCAGTCATGGTACTTTGACAACAACAATGCTCGATCGAGAATTGCCGTCGAGCAGTTACCCGGCTCGTTACTGAGCGGGGTTCTGCTTTATTCGTATGCGACGCTTGTACCTAGACGCGCATAGTGGTTGGTAGCTGACGTTCTTCGTTGTGACGGGTTGAACCGAGGATTTAGCTGTAGTATTGTTTTAGCTTTTCAGTGTTCCATGGTCGAGCAAGTTCTTCCTTGGAGAGATGTTCTAGATAGTAGGCCCCATTTTCCATTTTTGCTCGAACGCGATAGGGTCCTTCCCAGTTGGCTGCTAGTTTTCCTTCGCTAGAGTCTTTGTGGTTTCTTCTTAGAACAAGGCTTCCCACGTCGAACTCTCGCCGTATCACCTTGGCGTTGTGCCTGATGGTAATTTTTTGTTTTAGTGAGGCTTCGCGAAGGGCTGCCCCCGGTTTGGATTTCCTCGACGAGGTCTAGCTCTTCTCTCAATGATTCGTCGTTCATCTCCTCGTCTAGGGGCGACTCTGTCCACCTAGAGGGCACGTGAACTTCGACGGGAATTACAACCTCAGTCCCGTATGCTAAGCGGAAAGGTGTTTTCCCGATCGTTGAGTGCGGAGTTGTGCGGTATGCCCACAGTACGCTGTGCAGTTCCTCGACCCATGCCTTCTTTGTTTCGTCCAGCCTTCGCTTGAGGCCTCGAATGATGACTCGGTTGGCTGCTTCAGCTTACCCGTTTGTTTGAGGGTGCTCCACGGATGCGAAGTGCTGCTTTGTGCCCAGTTAGGCGACGGAGTCTTGGAACTTCCTGTCCGTGAATTGCGTCCCGTTGTCCGTTACTATCGCTTAGGGAATACCGAAAGGTGCAAGGATGTTTTGTTTGTAGAAACGCAGGATGTTGAGGGCAGTTATTTTGGCTAGAGCTTCTGCTTCTATCCACTTTGTGAAATAGTCTACGCCCACTATGAGGTATTTGTTCTGACTTGATCCTACCACGAAGGGTCCTAGGATGTCTAGGCCCCACCAGGCGAATGGCCACGGGGAGGACATAGCCTTGAGCTCGTTAGGCGGAGCCAGGTGCATGTCCCCGTGCCGTTGGCATTTATCGCATTTCTTCATGTGTTCTTTCACGTCGTTTTGCATGGTCGGCCAATAGTAGCCTGCCCAGAGAGCCTTTCGAGCAAGGGACCTTCCGCCGAGATGTTGGGCGTTGATTCCCTCGTGGATTTCACGCAGGATGTGTGCGACCATTTCCTCCTCGACACATCTGAGCAACGGAATGGAGAATCCCCGTCTGTAGAGTTTATCTTCGACCAAAACATAAGAGCAGACTCTTCGCCTAATTATGCTAGCCTCCTTTGGCGAGATAGTTGTAGACTATGGTCATCCAGCAGTTGTTGTCGCCGATCACCTGTACGTCGAGTGTCGGGGAGGCCTTTTCGATACTGGGTCGAGGAGGTACCTCCTGTATGACGGATTTGTTTCCGCATTTCTTCTTCGTGCTGGCTAGTTTAGACAGCACGTCCGCTCGTACGTTATGTTCGCGGGGAACGTGTTTCACTTCCACTGTTGTGAACTTTGCCATTTCCTTCTTTACCAGGGCCAAGTATTCGGTCAGGTTGTCGTTTTTGGCTTGGTATTCTCCTCGGACCTGGAGGGCCACGAGTTGTGAATCTGTGCAAATGACGACTTCCTCCTCGCCCAGGTCCTCGGCAAGGCGTAGCCCAACGAGGAAGGCTTCGTATTCCGCCTAGTTATTGGAGGTTGGGAAAGACAGTGTGAGTGACACCTAGACGATAATTCCTTCATCGCTCTCCAGTATAATGCCCGTGCCGCTTCCTGCCAAGCTTGAGGCACCGTCGACGAAGATGGTCCATTTGCGTACTTCGCTCGCGGGGGAGTCTGCGAATGTCATTTCCGCGACAAAGTCGGTTAGAGCTTGGGCCTTGAGGGCTTTTCTGCCTTCATACTGGATGTCAAATTCGGACAGTTCTAGCGACCATTTGAGCATTCGGTCAGCCATATCTGGTCGTCCGAGCAGCTGCTTTATGGGCTGATCTGTTCGAATCACGATCGTGTGAGCCAGGAAGTAATGTCTTAATCTTCTGGTTGCGTTGATGAGGGCCAACGCCACCTTCTCTATCTATTGGTATCTTAACTCTAGTCCTTGTAGCACTTTGCTAGTGAAATATATGGGTTTCTGCCCGTCAGGTATCTCGCGGATGAGAGCGGCACTCACTGCTTCAGTTGCTACGGCCAGGTATAGGTACAACGTTTTGCTGTTGTCCGGGCGAGAGAGGACCGGTGGCTCTGAGAGTGCCCGCTTGAGATGGAGAAGGGCCTTGTCGCACTCCTCGGTCCATTCGAATGCTGCCTCTTTGCAGAGGAGTTTGAAGAACGGTAGGGCGTGCTGGGCGGACTTGGCCACGAAACGAGATAGTGACGTGAGCATCCTGTTGAGGGTCTGGATGGATTTTTTGGACTTGGGTGTAGGAAACTCAGAAAATGCCCGACATTTGTCGGGATTGGCCTCGATTCCTCGTTCTGTTAAGTAAAAGCCGAGGAATTTGCCTGCTCGGACACCGAACGTGCACTTTTCCGGATTAAAACGTATTTTGTATTTCCTGTCCTGTTCGAAGACCTTTCTCAAATGGGCAGTATGATCGGTTTCCTCGTGGGATTTTACGATCATGTCGTCCATGTAGACTTCGAGCATGTCGCCTATTTCTCCCCGAAACACTTTGTTCATCATTCGTTGGTACGTTGCTCCGGCGTTCTTCAGGCCGAAGGGCATTACGTTGTAGTAATAGTTGCCCGATTCGATCATGAAGGCCGTATATTTTTTGTTGGACATTGCCATTGGGATTTGATTGTAGCCCGAGTAGGCGTCCATGAACGATAAAAGTTTAAAATCAGCAGAATTATCAACAAGTTTATCAATATTGGGGAAGGGGTAGGCATCCTTCGAGCATGCCTTATTGAGATCAGTATAATCAATGCACATGCGCCATTTTCCATTAGATTTTTTAACTAATACAACGTTGGACAGCCAAGTGGTGTACTTGGCTTCCGAAATAAATTTGGCCTCGAGGAGGTCCTTTACAGCTTTTTCAGCAGCCTCCGTTTTCTCCGGAGACTGCTTCCTCCTACGTTGTGCTACGGCCTTGACGGTCGGGTCGATGGTCAGCTAGTGACAAGCGACGGATTGATCCAAACCGGGCATTTCGGTGGTGCTCCATGCGAAGAGGTCGGCATTCTCTCTGAGGCATGCTTTAAGCTGCTTCCTCGCAATGTCGTGCAGGTCTGCTCCAAGCTTCACTCCCCGTTGGGGGTCTTCTCCGAACAGAACTATCTCGAAGTTACCATCTGGGATTGGGCGCATCGGATGGGACACTACGCCAAAAATGATTTTAGGCAGTGCACCTTAGACAGCGCTTTTTTTCAAAAGCGCTGCTATAAGTTAAATAAAAAATAAAACACGGAAAGTATGTACGAAATTGTGTAAAAGCGCTGCTAAAAGGCCCACCTTAGACATCGCTATACAAAAGCGCTGCTAAAAGGCCTACATTAGACAGCGCTTTACAAAAGCGCTGCTAAAAATCCCACTTTAGACAGCGCTTCTAAAAAGCGCTGCTAAAGGCCCATGTACGAAGCGCTGCTAAAGGCCCATATTAGAAAGCGCTTTACCTAAAGCGCAGCTAAAGGCCCAACTACAAAGCGAAAGCGCTGCTAAAAGCACTCATTAGATAGCGCTTCACAAAAGCGCTGTCTAAAGTCGTTTAAAATTAAAATTAAAAAATAGATTCTATTCATTGTTTCTATTCTCAGAACTGTTTCTCTTCTCTCGCGAAAAACCCTAAACCCATAAAAAATCTCCGTCCTCCGTCCTCTCACGCACCTCCGTCCTCTCCGGCGAGGCTTCTTCCCTTCCAAGGTTAGTTCACTATCTCCTATTTTTGCAACACATGTTTCATTTTTGAGCTTATTTTTGACAGAATAATCATTTTTATTTTCAACTTATTTTTCGTCATTTTATTCTTAATCACTTAGCTTCATTAAGTTTGTGTGTTTGAGAGCATGCATAATGAAGTTTTTCAAGTTTGGCAATATTATCAATTTTACATTAAAATGGTTTTTATGTGTTTGTTATATGAGGTTTGAAAGTATTATCTTTTGTTTTTGTTCTATTATCAGCTTTGACATTTCAAGTGAAAAATCATGTTAGAACATTGTTCTTTTTTCTGTTTTCAACTCAGTTCAAGTCTCCATATTTTCCATTTTTGAGCAACATATGTTTCATTTTTTAGCTTTTTTTTGACAGAATAATAAGTTTTATTCTTTTCCATATGTCAAACCTATTACAATCTCTTATTTTATCAGAACTAATATGCAATTATCATGAATTTAGGAACATGATTTTTTGATTGCATTATCAGAACCAATTGCATTATTTTTTTTTGACAAAACTATTTTCCATTTAGGAACAGTTCTGTTTTATTCTTCCTCTGTGGATTTTATGCACCTCAATTGCAATATTTTGTAAATGAAATGTAACTATTACAATCTCTTATTACAGGTTAGATGGCTAGTAACGAGGATCACCCACATGATGATTCTATTCATGATGGAGATGAGACCGGTAATGCAGTGGAAAGGGAAATTGGACGAGGAATTACAATTATGAAGCGACTCATTCGTGATAGAGATCGAGGCATAAAACATGATGTGCATTGGAGTCAAGATAACCAACTAATTGAGCCTAACGGTTCAACGTTGACAAGTTATCTTGGTTCAGTTACAAGGAGAGAAGTTCCAATTACTTGTGATGATTGGAGAAACAAATTGTTGAAAGACGCTAAAGACAAAATATGGATTGAGATACAGGTACCATATGTGATGTTATTTGTTTTTAATGTCGATTATGTATTTAAATTACTTATACTAACGCACTCCGTGTATGATTTTCGTAGAGGTCTTTCAACATTGATGATACCAGAAAAGATTATATACTCGGATTGGCCAGAAAAATACATAGAGGGTTTAGATCTTTTTTATCAAACAAGTATCTTAAGGATGCGGATAAAAAATTTATTGATGCAGAGCTTCCACAGAAATATGCAGATTTGATTACACCTCATGAATGGGAAACTTTTAAATCCAAACGAAAAACCCCAGAATTTGAGAGTGTAAGTGACATAAATCGACAACGAGCATCAAGTCCCGCGTATCCATACAAAAAAGGGCGTATGGGATATGCACGCTTACAACAATCTATAGTAAGTATCTATAAATTGCAATGATATACTTGTTCATCATGAGTTATTTTTGATCATGTTATTTGGCTTAATGTGTAGTTAACAAAGGAGAAAAGTTCTGAAACATCTCTTCCGGACCATGTTTTATGGAAGGAAGCCCGCGTGGGTAAGGATGGAGTTGTTAAAGAAGATGTTCAACAAATTTTTGAGAAATGTGTAAGTATAACATTATTGCTTGAATTAAATCAAACGTTTATTAACATATAATTAAGTCAAATTTTCAATATTCATATGAATTTCAGGAGCATCTATCTCAGTCTATATCTCCAGATGAAGAGAATGATTAGAGGAGGCTACTTAGTCGAGCATTAGATGTTCGTGAGTATTCTGGTCGTGTGAGGGGTAAGGGATATGAGATCACTCCAACATCCTTGAAAGAACCAAAGAAAAAAACGGCTAGCAATAAAGAACTGCAGGCAAAGTTGGAAGCATTAGAATCTGAAGTTCGTGAATTGAAAAAGGAAAAAGAAAGAGATAAAAAAAAAAGAGATCAAGCTTCAGCTTTTAAAGATACTAGTGAGAAAGATAGTATCAATTGTAATTTTCAACCGAATATTCCCGAGGTAATTATATATATTATTATGAAATTAAATTAGCTTAATTTATTTAATTGACATATATACACATTAACAATGTCATATTTATTATTGGTTTTAGGTCATTTTCCGTTGTCAACTCTATTTATCGTCACCGACTTATCGGATGGTTGGCAAGGGAAAAGTGCATAACACTTTGGGAGAAATGCTTCACCATAAACCGCTCCCCACTGGATTTTTGAAAGTATCGATTGATATTGTTTTAGAGGGGGATGCCTTATTACCACTACTTGACGATGTTTCGGATGCAACATTGTTGGGAGATGCAATAGGATCGTTTGTTGCATGGCCGTCAAGCCTCATTTGCCTAGATGATAAGGTAAGCTTAAAACCATTATGAACCTTTGGGTATTCAAATTTTTTACGGGCATTTTACGTACATTTTTTTACATGGTAATGTTAGACTCCAACAAAATCCAAATCAAATGATAAGGGGATTATGCGGGAAACCGAGTCGGTTGCATCGAGAAAAGAGGTACAACACAATTATATGATATTTATGCATGGAAAATGTTAATTCGTGATCTTATACTTCACCTAACTAATTATATGGTATTTAGATTCAGGCTAAAGAGATTGAACAAGTCAGTAGGGGTAAGATGCCTAAAATTAGCAACATTCCCACACAAACAAAGGGTGTTGCTAAGAAGACCGCGGCTAGAAAAAAACCTACTTCTCAGTATAGGTCGTGCCTTCAGACATGTTTACTTATAACAGATATTCCGGATGGTGGTACTCGTCTTATACCTATGGAGGAAGGTATTTTTGGTTTTGAATATTTGGAAACAATTGGTAGAGAGGACATGGAGCAAGTTTTTAAACATTTGGAATTGGGCATCGGTGTTGTCGATACATACATTCGGTATACTCCGATCAACTTTGTTTAATTAATTGAACAATTTATTTACTCATTTCAAATGAATAGTCTAATATGTTAATGATGTTTTTATTTAAGGTTTCTGTATGACAAATTGATGCGCCCGCGTGGATTGGAACAAAGATTCGCTTTCTTATCTCCCATGACTATCAACTCATGGTTAATCGTACAGAAACCAGATAAAGTCATACAGTATGTACTCGGTTTATTTATGTCCAGCAAAGATACAGAAAAGTTGTTCTTTTTACCATATAATACTGGCAACGGGTTAGATTTTCATTCTAACTTCATCTATTATAATTTTTTGTTTTTTGAAGTTGTGTAGAAAGTTTCCATCTAACCTTTGTTTTCATTCTAACCTTTGTTTAATCTTACAGTGGACATTGGTTGTTGGTGGCAATTAATCCGATAAGAGAAATTGTATATTATCTTGATTCTTTACACAATGATCAAGCAACATACCCAGATATGAAGAAGTTGATTGATACGTAAGTGAGATTGTTCTAAAAATTCGTGTGTATATTTATTTATTTATGTGACATGTTCTAAATATTCGTTTATATTTTATTAGCGTTATACAAGTTTTTCGATCACAAAGAGATATTCAAGTTCCAAAGAGCAAAGCCAACAACATTACATGGATTAGAGTGGAGGTATATTTTCACAATTTTGATTATATTAGTGATGATACTTGATAAAACTAGTTAAGGGGTATATCCTGATATATATCCGTATTTTCTTTCCATGTGTAGTGTCCTCGTCAGCGCAATGGAATAGATTGCGGATATTTCATGTTAAGGTTTATGAAAGAAACTCTTCTTTTGGATCGAATAGATATTCCATCCAAGGTATGGATTTCTAACTTAGAAATTATTTTAATATTTACCACATATGTCTCATATAATTAAATAGTTTTAGCTAAATCATACTATGTTATATTATTATGTAGTACTTTGATGAATTCAAATGTGTTCATTACTCAAAAGATCAATTGGATGAACTTAAGGAGGAATGGTGTCAATTCATTATTGAGCTGAGAGTTTTATAAGATATATTGTCTTTCTTTCATTGATGAGAATTTTGAGTATATATAAGTTTGAGTTTTGATGAATATGTCGTCATTAGTATATTAAATTGTGTTGCAATGTTGTTGTTGTTTGTTATAGAAGGTTGGAATCATAAATTGTGTTGGTGCTCTCAAATATTGATTGATATCTTGTCCATAGAAGGTTGGAATCATATACTAATTTTCATAGGCACTTGGCAATATTCAATAACTCATGATCATTTGTTGACATTTTTGGCAATGCTTGCAGCTTGAATATCAGATTTGGCAATGCTTGCAGCTTGAATATCAGATAAGAACAATGCCTTCTTTGTTTTCTTCTATATTTTGTCTAATGTTGTTGTTGTTTTGTTTCAGGTTATATGTGCAGATGTAGAAGATAGAGCTAACAAGTTCATTGTTGTTGTTTTTTAGCTTGAATATCAATTTTTTGTAGCTAACAAGATATATGAATTGTTGTTGTTTTTTAGCTTGAATATCATTAATTTTTTGTATATATAAATTATTGGATTAAAGATGGATATATAAATAGACAAATTTGGTGCATATTTATTATATTGAAGCTCTCATTTATGAAAATTTGGTGCAAATTCTAAATGCATATTCTGGTGCAAAATGTGGTGAAAACCTGGTGCAAAATATGGTGATAATCTGGTAAATATTTATTATATATATCAGACAGCGCTTTTTTTAAGTTTTATATATAAAAAATTTCGTGGACATTAGACAGCGCTTTAAAGAAAAAAGCGCTGTCTGAAGTGGGGATTAGACAGCGCTTTAAATAAAAAGCGTTGCTTACAGTAGAGAATAGACAGCACTTCTAAAGGAAAGCGCCGTCTAAAGCAATGCCTAAAGATAACCAAAAGCACTGTTTAAAGTCAAAGCGCTGCCTAAAGGGGTTCTTTAGACAACGCTTTTACAGAAAAAACGCTGGCTAAAGTGACAAACAGATTGCGCTTTCAAAGTAAAAGCGCTGGCTAAAGCAGACATTTAGCAGCGCTTTCTCATTAACTAAAACACTGTCTTTACTTATAGCAGCGGTCGAATAGGCAGCGTTTTTAAGCGCTGTCTAAGCCCAAAAAAAGCGCTGTCTAATCCCTTCTTTGGCATAGTGGGAGCTGCTACTGGATGACGCGGACGGGCTGGCTGAAGCTGCTCGTTCCTCTTGTTGGTCCTCGGGGAAGCGATTATCGAGGTCGATAGAGTCGACCTATGGCAGAGGCTTAGCCTCCTCGGTGCTGCTTGGCAGTGCTGGCTTGCTCGACACTTTTGGCTTGGGCGCAATGGTATGCTTGAGTTTGGGGAGCCGCCGAGGAGTTCCTCCCGGTAGAAGGAGATGGGGATGGATCCCTTCTGGGCCCGATCAAGCGTGATCACTTTGTTGGAGCTTGTGTTGATCAGGTGTTTGAACTTCCGTTTTACGAAGCCCACAGTGACTTTGTTGAAACCCCAGCCAGAGATACCATGGCGGAGGGAAATGTCTCCCACGGGCTGTGGGCCGCGAAATATGCAGGGGCGCTGAGCCCGTCCGGGACTTTGAAGTCCTCGGGTCGCGATATGGACATAGCGACCTGTACATTGGCGTCTTCCGAGGAGGGTACCTCCTCCTCAACCTTCTTGGACTCCTGGGCGTCCTACCGAGGAGTGTTCTTCTTCTTCGCAAACTGCTTTAGGTGGCCATCCCTGATCAGTATCTCAATGGCATCCTTCAGATGGATGCAGTCCTCCGTAGTATGGCCGTGACTTTTGTGGAAACGGCAGTATTTTGATTTGTCCATGTTTGGTCTGTTCGGCAGTTGTTTGGGGAAGCGGACCCCAGCCTGTTTGAACTCCGAATTGGCACATTCAGACAAAATCTTTTCCCTGGAAACGGTCAGGGGAATGTAGTCATGGAAGCGCCCGGAGGGTCCCTTGCTGTCGCGGGAGTCCCGTGGATGGTCCTCGTGCCTCCTTTCACCCCGACGAGATGTCGAGGCTTCATCTCCTTTGGAGGCCCGAGCGTTCTCCTAGCGGCGTGATGCTCGGACGTTGCAGAACGCAATCTTCTCTTCGTACTGAATATGAGATTGGGCTTTGAGGAAGAGGGCGTCTAAGTTCCTCGGTGGCTCGAGGCCAATGGCTTTAGAGAACTCGGAGTCCGGGCGGACCCCTTGTTCGAGCAGAAACTTCTTTATTTTATCTGTCGTCGGGACCTGCACTGCTTCCTTGTTGAACCTCTCGATATATGCGAGGATGCTTTTAGGAAGCATGTGGGTCCCCAAACCAAAAGAAGTTTAAGAAATGCAATTCACAGATAAGAGATCCTTCCAGGAAAGTTCGAGGGTTTGGAAGAAACTTAAGAGATGCTATTCACAGAGAATAGATCAACTCCGGGGAGTAGAATTTCTTTGACAATTTCTAGGGGTGACAGTCTGAGAAAAGGTTCACCGATAATACTGCGTTTCTCTTTGTTCCATATTGTTTAACCCCAAGAGAAGGGAAGACTGTATCTAGAAATCCTTTGGGGGATCTAGTTTTGTTTGTATTTAAGAGTGACCAACAGGGCTTTACCTAGTTCTAGAACTAGTTGCCGGAGAAAACTCTAAATAACTATACTAGTATATATACAATTGATATATGACAAGTATTTAAAAGAGTATGAAAGAAGACTAACCATGCGCAGCTTCCCACAATACAGTTATATATATATATGACATGTATTTAAAAGAATGAAAGAAGACTAACCATACACAGCTTCCCACAATACAATTATATATATTAAAGCAGGTAAATGAAAGCGGATAAAACTTACAGGCGAGCAAGCTTCCATGCTGTTTTGTTAGTTATTCAAAGAAATTAAAGAAAGTTTTGACAACAATATGTATATTTGAATCTAAATCAAAAGGGAAATGTTTTGAAAATATTGTTGGGGTTTATACTCAAAGAGAGGCCCAAGGTTTGAACAGTGATTGTACTGTTGTTTTGAATACCGTATCGGGACTTATACAATGACTGAGGCCCAAAAAGATTTATGTACAACAAGGGATGGGTCTTATAACTCAAAGAGAAGCCCAAAGGTTATTTAAAGAAAAGAAATGGGACTTACAACACGAGGGTAGACCCAGTTGAAAATAGTTTGAAAACGACGATCTTGTCGGAGTTTCTGAAACTGTTTCGGGACTTATACAATACACTGAGGCCCAAAAATGGTTTTGGTTAAAAGGGGATTGGGTCTTACACTCTATTAGAGGCCCAAAGTTTATTTTTGTACAGGAGATGGGGCTTACAACTCAGGGAGAGGCCCAGATGACTTTGAAAAGGCGACGATCGCGCCGTTGTTTTGAAAATACACAGAGGGACTTATACAATATGTGAGGCCCAAAAATGTTTGTTTACAAAAAGGGGTTGGGTCTTACACTCTATTTGAGGCCCAAAATTGTTAAAAAAAAATAAAGATGGGACTTACAACACAAGGGGAGGCCCAAAGAGTTATTTTGAAAAGTTCGAGAGAGGTTTTACTGTGAATAACTCCTCTCTCTGCATCAGTGCCTTGTGTATTTACAGGAAATAATTGTTTGCAAGTTCAATTGTTTTTAACAGATGTCAAAAAATGCATGGCATACAAGCAAAGCGTTTAAATTCGAGTTTACCGAACACCGGTGAATTTTTCTACGCAAGCAGAGAAGCGTCTGAGGGAGCTTTAAGCGTCCAATGATTTTTCAAAGATCATTGAATTATTCAATTAAGAATTCCTTCTTTAATAAAAAACCAAAGGAGACAGGCAAAAACCAGAGATATAGGGAAAAGATCTTGGTCTCGTCAAGCGGTTAGAATTGAATCGCTTAGTGAATAAACGATACAAGAAATAAATCATTTAATTAATCATTTGCAAAAATAGTCTAAGAATCATGACATTAAAACAAATAATTTAAATGATTAATTAAATTAATTACACTAATTGAAGTTTAGTAGAAAACCAATAACATTAGTTCAACTAAAAATATTTAAGAATTAATTAAATTAAAAAAAATGGAATATGGGCTGATAAGGAAAATAGGGGTGCCGTTAGCATATATCAAGCCCAAACCCAATATTTAAAAAAAACCAGGTTTTATATATGTGTAAAAACATTATTAAAAGGTTAAAACCTGAAACACGATGATCTTCTCTTTCTGAAAACGACCGAGTTTTCTCCCCAAACACCCTTCACTTTCCCGGAATCGCTTCTCCTACGTGTCGTTGCGGCAGTGGTTTCCCAATCGCGGCTGGTGGCGAGGCTTCTTCATTGGTTCTGTCTCCGGTGTGGCGCGGTGATGGTTTGATGGTGGTCGTCGTTCTGCTCGCGGCGGATTGACGACAAGGGAACGGTGGTGGCTTCACGGCGGCGAGGTTTTTTCAGGTGAGAAAACAACTTTGTTAACTTTTCTGTTCTTCATTCTAAACCTGTAAAAAAACAAACCTGTTTATGATTTGGTTTCTGCAAGAACAAAATTTGAATATATTTAGGGTTTATAAACAAAAATTATGCAATTGAATTGATAAGTGTTTCTGTTGGATGCTGCAGATTATTGATGTTGCAATTTGTCGAGCGTGTCGGTTTCGTAGACTTTGAATTGCAGACTTTGAAAAACAGGTTATTCATGTTGAATTACTGTAAAAAGAACTGATAAAAAAAATGATGAATTTGAAATTGTGTTAGGAAATTGAATTGAATTTGACTTGGTTTTGAAATTTCTGTTTTCCTCCTTTTTGATCCTCAAACCTGTAGAAAACAATTGGATGAGTTATTATTGATGTGATTTGAACAAAACAAGAAAGGAATTGATGGAATTGTAAACTGAATTGAAATTGTTTGTTCTGCAGCTTTTGGCGATTTTACAGGTGAAGATTATTGATGTTCACATGGATAGAACAAACACTCAAGAGATGCTGATGTTCTGTTGTTGTTCCTGTAAAATAAACCTGTAGAAACTTTGAATTATCTTAGTTTTCTTTTCTTTTTTTTTGAAATTTTGCTTTGAGCATGATGAGTAGTATCATTAATTTTGTAACAAAAAATGCAGAAATTTTGATTGTGTCATTGTGATTGTAACATAAAAAACATGTATTGTTTTTATGTGACAGAAAAAAACAACATGGGTGTGTATGCCCTGTGTGATTTTTCAAACTCAAATGTGGAAGTGAGTATCAAAAGTGCATATAATGATATATGTGTATGAGAGAAAAAAATGAAAATTTGTAGCAACTTAAAGTGAGGAGGGCGCTCCCCCCTCCTCCTTATGCTATGCTTCCAATCCTTCTAAGCTATATTAAAAAAAAACTTAGACAAATATATGAGAGGAAAAGAGATGAGAAATATTTTTATTTTAATATACGAAAATAAAACAAAAACTGGAATATTGGTTAACTCGTGTGAAAAATAGATAAATAATGGACATTTGCGAGTTTAATTGAAAAATACGTCCGTTCACCGATTTTTCGCATAACTAACCAAAAAAGACGAAAATTTCAACGTATATATTCGGACTGATAATTCAAACGATATGCATGAAAAAACCGATGATATGATATGCAGATGACACGAACTGAAAACACAATCAGGTTTTGAAAATGGGTGGTCAAAATTTGGGGTATGACAGATGCCCCTATTTAATCTTCTTGGACCCGAAGGTGTGAATGACGAAGGTATTCGGGCATTCGGGGTGCAAGATAATTAAATATCGGAATACCCAAAATTTTGATAGTGGTTATGAATGGTAGTTTACACATTCATCTTCTTTTGCTAAGCAAATAATGCTTAGAAAAGGTAAAAACTTCCCCTCGATCATGGTCTTCAGCCAGGGAACTGGTCTCAGTTTCTGATGTAAACTTTCCCTCGATCCTGGTTTCCTACCAAGTAACTGGTCTCAGTTTCTGATGTAAACTTCCCCTCGATCCTGGTTTCCTACCAAGGAACTGGTCTCAGTTTCAGAAATAAACTTCCCCTTGATCCTGGTTTCCTACCAAAGAACTGGTCTCAGTTTCTGATGTAAACTTCCCCTCAATCCTGGTTTCCTACCAAGGAACTGGTCTCAGTTTCTGAAATAAACTTCCCCTCGATCCTGGTTTCCTACCAAGGAACTGGTCTCAGTTTCTTTTGTCAATAAACTTTCTTGACAAGGGACCCTATTCGTAGCGGTATTCCTCAAACTTCTCGCTGAATTTTCCTGGGGAGATGCCATTTGATGGGAAAAAGTTTTGATGTCAGACTTGCAGGGGAAACCCATTGGTCTGAACTGTAGAGGTGTACAAACTTCTCTGTTGGAGACGCCATTTGCTGACTCTACGGGGGAAAATGAGTCTCTTTAGAGACTACTTTCTGCTTGGGGATATTACATCATACTTTTCTTCGAGACCTTCTCGAAGAAATGCCATACAATGTACCCCAACTTTGAGGTGCTGATGACTTCATTAACATTGATTTTCCAGAGAGAAGAACCACTGTGTTGCTGAGAGTCTTCAGTTGCGAGGCTCTCTCTGGGATTTTCCTTAATCCGGGAAAGCAAAGATATCATCTTCAATTGAGTAGAGTGACGTTTGTCGAGAGTTTTCTTGTTTTTCAGAGGTTCAAGTTATCAAAGTGGTCAAGGGCCTTCTCCATCCCAGAAATAACCTGGAGGAGAGATCGCTCAGATGGGGCGTTTCCTGGCGAGACAATAACTGACAACTCGATTGACAAGAGGACTTTACCACTAGGGGACAAGACCGACTAGAGCGATAGTGATGCAATATGAATATGAATGTAAATCAATAATGCATGATGTATGTATGTATATGCTGACAAAACTGACGCGACATACAGACTAGTGGATGAACACGACTGGATATTCGGCCGCTGCTGGGGACGAAGAAGCACCATTTGTTCAAGATAGAAATTCTGCCTTGCTTAGGAGAGATATTCCATGTGGGGAACAACGTTGGTCGGGCTTAGGAGATAAGAACTCTGTCGGGGATGTCGGACGGAATATTCGCATCTGACACAGCTAATCCTTTATTCAAGTGTACTGATTAAGAAGGAGTACTTTGATTATGCACTTTGAAGCTCGATTACTTTTGGAGTAGCGATCGATGTTCTTTTGATGTTCAACAGTGAAAAGAAATTTCCATCTTTATTTTAAAAGCAGAAAAAGTTTGACAAGTAAATTCATTTTTGTTTTATTTCAAGAATCGTTGATCATGTTAAAATGTCATTCTATAAAGCTAAAACAAATAAGAATTGCAAACAAAAGCACTAGGGCTCAAATTTTATTGATAGGATGGAAATCAGCCAAACGCGTGATTCCATGGAGTATTTACAAACTTTAGAAAATGGTAATTTAAGGAAAAAGGGTTACATTTAAACATAAGGACCGCTATCCTTCTACCAACTTTGAATTCTAGGCATTCTGAGCTTCTGTCAAAGATGACCTTGATTGGAGTTTCTTCGATGGATGGTACGACTGCTGAGGAGCTGAACTGATCAGACGTAGTTACTTGTCATTAATCCCTAACTTTTTCCTGGATTGTACTTTGAGATTTCCAACCCACCGGGATGATTTTTGATTATGTCTCTAATTTTTGCCTGGACCGCCCTTTCGGGTTTTCAATCCACCGAGACGTTTTTTTTTAATTTTATTTAGGCGAAGTATTTCTTGACTACGTCAACATTTGTGGGGTAGGCAAATTCTTCTCCATCCATGGTTGCGAGTCTCAAGGTGCCGCCTGAGAAAGCTTTCTTGAGCACATAGGGGCCATCATAATTCGGAGTCCACTTGCCCCAGGAATCAGTGAGAAATGATTGTATTTTCTTAAGCACAGGGTCTCCTTTCCTGAAGACGCGTAGTCGGACCTTTTTGTCAAACACTTTCTTCATTCTATGCTGATATAACTGACCATGGCATAGTATCGTTATTCGTTTTTCTTCAATCAGATTGAGTTCGTCGTGTCGACTTTGACACCATTCAGCCTCTGTTAGCTTAGCTTCCATCAATACCCAGATTGATAGGATCTCTACTTCTATGGGGAGCACGGCCTCCATGCCATATACTAGAGAGAAAAGGGTTGCGCCTGTTGAAGTGCGGACAGATGTGCGATAACCGTGAAGAGCAAAGGGTAGCATCTCGTGCCAGTCTTTGTAGGTTATAACCATCTTTTGAACAATCTTCTTGATGTTCTTGTTAGCTGCTTCTACCGCTCCGTTCATCTTAGGTCGGTAGGGAGATGAGTTATGGTGTTCGATTTTGAACTCAGCACACAGCTCTTTCATCATCTTGTTGTTCAAGTTGGATCCATTGTTAGTAATGATCTGGCTTGGAACACCATAAGGGCATATGAAATTGTTTTTGATAAAGCGGTCCACAACTTGTCGGGTTACATTGGTGTATGATGCTGCTTCGACCCACTTGGTGAAGTAACCAATGGCTACCAGGATGAACCGATGTCCGTTCGAAGCCTTGGGTTAGATCATACCAATCATGCCGATTCCCCATATAGAAAAAGGCCATGGGGAAGAAATAACTTTGAGATGTGTTGGCAGTACATAGATTATGTCTGAGTATATCTGACACTTGTGACATCTTCTCAAGTACTTGTAGCAATCGGATTCCATGGTCAACCAATAGTTTCCTGCTCTCAGAATTTTTCTCGCCATCGTGTGTCCTTTGGCATGAGTGCCAAAGGAGCCTTCGTGAATCTCTTTCATCAGCATGTTTGCTTCTGGTCTGTCTACACATCGGAGCAAGACCATGTCAAAGTTTCTCTTATAGAGTGTATCACCGCTCAGGAAGAAGCTGCCTGCTAGCCTTCTGAGGGTCTTTCTATCTTTTCTCGATGCCCCAGGTGGGTACTCTTGTTTTTTAAGGAAGCACTTGATATCGTGATACCAAGGTTTGTCGTCTATGACTGCTTCAATCGTGAAGGTGTAAGTGGGTCGTTCAAGGCGCATTATGTCAATATTAGGTATGTCATTCCATTGACCTACACTAATCATGGAAGAGAGAGTGGCTAATGCATCAGCCATGTGATTCTCTTCACGAGGGACGTGATGAAACTCAATTCTGTTGAAGAAGGGAAACAACCTCCTCGCATAGTCTTTGTAAGGAATCAGTCCTGATTGGTATGTGTTCCAATCTCCTTTAATCTGATTGACAACCAGGGATGAGTCGCCATATACATCAAAGTTCTTGATCCTTAAATAAATTGCTTCTTCGAGACCCATGATGCAAGCTTTGTATTCGGCCTCGTTGTTTGTACACTTGAATGTCAGTCTGGCAGTGAAAGGAATGTGGGTACCCTGAGGTGTTATAATGATTGCCCCAATCCCATTTCCATAATGATTGATAGCTCCGTCAAAGATTAGTCCCCATTGGGAACCTGGTTATGGCCATTCACTGGGTAGCGGTTCATCGCAATCTTTCATTTTTAAGTACATGACATCTTCGTCTGGGAAGTCAAATCCGACTGATTCCTGATCGTCAATCGATTGATGAGCCAAATGATCGGCTAAAACACTTCCTTTTACGGCTTTCTGAGCGTGGTACTCGATGTCGTATTCTGATAACAACATCTGCCAACGTGCAATCCGTCCCGTGAGAGCAGATTTTTCAAAGACATACTTGATTGGATCCATTTCGGAGATTAACCAAGTAGTGTGACGAACCATATACTGGCGAAGACGTTTGGTCGCCCAAGCCAGAGCACATCATGTTTTCTCAAGCATAGTGTACCGAGTTTCACAGTCGGTAAATTTCTTGCTCAAATAATAAATGGCAGACTCTTTCCTTTTCGTTTTGTCTTGTTGGCCAAGTACACAACCCATTGAGTCCTCCAAGACTGTTAAATAGATGATTAGTGGTCTTCCTTCCACTGGAGGTGGTTGTAACACCTCAAAATTTGCCCTCATGTTTTTAACCTTAACTGACTTGTGTTTCATTTCATTTTTTGCATAATCATCCTTGCATATCATTTGGTTCATAGCATGGGATCAAGGTATATGAGAAATCTCAAGTGAATCACATTCTCCTAACTAGTGCAAAATTAGTGTTTTGGTGAAAAGTCAGTGCAAGTGTTTTTTTTTTGGGCCAAAGCTTTATTTCAAGGTTTTCCATATGGTTTCAATTGTCCAAGGATGAAATATTGGCCATTGGTTCATTTCATAGGATATTCAATTGATCAATTGGTTGAGAATCAATCAGATTGGGGAAAAGTCAACTGTGCAGAGGAAAAAGTCAACTCCTGACTTTTTGAGGTCAAATTCATGTTCCTCATGTCAAATATGTCCATTAATGGAGGTTTGATCAGGAAATGTCAAGTGATTCATCAAAAATCAAAAGATATGAAAAGTTGCTAAAAATAGAAACTAGGGTTTCTAAATTTAGTAAGTTTTGGCAAGGTGAATGACCATCTTTGAGGCATTCTTTTTTCATGATACAAGCTTCAAATTGAAAATTTCAAGAGGCCTAATTAAATTTCACATCATAAGCTTCAAAACCATAGCAAGAACTCCTCCATTGGATCAAAATTGAAGGAGTTATGATTGTTCAAAGTTGGAGGTTTTCAAGGCATTTTGGGCCAGACAGGCAAGTCATGGGCGAGCCAGCACGCCTGCATTTCAACAAACACCTTATGTGCATGTAGTGTCCAAGTTCCAAGGCCAATAACTCTATGATGGAGGCTTCAAATCAAAAAGTGCTCAACATCAAACTTGTTCCTCTCAATCCCCTCTACAACTTTCATGTTGGAAGTTTTTTTATTTGATCAATACATCAAGAGTTATTGCAAGAGGAAGTGAGACTGATACAAAGGTATTTTTTGCTAGCATAAGGGCATATGTCACGCAGGCCATGGTTGGGCAAAACTAAGTTACACTCCTTCATGTTCATGGACATTTTTTAGTGTGTTCTAGGCATCCAATCCAAATGAATCAAACTTCAATCTTGTTCTCCTTCATTTCTTCTTTCCAAATAGCCAAAGATCTTGTTATTTCATCCATTGATCAATGGGATATTCCTCATCAAATTCGTCACCATGAATATGTGTAATCAAGTGAGGGATTCATGTTATTGCCTTCCAATTCAAAAGGAGACAGGTTGAATTGTTATTGTCATCTCTCATGCGCATCATACATTACCATTTAAAGCCTAACAAAACCTTGTACTCCCATGCACACTCATGCACCCTTTGCCTAAAGTGGCCAAACGAAAGAGAGAGGAAAATTGGTGAACAAGCTGTTGTTGCTGCATTGTACCATGCTAACATCACCATCCTTCATCATTGTGAACACCATAAGATCACATACTCCCTCCACACATGAACTAAAACCCGAGTTAACATTAACCTCACTCACTCTCCATTGTCATTTTTTTCTCACTCAGTTAACCTAACCATGGTTCTAACTGTACACTATGACAGTTAGAAGCTATCTCACCATTTATAAACCAATCTCTAACAGAATTTCAAGGGAACTCATCATTCTTCACATTTTCTGATTTTTCACACACTCTCTCTCTCAATTTGCTATCTCTTTCTCTCGAAGCTTCATTCATCTTTCTCTGAAATCTCTTCACCTTTCATCAATCATCAATGGAGTAAGGAAGGAGATCAAAGTTGCTTCATCTTGTTCAAGCTTGATTTCACTTGTTTCCACTGATTTTTCTCAACAAATAACAAGTTCTCCATAGCCTATATTTGGCCAGCAACAAGCTCCAAAGAGTAAGGAACCTCATCTCTGGTTTTCTTGTGCTCAAAGATTCATCACAGTTCAGGATACTCACCATCCTTTTCTTGCATATTACTTTGATTTTAAGATGTGTTTGTGTGTTTCGGAGCTAAATAGGAGCAATGTGAAACTCTGGTTAGTTGATAGGCACCTTAGGTGCTTAGTTGAAATTTTTAGGGCAAACTTGTGGCCTTCGATTTACTCTATGTGTGCATTGTTTGTGAAATCTAATGGTGGATTCGTGACCTACGTGGAGAGAGGAAGAGAATTGTATGTGGTTTGTGTATTTCTGGGAACATGTGAGTCTGAGCATGGTGGAGGCTCGCCGGAGAAGACGATCGGAGTCTTCTCCAGCCACCTGAATTCATGAACCTCACATAAACCCTAGGTCTTCTCAGATTAAGTCCCAGCCATTGATTCTTGTTTATCCAACACACAGAATTGTGCCAACGCATTAATGAGAGAGGCTCTCATGCACGTGCCTTAGTCTGACCTCTATTTGATCACGTGTGGTTACATCATTGCTTATCATGTGCACGCGTGTTGATCCACATGATTATTGGACTTTTATGATCATCTTGTGTTGACTGAATCCAATGGCTCGCGTTGAGTCAATTTTTTGACTGGAACTCATAATATGCATTGCAGATCAGTCAACACTTTAGGCCTGACACTTTTGATATGCCCACCCCCTCTTCTTTGAGCCCAATGCATATTATAATTGTGCATTTGCTCTCAGTGCACCCCCTGGCCATTTCTATTTGTTTTTTTTTATTATTTTTGCATACTTGTTTGCATTTTATTTTTTAAAAAATACTTGTGCATACTTAAAAATTCTAAATAAATTCATGAAGCATCCTAATACATTTATCTAATTTTTTACATTTTTATTTTCCATTTTTGGATTATTTTGATATTTTTTGTGATTTTTTTATTGTTTTACATTTTGTTTGAGCTTTGTTCATGACACATGATGCATGGATGGATTGTTTGACATAGTTGTGAATTGAATTTTGACATGAAAATTGAAACATGATTTTATGACATCTTGAGGCAATTCATGTAATTTTTTTGGATTTTTGGGATCATTTTTTATCAATGTGTTGAATGCCATATTTGTGCACATGCCTTGTGTTACTTGTGTGAATTTGTGAAGCATATTTGAGCATGATCATTAATGAGTTTCGATCCCTTCTTTTGAGGCATGTTTACTTGCTGTCTGCATCTTAATTCAATTGCCTTCTTTCAATTTTCTTGGCCTCTCAACATGTTCTTTGTGAATTCATAAATGCATCCTTGTTTATGTGAATACTAAAGATCATGTGCTAGGGTTTTGAGGTGCATTGTATGCAATCCTATTTGGTACTTGTTGAGACACTTTGAGATCATTTTTGTGTGGATATTATAGGTCCTCTTTCTCACATTATAGGTCATTATTTTTTCATCTTGGATTGACTTGTATACACTTGGTTGAACTTGAATTGTTTTGTGGACTTGTGCCTCTCTTCTTGCAAACTTTGATGACTTGTCTTCTTCAATGCTTATGTGATCTTGAACATCCATTAAAACTTGATTCACATGCTGTTTGTGATCATTATAAATCATATGACATGATTTATAATTGTATCTTGCATGCCTCCTAAGTTCATAAACATGTGAATACTTGTTTTACTTTACTTGTGCATGTTTGCATATACTTTTGAACTTGCATTAACATGTGACTTATGTGTACTTTGTGTGCTCATCCTTGAATTTTAAATGTCATCTCACATGTCATATGCTACTGACTTGCATTCATTTCCAAGTATATTAATCTTGCATCTTCATTCTTTACTTGTGTTACAAGTATGCATAAATGTATGAACTTGTGTGGTGTTTGCTTTCACTTCTTCTTGCTTAATCATTCTCTATGCTTGCATTCATGATTCACATACCATCTTAATGAAATCTCCATACATTTATAAATGTCATTTACTTATGACTTTAATGTTTGCATGTGCATTTATTCATGTTCATGAACCATATGCATTCATCTTGCATAATTAATGCATAACTTGCATTTGTATGATTTTTTGATGCATAGTTTGACATTGTTTGGTTTCATTTGGCATGTTAACCTTAGTAGGATACCTTGAGCTATGTCTACTGACCTTGGATGGTCCTTAACCCTTAGGACTCTTTTCTTTTAGTTTAAACCTTGTTTGCTTCTTAAGACAACTAGCTTTGTTTGGTTTACTTTTTTATCATCTATATTCAATACTTATGTTAATTTGGTACTAACCTTTTATGTAGGGGCAGAGGTAAGACATATGTGTATGTAGATGTTTATCCATGCTCAATTCTCCTTTCATCTCTCATCTCTTTTACTTCTATTTCTCTTTTGTGTGTGGATTACATGATGTAATGCTTGATTGTGTATAACTTCTTCACATCCATTTGGGATCATAGCTCATCCTTAATTTTTGATTAAGGTGAGGTAGGATAAGCATTAGGTAGTGCAATCCCTCTCTCTTATTTAGACTTAGGTTGTTCTTAAACCTCAACCTTAGGGCCATCTTTTGCATGACAACATTATGATAGAATTCCCCTTAGTGTTTTCTTTTCCTTTGAGTCTTCTCTTCTCATCTCATAACCATTCTAAAACACTTAATAAAGTTAACGGGTATTGCGTATAAGCCTTGTATATGGGAAGTGAGGAATGGGGGGTCTCCCTTCATTCTTCTAGGGTGTTTAGCGTACGTCCTGTTGGGGACGATATGCGACACATTCGTTCCTATGTTGTAGACTTGGATGCAATGCAAGTTATGAACTAACTTCAATCCACTTCTGTCTAAAAAACACAAAAACAAACTCAAACCTTTTTCATCCTTCGGGATTGTTAAGTTACAAATCATTTTAAGAAAAGGGCACGTTACTTCCGTCTCGTCGCAAACAGGCATCAACCCTAACTGTCGGACGTGAACTTAACGTCGCTCATAAAAAACACTAAGACCTCGTTAGGTCGAACTACGACTGCTCTGGTTTCCTCTCTCTGGTTAGATTGAGGATACGTAGGCACAAGCCGGCGATGTCTTGGCGAGCAACCTCCCCCCTTAGTTCGTGTCCGAACTACGTTGACTCTGACTTTCCCATTGCACAAGGGAATACGTAGGCATAGGACGCCGATGTCCTTCGAGTCACTTCTTTTTCTCTTCTTCTTCGTTTCTTCGTTCTTTTCCGTTCCCGTTCCTTTTCCTTTTTCAGTAGCAGTGGAGCTCCAGATGACGACACCCTTTGATCGAGACAACAAGCGTGGATCCCATCGAGTATGATGGACGCGTGGGGGTGCTAATACCTTCCCCTCGCGTAACCGACTCCCTTACCCATTTCTCTTGGCTGCGAGACCATGCCTTTCCTTCCCTCAGGTTTACACAGTGTTTCCTTTCCCTCTCTTGGGATAAATACACATTGCTGGCGACTCTGTTTCCGCGCCACTTTCGCGTTTGTACTTGGATGAAAATCCCAGGAGCGACAATGATAGAATCGGTGGGTTCAACAGGTATTCCTTGATACCGTCGAAGGCGGTTTGGCAATCTTCTGTCCAAACGCAGTCCTAATTCTTTTTGAGTAATTTGAAAATCGGCGCACATGTCGCGGTCATGAGGAATATAAATCTGGAAATGTAATTCAAACGTCCCAGGAATCCCCTTGACTTGTTTTTCAGTCTTTGGAGAAGGAATTTCTTGAATGGCCTTGACCTTGTCAGGATCAACCTCAATTCCTTTCTGGCTGACGATGAACCCTAAGAGTTTCCCTGAACGGACACCGAACGTGCACTTATTGGGATTCAAGTGGAGTTTGTATTTTCTCAGCCGCTCGAATAGTTTTGAAAGGTGAGTCACATGCTCCTCCTCTGTTTGGGATTTGGCAATCATATCATCGACATATACCTCAATTTCTTTGTGTATCATGTCATGAAACAAAGTAGTCATGGCCTTTTGATATGTTGCCCCAGCGTTCTTCAAACTGAACGGCATTACTTTGTAATAAAAAGTGCCCCATGGGGTAATGAACGAAGTTTTCTCCATATCTTTCGGTGCTATTTTTATCTTATTATAGCCCGAGAATCCGTCCATGAAGGAGAATAATTTAAACTTTGTTGTACTGTCTACCTGCATGTCTATGTGCGGTAAGGGAAAGTCATCCTTTGGACTTGCTTTGTTCAGATCCCTGTAGTCTACACACATTCTGACCTTTCCGTCCTTTTTCAGAACTGGTACTATGTTGATCAACTGTCATACCCCAAATTTTGACCACTAAGATTTCCCATCATTGTGCAAATCATCATCACAATATGGATGAACCATCATGCCTCACCAAATGCCTCAAGGGTTGTTGAGCATTCACTACAATCAAAATTAGGGTTTTAAGCCCTCTCAGAGCCTTAGACAAAGGATCAATCAAGGAATGGCATGATCTTCAACTTGTCTAACCTCTCAAACATTCACAATGGATCAAAAGGACTCCCACTTTAAGGATTAAGCACAAGGTTGCTCCCTTTTAGGTGGATCAAGTCTCAAGATCGCCAATATCACCAAATTAGGGTTTTGATCGACCAGGGCCTCCAGATGAAAAATTTCATCTGGACATAAGCCAAAGATCCAAAACACAACCTAATGTACTCCATGGAACCTAATGGACCCAAGCATCAAGTCAATTTGACCTCAGGGGATGCATACATCAAAAATCAAGAATTAGGGTTTCTTGACCTAATTCACCCCTAAGTTGACTTTTGGGACAAATCAAGATCCAAGACCTCAAGACATGATTTGAGGGTCTCTAATGAACTATATTGATCCATTTGGAACAATGGATTAATCCAAGAAGCTTGAGCAACAAGTCTCAATTTCATCTGCACCACAATTAGGGTTTTAAGGGAAAAGTCAACTGTAACTTTGACTTTTGACCAGGACATGCTCCCAAACCCTAGGACATGCCTCAATATGCCCTATGACACCCATGGAACATGTCCATCAAGTTTGATTTAGGTCAAGGACATAATTTCCTGAAGAATTGCACAATTTGGAATTCATCTGATAAAAAGTCAACTGTGCACAAAAGTCAACTTTGACTTTTTGAGATTTTTCACCAAAATGGATTTTTAACCCTAAAATGATGTTAATGTATAATTTGAATCATCATTCATCAAGAAAAATCAAAGAATGTTGGATAACTTGTAAAAGGGGTAACCATAAAAACTTAGAAAATTTTCTAAGTTAAAAATAAAGTGACAAGGGTACCAACTTTGGAGGATCATAACTCCTAAACCACATGGCCATTTTTTCTCATCCAAAGATGGATTTGTAGCCCTCATTACCCTCTACAAAAACTTCAACTAGACCTAAGGCCAATTCATTAAGGATTTTGAGTTATGGAGTTATCAAAATCAAGAAATCACACTTTGTTCCAACACTTAGTGAAAATTTCACTAAGTCAGATTTTGCTTCACTTTTTGCCAAATGTAGATGGATTTTTCACTTGGAATCAAAAGAGATCAAAACCAAACTTGTTCAAACAGTTGTTGTATCATGTAAGGGCTTTCCAAAATGGCCAAGAACATTGCCAAATTCAACTTACACCATGAGATATGACATTGTCAAGTTGCCTTGCTGAAATCTGTCAAAGGCAAGGCAGAATTTGCAACTTTGCTCGATTTGCCAAAATCAGCCAAATTCAAATGCTCCTATCCACTTGGACACATCTGAGGATTGAATCTAAAGGGGACAATCACTGAGCCAAGCCTCCAAAGTCCATGGAACAAGAAATAGCATGTTGAACCTAGAATGGCCAAAATAGGGACAAGACTCCAAATTTGGATTGAAGCATTCAATGGAAGCATCAAGGTGGCATGGACTAAGCCATTCTCATCTGAAATCAGTCAAGACTTATCCAAGACCAAGGAAACCAAAGCTCTGTGCCCTAACCTCTAGTCAATGGCTAGAGGAGACTTGCATTTCCATTGGACAACATTGGCCAAACCTACTTACCAGCTGCCATTCACTATTCCTTGCAAAACAAACTTGCTCTACTATAAATAGAGCTCAATTGTGATCAGTTTGAGTACACCAAAGCCATCAAACAGATGCTTTCCTCAAAATCTCTTCTTTCACTCTAATTTTGCCTTCTAAGGCAAGTCACTATCGGGTTTTGAGTTTGAGAGCAATTCCAATCAAACCAATCACTCACACACCTCACATACATCACATATGAGCTGATCAAACACTTAGATCAATTCTGAAACACCAATTTCACAAAATCACCAGCTGGTTGCTCAAATTTTCAATCAAGTTGCAGCTGAGGTACCACAAATTGATCCAGCCAATTTCAATCAAGTCCAACCATTCAAACACACTCCATAGGGTGTAGGGAAGCTGTTCAGATCATCACCACTCGTCTGTAACACCTCCAAATCAAAAATCACATTGCACTTACTGTCACGGCTTAGAGGTAAGCATATACTTGGTCATCTCTCAATCTATGCACATTTCCTTGCACAATAATTTGGCCATATGTTCATAATCATGCATGGAATGTTTTCCCTCAATTAATTGCATTGTTTGAATCGTGTATAAAAAATCCTAGCCTTCATGCAGAAATTAGGGTTCTTGAGGTTTCTTCGTGATTTCATGTTTTATGTTTAATTTAAATGAAATTAAGTGTTATAGACATGATCGTGAGGTTGAGACGAGCATAATGATATGTGGATTGCATGATATAATCAAGTATTCAGTGAGATTGAGGAGAAAATGCAAATCAACCAAACCCAGAACACGCGCGTGTTCTTGGTGTGTTCTTGGCGCCATTTTTGAATAATCAAATATTTGAATTTTGTGATTTTATTTAATTGATTCAAAAATTAATTTCTCTCTGAGTTTTAATGATTTTGAGTTGATTCTTTTTTTAATAATTCACAAAAATGTTAAAATATTTTATTTTATTAAAAAATCCCAAAAATATTATTTATTTCATATAATTGATATTTTTGCAAAGAATTAATATTTTAATTGTTCTTGACATATTAAATATTTTTTCTACATTGATTTTGCAACTTTTAATGCTTTCTAATTATTTTGTAGGTCAATACTTAATTTTTGAAGCATTAATCCAAAATCACAATTTGTTTTTCACATGTTAAACAATTTTGATCATTTTAATTGAATTTTTATTCAATTAAATACATTTTTGAAAACAAATTAGGGTTTTTGGATTAATTCAACCCTCATAAATCATTTTCAAAACTCTTTGGGCCTCTAATAGAGTGTAAGACCCAATCCTTTCTTGACCAAATCATTTTTGGGCCTCAGTGTATTGTATAAGTCCCGATACCGTCAAAAACAAACGGCACGATCATCGCCTTTTGAAAAATAACCTTGGGCCTCTCCTTGAGCTATAAGACCCATTCAAAACACTTTGGGCCTCTAATAGAGTGTAAGACCCAATCCCCTTTTAACCATAACATTTTGGGCCTCACTTATTGTATAAGTCCCTCCGCGTTAAAAGAAAACCTCGGCGCGAACGCCATTTCAAACGGAAAAATCATCTGGGCCTACCCTCGTGTTATAAGTCCCACTCCTTTTCTTTAAACCTTTTGGGCCTCTTGAGAGAGTGTAAGACCCATCCCTTTGTACAGAAAACCTTTTTGGGCCACAGTCACTTGTATAAGTCCCTCTATACAAATTCAACGGTGCGCTCACTGATAAAACCCTGGGCCTCTCCTTGAGCTGTAAGTCCCAAAATTTTTCTTTTTCAAAGTACTTTCTCCTTTGATTTTGAATATACTGTTGTTTTCAATCTTTCTTTGTTGAACAACTAACCAAACAGCATGGAAGCTCTACAACCGAGTAAGTGGTTATCGCTTTCATTTACCGCTTTCATATAAATATAACTGTATTGTGGGGCTGTTTCACTGTAAGTCTTCTTTCATAAACTCATATCAACTGTGTAATAATAGTATAGATATTTCGAGTTTCCCCGGCAACTACGTCTAGAACTAAGTGATGCCGTTTCGTTTAGTCATATAAATAGACAACTAGATCCCCAATAGGATCACCAGATATAGTCTTCTCTTCGGCTGTCCTCATTAGGAATTGTCAAGAAACTCTACTCCCAGAGATGAATGTATTCTCCGTGAATGGCATCTTTGAGTTTCTTCCAAATTCTCGAACTTTCCTGACTTTGATCTATTCTCGGTGAATAGCATTGCCTTGAATTTCTCGGGGTTTGGGGACCCACGGGCTTCTTAAAAGCATCGGCCTCCTCTTGGGCATCGTACAAGGACCCACAGGCATCCTAAAAGCAACCCCGCCTCCTCTTGGGCTTAGTACAAGGACCCTACGGCTTCTTAGAAGTATTCACAACCTCCTCTTAGGCTTCGTATAATGATCTCTTCCTCCGGGAATGATAGCCTCCTCTTGGGCTTAGTACAAGGACCCGTCGGCTTCTTAAAAGTTTCCAGCCTCCTCTTGGGCTTCGTACAAATTGTCCCGACGACCTCCTAGAGGTATAGGAACAGAACTTAGTCATCTTCATAGAACAGTCCTTTCAAAGAGTCTACTACTGTTTCTCAAAGCATAGTACAAAAGATGAAACTCTAGACACGGACAGTCTAACATCCTTGAGTCTCAAAGACATTCTCAAGTGACCCCTTCGTTAAATAGGAAGGAAACCCGCAGACTCGGACAGTCTCAATACCCCTTCGGATATCCCGCTTCCTTAAAGAACAGGAATAACCCAGATCCTTGAATCAAATCCATGAGTACAGTGTTGCTCATATAAGAACTGATTTTCTCTTTCAAAATCAGTATACTGGACCTATCACTTAAACATTCATCATAGCCTCTCTCTTGGGCTTTGTACAATGATCCTCCCCAGCGGAGTCAAACAATGTTTAGCCTCTCTCTCGGGCTTTGTACGAGACACATAAGAGACTCCCTCGTTGAGTCAATCACCCCTTTTGCCTCCATCTCGGGCTTTATACGAGATACAAAAAAGGTTCTTATTGAGCCAAATAAACGATAACCTCCATCTCGGGCTTGATACGAGATACCAAAAGACTCCCTCGTTGAGTCAAAACCTTTTAGCCTCTCTCTCGGGCTTTGTACGAGACACATAATAGCCTCCTCTTAGGCTTTATATAAGAAAACCACTGGTTAATCCAATCAACCTTTTAGCATCAAAAACTGTGCCTCGTTTACAGTACACAAACATCTACAACTCCTTCCCTTTCATCTAATTGCTGTAAGCGGCAAGCCTCTGGATCATCTACATCCATGCCACTGTCCCTCTTTTAGCATGAGAAATTCCTAAGGAAAGATAGCATTGCTCTACACTGAGTTAAAGTCTTCCCCTTCAGGTTAAAACCCCCTATAAAGGAAATTATGGCATTGCCGGATTCACAAATCCCGGTTAAAGTAATTCTCCTTTATAAAACAGTTGTAACATACAACCCCCTCTTTAGAGATGACAAATTCTCTCTAAAGTTTACCCTTTTAGCTTCACGTCTTGGGCTTTGAACAAGACACAAACAAACCATTTTAGCTTCACATCTTGGGCTTTGAACAAGATATAAACTACCCTTTTAGCTTCACGTCTTAGGCTTTGAACAAGACACCAAAACAATCATTTCCTCCCATAGAATAGGAGGAACTACGAACGCTCTGATTTCCCTGTTTTGGATAAACGGGAATACGTAGGCATAAGATCGAAAGAAAAGATCTTAGCGAGCACACTAAACAAAAAACCCAAATCCCATATCTCCATCAATCAAAAGCAGTAATTCAAAAGCATCAGTCCTAACATCCTAATCCTTGTTCCCCGCCAGAAACCTTCTATCTAGATAAAAAGAAAGAAAACAGTATTGGCGAAAATACAAATAACCAGTACAAAGGCCCCCCCACATTGGTAGCATTCGTAACCTAACAGACCGCTGTTTAAACTCAGTATGCAAAGCAGGGTTAATTGGAGACATCTATTTCCCTTCCTTCATCAGCTTTATTAGGATAAAAAATGAATCGACCTGTAGTTTTAAGCTCAATCGCAGAGAGCGACCAACGCTTAAGAACCGCGTCCAAAATCGCTCGCTACACCAACCATTAAGGATATTCTGATGTGGCGAGGAAACTTGCGTCAATCTGTTTCTGTACTTCCTCTTTGATTTTAATGGCCATGTCTGGATGAGTCTTTCTTAGCCTTTGTTTTACTGGCGAACATTCTGATCTTAACGGTAGATGATGTTCCACAATGCTGGTATCCAACCCTGGCATATCCTGATAGCACCAAGAAAATACATCGGGAAACTCTTTGAGAAGCTTTATCAAATCTTCTTTGACGGTCGGACTGAGCAGTGCCCCAATCTTGACTTCTTTTCTCTCTTCTTCTGAACCCAAGTTGACCGTTTCCAATGGCTCCTTGTGAGGTTCCATGGAGTTTTCCTCTTGTCTGAGTAATCGAGAGATCTCTTCTGGAATTTCGTCGTCATCTTCTTCAGCCTCAAATACCGAGAATTCAAAGTTGGGAGAAGGCATTAGATCGTATGTTTCAACGGGGTTTAAAACAAGCAATCTGCATGACATGATGATTTGTTTTTAGAAGAGATAGAGAGAATGCAAGAGTGTGTGCAGTGTATTTTTTGATAACTGCTTGTTTTTATTATTTGAGTTGTTTTTTAGGATTACCAATTCCTGAAAAAAGCAAAAAGAGAAAACATCAATAAATGCAGAAATTACAGAACGACGTTATTTATTTATGATCTTGTCGATTCTTGAAACTACAGCCCTATAAAACAAAACTCACTCGCTTTGGGCGAAGCAAAGAGGTACATTTACAGAAAGTGAGCCCTATCAAAACATCCGTTTCACTTGGGCAAGGTGAAAGGTTAAGATAAAGACGACAATTACTTTAACTTATGAACAACTTTCAGAACGTTGACAGCAACCCATTGGCGGCAAACTCCCCGCTGAATCACAAAGTCTGGTACCTTCCTTCTTGATTTATCTTCAGAAATAACGCTGATTTCTGGTGGAGCAGGATCAATTGAATCTGTCTCCCAGGCAGAGTTGTCGTAGGAGGATTACTCTGTTGTATCTTGCACAGTGTTTGCATTCTCAGGTGTATCTCCCCATCCAGTTGGCTGGATGTCTTTGAGCTTAATACGAAAGCTTTCAGGAGCTGTGTACTTAACCAGGTAATCGAATTTTCCACTCGGTTGTCCCAGGGTGTCCCACACTTCTTTGGAACTGGAGGAGTCATCCCTCTCGATGACGTTGACCTCTGGATATTTTCTGAATGCCCTGAGTGTTGATCCCATGACATGGTGGGGACGCAGGTATTCTTTTCAATGATGCTCAACTGATATGCATTGTTGGGCTGGCACTTTTGCCCGAAGTTTCCTGGGTAAGGTTGCCAGATAGGCAGGCCATCCATTGGGCCATAGTAGTCATGGTCAAAGTTGTCTTTCATCAGAGTGTCCTCCTCTAATGAGTTTGGTGGAGAGCAGCATCCTTACAAATCACAATCTCCATATATAATTTTGACATCCGCTCTTGGTATAAATCTCAGACTCTGTGCCGGAAAGCAAAATGGTGCAGGCACCTCTTCCTGAGACATATAACCGTCTTTGTTGAGATATGACTTCCATTCTTCATCTGTATCAGAGGAATCACCCTCGTTGATGGTATATACTTCTTGAGACACTGGGTGAAGAAAACCTCTACTGTGGAAGAAATTCTGAATGGGATGAAGACTTTCGTCGTTAGTAGCAGTCTGGGTATAGGTTGAAGAAAAACCAAGACCTTTCTTCTTCTTATTGTCAGTAGGAATGACAAGTTGTCCTCATCCTTTGGTATTGTTACTTTTGATCTCTTCGAGAGCATCTTTGTATGAGGAAATAGACGTTCCTTTTTCTGATTGATTGTTATTGCTCACCGAAAGTGTTTGGAACTGGGTTCATACATCCTCTTCTGGTTCTACACAAGTGGACGACAATAAGTTACTCATGATCAAGGCTTGCTCTCCACAGACTGTGACGAGTTGGTTGTTCTTAACAAACTTCAGCTTTTGGTGAAGCGTCGAAGTGACTGCCCTAGCCTCGTGTATCCAAGGTCTTCCTAACAAACAACTGTATGCTGCCCGAATGTCCATGACCTAGAAAGTGACTTGGAAAGTATGGGGACCGATAGCTATGGGAAGGTCGACTTCGCCGATAACAATTTTCTGGGATCCTTCAAATGTTTGACGATGACCTCACTGCCTCTCATCGGAGATCCTTTGAATGATAGTCGCATTAGAGTGGACTTCGGCATAACATTCAGGGCCGATCCGGTGTCAACCAGTACGCTGGCTAAAGCATCGTCCTGGCAGTTGACTGTAATATTTAGCGCCATGTTGTGACTTTTGCCTTCTTCTGGCAATTCCTCATCACTAAACCCTAAGTTGTTGCAGGAAGTGATGTTGGAGATGATGCTGTCAAATTATCTTATTTACACATCTTGTTCCACAAAGGCCTTCTCTAAGACTTTCTGTAGAGCCTCCCTGTGAGCCTCGAAATTAAGTTACAGAGATAGCACAGATATTTTTGAAGGAGTTTGCAACAGCTGATCAACAATGTTGTATTCACTCTTCTGGATGAGCTTCAGCATCTCATCGTTGTTCTATGAAAGGTCGGGATAACTGGATTGACCGACTGGTTAATCAGGAACTTCCATTTGAGGTTCCTTTTCTCTGGTAGGTTCTCCAACATCTCGGTTGAAGATTCGACCACTCCGTGTTACTCGACTGATGTCTGCAATATTTACGACGGAGGGTAATGGAATTTCCTTTCCATTCTCAATTGTTGTTGCACCGTATTTGTAAGGGATAGCCTTAGTTGATTCATACGGTAATGGTCCTGTAAGACCCTAATTTTTACCCCTAAGATTTCACTCATTTCATTTGCATATCATTACCACAAACAAGATCACAATCTGTGTTTCTCCCGAGCACCTGTGTGATTCTCTTATTCTTACTTGCTTCTGTTTATCTAACCTCTAACAAAAAAAAAACCAAAAATATGTTGTCGTTTGCTTGTGTCTCTCTCTGTGTTTTGTGCAGGTTGGTCAAAGACAATGAAGTGATTTCAAGTCACATGTGGTTGTTCAAAAGCAATATGTCTTGTGCTGAGATTCTTCAGTTTATCAAGCACTGGTTCATATGAGTTTTGGGTTCAGAAAGTCAGATTCAAATGGTTGTTGTTCAGTTGTGGCTTGTTCAGTGGTAGCTGTGTGCACTTTATCAGCGACTTGTGAGAAAGTTTGGTTATCCATTTATCATAACCATTTCCATATCCAAACATCCATTATTTGCAATTATCCATTTTTACCTATCCATGATTCATTTTATCCATTTTTTATATCCATTTAGAAACCCACATTTTTATCCATTATCCATTTTTTTCCTTCTAAATCCATATATCCAATTCCATTCATTTATCCAAATTCGATTTCAATCCAATTAACCCATATTTCCATAAACATTATCCATTTTTTTTCTCTAAAACAATTTTCCACATTTTTTAACCAACTTATCCATATTCTATTTTTTTTTTTAAAGATACTATCCAAAACCATTTTTTATCCAAAAATCATTAAAGCCCATTTTTCATTTTCATTTACCAAAGTCCATAATACAAAAAAATATTTGCCAAAAAAAAACTAAACACGGCCCACTTTCATCTTTTTCTTTTTTCACATTTCTAAACCCAAGCTCCAAAAATGCAGTGGAAATATCAGCTGCAAAACAAATAAGCTAAACCGCACAAGCCATTTCCCAGCCATGACCTCCACACGCCAAACACGCTGATATCAAGCCAACAATCACAAGCATTCCAAGCCACTTCAATACAAACCCAAAGCAAGACGTAAATCGAATTCACAAGCCGAGCCAGCTGCTGCAAATGATTTTAAGGCGATCTGCTAGTGTTCAAAACGGCATCCAGCATCAGAACAAAACGTAACCAAATTACGAAACGCAAGCATCACGAGTAAACTACAACATGAAAATCGAAACGCAGAAAAAATTACAAAACGGCGATCAAGAGTTTCAATTCAAATTTCATTTCTCACCTCAATTCATTCTATAAATAACAACTTTCTCTTCTTCATAATTCAAGCTTGAACAGCCAATAAATCCCTGCAAAAATCAATTTCAAACTAAGCTTCAATTTCCTTCCACCCTTCATCTTCATCCAAATTCATCAACCTTTCTTCAACAATTTGGTCATCATCTTCAATAAACCAATTCAACCTCCAAGTTTCAAATCAAAACACACACGCACCAAATCATATTCATTCTGTAAATAACCATTCTCAAACCTTCAATCTTCATTTTTACGTAATCATTATTAATCACAATCTGCAGAACACAACAAACCGCTACTTCATCTTCGTATCATCTTCACCAACAACATCAACACACACCCAAAATCAAAGAGAGGAGAAAAAGATTCGAAACGTTACTCACCGAATTCAAAGGTAATTAAAAGCTTTCATCGAGACTTCGCGACTTCGATTTGGTTGATTCGAGCACTTTTACACAAAATCAATGGTATATTTGAGATCTACTTTCAATTTCAATCATGACCGTGCAAAAAATCGATCCCGTCGCGCCGCCGTGGTGAACCGTGCGCGTCTCCCTCTCCTCCGTGTGAACAGTGCCGTCCGCAAGTGAAGAAGATGATACATTCCATCTTTCTGATTTTTTTTTTGTTTTCCATTCTTAATTTTCTTTTTTTTTGTGTTTCAAATAGTGTGGGTCGTTTCACTTTGGGCCCGTGAAAAATACTACACACCACCTCCAATTCTTACTCAAACCTCCTCTCTTTTTTTTATTTTCTTTTAAAATTTCTTTTAATTCTTTTTAAAAAAAATCTATTTTCTATTCTTATAAATATTAATATTTCTTTTCTTTTTTCTCTACTGTTTTTTTTAGAAAAAATCTCTTGGAAAATATTTCAAAATATATTTGGCTTTATTTTTAACTTTGTCATTTTGATGAGATTTCTATTTTCTTTTTTGTTGGTTGTGTGGCTCATAAATGTTAGATTCACTTTCTCTCCATCTTATTTCTTTTTCTTTTTGATCGATGAAAGTCTAATTGAACTTGGAATTCCTTTGTTGAATTTCGATCAAGACTAGATCATTACCATTTTTCTTTTCGTGCGGTATCGCTTTCGGATGACGATTTACATATAGTTCATCTAGCATACATTAACACTTAGATTTATTGACCGGCCTCATTGTAGGGTAATTACTCCGTAAATTACTCGGCAATTGCTTAACATAGACCAAAATTTGTCCCGCCTCGGAAAACTATCAAGAATAGTTAATTATTTGTCTTTTGGTTCAAAACTTATGAAACTTGTTGTTAGGAGGCTTTGGTCTTATCAATCCTCTAATGAGTTTTCATTAATCTTGACCTAAGTGCAATTATTCAATTATAATTGATCACTAACTTTAACTACTAATCACTAACTCACTAACATTACTATTGTACTAACTTCTTTACAATTACTTCTCGCACCCCATCTCTTTTACTTTTATGCCTCATTTTATCATTTCATATCATGTTTATGCTTCCGCAATTTTTCCTTTGTCCATTGGACATATGTTTATGCTTTCGCAATTTTCCCTTTGTCCGTTGGACACATGTTTATGCTTATGCCTTTTTCTCTTTGTCCACTTGGACCAAAAACATTAATAAAGGCTAAAACCTCTAAAAAACTTGTGCTTCTAATCTTGGACTATGGTTACTATCCTTTGCAATGGACATGGAGTTTTGCATCTAGACCTTGGACATCCAATGCAATTCTTGGAACCTTGGACTTAGACTTAGGACCTTTCTCCCCTTTGCTTTGGAATTATGGTTCGAAGACTATGGAGCTTACTTGTGTGGTTAGGCTATTCTTATCCTTAGCTTTTACTTTATGCTTTAGGATACTCACTTCTTCTCCTCCCCATTCTTCAATTTTCAAAACTTTCTCCCTTTTTCAAAACCTTCTTGATTTCAAACTATAACCTGTTAGTTCTTGGATTGGCTAGAATTTTGGTAAAACAAAGTATATTCAATGTTGATGTCAAGGTGCTGATGTTGCAACATTGAAGTCTTAACACTGGGCTGTGTTAAGTAATTAATTGCTGAAGTTGGATGTCTGATGTCACATAGGCGATGTTGTGACATTAGATCTGCAGAATTAACAACAGCAGGTTGTGATGTTGTTAGGGTTGCGTATTAGGTGGAATTGTGGAGAGCAAGTTGTCTCATTGGATGCGAATATCTTGGGATAGATATTTTTTGCTGCATAGGAGATCTGGTGCAGATTTGTAGGAGATTTAAAAGGTTGAAGATTTAAAAAGATTTTAGGAGAAAATCTGTTTTAAATATTCAGTTTTAAATAACAAATCTGGGAGATATTGTAGCAGGTCCAAGACCAATTCAAGGAGCTATATAAAGCGCACAAGACCAAAGGAAAAAGTGACAGAAATACAGAGAGAAGATCAAGAGCATAGGCTGAGTGTCTTGAGTATTTTGTACGAGTTGTATAGCCAGAATTCTAGGGTGAATTGCTGTGTCGTATTATGTCCTCTCTAGAAGCTGTGAAGCAATAGAGAGTGGTTGCTTGATCGAAGCTGTGAAGTAAGATCAAGGTTACTCAAAGTGGTTTCTTTGAGTGTTTGTAAGGGATTGAGTGGTGTTCTCATACCTAGGTGGTTTCTTAGGTAGGAAGTCATTAGTAGAGTATAAGTTTAGGAGATTGTCAACGGGTTGTTGAGTCTGTAAATTATATCTACAAGTAGTGAATTCCATCCCTGGCTTGGTAGCCCCCAGAGTAGGTTGGTTGTAACCGAACTGGGTCAACAATTCTTGGTGTTATTTTACTGTTATTGCTGTCCATTGTGCACAGTGTGTTGTTGTGACATCGCACCTTAACATCACACGTCTGATACCAGAATTTCATAACCTCTTTCATAATCAAACCTTGACTTTGTCAAGTGATTTTTACTCTTTCCTTTTCATTTCTTAACAAATGCTAAACTACATAAGCATATTGTCACCTTTTTCAAAAGACTTAAAAAACACAAAACTCATCTACTCTCGTTTGTGCCCTCGTGCACTTTTTCCTTTAACTTTTTCATAAGTTTAGACATGATTCATTTCTTTAAGCGGAATTATTCGCTTAGAAATGACGACTTGTCTTTACATTCAAAAACAACCAAAACAAACAAATTTCATTCTTTGTACCACGAACTACGGGGTTTTGATCCTACATTGCACATCGTGGGTACGTAGGCATGAGGCGACAAGTCTCTCCAAACACAAAAATTAAAAAAAAAACAATTTCTCTTCTCATCTCCTCAATCTCTTTTCAAGCAAACCTTTTCAGACCAAAAGCGGTAGATATTTCAAAGGGCTCCTATAGAGTACTATAGATGTATTGGGTGCGTAAAACCTTCCCTTTACATAACCAACCCCCTTACCCTTTATCTCTTTAGGTTTTGTTCGCTCTTTTTTCCTTTCCTTTCTGGATAAAAATAAAAGTGCGGTGGCGACTCTTGCTTTTCGAGTTAAGTTAATCAATAACTTACACTCACGATTTTCCCGCTACAAAAAAGTGGCGACTCTGCTGGGGACAGATTGACCTCTTGCTGGTCCATCCCTTGAGGAGTTTAGCCTACTTTGATTTATTTACTGCTTTTTGTCTATTTTGTGCTGGCTGGATTTTCTGTTTGGTGGGCAGGGTGTTCTGAGAGATAAGCCCACTACCCAGGCTTGAGCATATATATAGGTATTAGAGTGGATAGTCGTGACGCTTGCGTGGGGGTGGCCACGTATTGTCGTTCATGAGACCCACAACCAGACGAGGTTCTATCAGGAGCTATCTGCTACTGTACGTTGGTACAGGCCAGTAGGTATTCTCTTGAGGAATTGTCGACTCTGGAGACCATTTCCCGAGGACTCAGTAACGGCACTCCTCCCGGGATGTGACAGTGGCAGACCACGTTCGGTGGCAAACCCATTGCACAGTCTCGATCCGAGGACCCAATGCTGGGAACTTGCTATAGGATATCCTTTTTGGGGGAATTAGTGGACGACCTCTTTGTTTGGCGATAGTATTGTACCCCGAGGGATGAATGTACTATTTCTTCTCAAATCGAGAATCTGAAACTGAGGATCCCGACTTTTTAGTACCCACATGTGAGAATGGGCGGGTGTTTACAGGTTTGCAGGAAACCCTGACTTCCAACATGCCTGGTACTTTGGATTTCTTATCAGTGTGGACTTATCAACCTGGTATTCTGGTGTTCTCTTCAGAGCGGACCTTTGAACCTGTGTGCTTTGAGTGATCTGGTTTGTGGTTGTTGCATTCGTGCATTCTTGCATCCATGAGCATACATATGCATTCTTCCAAGTTGTCCCAGAAACTCATTTCAACTGTCTCCTTCTCCAGTTATCTGTTCGCCGTCAAGCTGTTTCCTCAACACAACTACGGAACTAGAGTTGCGGTCATATTGAGAATGGAAAATCAAGAACAACATAACTCCGAAGTCAGAATGGAAATTGATGTGTTGAAGGCCGGTATGACCAAGCTCACAGAAATGCTGCAAGTTCTGATTGCTAGAGGTGAACTACCTCAGAGGACTGTGATTGTTGAAACATCATCTGCTACTGTTGACCCTCCACTGACTCAGCAACCAGCTTCTACTTGGCCAGAATTTGGGTTACCTCCGAATTACTCGTCACCCTTTGCAACTATTCCTGTGTTTGTCTCACCAGTATCTTCAGCTCCTTTGTTCACTGAACCTCAGCCTATTGTGCATTCTGTTGCTCAAGCTGTTCCTGAGAATCCTTTTCGTGTACTATGCTGCTGGTCCACAATCTGAAAGTCAGGGAGAACCTGGATACATTGAAGAAGTCAGAGAGCAATGGCAAACTCTGGACAAAAGGATAAGAGCCGTGGAAGGAAGTGATGTCTTTAATGCTGCCGCAATGGACATGTGTCTAGTTTCCGACTTGGTTATTCCTCCAAAATTCAAAACTCGTAATTTTGAGAAATACCAGGGGCACACCTGTCCCAGAACTCACTTGGTGATGTACTTCCGCAAGATGGCTGCTCACGCAAAAGATGACAAACTGCTCATTCATTGTTTCCAAGACAGCTTGAGTGGGGCTTCAATGAAATGGTATATGGGACTCGATAAGAACCGTATTCAAAGCTGGATGGACTTGTCTGATGCTTTCTTAAAGCAATATAAGTACAACTTGGACATGGCACCTGACCTCCGTCAATTGCAGAATATGTCTCAGAAAGAAAAAGAATCCTTCAAAGAGTACGCTCAGCGATGGAGAGAGCTAGCTGCTCAAGTGGAGCCACCCTTGGTAGAAAAAGAATTGACTGGATTATTCATGGACACTCTTCAGCCACTCTATTGGGAAAAGATGATAGGCAGTGTATCATCTGGTTTTGCTGACCTAGTCACTATTGGAGAAAGACTAGAAGAGGGTATCAAGAAAGGAAGGATTGCTAATGCTGAAGCCTTCAGTGGTGCTAAAAAGTATGCTGGGAATTTTCAAAAGAAAAAGGATGGTGATACCCATGCTGTTTCAATTGAGAGGAAACCTCGCAGGCAACAACAATATGTAGCCGCAGTTGCTCCTGTTGTTAATGCTCAACCAGCTCAAGCTCCTCGTCAGTCTGTTAGACAAAATCAGAATCGCAACAGGGTTAACTTTGATCCTATCCCGATGTCTTACACTGAGTTGTATCCATGTCTTGTAAAGAAAGGTTTGATTACAATGAGGGATCTACCTCCTCCTCCAGATCCTCTCCCAGCCGGCTATAGGGCTGATCTTCACTGCAAGTTCCATCGAGGTGGGGCGGGCCATAGCTTGGAAGGTTGCTATGCATTGAAAGCTAGAGTACAAGAATTGGTGAACTTAAAGATTCTGGATTTTGTTGATAATAATCCCAATGTTGTCAACAATCCTTTGCCAGAACATGCCAAGTGAAGTTTGAGTCAGTTTAGACAGACCATCTCCTAAAGCCAGTGTTTCAGACAGGACAATTCATCCTTGTTGCTGATTAGTCACTAGGCCTTGTTTCTTTCTGTTTGCATTTTTCTTTGATTGTATTGTCTGTTTGCTTTCGAACTTTATTTGTACTTTCATGGTAATTTCAATGAAATGAGCATTGCAATGTTTGATTCAAATTCATTTATATCCACTGTGTGCATCTTTATGCTTTCTTTTTCATAAAACAAAAATATATCTCCTGTTCACTTTCTTTATCAAGCTTTTGTTTATGCAAAGATTGGAGGGAGGATGATGAAAGCAAAATACCCGAAATTGCTGGATTGTATGCTTTCAATTAAAACTTGGCTGAGGATATACAGGCATTGTTTCAACTCCCAAACACTGGAGAAATAAGGAAGTTAATCCTTTGTTAACCCCTTCGAGCCTAGAAGTTGGAGTTTCCTTCTGTACGAAAAATCTGCAATTTTAACCTGGGGATGGGTAGTTCTCAGTTAATTTGACTGTGCATGCAAGACACCTTTCAATAAAGGTTGCAATCACAAGCTTCGCACACATCAAAGAAGTGTCGAAGATGTCTTCCAAGTCAAAAGCCAATGATGGTTCACCGTAATCATTAAGCCAGGCAGTCACTATTTTTCAAAAAAAAATGAATGAAAAAACAAAAGAAAAGCCCGCTAAGTCAAAACCTATGAAGGAGACTTAGGCAAAAATTGGGGCATCCCGCTGACTGTAAGCTCAAATGACACAGTTCAGGCATAAGTTAGGGATAACAAAAAAAAAAGATAAATCAAGAGGTTACCAAAATCCTCAAAGACAAAAGGAGTTGATTGAGGTCCTCATCAAAAACAACAAAATGTTGTAAGAAAGAGTGACTGCCATCTCAAAAATCTCTAAATCCCTTGAACCATCATCATAACAATGTTGGAATTCCAAAATCTCTTGGAACCTGAATGCATAGTTTGAATTAATTGAGCATAGGACTGGAGATCATCATGAAGAATGGGTTGGGAACAAATAAATTTTGAGCCTATATCCTTTGTTTCAAAAACCGTGAACCATACCACGTTACAACCTTCAAAAGACCTAATTAAAGCCAGGTTTCTTTTGAAAGCATACTACGGCAAGGTTGCGTAAATTGACTCCTATGTTTGTTGCCAATCATTTGCTTTGATGTTTTACCTTTGCTTTGCATGTCTAACCTCCGTGTTTTGACAAGTCATTAATTTGCTTTACATCAATAATATCATTCCAAAAATGATTTTTGATTTCAAAATTGCATTGAGCTTTGCATTAAAATTACCATGTTTGAATAATCTTGTTTGCAAGTAAACTTTCCTCATTTAAGAAAACTTCAAATAGTTGAGAAACTTGGTCAGTGATCCTATCAGGGGCACACTACTTCCAAAGCCTGTTGTGAATCAGTTCAAGATTTGTTGCTCAGTGCGAGTTATTCTCAGAATTGGTTAACCAGAAGATCTCTTTCAAGATTCATACTGAGTTTAACCTTCTCAATAGTCATTTCAAGAACTGAAGCCATGATCAGTTCATCCCCAGCAATATTCAAGAACTGCAGCCATGATCAGTTTATCCTCAGCATTCATTTCAAGAATTGAAGCCATGATCAGTTCATTCTTCCCCTGCAGCAGTCAAACTGAAGCCATGATCAGTTTATCCTCATCAGTTAATCAATCTGGGGTAATCTTCTTCAAGTACCCTCAAGACGTCTTTCCTCAAAACACCATCAGCCTGATACAATTCACAAGTGTGACAGAGATGTGTTCAACATCTTCTCTCCAAGCAGAATGGGCAGTGTTCCCTGTGTTGAGGAATCAGATTTCCATTCTTCCCTCACAAAGGAGTCTATCTCTGTTGTCCCTATCATTTGCATTGCATACATAAATCATTCATATTATCATTGCATAGAAAGATTTTCATAGCTCGAAGTGTGCTTCGCGCTCATATGCATTTCCTGAGGTCCTGTTGCTTTTAACATCTTACCTTGTGATCAAAGTCCAACTTACTTGGCACTTACCCAAACTTTTACATGCCTTTTCATTCAGTGCTATTCCTGAATGTTGTCGTTTACCTGTCTTTTCACCCAGTGCTATTCCTGGATGTCTTGTTCGTCTTCTTTCTTTCCAGTGCCATTCCTGGATATTGTCGTTTCCCTATGCATCTTGTCCTGTTGTTAGATGTTTGTCTTCTTTCTTCCAGTGCTATTCCTGGAACTTTGTATTCTATCACTCCAGTGCCATTCATGGACGTCTGTCTCTTTTGATCTCCAGTGCCATTCCTGGATATCTTGCTCCTCTTGTTTCTCCCAGTGCTATTCCTGGAAGTCTTTTCTCTCTTCTGTAATCCCCATTATATCTGCTTGGATATTTTTCAGTGCCATTCCTGAAAGTCTTATCTGTTCATTCAGTGCCATTCCTGAATGAGTGTTCTCCTTTACTTTCAGTGCCATTCCTAAAAGTTTTATCTGTTCATTTAGTGCCATTCCTGAATGAGTTTTCTCCTTTGCATTCAGTGCCATTCCTGGATGTCTTTCTCACTACCATTCAATGCCATTCCTGAATGTAGTGATTTACCTTCACCTTTCAGTGCCATTCCTGAAACTCCCTACTCACTTTATTCAATGCCAGTCTTGGATATTGTGAACTCTTTTTATCCAATGCCATTCTTGGATAATTTTGATATATTTTCCAGAACCTTTCTCACTTCATTCAATGCCATTCTTGGATGTTGTGATTTCTTTTGTCCAATGCCATTCTTGGACACCTTTTCCCCAGCCAAGTCCAGTGTTATTCTTGGATATTTTTGTTGTTTAACCTTGCCATCCAATGCTATTCTTGAATGTCCCTAGTGAAGTTTTAAATGGAATTTTGTTTATACCCAATGCCATTCTTGGATGTCTCTGATGTTTACTGTTGCCTCATTCAATGCCATTTTTGAATGTTGCAGCACCTTTATCCAATGCCATTCTTGGAAATCTTATCCCCAATAGAGTGTTTTTCACCTTCGTCCAATGTTATTCTTGGATGACGCTGTTGTTCTTACCAGAAACTTTCTTGTTGCCGTCCAATGCCATTCTTGGACATCTTTTGGCATACCTTTTGTCTCGTTTGTAGTTTCCATCCAATGCTATTCTTGGATGTCACTACTTGTCTTTCCAGGGTCTTGTCCCTCTCTTTCCAACTATTGATGGATACTTCTTGTCACCTTGGCAGATATCCAAAGATAGCTTGTGTTCCCCGGCGTGTCTTTTCACGTCTTCTCTCTCGAATTACCTTAAAACCCTTGTTTCGAGTTTCCCTGCAGTTTGTTTCATCCTTTGCATTCATATCATTTTGTGACATTTTATGGCTAAAAATTTGGATTTCTGTATTTAAGTATCTTCCATCTTGTCGAGACGAAGTTTTCAACCTTCATATCTCCTGATAGAAGAAACTTAAATAGGGGCAGCTGTAAGACCCTAATTTTTACCCCTAAGATTTAACTCATTTCATTTGCATATCATTACCACAAACAAGATCACAATCTGTGTTTCTCCCGAGCACCTGTGTGATTCTCTTATTCTTACTTGCTTCTGTTTATCTAACATCTAACAAAAAAAAAAATACCAAAAATATGTTGTCGTTTGCTTGTTTCTCTCTCTGTGTTTTGTGCAGGTTGGTCAAAGACAATGAAGTGATTTCAAGTCACATGTGGTTGTTCAAAAGCAATATGTCTTGTGTTGAGATTCTTCAGTTTATCAAGCACTGGTTCATATGAGTTTTGGGTTCAGAAAGTCAGATTCAAATGGCTGTTGTTCAGTTGTGGCTTGTTCAGTGGTAGCTGTGTGCACTTTATCAGCGACTTGTGAGAAAGTTTGGTTATCCATTTATCATAACCATTTCCATATCCAAACATCCATTATTTGCAATTATCCATTTTTACCTATCCATGATTCATTTTATCCATTTTTTATATCCATTTAGAAACCCACATTTTTATCCATTATCCATTTTTTTTTCTTCTAAATCCATATATCCAATTCCATTCATTTATCCAAATTCGATTTCAATCCAATTAACCCATATTTCCATAAACATTATCCATTTTTTTTTCTCTAAAACAATTTTCCACATTTTTTAACCAACTTATCCATATTCTATTTTTTTTAAAGATACTATCCAAAACCATTTTTTATCCAAAATTCATTAAAGCCCATTTTTCATTTTCATTTACCAAGTCTATAATACAAAAAAATATTTGCCAAAAAAAAACTAAACACGGCCCACTTTCATGTTTTTCTTTTTTCACATTTCTAGACCCAAGCTCCAAAAACGCAGTGGAAATATCAGCTGCAAAACAAATAAGCCAAACCGCACAAGCCTTTTCCAGCCGTGACCTCCACACGCCAAACACGCTGATACCAAGCCAACAATCACAAACATTCCACGCCACTTCAATACAAACCCAAAGTAAGACGTAAATCGACTTCACAAGCCGAGCCAGCTGCTGCAAATGATTTTAAGGTGATCTGCTAGTGTTCAAAACGGCATCCAGCATCAGAACAAAACGCAACCAAATTACGAAACGCAAGCATCACGAGTAAACTACAGCATGAAAATCGAAACGCAGAAAAAATTACAAAACGGCGATCAAGAGTTTCAATTCAAATTTCATTTCTCACCTCAATTCATTCTATAAATAACAGCTTTCTCTTCTTCATAATTCAAGCTTGAACAGCCAATAAATCCCTGCAAAAATCAATTTCAAACCAAGCTTCAATTTCCTTCCACCCTTCATCTTCATCCAAATTCATCAACCTTTCTTCAACAATTTGGTCATCATCTTCAATAAACAAATTCAACCTCCAAGTTTCAAATCAAAACACACACACACCAAATCATATTCATTATGTAAATAACCATTCTCAAACCTTCAATCTTCATTTCTAGGTAATCATTATCAATCACAATCTGCCGAACACAACAAACCGCTACTTCATCTTCGTATCATCTTCACCAACAACATCAACACACATCCAAAATCAAAGAGAGGAGAAAAAGATTCGAAACGTTACTCACCGAATTCAAAGGTAATTAGAAGCTTTCATCGGGACTTCGCGACTTCGATTTGGTTGATTCGAGCACTTTTACACGAAATCAATGGTATATTTGAGATCTACTTTCAATTTCAATCATGACCGTGCAAAAAATCGATCCCGTCGCGCCGCCGTGGTGAACCGTGCGCGTCTCCCTCTCCTCCGTGTGAACAGTGCCGTCCGCAAGTGAAGAAGATGATACATTCCATCTTTCTGATTTTTTTTTTCTTTTCCTTTCTTAATGTTCTTTTTTTTTTGTGTTTCAAATAGTGTGGGTCGTTTCACTTTGGGCCCGTGAAAAATACTACACACCACCTCCAATTCTTACTCAAACCTCCTCTCTTTTTTTTATTTTCTTTTAAAATTTCTTTTAATTCTTTTTTAAAAAAATCTATTTTCTATTCTTATAAATATTAATATTTCTTTTCTTTTTTCTTTACTGTTTTTTTTAGAAAAAATCTCTTGGAAAATATTTCAAAATATATTTGGCTTTATTTTTAACTTTGTCATTTTGATGAGATTTCTATTTTCTTTTTTGTTGGTTGTGTGGCTCATAAATGTTAGATTCACTTTCTCTTCATCTTATTTCTTTTTCTTTTTGATCGATGAAAGTCTAATTGATCTTGGAATTCCTTTGTTGAATTTCGATCAAGACTAGACGTTACCATTTTTCTTTTCGTGCGGTATCGCTTTTGGATGACGATTTACATATCGTTCATCTAGCATACATTACCACATAGATCTATTGACCGGCCCCATTGTAGGGTAATTACTCCGTAAATTACTCGGCGATTGCTTAACATAGACCAAAATTTGTCCCGCCTCGGAAAACTATCAAGAATAGTTGATTATTTGTCTTTTGGTTCAAAACTTATGAAACTTGTTGTTAGGAGGCTTTGGTCTTATCAATCCTCTAATGAGTTTTCATTAATCTTGACCTAAGTGCAATTATTCAATTATAATTGATCACTAACTTTAACTACTAATCACTAACTCACTAACATTACTATTGTACTAACTTCTTTACAATTACTTCTCGCACCCTATCTCTTTTACTTTTATGCCTCATTTTATCATTTCATATCATGTTTATGCTTCCGCAATTTTTCCTTTGTCTGTTGGACATATGTTTATGCTTTCGCAATTTTCCCTTTGTCCGTTGGTCACATGTTTATGCTTATGCCTTTTTCTCTTTGTCCACTTGGACCAAAAACATTAATAAAGGCTAAAACCTCTAAAAAACTTGTGCTTCTAATCTTGGACTATGGTTACTATCCTTTGCAATGGACATGGAGTTTTGCATCTAGACCTTGGACATCCAATGCAATTCTTGGAACCTTGGACTTAGACTTAGGACCTTTCTCCCCTTTGCTTTGGAATTATGGTTCGAAGACTATGGAGCTTACTTGTGTGGTTAGGCTATTCTTATCCTTAGCTTTTACTTTATGCTTTAGGATAGTCACTTCTTCTCCTCCCCATTCTTCAATTTTCAAAACTTTCTCCCTTTTTCAAAACCTTCTTGATTTCAAACTATAACCTCTTTCATAATCAAACCTTGACTTTGTCAAGTGATTTTTACTCTTTCCTTTTCATTTCTTAACAAATGCTAAACTACATAAGCATATTGTCACCTTTTTCAAAAGACTTAAAAAACACAAAACTCATTTACTCTCTTTTGTGCCCTCGTGCACTTTTTCCTTTAACTTTTTCATAAGTTTAGACATGATTCATTTCTTTAAGCGAAATTATTCGCTTAGAAATGACGACTTGTCTTTACATTAAAAAACAACCAAGACAAACAAATTTCATTCTTTGTACCACGAACTACGGGGTTTTGATCCTACATTGCACATCGTGGGTACGTAGGCATGAGGCGACAAGTCTCTCCAAACACAAAAATTAAAAAAAAAAAACAATTTCTCTTCTCATCTCCTTAATCTCTTTTCAAGCAAACCTTTTCAGACCAAAAGCGGTAGATATTTCAAAGGGCTCCTATAGAGTACTATAGATGTATTGGGTGCGTAAAACCTTCCCTTTACATAACCAACCCCCTTACCCTTTATCTCTTTAGGTTTTGTTCGCTCTTTTTTCCTTTCCTTTCTGGATAAAAATAAAAGTGTGGTGGCGACTCTTGCTTTTCGAGTTAAGTTAATCAATAGCTTACACTCACGATTTTCTCGCTACAGGTCCCGGTAGATAGATAACTATAGGAGCCTTCTGATTCTTCTGACCATTGTAACTAATTTCAATCAGTTCCCGGTTGGGAACTTTTAATTCGTTAAGTAAAGGGATAATGGTAAAAACATCTTTGGTCCTCTTATGATCAGAGATTATGACGACGTCTTTGATTTGATCTGCGAAATAGTCTGGCATTAAGTTTATTGACCCAGAACTTGGACACGGTCGAATCTCTTTGTGGTCCAACTGACTTTGAAGGACTGCTCGCACGAGGTAACATCCTTGATTATCTTCGGAGCAAACTTTACAGCGCTCATAGTTATGTGGTGGCACCTGGCCACGTCTGCTCTGTATGCAGTGTAACCTCACTATATCTATTTCCATTGATCGAACATCCTAACTTTGATGCCTAGTAGGGTTCCCGTTAGTCATGCTGACTTGTTGTGTGTCTTCTTCTAGATAGACCGGAAGCCACCAGTGGTTCAAAAAATGTTGCAGTGTTCTTTGAACGAGAGCGCATCCTTGGTCGCTCTCACGACATATTGTACAACACTGATAATTATGCGAAGTCAGAAAAACGAGCTGGACTTGCTTAGCATGTAACTCCACCAAGCTGGTATTCATCAAGCGAATATCAAATATTTGAATCATATTCACTTGATACTGATTTCTATCGCGGTAATCCTGAATCCATCCAAGATCTAACTGACACTGGAGGGCCTCTTGTACAAAAGAGCATCCCTGATTATTTACCGAACAAATCAGACAGGAATCGTAATCGTGCTGTGACAGATTATGATGTTGGCTTTGCCTTGAGTGCATTGCCACCAAGTGGACATTCATCGCACATATGTCGTGGTTCTGAATGATGTTGGAATTCGTATAAGTCATGTTGACCCCACGAATTATATGATCTTGGATCCATCCGAGATCCAACTGTTCCTGTAGAGCTGATTGCACCACAAAACATCCTTGATTGTCTTTAGAGCAGATATCACACTGGTGATAGTTATGAGATGGTACATGCCCATATCCGCTCTGTCTGCGATGCATTTTGACCAGGTTGGCCCTCAATAAGAGTACATCATGAATTTGATAGTTGTGGTTAGACTCTCCCTCTATCAAATTTACTGCAGCTTTATCATGTTGAGGCAGCAGGTTCGTTTGAACATTAAGATTAGTATCCTTGAAGGATAAGACCCCGCTCCTGACAAGCTTTTGTACATCAGATTTGAAGTTGATACAATTTTCTATGTTATGCCCTGGTCCTCCTTGATGGTAAGGGCAAGTCTGATCTGCTTTGAACCAAAAAGGCGGATTTTTCGGTACTGTAAGAGGAGACCTGGTTTGGATGTGCCCCTTGACCAGTAGTAGTGGAAACAGTTTTGCGTACAACATTGGTATAGGGTCAAACCCTGGTGGTCGCGTTGTATGGTTGTTGTTGTACTGAGGACGAGCCTGCTGTTATGTCCTTTGCTGATATTGTTGTTGATTCGATTGACTCTGAGCAACCTGTGGTTGATACGTTGGAATAGGCGCAGGGTTGATAGCAGGAGTTACAGCTGCTACTGGTTGGTATCTTCGCCTTTGCTTTCTGAGAGAGATATGGCAGTGACTCTCGGTGCTTCCCGAAGTTTGTAACCTTCAGGAGTTATTGTCATGCCCCTGGCATCTTCGCTTTCCCGAATTTTGTAACCTTCAGGCCCAGCGGTTCCTGCTGCAGTTTCCGGATCTTCAGTGATCGGCGGAATATATCCTTCAGGGATATAGTTAAGTGGCATGCCCCAGGGATGATCTTTAGGCATGGTATATCGAGGATCATACTTTTCCACTATGGGCGTCGATGTAATCTCTGAGATCACGATCCTTTGTTGTGGCATCTGGGTTGCTTCTAGAGCTTGCATATCGTTGTGAAACCTTCTCAGATCCTCTTTCAGAGCGTCGAGTTCTTCTCTCAACTCTCTGTTCTCTTCCTCGAGATTATCCATTTTCTTTTGTTGACTGGCCCGAGTATTGTACGAATGAGACAGTTTGACTCTAGAATCGAGACACAAACGTGAGATTCGTAGGTAAGAAGAATACGTTATGTGAGAATGATGAATGATATGCAATGATTATATATATTTTTTGGTTTAATCAAAATAAACTTCGACAATTGGATTGCAAATATCATACAGTGGGGAAACCCCATTTTATTGAATTCAAAGATTGCGAAAATGGAAATACAGTAATTTACAAAGTGCTGTAAAAGGAAATGCCTAAGCTAATGGATCCCGAGTCCTCTCTATAGAGGGCTCGGGTGCTGGTTCTGGTGCTTTCCTTTTCTTTGACCGGGGCTCTTAAGCCATTGTCGGGTTGTCATTCCTTTTCCAAGTGAAAGGAGCGAGCAAATTCCTTTAGTCATCTTGGTTTTCTACAGCATGTTGCTCTAAAATCTCGATCAGAGCGTCTTTTTCTTTTAACAGTTGCTGTATTTTCTTGCACTCCACATTGAGAATACGATACTTGTTCTTCCAAGACTTCTTCTCATGTTGAACTCTGTTGGGAGTAACCTGAAGCTTTTCCGTATCCGACATAAAATAAAGGACAGGGTCCCTTAACGGAAGAACTTCTTGACGAGGGTAAGGCATCCTCAGCTTGTACCCAATGGAGATAAGGTTCCACAGAGACACAATCTGGTTTTCCTAAAGACTCTCTTCCTTTTCTATGAACATGTTTCCAGGCATGCACTATTTATGTCTTTAGTGCTCTGTCATTTTCTCCTTCCTTGAAGAAAAGACCTTCCAGATGAGCATTACGCGGAACATGCCTCATCGGGTATCCGAATTGACAACGAACTAAAATTGGATGATAGTTGATTCCTTCTTTAGTTCCTATGAGGGGTACATTAGGGAAGTTTCCACAACGGTCAATGATTCTTATCCCGTCATAGATTCGATTGTACCAGTCGATGTTAGAGTTGGTAAGAGACATGATTCTTTGCCACCAACGTAAATTATTCTTAGGATCCCAAAATACAGCAGACTTGGGCAAGTCGGAAATGAACCATTTGTAAAGCAGGGGTACACAACAGGTGATCATTCCTCCGCTATACAAATTCCTTAAGTGTACAGAATGATAAGCATCTACGAGCAAGGTCGGTACAAGGTTTCCAATCAGAAATATCTTAATGGCTTTGATATCAACGAAGTTATCGATGTTGGGAAACAAAAATAACCCGTAGGTGAGCAAAACAAAGATGTTCTCGAAAGCGGCCACGTTCCCTATACTGACAAAGTACAGGGCTTTCTTTATCAAAAAATTGGCTGGTAAACCCTGGATTCCACCCTTAGTGGTCATGTGAGTCCTGACTTCTGACTCATCCAAATAAATTGCTCTTGCAATGGTTTGATCCTTTGAAATTTCTTCCAGTCCAGAAAAGGGAGCTTGATCAGTGATGGGTAAATCAATCAGGTGAGAGTACTCCTCCAGCGTTGGTGCGAGCTGATAATTCGGGAATATGAAACAATGATAGACCGGATTGTAGAACTGAATGAGCGTAGCCAGTATTCCCTCAATTATATGGACCCTTAACAGAGATAGCAGTCCTCCGTACTTAGCTCTAAAAGCATCAGGGTTGGTGATCATCCTTGCCAACCCTCTCCAATCCTCTAATTTTCTAACCTTGATGGTGTACTTGTGAGTCTTCCTTCTACCGAAATCCATAACGCAATCTTTTTCTCTCTCTGACATTTGCAATCATTGTCTTAGTTTAATTTGAAAAAGAGAGACTGGAAGAGAAAAGTTTTCTTGATTAATGAAATGAATGCATGAATGCAGCACACAAAAACATAGAAAAAACATGGGGTCAAAGGTTCGGTGTCATGAAGTCATGGCTCTACCCATCCCAAAGGTTATACTAGTGATCTTTGTACATGTCCTCACAATCATTGACCCCTCTTGGGATAACAACAGCAGGCTGGTTCACCCGAGCGAGCTGCAGTATCTTAGAGTAATCTCAAATGAGGGTAGTATCGCGTGACAACTATTTCTGATAGCTTCCGCACTACAAAATAGTAACAAGGTTTCAGTCTACTAAAATTCTCAGCTTCTCAGATAACCCAATCGAACAATCTGCTTTCAACAACTGAAGTCGTATAGGCATTGAATCCGCAAAGGGCATCTCCACTGATTCAAAAGGCATCTCCACTGATTCGATGGTCGATCGGGACCTCTTATTTGGGAGTCACTCCCTGTAAGATTACCCGTATAGTGCCATCACTTATCTTAGGTGTATACTCAATCTTTCCAAATGCGACATCACTCGCAGTCCCATTAGCAGAAAAATAAACACAGATATCAATTAGGAAAAGCGATATATATATATATATATATATATATATTTTGTCCTAACATCCTAGACCTCTATAATCCTATTCCTATACAGATAATGACTCCCCACCAGAGTCGCCATTTTTCTATGGAAAATGGGGACGATGCCCCAAGGATCATTCTAAGGACTCCACAGCAGAGTTGCCATTTTTCTGTAGTGAGCAATTTTTGTCGGTGACGCGACCACCTTATTGTTGGTTCTTCTCCTCACTGCAATGAGGAGGGATGAGTGCTACTTTATGATTTCTTATTTATCCCATGAAGCTGGAAGGGAAAGGGAAGCTATCTAAAACTAACCTTGCACGCGATTGTTTAAATGAACAAAGGCTTTAAAGAAATTGGGGGGTTCGGGGTCAGGTTATACAGTGGGTAGTTGTTAATTACCCATCCTATATGTGGTTATCCACAGGATGTTAGCTTTAGGTTTCGCTTTGGAATTGATGGTGTTTATCTGATAATGGGTTGGGAAAGTTTCTTGGGAAATATGAGAGAGTGAGTGAGTTTTTGTTGATGTTTGGGTGTTCCCGATGTTTTTCGTAAGGTACTGGACCTAAGTTTTGATTGATGTGTGAAGGTACTGGACCTAGAGTTTTTGATTAGTATGCTCGCTAAGATTTCGCAATCTTATGCCTACGTATTCCCGTTTAAACGAAACAGGGAAATTAGAGCAATCATAGTTCCTCCTATTCTAAGGGAGGAAAATGATGTTTTGGTGTCTTGTTCAAAGCCCAAGATTGAAGCTAAACAGGTTTATTTGTGTCTTGTTCAAAGCCCAAGATTGAAGCTAAAAGGTTTGGCTGAGAAAGAACTTGTCATCTCTAAAGAAGAATTGTTGATTTTTGTGTGTCTTGATCAAAGAACAAGGTTGATGCTAAAAGGTTAATTGACTCGGCTAGGGGATTTCTTTATATAAAGCCCGAGAGGAGGCTAAATATGACCAACTTAACAAGAGAGTGTAGATATAGGTGTCTTGTACAAAGCCCAAGATTGAGGCAGAAAAAAGAGACTGACTCTTTGGGGATATCATTATACAAAGCCTAAGAGGAGGCTAAAAAGGGTTTTGACTCCGTCGGGGAGGTTTATATGTGTCTTGTACGAAGCCCAAGATTGAGGCTAAAAGGAAATTTAACTGACTCAGTTGAGGGAATTTTTATGTGTCTTGTACAAAGCCCGAGACGGAGGCTAAAATGAGTTTGACTCTTCTTGGGGAAATCATTCCTCAAAGCCTAGAAGAAGACTGGGAGGAAATGACTCGGCTAGGGAAGATATCTGTCCCAAGCTCAAGAGATGGAAATTTGTGTCTTGTACAAAGCCCAGGATTGAGGCTGAAAGGTTTTGACTCAACAAGAGAGTGCTTTTATCTGTCTTGTACAAAGCCCAAGATTGAGGCTAAAAAAGGTTGACTCAACAAGAGAGTCCGGAAAGGTGGTTGACTCAACAAGAGAGTCTAAAAAGTGATTGACTCAACAAGAGAGTTTGAAAAGTGATTGACTCAACAAGAGAGTCTGAAAAGTGATTGACTCAACAAGAGAGTCTGAAAAGGTTATCTTCGCTGGGGAGAATCATTTGTACAAAGCCCAAGAGGAGGCTGACTGTGTTGAGGAAAGATCATTATACAAAGCCTAAGAGGATGCTAACTTTTTCTGCGGATAATTGTGATCCCGAGGCCGGTCCAAGTGGGGAGTCAACTCTTGCTGAGGATTACAGAAGAGTTGAGGTACCAGATACCTTGAGGTTTTGATTTGAGATAAGTTGACCCTGGTTGGAGAAATCTCATGAGAGAGAGTGGGTTTCGGCTGAAGATTGATCCAGAGTGGCCGAAGATCTTCATTTGTTTGTAGGGAACTTGAGAATGTCTTTGAGACTCAAGGGGATTAGACTGTCCAAGTCTACTGGTGTGGAAGAGTTTTGTCTTTTGTATGATGCCTCCCAGAGGAGGCAAGGGCATTAAGGGATGAGAATCAACCCTAAAGTGGCCTGAGGTTTGACACTGGAAAGACGGCTCTAGCAAAGGATGACTAAGTTCTATCTTATACCTTTAAGAGGTCGTCTGGGTTCTTGTATTAAGCCCAAGAGAAGGCATAAGAACTTCTAAGAAGCCGAAGGGTCCTTGTACAAAGCCCAAAAGGAGGCGGGGATGGTTTTAGGAAGCTTGTGGGTCCCCAAACCAAGAGAAGTTCAAGAAATGCAATTCACAGAGAAGAGATCATTCCAGGAAAGTTCGAGGGTTTGGAAGAAACTCAAGAGATGCTATTCACAGAGAATAGATAAACTCCGGGGAGTAGAATTTCTTTGACAATTTCTAGGGGTGACAGTCTGAGAAAAGGTTCACCGAGAATACTGTCTTTCTCTTTGTTCCATATTGTTTAACCCCAAGAGAAGGGAAGACTGTATCTGGAAATCCTATGGGGGATCTAGTTTTGTTTGTATTTAAGAGTGACCAACAGGGCTTTACCTAGTTCTAGACCTAGTTGCCGGGGAAAACTCTAAATAACTATACTAGTATATATATAGTTGATATATGACAAGTATTTAAAAGAGTATGAAAGAAGACTAACCATGCGCAGCTTCCCACAATACAGTTATATATATATGACATGTATTTAAAAAAATGAAAGAAGACTAACCATACACAGCTTCCCACAATACAATTATATATATATTAAAGCAGGTAAATGAAAGCGGATAAAACTTACAGGCGAGCAAGCTTCAATGCTGTTTTGTTAGTTGTTCAAAGAAATTAAAGAAAGTTTTGACAACAATATGTATATTTGAATCTAAATCAAAAGGGAAATGTTTTGAAAAGATTGTTGAGGCTTATACTCAAAGAGAGGCCCAAGGTTTGAACAGTGATTGTACTGTTGTTTTGAATATCGTATCGGGACTTATACAACGACTGAGGCCCAAAAAGGTTTATGTACAATAAGGGATGGGTCCTATAACTCAAAGAGAAGCCCAAAGGTTATTTAAAGAAAATAAATGGGACTTACACCACGAGGGTAGGCCCAGTTGAAAATAGTTTGAAAACGACGATCTCGTCGGAGTTTCTGAAACTGTATCGGGACTTATACAATACACTAAGGCCCAAAAATGGTTTTGGTTAAAAGGGGATTGGGTCTTACACTCTATTAGAGGCCCAAAGTTTATTTTTGTACAGGAGATGGGGCTTACAACTCAGGGAGAGGCCCAGATGATTTTGAAAAGGCGACGATCGCGCCGTTGTTTTGAAAATACACAGAGGGACTTATACAATATGTGAGGCCCAAAAATGTTTATTTACAAAAAGGGGTTGGGTTTTACACTCTATTAGAGGCCCAAAAGTGTTTAAAAAAAATAAAGATGAGACTTACTGTAACACCTGTTTATTTAATTAATTATTTAATTAAATATATTCGTATATTTGGTGTTGATTTGTGTCTGTTAGTTCTCTTGCTTTAGAATTGGCTTAATTTTTGTAAAACAAATAATAGCAGCAATATTGTAATAGAGAATAGGAAGTATAAACTTGCTAAGAAGAACAGGTACAACAAGATGTCCTTTTTGAATGCTTGAACATGTTATGTTGAAGGTATTCAACAACTGGAGCAACATGTCGAAGAAGATATCTTATGAGGAAGCATTCGACATCGCGCCTGCTGAGCTGGAATAATGAGAATCAGCTATGTTTTGAATTGTGCAGAAGTTTAAGAGAAAATTATGCATTATATGTGATGCATATTCAAAGGTCTAGAAGAATCAATCAGAAATCAAGACTTTCTAAATATGGAGACATATTAGGAAATATTAGATTGAAGAGCTATTTTATTGGAGTTTATTTTGCAGGTTTGTAACAGCTATTGAAGTTTTATTTGAAGGCCCAAATCCAGTTGGGTACAGGGTATAAATAGAAGGGTTTGTAACCCTGGAGGGTGGTGAGCCCAACATGTAGAAGACTAGGGTTTGTCTAGGTAAACCTCCCGACCTGTGGGAAGGTTACCCGTATTCCTCAAAACCTGTAGGTAAGAGGCAGTACGTTGTGTTCTTGGAGGAAGCTTTTAAGCAACTCTAAGTTGTGTCTTGGAAGTGTATCTTCCGTGTTGAATTGTTGTATAGGTAAAGAGCCGTTGATGCAGTGGCGGGTTGTCAACTGCTAGACATCATTGCGATGATTGGGAGTGAGAAGGGTTTCTCATATCTAGAGAGGATCTAGGTAGAAGGGTCATTGGGTAGTGATTAAGTGATAAGTTGTAAACGGGTTGTTTAGCTTTGAATTGATACTACTAATAGTGGACTTCATCCCTGGCTTGGTAGCCCCCAGATGTAGGATAGTTAGATCCGAACTGGGTTAACAATTCTGTGTGTCTTGCTCTTATTTCTTTTTAGTACCATGATTTGTGTAATATACCTTGGCCTTTGTGATTATGTCAGATCAGATGTCGAATAACATGTTCTAGGACATCTGAATTCTGCACATGTACCAGAATTTCAATTGGTATCAAAGTAGGTCATTCTGTTCTGTATCTGGATGAGATTCGAGGGAAGATACTTTCTGGTTCGTGGTCAAGGTAGAAGCTTTCTACTGAAAAGTTTTTTGAACTTGGAGTAGTTCATATAGGTGTGAGAATGGTCCCTAGAAGTGGAGAATGGACTGTTCGTGACAGGCAGTGGCATGTGCTGAAAGCTTGGAGTTTTGGTTGAAAAGCTGTTGCGCTGTGGTTATGTTTGGTTTGATTTCAAACCCGTGGTTTTGTGGTGTCACCTGGATTATGATGCTAGGGCTGATATGTGACACCTGAAGGTTTTGAGGAGTTTGTTTTTGATCCGCTGCGAATCTATCTGAAAACTCCTGAGGTTGTATCTGAGAAGGTTGTTCTTCTCTGAATGTATATCCTATGGTGACTGGATATATGCAAGAATGCTTCAACTTACTTTGTCAACGATACTTGAAGGTTATTGTTCAAGTCCACTCATAAAGGCATTGATAGGTGAAGTTGTAAGAGATCTGAAGATAGTGAGAAGTAATTTACTTTCACTTCTATTCCTAAAAGGGCTAATCTCCAGTCTTTGATCTCTTGATGTGTTCCTTGGAATGATGTCCTACCTTGTGTTAGAACATCACGTCAGAATTATACACAATTCTGATGTCTAAAGGATTGGCATAGCAGATGCTCTGGGTGCTAAACTAATGTGGTTTGATCACTTAAGTTTGGAACCTACTCCTGATCTGGAAGAGGAGGCATCTGGGTGGTATGTCTAAGAAGTTTCTGGTCTTGAAACTTATCTTAGATGTGTGAGTTGATCAAGGTGTGATCAACATGTTATTTACTCCTGAGGTCAGTTTATTTCTGGTCTTTGTTGCAGGAGTGGAGATCCTGAGATTCAAGAAGTAATATCTCTAGCAGACTTCTTGGACATGAAGGTCAAAGATCAAGGTCATGTTCCTTTTGGAGGCATGTTCTGAATGATCTTGTGAAGCTAGATATGTATTGACTGTGTGTGCTTAGGATTGATATTATCTAATCACAGTCTGTGCTGATATTGAAGGGGAGAATGTATGATTCTCTAAGGTGCTCTTGGCAGATTCTGAGGAAGAATACCTGATGTTTTGAAAGACCTTGAAGATATGTCTCAAGTCGTCTGAGTGATGAGAGTTGGATGAGAGAATACCACTCTCATGCTTCTGTGATGCGATAAGTTATGGTCCCAAGGCTTAAAAAGGGGAGTTTGGAGAATTTGTTTTGAAATGGGGTGTCTGTTTTCTTAGTTCAGCTGGATACTTTTCATGATGTCAAGACTGATGTCTTAACATCTGTTGACAGAACATTCTGTTCAGAATGTTATGGTGTTTGTCTCCTTAGATCACAAGTCTCTACTTGATTTAAGTACTATTGTGAGGGTCAAGCAGTGGGTGAATATGTTCAGCAGGTGTGTTGAACAGAGAGTGCGTTCTTGAAGACATGAAGATGAGTCTCATGTTCTCCATTCATTTAAGGCATTCTTCTTGCAGAGGAGTACTGGTAGTCTTAAATAGAGAAAAGTTGATCAGATTGAGATCATGTGAGTGTTGGTATAAGTGATGATTGTGGTCAACGTGTGAGTTGAACAAAGAGTGAGCTCTTGAAAACATGAAGATGAGTCTTGTGTTTTCCATTCTTCAATGTACTAAGAAGCACATGATAGGGGGAGAGTGTTACAATTCTATGCAGCTGGACGTGTAATGTTAAGGGGGAGATTGATAAATATGTTAGCACGTATTTTGTAGCAGATTAAGAATTTGCAGACATAAGGTTTTAGTATGGAACAGAATTAAAACAGAATTTTATTACATATTTTCTGAAAGCATACAAGATTTGTGAAAACACCATACAAAGGGTCTAAAGGTTATCCCAACCCCCCGAATCAAGAAAAGCCTTCCAATCTTTGTCCCATTCGTCATCAGAAGCTTGAAGTTGCACTTGAGTTTTCTTGATGGTCTTCATCCTTGTTTCTGATGCCTTTTGTGTTCGTGTTGCTCCTGAAAATGCTCCAGCTGTGGACAGTGTTGTGTCCCTCAACTTCTGAGGATCTGGCTTCTTGTCCTCCTGCATGTGTCTCTTTCCTGCACTCTTGTTAGACTGACTCATGCTTCCTTCCTTGGTGTACTGGTAGGAGCAAGGAGGCTTAGTATTTATAATGGATGAAGAAACCTTGGTTGTATCGCCTGACCGGTCAAAGTTGCCTTTTGCATGGGAATTTGTTTTCTTGAGAACCTGGTTTTTTTTTGGCACATTGGATACCAGAACTTCGTGTCTGGTGCCTTGGTAGAGGCTGCCCTAGTAGGATGAGCCTAGGTCTTGTCTGGCTATCTGCTGGTTGCTGGTTGCTGGTTGTGATCAAGTGGTGTGGTCTTTGGTCTCGTGCTGATGTCCTACATTTTGTTACAACATTTTAGTTTGTTGTGTACCCTACTTATGGAGTTGGAAGAAGCAGCATTATCGTCTGAAGTGGCAGTTCTGACATAATGTGGATTAGAATGGGCAGATTCTAATCTTGATGGCATGTAGCTCTGGAAAACATGGCTACTTTCATGTTGAAGACCCTATCAGGGTGTTATAAGGAGGTTTCTTCTAATACAAGTAAAAGGTGGTGGCAGTCCTTATCTTGTGTTGAAAGACATTTGTTTAGAATGTGTGAGAAATCTCAAATCAAGTGGGCTTGTGTTTATTGGACTTGGCAGACCATGTATCCAAAACCAAAATGGTGAGGCCTTGCTCAACATTTACCAGAATGTGGCATTATTGGGGTAAGATCATAAAAGGCATTGAATGTTAAGGCTGTAGTCTATAGCCTATTGCAGCTTGTGTGCTGGTCAAGTTTTTGCTGTGTAATGTCAAACATCATGATGGGACATATCATAGCTGTGTGGAGTTAGTGCCTATACTTTTTCTCTGCTGCTTTTGAAGGAAACCAAGAAAATATGCTTGGAATGTATAAGTTTCTGAGGAATCTTGGGTTGATAAATTTGTAAACAAGTAGACAAACTTATTTTGGTAAGAAGTCAGAACAGCACTCCAGACATGTTTCCCTGAGCCAAACAAAGGAATATTCTAGATTGTGCATCCAGCCACGCTCAAGAAGGGAGCCTAGTAAGTGTTGATTGGTCATGTAAGACTGGTCTAAGAGCTATTAAAGGCGTTCAAAGTCAGTTTGGACGGTGCACCTTGAATTAAGCTACAGTTTTTCCATGCTCCATTAACATTTTATTTGACCAAGAATTGAAGATCATTAATATCTAAGAAACTGCTCTGCTATTTATAGAGACTTCTCCTATCCTCTGCCATCAGGTAAGGGTTGTTCTCATAAAGACTATGGGTTTTGTTCGGGTCTGGGTTAGTTGTGCCTGGGTCTGGTTTTGTGATGGCCTCCTTTGTCAATTTTTGGCCAAAAAGGGGGAGAAAGGGATTGTTGCTCAGAGGTTCAGACAGGAGTCTGTGGTTGCATATGTTGCATGTGTTGTCCAAACATGTCATAGCAAATGTCTATCATGTTTCTTTTTGGATATCTTTTTGTGGCCTGTGATCTGAGTTATGAACACGGTTGTGACCTGTGTTCTGAATTACCAGGAGTGGTGGAGGGTTTGGTCTTAAGTTTCCTCTTATGCCCTGCAAAGAGCAATTAAGAGTTCTCTTATTCCACCATCGGTCTTCAAATTTAGAAGAGGTTCCTGGTTTGAGGGGGAGTACTAGCTGGCTTCTGCTATCTTCTTCCTCGTGTGCACCAACAAACTTCAGGACCTTCCTTCCTTTTAGCCTGAAGTTTGCTGTTCGTTGGTGATGATGCATGCAGTGGAGTTCTTCAGAGGGTTGCAAAGAAGATATCAAACAAAGATGGTGAGACATCGTTTTCAACATGAAGATTTGTTGCTCTGAACACTACAGCTGTTGGTTGTATTTTTATATTGCTGTAAACTCCTGAACTGTAATTAATTGTAGATTATTTGTTTTAGCCAAAATTTGCCAAAGGGGGAGATTGTTAGTTCTCTTGTTTTAGGATTGGCTTAATTTTTGTAAAACAAATAATAGCAGCAATATTGTAATAGAGAATAGGATGTATAAACTTGCTAAGAAGAACAGGTACAACAAGATGTCCTTTTTGAATGCTTGAACATGTTATGTTGAAGGTATTCAACAACTAGAGCAACATGTCGAAGAAGATATCTTATGAGGAAGCATTCGACATCGCGCCTGCTGAGCTGGAATAATGAGAATCAGCTATGTTTTGAATTGTACAGAAGTTTAAGAGAAAATTATGCATTATATGTGATGCATATTCAAAGGTCTAGAAGAATCAATCAGAAATCAAGACTTTCTAAATATGGAGACATATTAGGAAATATTAGATTGAAGAGCTATTTTATTGGAGTTTATTTTGCAGGTTTGTAACAGCTATTGAAGCTGTATTTGAAGGCCCAAATCCAGTTGGGTACAGGGTATAAATAGAAGGGTTTGTAACCCTGGAGGGTGGTGAGCCCAACATGTAGAAGACTAGGGTTTGTCTAGGTAAACCTCCCGACCTGTGGGAAGGTTACCCGTATTCCTCAAAACCTGTAGGTAAGAGGCAGTACGTTGTGTTTTTGGAGGAAACTTTTAAGCAACTCTAAGTTGTGTCTTGGAAGTGTATCTTCCGTGTTGAATTGCTGTATAGGTAAAGAGTCGTTGATGCAGTGGCGGGTTGTCAACTGCTAGACATCATTGCGATGATTGGGAGTGAGAAGGGTTTCTCATATCTAGAGAGGATCTAGGTAGAAGGGTCATTGGGTAGTGATTAAGTGATAAGTTGTAAACGGGTTGTTTAGCTTTGAATTGATACTACTAATAGTGGACTTCATCCCTGGCTTGGTAGCCCCCAGATGTAGGATAGTTAGATCCGAACTGGGTTAACAATTTTGTGTGTCTTGCTCTTATTTCTTTTCAGTACCATGATTTGTGTAATATACCTTGGCCTTTGTGATCATGTCAAATCAGATGTCGAATAGCATGTTCTAGGACATCTGAATTTTGCACATGTACCAGAATTTCAGTGCTGATTATCGGAATTGTGTGATGTTGAGTTACTAAGTTGGTTTTAGCCGAATTAATTTGATTAAGTTGATTTGAGTCGTGTTGTGGTTGGTTGAACTGATTAAGCTGATTTGGGTTGTATGTTGTTATTATATTAGAATTATAAAAGAAAGTATGTGGGCTTGGTTGGTAGTAGCAATGTTGGGGGTGTAGTAAGTTGGCCAATAGAAATAAGAGAATAAGAGGAGTTAGTGGGAAAAGGAAGTTGCAGGAATATAAGAAGTTATTGGAAAAAAATCTTGGAAGAGAAAAATAGGGTTTTTGGAGAATACGAGAAGTTGCAGAGAAAGTAGAGCAAGGGGTTTTGGAAAATTACGTGGGAATTGCAGAACCGGAAAGCCAATCGAAGAGTAGAGCGACCTTCAATCCAAGGTAAGGGCGGGGTTCTGACTCTATAATTAGGTTTATGATAAATAGTATGTGGGATTGGATTTGTAGCATTGCTTCTGTCCATGTGCGTGTTGATTCGTTAAAGTTGATTGCCTAAATTGGTTGATGTGGTTAAATTAATCGTAGAATCATTTAATCGATGTTATTTTGTGTGATTTTGTGGTATTGTGGTGGTACTGTGATGGTATGAGAATTGATACCGAAAATGGGAGGAATTGGTAGATGTCGTCAAATTAATCGGAGGATAATTAATTCACGTTGTTTGAGTAGAATTATCCATGTTGCTGTAGTATGATGTATTGGAAGAATTAGTTGAGGATGAGAGAACAGAGAGAACGCAGGTTTTGGGAGCCATGAAGACCGTCATGGAAGTGTGACGAGCGTCACACGGGTCACGACCGTCATGGAGAGTGACGACCGTCATGCATACAGTTTCTGGTTGCTGTGTTGTTTCCTGCGTTGATGTTTGGTTTGGCTACTTGTTATGGATGGGCCTGAATGTAAATATGTTGTACCTTGTGAGAATTACTCGTGTAACCGGATGATAATCATGGCATAGAAGTGGATTCGGAATTTGTTGGCAGGATGTTAGTAACAATAGTATAATATCCATTTAGAAAGGAATTAATTGAGTAAGCAGTAACATGATAAGTTAGTGATACTTAAAGGGGAGTTATTTAAGTAGCAGTAGTAATGATAATTGTTGACAGGAGTTGTCTTGTAGCAGTAGTGATAATAGGATGTATTAAGTAGTATTTTTGGTAGCAGTGTCGTGATGATAAAGTAATATGTGGCGGGTGATCGGAGAGGACCAGAAGGAGATCGTCGTGGCCTTCGTGTAGGGCAAGAGTTGATGCTCGTAAGAGAGGAAAAAGGGGTGGAGGTACCTGCAAGGTACTCCGATGCCAAAGTAAGTATTTGGTCAAAAAAGGGGGAAAAGCAAGTAAGAGAAGTCAAGTGTATGATTTGTGATACCTGCCCCTCTCAAGCTAGGGGGTTTTTATAGAGGGATTTCTGGCGAGTAAAACGCCTGATCGACCAATGAGGGATTGCCAGATGGAGGGCAAGGTGCGTGGCCTTTCTAACTGTTTCTGTGATATCCGGGGAGGCAGTTGGTTGCGTGAACTACTCTGCGCATGAGGGGGACACACCCAACGGCTATATTGTGCCCAACGGCTATATTGTGCCTAATGGCTATATTGTGCTTATTGGGCCTATTCGCCGATTATGCTGGATTGGACCTGGACCTGAAGGGTAGGAAGTTCTGCCCGGTCCAGAACAGAAGCCCCCCAAGTCATTGCTCTGCTGGAGAGTAATGACTTTAGGCAGCTGTGACTACGACCGTACTGTCGGGGAAGTGGTTGTTCGAGTGGAGTGTTCCATTTGTGCCCGACCAGGTGTGGTCGTCAGACGATTACGCTTAAAGTCGACCAAAGTTTGTATCGTGCTCGCAAAAATTGATGTTTTTTGTCGGGCAGCCCTGCACGGATGCGTTTGTTTTGATGGGGAGGCTTGCTCGTGGGAGCCAGGGACTAGTGTGTTTTCTGCAATAAGTCAGGCGAAGAGTTTTTGTGACACGTGGTGAGCATTTATGGCTTTTGTCAGTCCTAGGGCCGCATAGGCTATGATGACCTTCACGATTCCCCACGATCAAATGGTTATAAAAGGGTGGAGGAAGATTTTGCTTTCACAATTCTCAAGTTTTCACTCCTTGCTCTTATTTGCTCTGCAACTAATCCTTCGCCGGAGCTCCTCTTCGCCACCGTCGATCCTCCTCTTCTCCGTCAACCTCTTCTTCTTCTTGTGAGTTTGTTCTTCCTTTTCTGTATATATTTTTTATGAATCTTCAGTTCTCTGGGTGTTTGTTCATGGATTTTCTGGTTGAACTTCATGTTTTCCGGTTGAACTTCATGTGTTCTTCGATGAACACATGAATTTCTGGAAAATTCATGAAGAATATGAAGAACATGATGCATCTCAGGATTTTCTAGGATTTTTGTAGAAATCGTTAACGTAGATCCTTGTAGAATCTGGTTAGGTGTAGATTTTTGTTTGTAGTCGGGCACTAGGCCTATTCGAAACTTCGATGTGATTTTGAGGTGAGCATGCGTCCTCGTACGGATATCTGTGAGTTCTGGTTGCAGAGACCTCTCCTGGTGATTGATAAGTAATTTATACGGGCATGCGGTTGTCCTCGGACTCATCAACGTCCTTTCACTTGATTAGTGGTGGAAGGGTGGATTTGATCTCGGATGTCGAATTCACTTCTCTTCCTCTACTTTTCAGGTGAAAATGGCTGAACCCCAGGACGATGTTGTGCCCGACACGTAGGAAGCACAAGAGGGGCCCAGTGTGCCCGCAGACTATTTAAATATCAAGGTCGTAGGAGGGGACCTTGACTGGCTCGCACACGAGCCTCTTTCATTCCGATCAACTTCCTCCGCAGAGGAGGTACAAGACTTTGACCTGTTGGAGAGACGTGAAGAAGGCGCTCCTCGGGCGTGGAAAGCATTTTGCCCCGGGGAATACGATAGAATTTGCTCCTCGTACCCAGGATTGCGTTTTCCTATGTACGAGTTCGCTTTTACGGAGGACAACATGCGTCTCCCCTTTACCGACTTTTAAGCCTCCCTGTTCACCCATCTTGCCTTGTGCCCATCTCAGCTTCACCCCAATGCCTTGGCTTTTATTCGGGCATTTGAGCTAGTGTGCCGTTACCTTAATATCGGGGCGACCACAGATCTCTTCTTCTGCCTTTTTCAAATCCAAAGGAGCACAGCGGGGACGAAACAGAGTTGGGTTTCGTTTAAACAACAGAGTAGGTTGTTCTGGCCGTATTCTGATTCAATTCGCAACTTCAAGGATAGGTTTCTGATCGTGAAGCCTATTACCGAGGAGGCTACGAGGACCATCTCGACCATTGGGAAGGTGGTGGTGAATGGTCGGGAAAGGGACGGTGTTGTCTCTATATTTCCTTTGGAATGGGTCTATACCCACTTCAAGCGCAGAACGGATCAATTCCTGGTGAAGCACGAGCAGCTTTACCCGGCGGACAAGGAGTCGTATAGGATCCTCCATGCTTACGTGGAGAGTTTTTCCCTGGCCTTTGTAGTTGATCGGGATAGGAAAGAGCTGGTTGGGGATGATGGGCCCGTTCGAGCAGCTAGATATATTAACGTCAAAGCTCTCCTCGAGTGTGATAATGACGATGATGCGATGACCTTGCTCGGTATGATCCACTGTTTGATTTTATTTCTTTGAATTCTTGGTCCTGACTTACTATGTGTGTTCGCAGGTATGATGGCCGACATGCGGGAGCGTTTGATGAGGTCCCAGGCGGCGAAGGTTCACAAGAAGACGACCACAGGTGCCAAGGTCGGGGTGCCTAAGCAGACAAATTTGGAGAATTTTTTCGCTGGTCCTATCCCCGTCCCGGAGAGAGCCTCAACGCCGCTGACCCCGGAGACCTCCCATAAAAGGAAGATAGAGGCTGCGGGGACTTCTGTGGGCGCTGGTCTGGGGGGTTCTGGTGCCGATCATCTTGTCCTGCCCGCCTGCTACACGCGCCGAGATTTGTTTGCTAAAGGGGAGTCCATAGATGTTCACGACTCTGAAGCCGTGGCTATTCTAAATGCCAACTCCAAAGCGAGGAGAAAACAGCTGTGCCAGGATGCTGCGGGTATGTTTAAGGTGCTTGAAGCAGCCCTCGTCCTTGCCGATGATGAAGCTGTTACTCGGGCGAGCCTCGTGACGTTCAAGAATAGAATTGTCGAGTTGGAGGCGGAAAATAACAAGTTGTTCAATGATTTAAAACAGTTTGAAGGTCACAAGGAGGCCAAAGTGTTGCTTCAGACGGAGGTGACCCAGCTGAAGTTAGCTGCGCTCAAGGCTGACGAGGAGAAAGCGAGTTTGCAGGCGAGGATCGCTGAATTGGAAGGTTTGACTTCAGCTGTCCAGGACGAAAATGACGACGAGAAGTCCCTGAAGTCGCGGGCTGACTTGATCGGGAGGATTAGAATCCTCGGCGAGGACAACCTAAAAGCAGCAGAGTTCGACTTCAGTGCTGCAAAAGAGCAGATGGTGGCCCTCAACTCTGACGTACAGCTCACGACGGATGGGATGGGTTTGTTCAACAAAGTGGTGGACGGTCAGGTCATTCCTGCCGAAGAGGAGAGTGAAGTCGTCGGATAGGACTTTGTTGTTTTTAGCATGTTTTGTGGGCCTGCGTGCCTTTATCATTTTGTACGGGCGCTGCCCTTTTGTTCTATGAATCTGTAGGGGCTATGCCCTTTTTGTATTTATAACATTATCCGGTCACGCCCGGTGTTTTAATATACTTGGATTTTGTGAAAATGTTTTATCATGGACGTTTGCTCTATTTATTTATATTCGTGTGCTCGGTGAGGTGTGCACCCTGCCGAGGAGGGCGAAGTGTCTTTGCCCATGATGAGGCTAGGACTTCGTTTGAGGTACTAATCTTATAGGCTTGGACTATTCCCATCGCGAGCTGGGTGTCCTGCCTAAACGGTGCGGCAATGGCGGAGCTCGGTTGAGGTATCCCTGTTGTGCGCAGGATCTGCTCGTACAACGAGCAGAATCTGGCCGACGTTGTAATCCGTTTCATGCTTCACCAGGGCATGATACGATGACTGCGCAATTCTCCCCGTTTTGGGTGATTACGTCGGCAATCTGTCTGTCCTCGTGGTTAAGGACTTTAGCTGTAGTACTGCTTGAGTTTTTCAGCATTCCATGGTCGAGCAAGTTGTTTTTCATCCAATGTTTCCAAGTAATATGCTCCTGTGCCCGTTTTGGACTTGACCCTATAAGGTCCTTCCCAGTTTACTGCCAGTTTCCCTTCGCGCGAATCCTTCTGGTTTCTGCGCAGGACCAGACTGCCTACGGGGAAGTCGCGCTTTATGACTCTGGCGTCATGTCGCAACGTTATTTGTTACTTTAATGCGGCCTCGCGGAGGGCAGCCCCTGATCTTATTTCTTCAACCAGATCGAGCTCCTCGTGTAGAGTCTCGTCGTTCATTTCTTCGTCGAGGGGAGCTTCTGTCCTTCTGGAGGGTTCCCTTATCTCCACCGGTATTACCGCCTCTGTTACATACGCTAGTCGGAAAGGGGTTTCTCCGGTGGTAGAGTGGGGTGTTGTTCTGTACGCCCAGAGGACGCTGTGGAGCTCCTCGACCCACCTTTTCTTGGCCTCGCTTAGCCTCCACTTCAATCCGCGTAGGATCACTCTGTTCGCGGCCTCCGCTTGCCCGTTGGTCTGGGGATGCTTGACCGAAGTAAAGTGTTGTTTCGTTCCCAATTTGGCGACGAAGTCTTGGAATTTTCTGTCTGTGAATTGAGTTTCGTTGTCGGTTACGAGGGCCTGGGGTACCCCGAATCTGGCGAGGACGTTCCTTTTGTAGAAACGCAATATGTTGAAGGCTGTGATCTTGGCGAGCGCTTCGGCTTCAATCCACTTTGTAAAGTAGTCGACGACCACGATTAGGAATTTATTTTGATAAGATCCCATTATAAAGGGGCCTAGGATGTCCATCCCCCACTAGGCGAAGGGCCATTGCGAGGAGAGGGTCTTCAACTCGTTGGGCGGTGCCAAATGCATGTCCCCGTGGCGCTGGCAACGGTCACATTTTTGTACGTGCTCTTTGGCGTCGTGTTACATGGTTGGCCAGTAATATCCTGCGCGCAAAGCTTTTCGAGCCAAGGATCTTTCCCCTAGGTGTTGCGCGTTGATGCTCTCATGGATCTCTTGTAAGATTTCGAGGACCTGGGCCTCATCGACGCATTTCAATAGGGGAATGGAAAATCCTCGTCGATATAATTTGTCCTCGACTAGTACGTATGAACAGGCTCGTCGCTTAGTTACGCTGGCCTCCTTAATATCCTCGGGGAGTTCCCCCTTGGTGAGATAATTGTATACCGGGGTCATCCAACTTCCTCGTTCTCGAGGATAATTCCTGCTCCGCTGCCTGAGGGGCTTGATGCGCCGTCCACGTAAACGATCCACTTGCGTGTCCCTCCCGGAGGGGATAGTCTCGGAGTCATTTCCGCCACGAAGTCGGCCAGGACCTGTGCCTTGAGGGCTTTCCTCCCCTCATAGTGAATGTCGAACTCGGCCAGTTCAAGGGACTATTTTAGCATCCTGCCTGCCATATCTGGTCGGCTTAACAGTTGCCTAATAGGCTGGTAGGTCCTGACGACGATAGTGTGCGCCAGGAAGTAATATCTGAGTCTCCTCGCGGCGACTATGAGGGCCAGGGCCACCCGTTCTATCTGCATGTACCTGACTTTGGGTACTTGTAGGGCTTTACTGGTGAAATAGATGTGTTTTTGCCCGTCAGTAGTCTCGCGAATAAGTGCTGCACTTACTGCTTCGTTGGCCACGGAGAGATACAGGTATATGGTTTCCCCGCGGTCCGGTCGGGACAATACTGGTGGCTCAGACAGAGCTTTCTTGAAATGGGCAAGGGCCTGCTCGCATTCGTCTGTCCACTCAAAATTTGCTTCCTTCCTGAGTAATTTGAAAAAGGGGCAGGGCGTGCTGGGCGGATTTGCTCACGAAGCGGGCAAGGGACGTGAGCATCCTGTTGAGGGTCTGAATCGCCTTCTTCGACCGCGGAGTGGGGAACTCCACGAGTGCCCGGCATTTATCTGGATCTGCTTCTATTCCTCTTTCAGTGAGGTAAAACCCGAGGAATTTTCCTGCTCGTACGCCAAAAGTGCATTTTTCTGGATTAAAACGCATTTTACATTTTCGAGCTTGGTCGAACACCTTTCGTAAGTGGGTGGTATGGTCGGATTCCTCTTGGGATTTCACGATCATATCATCCATATATACTTCGAGCATGTCCCTTATTTCTGATCGAAAGACTTTGTTCATCATGCGCTGGTATGTGGCCCCGACATTCTTTAGTCCAAAGGGCATTACATTGTAGTAATAGTTCCCCAAGGAGGTCATGAATGTCGTGTACGTTTTTTCCTCGTCTGCCATTGGGATTTGGTTGTATCCCGAATAAGCATCCATGAAGGACAAGAGCTTGAAACCTGCGGAATTATCTACAAGTTTATCTATGCTCGGTAGCGGATAAGCGTCTTTCGGGCAAGCCCGATTGAGATCAGTGTAGTCAATTCACATGCGCCGCTTTCCATTACTTTTCTTTACAAGTACAATATTTGAGAGCCAGGTCGTATACCTGGCCTCGGAAATAAATTTTGCCTCTAAGAGGTCTTGTACAAGTTTTTCGGCAGCCTATGCATTTTCCTCGGATTGCTTTCTTCTTTGTTGGGCAATGGCGCGAGCAGCTGGATTGATTGTTAAGTGGTAACATGCAGTTTCTGGATCAAGGTCGGGCATATCCGCCGCACTCCAGGCGAACAGGTCGACGTTGTCGTCGAGGCATTTCTTCAACTCCTTCTTTACCTCTTCGGGGAGACCAGCGCCTATCTTCACTCCCCTGTTGGGGTTATTGCTGAAGGTGATGATCTCGAATTCACCATCTGAAACTGGTCGCAGAAGTGCAGGAGACGGGGAGCTTGTCACTCCTGGCTTTTTATCTTCGTCACGATCTTCATCTCCATCTTCGGGGAGCCTGCTGTCGAGGTCGATGGTATGCACGGGAAGCGTGGGCTTTTTCTCTGGCTGGCCATCTTCAGCTGGAACCTCGTATTCCCTAGTGCGCTTTGTCGCCTTTACAGTCGTCACGATCTGGTTCTGCCCTTTCGTTGCGGCCTCAAAGCATCTACGAGCAGCCTCGATGTCACCATGCAGAGTCGCTACGTGTCCTTTCTCAGTATAGTATTTGAGCTTGAGGTGGACCGTAGAGGGGACAACAGAGGAATATGGGAATTCGGCGATCCTCCGGGGAGCTCCTCTCTGCAGAACGTGATCGGCTGCGAACGCCCTTTGCCCTTGCCGATCGTGTATAACTGCTCGGGGTTGCTGTATATCAGCTGTTCAAACTTTCGTTTGATGGATCCTATCGTGAGCTCGTGGTACCCCCCACATGAGATAACCATGGTCGTACGAAAGGCTTCCCAGGTGCTGTGTATAAATGTCTGGGAAGTCGGGTCGAGGTGGTCAGGAACGAAGAAGTCCTCTAGTCGGCTGACGACCATTGCGACCTGTGGGGGAGGACTGGATTGGGCTGGTTCCGCCTCTTTCTTCGTATCGGATGTGTCTCGTCAGGAGGACTCTCCCTTCTTCACGTATTGCTTCAGGTGACCCTCTTTGATGAGGATCTCTATAGCGTCCTTAAGGTGCACGCAATCTTCCGTTACATGGCCGTGACTACGATGGAAACGACAATATTTGTTTTTGTCGACGTTCCCTTTGGACGTGGTTGGTTTAGGGAACCTGACACCCCCTTGCTTGAACTCTGTGTTGATGCAGTCGGAGAGAATTCGCTCTCGCGAGGTCGTGAGTATTGTGTACTCCGTAAACCGGCCAGCTGGTCCTTTGCTTTCGTGAGGACGCTCATCGCGCCTTTTCTCCTTCCCTTGCCGGGATGATTCTGGCTCGTCTTTTTTTGATGCCCGGGGTGCTTCGCGATCTCTTAAGTCCCGGGCATGGAATGCGGCTTCTTTTTTCTCGTAACGGATGTAGTCCTCAGCTTTACGAAGAAGTTCTGTGAATGTCCGGGGAGCTTCGATCCCTACTTCTTACGGAAGTCGCTTTTGGGTCGGAGTCCCTTTTCGAGGAGGTATTTCTTCATGTGGTCCGTTGTTCAGACTTCCACCGCTTCCTTGTTGAATCTTTTAATGTATGCCCGCAGGGATTCATCCCTGCCTTGGATAATGGCCTCCAGCGTAGCCTCCGACTTAGGGTGTCGTTGGGAAGCTGTGAAATGGCGGGCAAACTGGCTATTCAACTCCCTCCACGAAGAGATGGATCCGCGAGGAAGTCGTTTAAACCACGTCATCGCCCCCTTTCTCAAGGTGATGGGGAACATTTTGCATCTGATAGCCCCGGAGACACCATGATATTGGAGCATAGCCTCTATGTTTTCGATATGCTCGCGGGGGTCAGTTGTCCCGTCGTAGGTCGTCAACGTGGGTGGTTTCTCTAATCCGCAGGGAATTCGAGTGTCGAGGATGTCCCTTGTGAATGGACCGTGGACGTCGTCGTCACTGCTGGAACTAGGAGAGAGCGAAAGGGAACGGCTGTGCTCGCGGCTTCGACTTCGGCGAGGAGAACGTCCGCGGGTACAACGGCGATCATACTTATCCGTGTGTTAAGACCTCTTGGAAACCGGGGAGCGCCTAGATTTCCGCGGGGGAGACTGATGGCGTCGTCGTGCTAGATCAGGTGTATGGCTCCTCGATCTTGAACGTTTCCTCTCCGGGGAGAGGTTGTCGCGTCTTCGCTTCGAGGGAGTCCGTGGACGCGGGGAAAGACTCGTCAGTTTTTCTGATGCCAAGCGTTCCTGAAGGATATGCTCGAGAGCATTGAGCTTCTCCCCCTGCTGGAGGATCGGGAGATTCGAGTTGTTGAGAGAAGCGATGAGCGCTGCGGTGGTCGGATCAGCATCCTGGGGAACCGGAACGGGCTCGAAGGTGAGCTCCGCGGCTGGTGTTCGTGGCTTTGGTTCGTCGGGTTTCGGGGAAGCAGGCCTTCCGTCTCTTTGGTCACTTTCCTGCGGGATATGCCCGACGAAAGTGTGGTCATTGTTGGCCTCAGGGGCCGCAGAGTCTTGGTGAACATCATTCTTAATGAAATCCATGTCGATCTGAGATTTTGGAAAGATGAAGCTTTGGTCTTTGTTGAGTAAGAGAGAATCTTGGTGAAAGACGGGGAAGCTGGTTTCCCACAGACGGCGCCACTGATCGGAGAGGACCAGAAGGAGATCATCGTGGCCTTCGTGTAGGGCAAGAGTTGATGCTCGTAAGAGAGGAAAAAGGGGTGGAGGTACCTGCAAGGTACTCCGATGCAAAAGTAAGTATTTGGTCAAAAAAGAGGGAAAAGCAAGTAAGAGAATTCAAGTGTATGATTTGTGATACCTTCCCCTCTCAAGCGAGGGGGTTTTTATAGAGGGATTTCTGGCGAGCAAAGCGCCTGATCGACCAATGAGGGATTTACAGATGGAGGGCAAGGCGCGTGGTCTTTCTAACTATTTTCGTGATATCCAGGGAGGCAGTTGGTTGCGTGAACTACTCTGCGCGTGAGGGGGACACGCCCAACGGCTATATTGTGCCCAATGGCTATATTGTGCTTATTGGGCCTATTCGCCGATTATGCTGGATTGGGCCTGGACCTGAAGGCCACAAAGTTCTGCCTGGTCCAGAACAACGGGTGATATTCTATAGCAGAATTTAACCAATAATAGTATCGGGACAGTCTTAATAATTAATACAGAGTAGGAATACTAATAATCTTATTAGAAGAGTTAGGCATTAGAGTGGTAGTGTAATTGAGTTATTCTTTGTGATGTGTTCCTTGTTGGAAGTTGCAAAGTTGTTGATATGAATCGTGTTGTTACGTTGTGGGCCTATGGCCAGTGTTGAGTTGTTATTGATATTAAGTTGTAGGCCTCGAGCCAACGTTGATTTGTTGTTGTTGTTAAGTTGTAGGCTTATGCCAATGTTGAATTATTTTCGTTATTATGATGTTCATGTTGGGTCACATGGCATAACATATTAAGCTGGCCTGGATTGGCAAAATATTAAGATGGCCTGGATTGGCAAAAACATTAAGCGGAAGGCTTATGCCTTGTTGACGTTAATATTAATTGGTAAATTTTTAAGCTGGGAGTTCTGCTCCAATGGTACCACATGCATGTGCATTTTGAGTCGCATTTCATGTTGCATCGTTGTTGTTGTGTTGTTAATTGAATGTGATTTCTAAGTTGTTATTGCATTGTGGATTAATATCGATTTCAAGGTTGTTATGTTGCTGATTTATGTTGATTGAGACGTTGTCGTTGTGTTGTGGATTTATGTTGTCTAATTAGTTGTGAAGTGGTGATTTTATAATCGGATCTAATATATTATTTATCATATATCCGATTATACGGTTTGATATCTCACCCATTCTGTGGTTGGTGATGGTTTGTACGCCATCCTGCAGGTAATCCAGAGTGAAGGCTGTCTACCTTCATTAGTTCGAGTCGGTGTCGTCGCTCTGATACGTAGCACTCGGGGGGATGAACGCATGTTTTCTTTAGTGTCGGTTTTATTATGTTGCTGAAATTCTAAGTTGTTTTCATTAAGGACTTGATGTCTCAGAGTTGTTTTGAATCAAACAAGCTGTTATGGTATTTCAGTTAAATTTATGAACCCGCTGCGTATTAATAAAGTTGTTCTGTGACAAAGACTGAATTATGTTCATCTGAATATTAAGTGCTATGTATCCATGTTCAGGCGGTAAATGCCGTTGTTTTTAAGTTGAAAATGTGAAATCCTGTTATGTTGAAATTTTATTACTCTGATTTTATTAAATATTCGCCGGGTAGAAAATGGGGTGTTACATTAGTGGTATCAGAGCAGGTCAGTACGTCCGGCCAAGTTGTCGAGTCGTAGTTCTGTTTAACAATCGAGTATTGTTAATTAGTTCTACTTGTGTTTATGTTGCTGTGATAAGTTAAGATGGCTGGAAGGAACGATGCTGCAATTGCTACTGCGATGCAAGCAATGGCTCAAGCTTTGCAGAATCAACCGAACACTGACGAGAATGTGGGATCTCGTAGTCTGGAAACCTTTCAGAGGGAGAATCCGCCTACCTTCAAGGGCAAGTATGATCCTGATGGAGCGTTGGATTAGTTGAAAGAGATGGAGAGAATCTTCCATGTGATGGACTGCACTCCAGCGCAGAAGGTTCGATATGGGACTCATAGGCTAGCATTCGAAGCCGATGACTGGTGGCTAGAGACTCGTCAAAGGTTGGAAGCTGCAGGTGAAGATATCACTTGGGCTGTGTTCTGAAGGGAGTTCCTAAGGAAATATTACCCAGAGGATGTTCGTGGTAAGAAGAAAATCGAGTTTCTTGAGCTGAAGCAAGGAAACATGTTAGTTACTGATTATGCTGCAAAGTTTGTTGAGTTGGCTAAGTTTTATCCGCACTACAACGGGGATGATGTTGAGTTTTCAAAATGCATCAAGTTTGAGAGTGGGTTGCACCCAGAGATTAAGAAGGCAGTTGGATATTAGAAGATTCGTATTTTTGCAGATTTGATTGATAGTTGCAGGATTTTTGAAGAGGATAACAATGCTCATTATAAGATCATTAATGAGAGGAAGGGCAAGCACCAACAGAATCGTGGCAAGCCTTATGATGCTCCGGCGGGAAAAGGTAAACAGAAAGTGGCTGATGGTAAGAGAACTAGTGGGGGAGATGCTCTTGCTGGCATAACTTGTTTCAAATGTGGGAAACCTGGTCATAAGAGTAATATGTGTACGACTGAGGTGAAGAGGTGTTTCCGTTGTGGTAAGACTGGGCATGCCATATTTGAGTGCAAGCATAAAGAGAGGATTTGCTTCAACTGTGGTGAAGAAGGACACATTGGTAGTCAGTGTCAGAAACCAAAGAAGGTGCGAACCAGTGGGAAAGTGTTCGCGTTGGCTGGGACTCAGACAACTAGCGAGGACAGACTCATCAGAGGTACATGTTTCATTAATGGTACTCCTTTAATCGCTATGATTGATACTGGTGCTACTCATTGCTTTATTGCTGCTGATTGTGTTAAGAGATTGGGTCTTATGTTGTCCTCTATGAATGGGGAGATGGCCGTCGAGATTCCGGCTAAGGGATCGGTGACTAGTTCTCTTGTGTGTTTAAAGTGTCCTTTGTCGATCTTCGACAGAGACTTTAATATTGATTTGGTGTGTTTGCCGTTAACTGGGATGAATGTGATCTTAGGTATGAATTGGTTAGAGTATAACTATGTTCATATCAATTGCTATAGAAAGTCGGTGAGTTTTTCTACTCCTGAAGAAGAGGAAGGAGTAGGATTATTGTCTTGTAGGCAGTTACGAAAGTTGATGCAAGAAGAAGCTCAGGTGTTTTCGTTGATGGCATCGTTATCTATTGAGAATCAAGTTGAAATTGATGAGTTGCAGGTGGTGCGCGAATTTCCTGAAGTTTTCCCTGACGAAATTCCTGATGTACCGCCAGAGAGGGAAGTAGAATTTGCGATTGACCTTGTACCTGGTACCAGACCTATTTCTATGGCACCGTACCGGATGTCTGCATCTGAGTCGTCCGAATTAAAGAAACAATTGGAGGATTTGATTGAAAAGAAGTTTGTAAGGCCAAGTATATCGCCGTGGGGAGCTCCAGTGTTGTTGGTAAAGAAGAAAGATGAGAGTATGAGGCTCTGTGTTGATTATAGACAGTTGAACAAAGTGACGATTAAGAATAAGTATCCGCTTCCGAGAATAGATGACTTGATGGATCAGTTGGTAGGTGCTTGTGTGTTTAGCAAGATTGATTTGAGGTCAGGCTATCACCAGATTAAAGTGAAAGATGATGATATTCAGAAGACGGCTTTTAGAACGCGTTATGGACATTATGAGTATTTGGTGATGTCGTTCGGTGTTACTAATACGACGGGAGTATTCATGGAGTACATGAACCGTATCTTTCATACTTACTTGGATCGGTTTGTGGTGGTGTTCATTGATGATATACTGATTTACTCTAAATCGGAAGCAGAGCATGCAGAACACTTAAGACTAGTATTGCAAGTTTTGAGAGAGAATAAGCTATGCAAAGTTGTCAAAATGTGAATTTTGGTTAAAGGAGGTTAGTTTTCTCGGTCATGTCATTTCAGGTAGTGGCATTGTTGTGGATCCGTCTAAAGTAGATGCGGTGTTACAATGGGAAACCCCAAAGTCGGCTACCGAGATTAGAAGCTTTTTGGGACTAGTTGGTTACTATAGAAGGTTTATCGAAGGTTTTTCTAAGTTGGCACTTCCGTTAACTAAGTTGACATGTAAAGGTAAGGCGTTTGTGTGGGACGTTCGATGTGAAGAAAGCTTCACGGAATTGAAGAAGAGATTGACGTCGGCTCCGATTTTGACGTTACCTAACCCAGGAGAACCTTTTGTGGTATATTGTGATGCTTCCAAAATGGGTTTAGGAGGTGTACTTATGCAGAATAATAAGGTAGTTGCTTATGCGTCGAGACAGTTGAGAACTCATGAAAAGAACTATCCTACGCATGATTTAGAACTTGCCGCAGTTGTTTTTGTGCTGAAGATTTGGAGGCATTATCTTTATGGTTCGAGATTTGAAGTGTTTAGTGACCATAAGAGCTTAAAGTATTTGTTTGATCAGAAGGAATTGAATATGAGACAGCGGAGATGGTTGGAATTATTAAAAGATTATGATTTCGGTTTGAATTATCATCCAGGTAAAGCTAATGTTGTGGCTGATGCTTTAAGTCGAAAGACTTTACATATGTCGGCGATGATGGTTAAAGAGTTAGAATTAATTGAACAGTTCAGAGATACGAGTGTAGTTTGCGAAGTGACACCGCAGAGTGTTATCTTAGGAATGTTGAAGATTAACAATGATTTTCTGGATAGTATCAGAGAAGCTCAGAAGTTAGACGTGAAACTGGTAGATTCGATGGTTGGAATCGATCAGTCCGAGAATAGCGATTTTAAGATGGACGCGCATGGTGTGTTAAGATTCCGTGATCGAATTTGTATTCCTGATGATGCGGAAATGAAGAAAGCAATTCTCGAAGAAGGTCATAAAAGTAAATTAAGTATTCATCCGGGGGCTACAAAGATGTATCAAGATTTGAAGAATTTGTTTTGGTGGCCTGGGATGAAGCGTGATGTAGCGCAGTTTGTGTATGCATGTTTAACTTGTCAGAAGTCGAAGGTTGAACATCAGAAGCCTGCGGGGTTGATGCAACCGTTAGAAGTCCCAGAATGGAAATGGGATAGCATTTCAATGGACTTTGTAATGGGATTACCAAACACTTCAAGAGGATATGATTCAATTTGGGTGATTGTTGATAGGCTTACGAAGTCCGCTCATTTCATTCCTATTAACATCAGTTTTCCAGTATCGAAGTTGGCGGAGGTTTATACTAACGTAATTGTGAAACTGCATGGTGTTCCTTTGTGTATTGTGTCGGATAGAGATCCGAGGTTTACTTCTGATTTTTGGAAGAGTTTGCAAGAGGCGTTGGGCTCTAAGTCGAGGTTGAGTTCGGCGTATCACCCTCAGACTGATGGTCAGACGGAGAGGACTATTCAGTCATTAGAGGATTTATTGAGAGCTTGTGTTCTTGAGCAGGGAGGTTCGTGGGATACTTATCTTCCATTGATAGAATTCACTTATAATAACAGTTACCATTCGAGTATTGGAATGGCACCTTTTGAAGCGTTGTATGGTCGGAGATGTAGAACTCCTTTATGTTGGCATGAATCTGGGGAAAGTGTCGTGCTTGGACCTGAAATTGTTCGAGAGACTACTGAGAAGGTGAAGTTAATTCGAGAAAAGATGAAAACTTCCCAAAGTAGACAGAAGAGTTATCATGATAAGCGGAGGAAAGACTTAGAATTTCAAGCAGGTGGTCATGTGTTTTTAAGAGTTACACCTGTGACCGGTGTTGGACGTGCATTGAAGTCTAAGAAGCTGACTCCCCGGTTTATTGGTCCATATCAGATTTTGGACAAAGTTGGAAATGTTGCTTATAGAGTGACTTTACCGCCTAATCTTTCGAATTTGCACGATGTGTTTCATGTGTCACAACTTCGAAAGTATATTTCAGATCCATCTCATGTGATTCATATGGATGATGTGCAAGTACGGGATAATCTTACTATTGAGACAATGCCTGTGCGAATTGCGGATCGTGAAATGAAGACCTTGAGAGGCAAGGAGATTGCTTTGGTGAAAGTAGTCTGGTTAGGAGCTGCTGGAGAAAGTATGACGTGGGAGTTGGAAAGCAAGATGCGGGAATCCTATCCCGAGTTGTTTGAACAAGGTAAATTTCCGAGGACGAAAATGTCCTAAGTGGGCGAGAGTTGTAACGCCTATTTATTTAATTAAATATATTCGTATATTTGGTGTTGATTTGTGTTGATTATCGGAATTGTGTGGTGTTGAGTTGCTAAGCTGGTTTTAGCCGAATTAATTTGATTAAGTTGATTTGAGTCGTGTTGTGGTTGGTTGAATTGATTAAGCTGATTTGGGTTGTATGTTGTTATTATATTAGAATTATAAAAGAAAGTATGTGGGCTTGGTTGGTAGTAGCAATGTTGGGGGTGTAGTAAGTTGGCCCAATAGAAATAAGAGAATAAGTGGAGTTAGTGGGAAAAGGAAGTTGCAGGAATATAAGAAGTTATTGGAAAAAAATCTTGGAAGAGAAAAATAGGGTTTTTGGAGAATACGAGAAGTTGCAGAGAAAGTAGAGCAAGGGGTTTTGGAAAATTACGTGGGAATTGCAGAACTGGAAAGCCAATCGAAGAGTAGAGCGACCTTCAATCCAAGGTAAGGGTAGGGTTCTGACTCTATAATTGGGTTTATGATAAATAGTATGTGGGATTGGATTTGTAGCATTGCTTCTATCCATGTGCGTGTTGATTCGTTAAAGTTGATTGCCTAAATTGGTTGATGTGGTTAAATTAATCGTAGAATCATTTAATCAATGTTATTTTGTGTGATTTTGTGGTATTGTGGTGGTACTGTGATGGTATGAGAATTGATACCGAAAATGGGAGGAATTGGTAGATGTCATCAAATTAATCGGAGGATAATTAATTCACGTTGTTTGAGTAGAATTATCCATGTTACTGTAGTATGATGTATTGGAAGAATTAGTTGAGGATAAGAGAACAGAGAGAACGTAGGTTTTGGGGTTGAACGCAGTTTTGGGAGCCATGACGACCGTCATGGAAGTGTGACGAGCGTCACACGGGTCACGACCGTCATGGAGCATGACGACCGTCATGCATACAGTTTCTGGGTGCTGTGTTGTTTCCTACGTTGATGTTTGGTTTGGCTGCTTGTTATGGATGGGCCTGAGTGTAAATATGTTGTACCTTGTGAGAATTACTCGTGTAACCGGATGATAATCATGGCATAGAAATGGATTCGGAATTTGTTGGCAGGATGTTAGTATCAATAGTATAATATCCATTTAGAAAGGAATTAATTTAGTAAGCAGTAACATGATAAGATAGTGATCCTTAAAGGGGAGTTATTTAAGTAGCAGTAGCAATGATAATTGTTGACAGGAGTTGTATAGTAGCAGTAGTGATAATAGGATGTATTATGTAGTATTTTTGGTAGCAGTGTCGTGATGATAAAGTAATATGTGGCGGGTGATATTCTATAGCAGAATTTAACCAATAATAGTATCGGGACAGTCTTAATAATTAATACAGAGTAGGAATACTAATAATCTTAGTAGAAGAGTTAGGCATTAGAGTGGCAGTGTAATTGAGTTGTTCTTTGTGTTGTGTTCCTTGTTGGAAGTTGCGAAGTTATTGATATGAATCGTGTTGTTACGTTGTAGGCCTGTGTTCAGTGTTGAGTTGTTATTGATATTAAGTTGTAGGCCTCGAGCCAACGTTGATTTGTTGTTGTTGTTAAGTTGTAGGCTTATGCCAATGTTGAATTATTGTCGTTATTATGATGTTCATGTTGGGTCACATGGCATAACATATTAAGCTGGCATGGATTGACAAAATATTAAGCTGGCCTGGATTGGCAAAAACATTAAGCGGAAGGCTTATGCTTTGTTGACGTCAATATTAATTGGCAAATTTTTAAGCTGGGAGTTCTGCTCCAATGGTACCACATGCATGTGCATTTTGAGTCACATTTCATGTTGCATCGTTGTTGTTGTGTTGTTAATTGAATGTGATTTCTAAGTTGTTATTGTGTTGTGGATTAATATCGATTTCAAGGTTGTTATGTTGCTGATTTATGTTGATTGAGACGTTGTCGTTGTGTTGTGGATTTATGTTGTCTAATTAGTTGTGAAGTAGTGATTTTATAATCTGATCTAATATATTATTTATCATATATCCGATTATATTGTTTGATATCTCACCCCTTCTATGGTTGGTGATGGTTTGTACGCCATCCTGCAGGTAATCCAGAGTGAAGGCTGTCTACCTTCATTAGTTCGAGTCGGTGTCGTCGCTCTGATATGTAGCACTCGGGGGGATGAACGCATGTTTTCTTTAATGTCGGTTTTATTATGTTGCTGAAATTCTAAGTTGTTTTCATTAAGGACTTGATGTCTCAGAGTTGTTTTGAATCAAACAAGCTGTTATGGTATTTCAGTTAAATTTATGAATCCGCTGCGTATTAATAAAGTTGTTCTGTGACAAAGACTGAATTATGTTCATCTGAATATTAAGTGTTAGGCTAAAATACAGTTTTGGTCCCTCTGTTTGTCAAAATTCACGGTTTTGGTCCCTCCATTTTATTTTTTAACAGTTTTGGTCCCCCACCCCAATTTTGGCCCAAAAAATTGATGAACAGTAACTGGTCCGTACATGAACAGTACATGTCCGTACATGAACCGTACACGTCCGTACATGAACAGTACATGAACAGTGAGGGGTGGGGGACCAAAACTGTTAAAAAATAAAATGGGGGGACCAAAACCGTGAATTTTGACAAACAGGGGGACCAAAACTGTATTTTAGCCTAAGTGTTATGTATCCATGTTCAGGCGGTAAATGCCGTTGTTTTTAAGTTGAAAATGTGACATCCTGTTTATGTTGAAATTTTATTACTCTGATTTTTATTAAATATTCGCCGGGCAGAAAATGGGGTGTTACACTTACAACATGAGGGGAGACCCAAAGAGTTATTTTGAAAAGTTCGAGAGAGGTTTTACTGTGAATAACTCCTCTCTCTACATCAATGCCTTGTGTATTTACATGAAATACTTGTTTGCAAGTTCAATTGTTTTTAACAGATGTGAATAAATGCATGGCATACAAGCAAAGCGTTTAAATTCGAGTTTACCGAACACCGGTGAATTTTTCTACGCAAGCAGAGAAGTGTCTGAGAGAGCTTTAAGTGTCCAATGATTTTTCAAAGATCATTGAATTATTCAATTAAGAATTCCTGCGTTAATAAAAAACCAAAGCAGACAGGCAAAAACCAGAGATACATGGAAAAGATCTTGGTCTCGTCAAGCGGTTAGAATTGAATCGCTTAGTGAATAAACGATACAAGAAATAAATCATTTAATTAATCATTTGCAAAAAATAGTCTAAGAATTATGACATTAAAACAAATAATTTAAATGATTAATTAAATTAATTACACTAATTGAAGTTTAGTAGAAAACCAATAAAATTAGTTCAACTAAAAATAATTAAGAATTAATTAAATTTTAAAAAATGGAATATGGGCTGATAAGAAAAATACGGGTGTCGTTAGCATATATCAAGCCCAAACCCAATATTTAAAAAAAATCAGGTTTTATATATGTGTAAAAACATTATTAAAAGGTAAAAACCTGAAACACGATGATCTTCTCTTTCTGAAAACGACCGAGTTTTCTCCCCAAACACCCTTCACTTTCCCGGAATCGCTTCTCCTCCGTGTCGTTGTGGCAGTGGTTTCCCAGTCGCGACTGGTGGTGAGGCTTTTTCATTGGTTCCGTCTCTGGTGCGGCGCGGTGATGGTTTGATGGTGGTCGTCATTCTGCTCGCGGCGGATTGAGGACAAGGGAACTGTGGTGGCTTCACGGCGGCGAGGTTTTTTCAGGTGAGAAAACAACTTTGTTAACTTTTCTGTTCTTCATTCTAAACCTGTAAAAAAATAAACCTATTTATGATTTGATTTCTGCAAGAAAAAGGGTTTAGAAACAAAAATTATTCAATTGAATTGATAAGTGTTTCTGTTGGATGCTGCAGATTATTGATGTTGCAATTTGTCGAGCGTGTCGGTTTCGTCGGCTTTGAATTGCAGACTTTGAAAAACAGGTTATTCATGTTGAATTACTGTAAAACGAACTGATAAAAAAATGATGAATTTGAAATTGTGTTAGGAAATTGAATTGAATTTGAATTGGTTTTGAAATTTCTGTTTTCCTCTTTTTGATCCTCAAACCTGTAGAAAACAATTGGATGAGTTATTATTGATGTGATTTGAACAAAACAAGAAAGGAATTGATGGAATTGTAAACTGAATTGAAATTGTTTGTTCTGTAGCTTTTGGCGATTTTACAGGTGAAGATTATTGATGTTCACATGGATAGAACAAACACTCAAGAGATGCTGATGTTATGTTGCTGTTCCTATAAAACAAACCTGTAGAACAAACACTCAAGGATATGAACTATATATATATATATATATATATATATATATATTTTTTTTTTTTTTTTTTTTCTTTTTTTTTCATTTAACTCATTTTTTTAATTTTAATATGTGAAAATAAAACAAAAAATGGAATATTGGTTAACTCGTGTGAAAAATAGATAAATAATGGACATTTGCGAGTTTAATTGAAAAATACGTTCGTTCATCGATTTTTCGCATAACTAACCAAAAAAGACGAAAATTTCAACGTATATATTCTGACCGATAATTCAAACGATATGCATGACAAAACAGAGGATATGATATGTAGATTGTAACACCCCAAATTTTAGATTAATTACTTATTTAATTAATTTATCGGGAATATATGAGTTGTTGTAGAATATTCGATATATATGATGTTTTGGGAATTTTCTTTTGTGAAGTGATTGGATATAAATGATGTTTTAGTGATTTTGAGAATTATGTGACAATTTGGAATGATTTAAAATAATTAAAATAATTAAGTTGGAATTATTCTAATTAGAAAAATAGGAGTTATTGGTTGTAGAGACAAGAAGGGCATTTTGGTCAGTTATGAAGTGTTAGTAAGGATAATAATGGGAAGACCATATTAAGGAGTTCTAGGGTTACGGAAGAATAACTGTTTCCCTTTCGTGCATGCATTTGGAGAAGAGGCAGAGAGAATAGGAGAGCTGCTAGGGTCGGGAGGAAAATAGAAAAAGGATATCAAAATTCAGTAGAACGCGAAGTGGACGACGGAGTCGACGACGAATTAAGGTAAGGGGAGTTTTATCATTTTTATTATAATCGATTTAAGGTCTGGATAATTGTGGGAATTATTGGGGTTTTGGAGGAGTTTTGATAAATGATAACTATGACAGAATTGATGATGGTTTGACGTAAAGATTGCTTTCAATTGATGTGTAGTATTGTATGTCGAAATTGAGTTATTGATTGAGTGTGGCAAATATGAGGTTTTGGATGGTTTCCTAATCTGTTGAATTGTTAATTGATTGATGAATTACTGAATGAATCACAGATCAATCGTGCCTATAGGATATAACATATTGATGATAGATGAATCAAGTGGAATTTTGGAAACTCTGTACTGGAATTGTTATGTGGAATTTTATTGAAGTTATTAACGGATTTGGGAGAAAAGGAAGAAATAGTAAGGAAAAGAAAAAGAGAAAAAAAAAAGGAATTTTTGGGGGTGGTGCAAGCCACCAGAAGTTAGTGGCGCCAGCCACATTTACAAAGGGTGGCGCAAGCCACCAAGGAGAAGAGGCAGGGGTGGCGTAAGCCACCCATTAGATGAGGGAATTGTATTTTTTTTTTTTTAGTTTCTTCTAAACAGCATAACTTTTGTTCTAAGAACCCGTTTTTGATGCCGTTTGAGGCTATGGAAAGGTAATGAAATCAACTATAACATGGAAAAATAATATAAATCATATAGTGTGATCCTCTAAAGAAATTGATAGGCGAAAGTGACGAATGTTCTGTGTTGATAAACCTGTAAATATGCCTGTCTGTGTGAAAACCCATGATTTTAATTAGCATAAATTATTTAGTACTGGTGATAATGAAATAATGATGACATGATGTTTATGTTGTTGTATTGATGATATTTATAATGTGATTATCTATGGATTGTGCCATGCTATATGAATGATGTGTGTGCTGAAATAACAGAAAGTACGATGTATGTGTGAAATTCCTAAGTTGTGTCTGGAAATGAATTGTCTAGTATTGATTGTAATAATTTGATAATGGTTTGATTTTAAAGTATGTGTCATGATGTTTGTGAATGGAACATGAAGATTTTAATGATGATGATGATACTACTTAGGTTGGGTGTTGTTAGGATGGAGATAATACTGTCATGAAGTAATATGATATTGTAATGATGATGTTGATATGATATGCATAATCAATCACTAAATATGCTATATGATGCATTGATAAATGATTACATGTTGACTGTGATGTGATGATATATCCTTGGTAAATGCTTTGTGTTGGATTGATTCTATTATGAGTTATGATGATGTACTGATATTAACACGACGTAAATGATGCTGTGAGATACTTTATGATGTTGTAAGAATAATGGTGATATTGTTTGATGAAATGATGATGTTTGATAAATGATGCCGATATGATGATTAAGATGCTATTGTGATCATTATGATGATTGTGGTGTTGTTATGAGATTTAGGATGCTGTTATGGTGTGATGTTAATTATGTGTTGACGAATATGTGATGGTGACTAAGTATTGATGATTATGTGAAGAGAATATAATGATACTGTTTTGATGAATATGATGTATGTGATGAAGTATGATGAATATGATGAATGATGATGCGTTTGACTATCCGTGGTCGTATTTTATATGTTGTTGCGCATCATGCATTCATAGCATTTAAAGGACTGTTGTCCAGTGAAGTTTGAAGATGACTAAGTCATCAGTGAAGTTGTAGGACTTATTGTCCAGTGAAGTTTGAAGATGACTAAGTCATCAGTGAAGTTTTGGTACCACATGCATGTGTCTTATGAAGTTGCATTCATTATTTGTGGCATTGCACAATAATTGTACTATGTGATGTGTTTAATGTGATTCTGATTTTGGTGATGTTCTGACATGAGAATTTGGCGTTTTGTTGTTATGAGGTATATGTGTTAAATGATGTTATGTGGTTGTGATTTCCTGGATATGACTACTATATCTATTCCTTATGTCTTTTATAATGACTATGATTTTACTCACCCTTTTTGCTGATATTTCCCCTACCATGGGAAATGGGCAGGTACTCAAGGATAGCAGTAGAAGTTCGAGATAGCCTATGGAGTTATTAGTTATCTTTCCGCAGTGAAAAGGGTCTTGCTCTGATAGATGTAACATCGGGTCTTTGGGAATCGTGTGAATCAAATGTGATAATGATGTATTAAAGTGTTTCATCTTGTTTTAAAAATGTTTTAACAAGTTTTGTGAGTTATGACGTCTGACGATGAATTTTCAATTGAAGTATTTTATTTTAGTAAAACAATATTTTGAGAACCCGTGTTACGGAGCAGGATGTTTTTAATTAAGAAGTTTTATGAAGAAATGTTGCACCCTTTTAATGAATTACTCTGATTTAATTAATTAACATTTCATGAATATTCGTGGGGCGTAGAAGGGTGTTACATTAGTGGTATCAGAGCATGTCGGTCTGTCCGGCCAGGTTGTCTAATGTTGTTGTTCCCTCAGTACGCAACATGTGTGTGAAACACTGTCAGAACTTGTTTGTTTTCCAACCGTTGTCTGCAGGATTGGTTTGAAACGAGTGGTGGAGAAGCTTTAGCTTCTTTGAGATGTTTTGGTGGTGGAATGTCAGTTTGGTGTGTTGCTGATTACAAGTGTGCAAACATTGTGGGAGTTGTGTTGTTTCTGAAACTGAATGAAAGATGGAGATAAGGCTTATGGCGACTAAGAATTATGCCTTAAGTAACTTCGTGCACAAGATGCAAGGAACGCTATTATAAGCTTGGTAAAGGCGGTTTATGCCCCATCACGATTGTCGGCTGTCTATTGACAAATTGAGGAGCTGATCACCCTTAATCCCTTGTTGATAGTAGACGGTGTCGTGTTGGATGGGATAGACTTGTTTGCCAGCTTAGATGGTGTGTACAGTGAATTTGTTGGAATTAAGATGTGTGCTCACTAATTGTTTAGATGAGTGGTGTGATATGCTGCTGATTACGAGAGCGCAGGCAATACGGAGGCTATGTTGTTTCTGACACTGAAGGTGTTGTGGATTCGGGATTTCCGTCTGCCGGCTAAGTTGGGATGTCTTTAGGGAAAGGATCGGGTGTTGTTGATGTTGGATTCTATGAGTACAGAGAATGATGAAATGGCTAGTGTGATGCCAGTGGTGTGTGATCCCTGATGTTTTCCTGAAGGATAATTGTGACTTGCCTCCAGAGCGTGGATACGAGTTTGGTGACAGTAGAGGGCTAACGTTATAGTCTGCTAAGCAAGTGGATGAACTTTTAGAAGATGAAGCTCTGATGTTTGTATTGTTATACCGTTGTAAGTTGATCGGGAAGTTGCAAATGTTGAATTACCTATTGTCCGTGAATTTTCTGATGTATTCCAGGATGACATAAGTGATTTGCCTTCAGAGCGTGAAGTTGAGTTTGCGGTGGATTTGACACCATGTACGAGCCTAGTGTCGATGTCTTCATATCGGATGTCAGTTTCTGAGGTAAGTGAATTGAAGAAGCAACTAGAAGAGTTATTAGAGAAGAAGTTTATTCGAGTAAGTGTTTCACCGTGGTGCTCCGGTGTTGTTAGTTAGGAAGAAAGATGTTAGTATGAGATTGTGTGTTGACTACGGATGGGTGAATAAGTGACTAGCAAGAATAAGTACCCATTTCAGAGAATTGACGACTTGATGGAACAGCTAGTGGGAGCTTGTGTATTCAGCAAGATTGATTTGAGATATGGTTATCATCAGATTTGTGTTAAACTAGATGATATTCTGAGGACGACTTTTAGGACGAGATATGGTCACTATGAATACACTGTGATGCCATTCGGTGTGTCCAATGCACCTGGTGTGTTCATGGAACATATGAGTCAAATTTTTCACGAGTATCTGGATAAGTTTGTTGTGGTTTCTATTGATGATATTTGGACATACTCTAAAATAGAAGGAGGGCATGCAGAGTATTTGAAGATTGTGCTGCAAGTATTGGGAGAGAGGAAGTTGTATGTGAAACTGTCGAATTGTGAAGTTCTGGATGAAAGAAGTAAGTTTCCTTGGCTATGTAAATTCTAGTAGTGGAATTGCTGTGGATCTTTCGAAGGTTGATGCAGTATTACAAATGGGAGATTCTGAAGTTTGCGACTGAGATCCGAAGTTTCTTGGTTTAGCGGGTGATTATCGAAGATTCATAGAGGGATTTTCTAAGTTGGTATTACCTTTGACGCAATTGACGCGGAAGGGTCAAGCGTATGTGTGGGATGTTGCATGTGAGAAGAGTTTCGTAGAATTAAAGAAGAAGTGGACGACCGCTTCAGTATTGATTTTACCTAATTCGAAGGAGTCCTTTGTGGTTTATTGTGATGCATCGAAGATGGGTCTCGATGGAGTGCTAATGCAGAATGGATAGGTTGTTGCTTATGCGTCGAGATAATTAAGAGTTCATGAAAGGAATTATCCTACGCATGATCTAGAGTTGGCAGCTGTGTAGTGTTTGTGCTGAAATTTTGGCGACACTATCTTTTTGGTTCGAGATTCGAAGTGTTTAGTGATCGTAAAAGCTTAAAGTACTTGTTTGATCAGAAGGAGTTGAATATGAGACAGAGAAGGTGGCTTGAATTATTGAAGGATTATGATTTCGATTTGAATTACCATCCTGGAAAAGCAAATGAAGGGGGTGATGCATTGAGTAGGAAGTCGCTGCATATGTCAATGCTTATGGTGCGTGACTTGGAAGTGATTGATTAGTTAGGGCTGTTAGTGAATCAGTTTGCAAACAAGGTTGGTGACAAATGAATGTTAGGATTATCGTTGTGTAGTGTTTGAAGTTTTCTTTGAAGATTGCAACGTAGTAATTCATTTGTTATGTCAAAATATGAATGAAATATGAGTCCTACTATAGTCAGTTTCATTAGGTATTAATGCTTGGATTCGTGAGGTCAATGAAGTTAGTGTTAATTAAAAGGTGAAGATTGAATTAATTGTTAATCAATTGTTGAAATTGCTAGCTTGTTGGACCGTGTTAAATGTTGAGTTGGTGGAGCATGGCGTCATAATTACTTATGTTAAAAATGTCTGTGAAGTCAACCGTTTAATGAGAAAGAGGTAGGTTCAGTTGTTAGTTGCAATTGGATGAAGAGAAATTGTTATACTGTTGGCTTGAAGATAGTGAAGTATTGTGATTAGCTTGCTTTTGAGATGACATATCTATGTGTATAAAAATGCAACTTTATGGAGTTAATCATGAATTGAAAAGTCAAGGCACATGCCAGCAACTAGTGGTAGTTAACTTATGGTGAAAATATGATGCAGATATGATGCATTGTATGATGATGGTTAATAACAGTTGATGAAATTAGTCATTGAACAAGATATGAGAAATGAGTTTGTGCTAGGATGTGGATTTGAATGTATTGCTATTGGAATGTAAGTTCGTGGTGACGAGTAGTCGGGTGACGGAGTGTTATCCGGGCTATTCGATTGAGGTAATTTTTTAGGGCGAAAATTCTTTTAAGTGGGGGAGAGTTGTAACACCCCAAATTTTAGATTAATTATTTAATTAATTAATTTATCGGGAATATATGAGTTATTGTGGAATATTCGATATATATGATGTTTTGGAGATTTTCTTTTGTGAAGTGATAGGATATAAATGATGTTTTAGTGATTTTGAGAATTATGTGACAATTTGGAATGATTTAAAATAATTAAAATAATTAAGTTGGAATTATTCTAATTAGAAAAATAGGAGTTATTGGTGGTAGAGGCAAGAAGGGCATTTTGGTCAGTTATGAAGTGTTAGTAAGGATAATAATGGGAACACCATATTAAGGAGTTCTAGGGTTACGGAAGAATAATTGTTTCCCTTTTGTGCATGCATTTGGAGAAGAGGCAGAGAGAATAGAAGAGCTGCTAGGACCGGGAGGAAAATAGAAAAGGGATATCGGAATTCAGTAGAACGCGAAGAGGACGACGGAGTCGACGACGAATTAAGGTAAGGGGAGTTTTATCATTTTTATTATAATCGATTTAAGGTCTGGATAATTGTGGGAATTATTGGGGTTTTGGAGGAGTTTTGATAAATGATAACTGTGACAGAATTGATGATGGTTTGATGTAAAGATTGCTTTCAATTGATGTGTAGTATTGTATGTCGAAATTGAGTTGTTGATTGAGTGTGGCAAATATGAGGTTTTGGATGGTTTCGTAATCTATTGAATTGTTAATTGATTGATGAATTACTGAATGAATCACAGATCAATCGTGCCTATAGGATATAACATATTGATGATAGATGAATCAAGTGGAATTTTGGAAACTCTGTACTGGAATTGTTATGTGGAATTTTATTGAAGTTATTAACGGATTTGGGAGAAAAGGAAGAAATAGTAAGGAAAAGAAAAAGAGAAAAAAAAAAGAATTTTGGGGGGGTGGCGCAAGCCACCAGAAGTTAGTGGCGCCAGCCACATTTACAAAGGGTGGCGCAAGCCACCAAGGAGAAGAGGCAGGGGTGGCGTAAGCCACCCATTAGATGAGGGAATTGTATTTTTTTTTTTTAGTTTCTTCTAAACAGCATAACTTTTGTTCTAAGAACCCGTTTTTGATGTCGTTTAAGGCTATGGAAAGGTAATGAAATCAACTATAACATGGAAAAATAATATAAATCATATAGTGTGATCCTCTAAAGAAATTGATAGGCGAAAGTGACGAATGTTCTGTGTTGATAAACCTGTAAATATGCCTGTCTGTGTGAAAACCCATGATTTTAATTAGCATAAATTATTTAGTACTGGTGATAATGAAATAATGCTGACATGATGTTTATGTTGTTGTATTGATGATATTTATAATGTGATTATCTATGGATTGTGCCATGCTATATGAATGATGTGTGTGCTGAAATAACAGAAAGTACGATGTATGTGTGAAATTCCTAAGTTGTGTCTGGAAATGAATTGTCTAGTATTGATTGTAATAATTTGATAATGGTTTGATTTTAAAGTATGTGTCATGATGTTTGTGAATGGAACATGAAGATTTTAATGATGATGATACCACTTAGGTTGGATGTTGCTAGGATGGAGATAATACTGTCATGAAGTAATATGATATTGTAATGATGATGTTGATATGATATGCATAATCAATCACTAAATATGCTATATGTGCATTGATAAATGATTACATGTTGACTGTGATGTGATGATATATCCTTGGTAAATGCTTTGTGTTGGATTGATGCTATTATGAGTTATGATGATGTACTGATATTAACACGATGTAAATGATGCGGTGAGATACTTTATGATGCTGTAAGAATAATGGTGATATTGTTTGATGAAATGATGATGTTTGATAAATGATGCTGATATGATGATTAAGATGCTATTGTGATAATTATGATGATTGTGGTGCTGTTATGAGATTTAGGATGCTGTTATGGTGTGATGTTAATTATGTGTTGACGAATATGTGATGGTGACTAAGTATTGATGATTATGTGAAGAGAATATAATGATGCTGTTTTGATGAATATGATGTATGTGATGAAGTATGATGAATATGATGAATGATGATGCGTTTGACTAGCCGTGGTCGTATTTTATATGTTGTTGCGCATCATGCATTCATAGCATTTAAAGGACTGTTGTCCAGTGAAGTTTAAAGATAACTAAGTCATCAGTGAAGTTGTAGGACTTATTGTCCAGTGAAGTTTGAAGATGACTAAGTCATCAGTGAAGTTGTAGGATGATATCCAGTGAAGTTGTAGGACTTATTGTCCAGTGAAGTTTGAAGATGACTAAGTCATCATTGAAGTTTTGGTACCACATGCATGTGTCTTATGAAGTTGCATTCATTATTTGTGGAATTGCACAATAATTGTACTATGTGATGTGTTTAATGTGATTCTGATTTTGGTGATGTTCTGACATGAGAATTTGGCGTTTTGTTGTTAGGAGGTATATGTGTTAAATGATGTTATGTGGTTGTGATTTCCTGGATATGACTACTATATCTATTCCTTATGTCTTTTATAATGACTATGATTGTACTCACCCTTTCTGCTGATATTTCCCCTACCATGGGAAATGGGCAGGTACTCAAGGATAGCAGTAGAAGTTCGAGATAGCCTATGGAGTTATTAGTTATCTTTCCGCAGTGAAGAGGGTCTTGCTCTGATAGATGTAACATCGGGTCTTTGGGAATCGTGTGAATCAAATGTGATAATGATGTATTGAAGTGTTTCATCTTGTTTTAAAAATGTTTTAACAAGTTTTGTGAGTTATGACGTCTCATGATGAATTTTCAATTGAAGTATTTTATTTTAGTAAAACAATGTTTTGAGAACCTGTGTTACGGAGCAGGATGTTTTTAATTAAGAAGTTTTATGAAGAAATGTTGCACCCTTTTAATGAATTACTCTGATTTAATTAATTAACATTTCATGAATATTCGTGGGGCGTAGAAGGGTGTTACATAGATGACACAAACTGAAAACACAATCAGGTTTTGACAATGGGTGGTCAAAATTTGGGGTATGACAGGTAGCATCCTTGGTTATTCTCTGAGTAAACTCTACAGCGCTCCTAGTTGTATGGTGGCACCCGGCCACGTCCGCTTTGTATGCAGTGTAACCTTACTAGATCTGTTTCCATTGATCGAACATCCTGACTTTGATGCCTAGTAGGGTTCCCATTAATCATACTGACTTATTGTGTGTCTTCATCTAGATAGATCAGAAGCCACCAGTGGTTCAACAAGTGTTACAGTGTTCTTTGAACATTGCACATCCTTGGTCACTCATACCTTACAGTTCTGATAATCGTGCGAAGTCAGAAAACCGAGCTGGACTTGCTTAGCGTGTAATTCCACCAAGCTGGTATTCATCAAGCGAATAGAAAAGATTTGAATCATATTGACTTGATAATGACTTCTATCACGGTAATCCTGAATCCATCCTAGATCCATCTAACACTGGAGGGCCTCTTGTACAAAAGAGCATCCCTGATTATTTACCGAGCATATCAGACAGGAATCATAATCGTGCCGTGGCATATCATGATACTGGCTTTGCCTTGAGTGCATTGCCACCAAGTTGACATTCATTGCACGGATGTCGTGGTTTTTAATGATGTTGGAATTTGCATAAGACATGTTGACTTCACGAATTTGGTGATCTTGGATCCACCTGAGATCCATCTGTTCTTGTAGAGATGATTGCACTACGGAACATCCTTAATTGCAATGTATGAGACGGTACATGACCGTATCCACTCTGTCTGCAATGCATCTTGACCAGGTTGGTTCCCAATAAGAGTACATCGTGTATTTGATAGTTGTGGTTAGACTCTTCCTCTATCAAATTTACTGCAGCTTTCTCGTGTTGAGACAACGGGTTCGTCTGAACATTTGGATTTGTATCCTTGAAGGATAAGACCCCGTTCCTGACAAGCTTCTGCACATCGGATTTAAAGCTGAGACAAAATTCTATGTTATGCCCTGGTCCTCCTTGATGGTAAGGGCAAGTCTGATCCGCTTTGAACCAAAAAGGCGGATTTTCTGGTACTGTAAGAGGAGATCTGGTTTGGACTTGCCCCTTGACCAGTAGTAGTGGAAACAGTTCTGCGTACAACATTGGTATAGGGTCAAACCCTGGTGGTCGCGTTGTACGGTTGTTGTTGTACTGAGGACGAGCCTGCTGTTGTGTCCTTTGCTGATATTGTTGTTAATTCGGTTGGCTCTGAGCAACCTGTGGTTGATACGTTGGAACAGGCGCAGGGTTGGTAGCAGGAGTTACAGCTGCTACTGGTTGGTATCTTCGCCTTTGCTTTCCGAGAGAGATATTACCAATATCTTGCTCTTTTTTCTTAGGGAAAGCACTACCGTATCTTTTGGTACCGCTTGATGGTCCTGTATCTTTGACCAGACGTCCTTCCCGGACTGCTTCTTCAAGACGTACTCCCATATTCACAATTTCGGTAAAGTCGCTGGGCGCACTGGCGACCATTCGGTCGTAGTAAAACGAGCTTAAAGTTTTCAAGAATATCCTTGTCATCTCTTTTTCCTCAAGAGGTGGACAAATCTGGGCGGCAATTTCACGCCATCTCTGAGCATATTCCTTAAAGGTTTCCTTGTTCTTCTGCGACATGGCTCTGAGTTGATCTCTATCTGGTGCCATGTCCAGGTTATACTTATACTGGCGAACGAAGGCAGCGCCGAGATCTCTGAAAGTGACGATCTTGGTGCAGTTTAAACTCATGTACCATTTGAGTGCGGCACCGATTAAAATATCTTGGAAATAGTGGATCAGTAGTTGTTGATTCTCTGTCTGAGTTGACATCTTTCGAGCGTACATCACCTAATGACTTTGAGGGCAAGAGTTGCCCTTGTACTTTTCAAATTCGGCCGCTTTGAATTTGTGCAGAACTTTCACATTAGGGACCAAACAAAGGTCTGCGGCGTCCTTTCCGAATAGATCGTGACCGCGAATGGCATGCAGTTCCTTTTGCATCTCCAAGAAATGTTACTGGAACTCATTCAATCTGTCGTACATACTTTCATTTCCTCCATAAGGTATTTGTGTAATCTGTCCTTCCGGGACAGTGTGTACCACGGGTGGTGGTATAGTCATTACGGCTGTGACTCTAGGTACTTCCCTCTCCTGAAGTTTGTAACCTTCAGGAGTTACTGTCGTGCCTCTGGCATCTTCGCTTTCCCGAAGTTTGTAACCTTCAGGCCCAACAGTTCCTGCCGCAGTTCCCTGATCTTCCGTGATCGGCGGAATATATCCTTCCGGGATATAGTTAATAGGCATGCCCCAGGGACGATCTTTAGGCATGTTGTACCTAGGATCATACTTTTCCATTATGGGCATCGATGTGATCTCTGAGATCACAGTCCTTTGTTGTTGCATCTGAGATTTTGCTAAAGCTTGCATGTCGTTAAGAAGCTTTCTCAGATCCTCTTTCAGAATGTCGATCTCTTCCCTCAACTCTCTGTTCTCTTCCTCGAGATCATCCATCTTTTTCTGTCAATTGGACCGAGTATTGTACGAATGAGACAGTTTGACTCTAGAACCGAGACACAAACGTGAGATTCGTAGGTAAGAAGAATGCGTTACGCGAGAATGATGAATGTAATAATTATATTTTAATTAATTTTTGTTTAATCAAAATAAAGTTCAACAATTGGATTGCAAATATCATACAGTGGGGAAACCCCGTTTTATTGAATTCAAAGATTGCAGAATGGAAATACAGTAGTTTACATAGTGCTATAAAAGGAAATCTAAACTTATGGGTCTCGAGTCCTCTCTGAAATAACCCGTAGGTGAGCAAACCAAAGATGCTTTCAAAAGCGGCCACGTTCCCTATACTAGCAAAGTATAGAGCTTTCTTGATTAAGAACTGGGCTGGCAAACCCTGGATTCCACCCTTAGTGGTCACGTGAGTCCTGACTTCTGACTCGTCCAAATAGATTGCTCTTGTAATGGTTTGATCCTTTGGAATTTCTTCCAGTCCAGAAAAGGGAGCTTGATCAGTAATGTGTAAATCAGTCAGGTGAGAGTACTCCTCCAGCGTTGGTGCTAGCTGATAATCCGGGAATGTGAAACAGTGATAGACCGGATCGTAGAACTGGATTTGTGTGGACAGGATTCCTTCGATTACATGGACCCTTAATAGAGATAGGAGTCCCCCATACTTGGCTCTGAAAGCCTCGTGGTTGGTGATCATTATCGCCAAACCTCTCAAATCCTCTAACTTTGGAACCTTGAAGGTGTACTTGTGAGTCTTCCTTCTACCGAAATCCATTAGTGCAATATCTTTATTTGATATTTTCAATCATTGTCACAGTTTAATTTGAAAAAAAGAGACTAGAAGAGAAGATTTTTTTTTTTGGTTTTAATGTTTTTTAAATGAATGCATGAATGCAGCACACAAAAACATAGAAAAAACATGGGGTCAAAGGGTCGGTGTCATGAAGTCAAGGCTCTACCCCCCCCCCCCCCCCAAAGGTTTATACTGGTGATTTTTTGTACCTGTCCGCAAAATCATTGACCCCTCTTGGGATAACAACAGCAAGCGGATCGCCAGCGAGCTGATGTATCTTAGAGTGATCTCAGATGAGGGTAGTATCGCGTGACAACTATTTCCGATAGCTTCCGCACTACAAAATGGTTTCAGTCTACTAAAAACCTCAGCTTCTCAGATAACCCAGTCGACCACACTACTTTCAACAACCGAAGTCGTGTAGGAAATGTATCTGCAAAGGGAGTCTCACTGAGTTTGATGGTCGACCGGGGACTCTTAGCTGGAATTCACTTCCAGTTAGATTACCCATATTGCCATCACCTATCTTAGGTGTATACTCAATCTTTCCACATGCGGCATCACACGCATTCCCATTAGCAGAAAAAATAAACACAGATATCAATTAGGAAATGCAGTATATATATTTATCTTAATCATCCTAGACCTCTAGTCTTATGATCCTATACAGACAATGACTCCCCAGCAGAGTCGCCATTTCTGTGACATTTTGGTGAATTCAAGGTTGTCACCGAAGATTGTAAGAAAGAGAAGACGGGCCCCACGGTGGGCGCCATTTTTTCTATAGCGCGATTTTTGTGGTTTTGAAGCACTATCGCTCGGGTACTACAGTTCGATTCATTTTTTATCCTATTGAGTTGATTAAGGAAGGGAAATAGATGTCTCCAATTAACCCTGCTTGCATACTGAGTTTGAACAACGGTCTTCTAGGTTACAGATGCTATGTGGATGTAGGGCCCAACTTTGGTTATTTTGCCTAAGAACGCGCTGTCTGGACTATTGGTGAGGTTTTTGATGATGTGTTTAGATTTGATGCTTTTGGGTTGATTGATGGAGGTACTGAATTTTGGGTTTTTGATTAGTATGCTCGCTAAGATTTAACGAAACAGGGAAATCAGAGCGATCGTAGTTCCTCCTATTCTATGGGAGGAAAAAAGGTTATTTTGGTGTCTTGTTCAAAGCCCAAGACATGAAGCTAAAGGTGATTTGTATCTTGTTCAAAGCCCAAGATGTGAAGCTAAAGGGTTTATGGATGAGAGAGAATTTGTCATCTCTAAAGGGGGATATTTGGTCTGTTTATCACAACTGTTGGGTGACTGATTATAAAGGAGAATTACTTTAACTGGGATATGTGAATCCAGCAATGCCATAATTTCCTTTATAGGGGATTTTTAACCTGGATGAGAAGACTTTAACTCAGTGTAGAGCAATGTTATCTTTCCTTAGGAATTCCTTATGCTAAAATAGGGACAGTGGCGTGGATGTAAATAATCCAGAGGCTTGCCGTTTACAGTAATTAGATGGGGGGAAAATGAGTTGTTGATGTTTATATAATGTGAGCAAGGCATGACTTTGATGCTAAAAGGTTGATTGACTCAACCGGGGTTTTCTTTATACAAAACCTAAGAGGAGGCTTGTGACCCAACAAGAGGATGCTTTTTATTTTTTGTCTCGTATGAAGCCCGAGATAGAGGCTGAAAGGAGATGACTCAACAAGAGAGTCTTTTATACTCAACAAGAGAGTGATTTAGTGTCTCGTACGAAGCCTGAGATGGAGGCTAAAAGGGAAGTGACTCAACAAGAGAGTCTGTTTGACAGGTGATATACTCAACAAGAGAGTCTTTTATACTCAACAAGAGAATGTTTTGCTGTCTCATACGAAGCCCAAGATAGAGGCTGAAAGGAGATTGACTCAATAAGAGAGTCTTTTATACTCAACAAAAGAGTGATTTCTATCTCGTACGAAGCTCAAGATGGAGGCTAAAAGTGGTTGACTCAACAAGAGAGTCTTTTACACTCAACAAGAGAGTGATTTTATCTGTCTTATATGAAGCCTAAGACGGAGGCTAAAAAGGGGTTTGACTCAACAAGAGAGACTTTTATACTCAACAAGAGAGTGTGGGGAGAATCATTCTACAAAGCCCAAAAGGAGGCTAGCTGTTGGTGACTGTTTCAGTTTAGTGACAGGTCCAGTATGTTGGATAAAAGAGAAAATCAGTTCTTAGAAAGGGAACGATTAAAGGTAAGGTTGTGCTTTGGTACTTGTGACACCCCCAATCTATACCCCCAAGCTATTAAAGCGATAAATAAAAATTCAAAATTTCATCAGAGTATAATTAAAACATGCACGGCATAGACCGGAGACGCCACAACAATTTGAAACAAACACACAACACCTGCTCATACAGATATGCAACCATTCAGGTAGTATTATACCCACAATTCAGAAACAGAATATAAGCGGAAAATCCGTAACTGAATATCAACATATATATATATATATATCATGAAAGTTTGTTTGTCATATACAACATCATACATGTACAATCCAAAAGATACATATACATAATACAAAATATTCACAAACGGCCACCCTAACTACCCGGTGTCACATATCAGAGCTGACCGACAAAAGAATGAAAACGCAAAGCTTCACAAAAGACCTCCAGCAACTCTAATCTGCAATGCCTCATAGAGCATTATAAACCAGCATAAGGGTGAGAAAAACAATCATAATACAGTTGCATATAATTATATATTAACACAGAAATACACAGATAAAACATTCTCACCACAAATGCACCACAATCAAATACAACACAGCACAGTACAATTCTCAAGTATCAACTACCAATACACCTCAATCATACACAATACACTCATCATCAATACAATTACCCATATTCCATCTCATCAATCACATTAACAATTCCATGCACATTTAATCCATGATTTATGCAAATGCACAGAGACCGACACAACGACTCTATGCACATGCCATGCGGTACCGACTTCCAATATTTCTCATCACTAGTTCACTCAGGAACTCTGCTGGAATCATCGCTCGCTACTGAGGATCACTGAAGTAACACCCCGTCGGGCATACGATGTTCCCCGTCGCTTTAGGTCCTCTTGGTATAAGGTGCACGACGTTTATGGATTGCTTTAGGTCCTCTCGGTATAAGGCGCACAATCCGATCGTTCACACCCCACATGGGCACACGATCGTCTATAACCATCGCTTTAGGTCCTCTTATATTTAAGGCGCAAGATATATCAAATCGCTTTAGGTCCTCTTATTTTTAAGGCGCACGATGTTATAGCAGATTCCCTCTGGAATCAATCCGTCACTCAGGACGTCACAACAATGCATATCATGATGCTTGGCATACAATGACTCGTGACATTTAATATGCACACATATACACATCCATAATCATGCATATATCAACAATTACCATACATCGCATTTTCTTGCCGTAAGGCCACCAACCATCATCACAATATGTATTTCATGCAATTTCATCACTCAACAATACACAAGTCATACAATATCCACACCAACAGCATATTGCACATACACATCAAGTTCACACAATTAAACGGCAAAAGTCGACAACAAAAACAACACCTTTTCTAATTCTCGACATAATTTAATCGGCCAACAATTCTCAAAACCATCATCATAATAAAGTACATTTCACAAGCTTTCTAACGCATCAAACCACACCTCAAACCGACCTACGGATCAAAAGTTACAAAGAAAACAAATTGGGAAAAACTGCTACATTCGTAGTGCGAAGCTCCTAGCGAGTCCTTCGCTACCTCGTTCGCAGTGCGAATGTCCCAGCGAACCAAGGCAGAAGCAAAAATAGCATAGAAAATTCCCAATGTTCGCAGTGCGAACCATCCAGCGAACGCTCGCTACCCCATTCACAATGCGAACCCTCCAGCGAACAGTGGCAGAAGCAAAAGTGATACAACGTTCGCAGTGCGAACATCACGCGAACGCTCGCCACCCATTCGTAGTGCGAACCTGCGATTTTCAGCAAAACCCAGCAGCGCACCAGTTCATCCAAAAATGATATTTTCTCAACCAAAACATTTCCAAACCAACATATGACAATCAGAACCTATTCTAATCATGATAACAAGTATTCTACTATGTTTACACCGATTTTCAACCGCGAAACCATCGATTTTTCATCATATCTCTCATTTCAACCTAGAATCAAAAGCTATGGAAAAGCAAGAAAACATCCAAGCAAACACATACATAATCATACACAAACATAGTATAATCGAGTTTCGCACCCTTACCCGATTTAATCGTGTTCTAGAAAGTCGATTAATTGATTTCCAAGTTTTCCAAATTCTCTCTTTTCTTCTCTTCTCCTTTTCTTTTCTTCTTCTCTTCTTTTCTTTCTCTTACTATTTTCTCTCTTTTTCTTTCTATTATATTCTAACTTAACAAAATAAATCAAAATGCCCAAATTACCCCTACACTCAAATATCTCGCAAATGTTCCCAAAACGCGATAAAATATATTCACGACGAAAAATAACATATTTTCACATAAAAGTCAGAAATAAAATAATATAATAATAAAATACTCAAAACGACTCAAATAGATAAAACGACAAAACTGACAAAACTGACCGGGGCGTTACAACTCTCCCCCACTTAGAAATTTTCGTCCTCGAAAATCTTACCTGAGATGAACAACTCTGGATACGACTCCCGCATCCGACTCTCCAACTCCCAAGTCAAATTGCCCTCAGTAGCGCCTCCCCACGCCACCTTCACAAGTGCAATATCCTTGCCCCGCAACCTCTTCAGCTCGCGATCCAAAATACTCACCGGCAAAGCCTCAACCTTAAGGTTCTCCCTTACCTCAACCTCATCCATCGGAATCACATGCGACTGATCCGGAACATACTTCCGAAGCTGTGAAACATGGAACACATCATGCAAATTCGACATACTCGGCGGCAACGCCACCCTATAAGCCACATCACCCACTCTCGCAGATATCTAGTAAGGACCAATAAATCGAGAAGTAAGTTTCTTCGATTTCAATGCACGACCAACACCTGTTACCGGCATAACCCTCAGAAATACATGATCGCCCTCTTGAAACTCAAGATCTTTCCGTCTCCGATCATGATAACTCTTTTGCCTACTCTGAGAAGCCTTCATTTTCTCACGAATAAACTTCACTTTTTCCGTAGTCTGCTGCACCAACTCCGGTCCAACCACCGTTCTCTCATCGGATTCGTGCCAACATAACGGTGTTCGACATCTTCGTCCATATAATGCTTCAAACGGTGCCATTCCAATACTCGAATGAAAACTGTTATTATACATGAATTCAATCAACGCAAGATAACTATCCCACGCACCACCTTGTTCCAAAACACACGCTCTTAACAAATCTTTCAAAGACTGAATCGTTCTCTCCGACTGCCCATCCGTCTGCGGATGATAAGCCAAACTCAACCTCAATTTAGAACCCAACGCCTTCTGTAAACTTTCCCAAAATCTTGAGGTAAACCTTGGATCTCGATCCGAAACAATACTTAACGGAACTCCATGCAACTTCACAATGACACAGATATAAATCTCAGCTAACCGCTACAAAGAAAAACTAATGTCAATCGGAATGAAATGAGCCGATTTAGTCAGCCTATCAACAACCACCCAAATAGCATTATGACCTCGCTGAGTATTCGGCAACCCCGTCATAAAATCCATAGAAATGCTATCCCATTTCCACTCAGGAATATCCAACGGTTGCAACAAACCACTAGGCCTCAGATGTTCCACCTTTGATTTCTGACAAGTCAAACACGCATAAACAAACTGAGCCACATCTCTTTTCAATCCTGACCACCAGAAAATCTTTTTCAAATCTTGGTACATCTTGTTCGCTCCCGGATGTATACTCAAATTACTCCGGTGTCCTTCTTCCAAAATCATCCGTTTCAAATCCGAATCGTCCGGAATACAAATCCTACCTCGGAACCTCAAAACACCATTAACATCCACTTGAAAATCACTACTCATATCTTTTCCACCAACCAACATCAAATCCACTAATTTCACGTCCAACTTCTGCTTCTCGCTTACCGTCATCAGAAAATCATTCGTAACCTTCAACATACCCAGCCTCACACTATCCGACGACACTTCACATACCAAACTCAAATCTCTAAACGATTCCAAAAGCTCTCACTCCTTAACCATTAAAGCGGACATATGCAAAGATTTCCGGCTCAATGCATCGGCTACCACATTAGCTTTACCAGGATGGTAATTCAAGCCAAAGTCGTAGTCTTTCAAAAATTCCAACCATCTTCGTTGCCTCATATTCAATTCCTTCTGATCAAACAGATATTTCAAACTTTTGTGATCACTAAAGACTTCAAACCTCGCACCAAAAAGATAATGCCTCCAAATCTTCAACACAAAAACCACAGCCGCTAACTCCAAGTCATGCGTAGGGTAATTCTTCTCATGCACTCTCAATTGCCTCGAAGCATACGCCACGACCTTACCGTCTTGCATTAGAACACCACCTAGACCAATCAAAGACGCATCACAATACACCATAAACGGTTCATTAGGATTCGGCAAAATCAAAATCGGAGCTGTCGTCAATCTTCTCTTCAGCTTATTAAAACTTTCCTCACACCGAATATCCCAAATGAACGCTTGCCTTTTACAAGTCAACTGGGTCAAAGGAAGTGCTAGTTTAGAATTACCTTCAATAAACCTTCGATAATAACCGGCCAAACCCAAAAAGCTTCGAATTTCAGTAACAGATCTCGGAGCCTCCCATTGTAGAACTGCTTCTACTTTAGATGGATCCACAGAAATACCATTACCTGAAATTACGTGTCCAAGAAAACTCACTTCCGATAACCAAAATTCACACTTAGACAATTTGGCAAAAAGCTTCTTTTCCTTCAAAACCTGCAAAACAATACGCAAATGCTCTACGTGCTCCTCCCGAGACTTAGAATAAATCAGAATGTCGTCAATAAACACAACAACAAATCGATCCAAATGCTCGTGAAAAATACGATTCATGTATTCCATAAACACACCTGGCGCATTAGAAACCCCGAACGGCATCACAGAATATTCATAATGACCGCTGTCGCGGTGAGAATCGGATATCAAGCTATTGGATTAACTTGAATCACAATTTTTGAAATTCACCACCGGTCTTTATTTTATCCAAAGGAAAGGGTTAAAGATCGAAAACCTAATAAGAGATCTAAGGTTCGGGGGTTGGTTACGCCTAGGGAAGGTATTAGCATCCTAAACGTCTGTAGTACTCTACGGGAACCTCTTGTTATTATCTATGTTATCTATCGCTTGCTTGCTAAGGGTATGTGCTAAGGGAAAGACCTAGGGGTTAATGGCGATGCTTAAAAAGAAATCGACTTACAAGGAAGAAAAAAAAAAGGGCTCGATGTGAATCGAGAGTTTATTTTGAAAAATGGTTTGAAAAGATCAACACAAAATTGCTATATCATTAGTGCGAAATATGAGTGAGAGAATAGTCAGAACAAGAATCGAAATAAAAATATTCTTTTTAACTAATCAAAAGATAATTAAATATTTTTTGTATTTTTAAATATAAAAAATATAAACAAAATATCAAGAGAGAAAAGTAAATATTTTTGACATTTTCCTTCAATTGTTTTTATTAAATAAACTAAATGAGAAGTTAAGTCCTAAATTAAAATTAAATAACAAAAATACAATATATTAAAAATTTATTAAAAATAAGATAAAATAAAACTCTAATTCAATCTAATTAACTAATTAATTTTCTACTTAAAACTAAATTAGTTAAACAAACTAAAAACATGAATTGGGTAAAAAACAATGCCAAGGGAGGCCCAATTGTGGGCGCTAGTTTTAGGTTGGACCGGATCCAATCCGTAACCCATCTGACCCAGTAATAACAACAACATTGCATTTGAAAAGAAACAAGTAACAATCCCAGCTCATCTCTCTCTTTCGGCTATCTCACCCTTTCCTCTTTCTCACGAGTAACACCCTTTCACGGTTCACTCCATTTCAACTCTCTTCTCTCTCGTCGCATCCCCAGTCCTCTCGGATCAATCTCTCTCACACATGCGATTCATTTCTTGTTCTCCCTCATGTTATATTCCTTTCACTCACGGTTATCACTCTTAAATCCCTAAAAATAAATTTCAATTTTTTTCAAGTTCTACACGATGTAAACACAGAGATTTGGGAAGAAAGAACAAACCTAAAAAACAAACTTGACTCTGGAGGGATCGTTCTGGTGGCGAGCAATACGGACCGAGATGAATTCGCGATGCTAAGGTAATATGTGCAACTCGTGGAGGTGATTCGACATTGAGGATGTTGCACGGACGGAGGGAGATTCGCGACGTTGCGGCGTCGGCTTCGTATTTCAAAGGTTCTTCCCCTTTAATCCTTACGCATTCCTCTATCGTCTCGTTGTTGATTGTGTTGTGATGATACTCTGCTTTATGTTTCTAGTGTGTATGAATGATGGTTTTTTTTTTGAAATCAAGATGATCGCTTGCGCTTTGAGGAACTGGTATCAATCCTTTGACGTCCGATGGCGGCGAGGTGAGCGTCATCTGCAGCGACGGCTGGAGGTGAGCGTACGATTGTCAAGAATAACTCGGATTCGTATCACAGGTTCGTGTACATTCTCCATTGTTTTGTGGTTGTTGCTCACGTTTTCGAGTAATGTTTCCCTGTTCTGAATGTGGTATGGTGTGTATCTCCTTCCCAATGCGTGCGAGTGAATCTGTATTTCTGGTGTGAAACTGTAAAATGTCTGACTTGTGGTGTTTGGTATGGACTGATGTGAAGGTGTTTCTTCTTTTTCTCCGTGTGATCCCCCTTTGTGAATGAAAGTAGCCTCTTTTATAGGCTCATAGGTGATTATATTCTGATGTCGAATTGATGATACGAGATTGATGACGGTGTCTGTTTTGGAAAGGAAATATGGTTATGATTTGTGATGAATGCCTATTGATTCCCTGCTTTGAATGTTGTCTGAAAATGTAATTTGAACTTTCTGTTTCCGTGATGATCTGTTTGCATATTGTTTTGGAAAGGAGAAAATCTTGTCTTGAACACGTTTAGGTTTGTTTCTGTTATTGAACCGGCATGTTTTGCGAACTACTTTGGAAAGAAATCGGACTGCTGCTAACACATCTTTATGACAATATCAATCTTTCTGTTTTGGCCTCAACATGTTGGTAACTTGTCTGATCTCTTCCCGTTTCTGTACCGATAAGTTTTGGAATGTTTGATTTGGTGATGATGAATCTGTCGGATTTTGTTTGGAACTAATGGCTATTTTTTTTACTTTAGAATGCTTAATGAAAAGCTCTCTAATTTCCATTTCTTAACAACAGTGCAGGTAGTAGATGAGAGAATGGAAAGTGTTGTTTCATGTTTGAGTTTCTTGGTGCGGAGATTTGTTTCACCTATGACCAAAAGTTACCTCCAACCAAGCATGGACTCTTCATCATCAAATGATTTCTTCAGTGTATTTTGAGTATGAAAACCACTACCCTTTTGTTGATCCTAAGCTTGTGACACCACTCCTCGTGACAAATGATATCTTGTGGAATCAATGTCGTAACCTTCTTCTTTTTTCATTAATTTTAACTTACGAGTGGGGTCTATTGGTAGGTACTTTACAGGATTTGTCACAGGTCTAGGGAACTGCAGGCCTTTGTACTATTCTTGGTTACTTTGGTGATGATTGCAGACTATTGATGGGGCTCCCTTTCATGCTTAATATCTGCTACAGCCATATTCATGGTGGTTCGTGAATTGTTTGGGAATTGATGAAAAAGCTTCTTGAAGGGTACAAAGTGTGACTACATCATCCACAACGTCAATAATAAAGCAGATGTCCATCAAATTCATGGGATCATGGCTGTAGTTTCATGTTTAGGAACACCCTTTTTTGTGAAAACGTGATTGACCCACTTCCAAAGCTCGTGAATTTGTAAAACCAAGTACATGATAGCCTTGTGTTCTCATATATCACATCTGGAAGCAACTTGCACACTTAACTCAAGACCAAACTGAACACAATCCATTCATGGCTTGGATTTCGAAAAGAATCATTACCTGGCCTTCTTTACACTTGTAAAAATAAAAATTTCAATTAAACTTTTTGTGCCAATTATACTTTGAAATTATGTCCATCTTGTTCCAATTTACGGCAAGTGACCTTTTAAACTCACTCTTGTATCACCCAAGTAGCTTATTGCTTAAAGTGAAATTGGTAGTGAGAGTGACTTGAACTTAGCATACAAGGTCTTTGTGAACCTAACTTGAATTCTTGTAAAGAACATGATCATGAATTTCACTTTAAGAACTCTTTACTAAATCTTGATTCAAGAACGCTTATCACTTCAACCCATATTAATCACAAACTAGAAAGTCCAATCTTTTAAGATCAAAAGAATTAACTCTACGAATAAGAACAACGTCTTGTTTGGCCTTTGTTACCCGTAAAATCAAAACTTAGATGATGATGAACTCGGTATATGAACCATGAAGATATAACCTGTAATATCCTTTGCCGCGAAAATCATAACCAGTCCTCAAACGACTATGCTCGACACCAAAGAACATGAAGTCTTAATTCTCCTTGAGACACACTGAAACTTATGAGAAACTCTGAGGAAAATAACCTGTATAAAATTTTAGGAACCCATTAATCAGAATCCGTTGATCATGTCTTGAGGTACTTGACTGAGAGAATGAACACCAACTTCACTTGAAACCAATGTTCCTACATAAACCTGTTAGTAATAAAAGCATGCAGATGTGCGAAATGATGCACAAAGATGTGGATCTTATGGTCAAAAATTAGGGTATGACAGATGCCCCTATTTAAGTTTCTTCTATCCGGAGATATGGAGATTGAAATTGTCGTATCGACGAGATAGGAGAGACTTAAATACAAACATGCACGATTTTTGGCCCTAAGATGCCACAAATGCATATGACATGACATGACATGCGATGATATGATATGAAATGAATGCAAAGACAAGGATCCTATGGGGAATGGTGTCACAGGAGAAAAGTGTTACAGTTGTGTCAGAAACGAATTGAAACAAAGCAAAGTATCTGGAAAACATCATCCAAGAACGACATTGGATGAAAAAAGCACCAAACATCCAATAATGGCTTTGGATGAAAGGTAAACTCACAATATCTAAGAAGGTAACAGATGAGAATGAGACAAAATAATGTAATCCGAGAAGGCATCGGACACAAAGAAACCAGTCATCCAATAATGGCTTTGAACGAAAGGTACACTCACAATATCTGATAATGGCTTCAGATGAAAGTGAACAAGGTAAAGAAACCAGACATCCAATAATGGCTTTGAATGAAAGGTACAATCACAATATCTAATAATGGCTTCAGATGAATGTGAGATAAAGACTACATTCAAGAATGGCATTGAATGCAAAGAAACCAGTCATCACAATATCTAATAATGGCTTTAGATGAATGTGAACAAAGACTCGATCTGGAAGAACATCAGAAAGAGGGACCCATCCGGAAAAGCATCAGATGGTAAAAAGCATTGTCGTTCCAGAAAAGCATCAGAATAACAAAGCAAAATATCTGGAAAAACATCAGATAAGTTCTGGAAGAACATCAGAACAAAAGACTCAATCTGGAAAAACATCAGAAAGAGAGACACATCCGAAAAAGCATCAAATGGTAAAAGCAATGTCGTTCCGGAAAAGCATCAGAATAACAAAGCGAAATATCTGGAAAAACATCAGATAAGTTCTGGAAGAACATCAGAACAAAAGACTCAATCTAGAAAAACATCAGAAAGAGAGACACATCCGGAAAAGCATCAGATGGTAAAGAAACCAGACATCCAATAATGGCTTTGAATGAAAGGTGTAATCACAGTATCTAATAATGGCTTTAGATGACCATGAGGTAAAAGGTGAGATCCAAGAAGGCATTGGATGTAAAGTGACCAGTCATCCAATAATGGCTTTGAATGAAAGGTGAATTCACAGTATCTAATAATGGCTTTAGACAAAGTGAACAAAGTAGAGAAACCAGACATCCAATAATGGCTTTAGATGGCTGTGAACAAGGTGAGATCCAAGAAGGCATTGGATGTAAAGAGACTAGTCATCCAATAATGGCTTTGAATGAAAGGTGAATTCACAGTATCTAATAATGGCTTTAGACAAAGTGAACAAAGTAGAGAAACCAGACATATAATAATGGCTTTAGATGGCTGTGAACAAGGTGAGATCCAAGAAGGCATTGGACACAGAAACCAGTCATCCAATAATGGCTTTGAATGAAAAGTGAATTCACAGTATCTAATAATGGCTTTAGACAAAGTGAACAAAGTAGAGAAACCAGACATCCAATAATGGCTTTAGATGGCTGTGAACAAGGTGAGATCCAAGAAGGCATTAGATGTAAAGAGACCAGTCATCCAATAATGGCTTTGGATGAAAGGTATAATCACAATATCTAATAATGGCTTTAGATGATTGTGAACAAAGACTACATTTAAGAATAACATTGAATGCAAAGAAACCAATCATCCAATAATGGCTTTGAATGAAAGGTATGACTCAAAATCTGAGAAGGCATCAGACGCAAATGAGACATAAGGTGAAATCCAAGAAGGCATTGGATGTAAAGAAAACCACAACGTCCAGGAAACCATTGAACGAATATGAACAAGGAGATACCCAAGAAAGTATTGGATAAAAACGACAAAATCTATTGGTGGGTGCCAAGTAAGTTGGACTTTGACCACAAGGTAAGACGTGGATGACAACACGACCTATGGAGAATGCAAATGAGTGCAAATGAGGATGACACTCTTGCTATGCATATGTATGTGAATTGTGCAGATGATATATGATCAAATGCAAATGTAAATGTAATGCAGATGTCGACGACACGGCTCGACTCTTTTGTGGAGAAGACAAAACTGGAATACTGATTCCTCAACACAGAGATCACTGCCATTCTGCTTTGGAACTAAAGATGCTACTGAGCACAAATCTGCCACACTGGTAAACTGTATTAAGTTGACGATCCTTGTAGGAAGAATGGAAAGCTGCATGGGGATTCTTCAAGTAAACTGCCCCAGATTAGTTGACTGTTGTATATGAACTGATAATTGCTTCAGCTTGGATTGATGCTGAAAATGACTGAATTACTGTGCACTTGGAAAACTTGCCCCAGTATGAGTCTTGAAAAAAAATCTTTTGTATAAACCAATTCTGAGAAGGACTTGCACTGAACAAATCTTGAACTGATTCTCAATAGGATCCGGAAGGAACTTGCCCCTGATTAGATCACCGACCAAGTTTCTCAAATGTTTGAAAATTCCTTAAGAAGAAAGCCAGTTTGCAAACGAAAGTGTTCATACTAACATAGTAAATGCAAAGTTCATGCAACTTTTGAAATCAAAATCATTTTTGGAAAGAGGTAAAACAATAGGGTCACTGGTCAGAACATGGTGGTTCAAGACGTTTAAAAGTGAAAGATAAAGCAAAAAGGCATGATGCCAAAAAAATGATCTGCAAAGATCTTTAGGAGTCAGTTTACGCAACCTCGTTGTAGTATGCTTTCAAAATAACCTTGCTTCAATTAGGTCTTTTGAGGGTTATAACGTGGCCTGGTTCACGGTTTAAGAAACAAAGGATAAAGGCTCAAAGTTTATTTGTACCCACCCAATCTTCGTGATGATCTCCAGTCCTACACTCAGTTAACTCAGACCTTGCACTCAGGTTCCCATAGGTTAGGGATTGCATTGATGATAGTGATGATGGTTCAGAAGTTAAGGGACTTTTGAGGTGACAGTCACTACTTCCTTATAACTCTTGGTTGTTTTTTCATTGAGGACTTTCATAGTAAGGATTTAAAGATTCTTCTTTTTATTATCCCTAACTTTTGCCTGAACTGTTTCTCGTGAATCTTACAGTCAGCGGGATGCCCCCATTTTTTTGCCTAAGTCTCCTTCATAGGTTTCGACTTAGCGGGCTTTTTCCTTTTTTGATTTTTATCTTTTTTTTTGAAAGAAAGTGACTGCCTGGCTTAATGATTACGACGAACCATCATCGACTTTTGACTTGAAAGACATCTTCGACACTTGCTTGTTGCGTGCGAAGGAAAAATTGAGAATGCAACCTTTTTGTTGAAAGATGTTTTGCATGAAACTCTTGTATTTGAATGCACAATCCAGTTAACTGAGAACTACCCTGCCCCAGGTTAAGATTACGGGTTTTTATTTGTAAAGAAAAGAAACTCCTACTTCAAGGCTCAAAGAGGTTGACGAGGGATTATCTTCCTTATTTCTCCAGTGTTTGGGAATTGAAACAATGTCTTACATCTTCAGCAAAGTTTTGATTTGAAAGCATACTAACAGCAATTATGAGTAATTTGTTTTTATCATCCTCCCTCAAATCTTTGCATAATCGAAGAGAAAGTGGAAAAGAGATAATTATTTTTTTATGTTTTATTTATTTATTTATTTTTTAGAGAAAGCGTAAAGATGTAAATAACAAAAGCAAATGAAATTGAATCCAAAAATTGCAATGCTCATTTTATTAATTATGAAAGTACAAACATAAATCGAAAGCAAACAGCTAATACAAATAAGGAAAATGTAAACAATAAGAAACATGGTCTAGTGACTAATCAGAAACAAATATGAGCTGTCCTGTCTAGAACACCGGCTTTTCACTGAAGTCGACTGAAGCTTCACTTGGTGTGATCTAGCAGTAATATGCTCATAGAGAGGATTCTCAAATAGAGGTCGAGTAGTCTGGGCAACAGTATGAACCGCAGGTCTGGGCTAGGCAAAAACTGGAGCTTGAAACACTGGTCTGGAAGTCTGACCAATCATAGCAGTAGATGTAAGAGTAGTTGGGTGGCAAACCATACTCGACCCAAATTGAAGGTGGCACCTGAACAGGCTGAGGATCAGCATTTGAAACTTCCTGGATAACAGTTATTTGAGGTGGCTCTCCTCTAGCAATCAAAACTTGAAGCATCTCAGTGAGTTTTGTCATGTTTGACTTGAGGTCATCAATCTCCATTCGGATCTCAGCGTTGTGTGCTTCTTGTTCTGACATTCTGCGTCTGTAGTCAGCTCTAGTCCGGTATCTGTGTCGAGGAATCAGCTTGACGACTCACAGGTAACACTGGAAGATAGAGACAGCTGGGAATGAGTTGTTGGACAAACGGATGTATGCAATGATATGCAATGCAATGTAATGGTTTCAAGGAACTCAAAAGTAGGTTGCAAACATTTCGGAAAAAAAGTTTCATTTTATAATCCATGATTTTTATTGATTTTGCAAGGGAAAGAACAATTGAGTTTCTTGAAACCGAATGGTTAATCATGAATGCATGAATGGATGCATAAACACAGGTATACACATATACAGGCAAACAAAGGCCTAGGCTTGAAGATCAAGAGCATGGAGCCATGGTCTACCCTTCCCAAGGTATGTACTAGAGGTTTATTTGTACCTGCCGAACGGGTTCTACAAAGTTCCCAGAGTCTACAATCCATCTTTCGGATGTTATCGATTTTCCAAATCACTTGGTAGTCAATAATATTCTCAAGAGAATCTCGTCTGAGTGTAGTATCGCGTAGCGACTATTGCAGAAATAGACTCCCGCATAGTCCCCGCACTACATCCTAATAGGCCAAGTTGGGTTAAAGGTAACTACGGTCCCCAGTCCCGAGGGCCTTTAGATCGAAACCATGTCGTCTTCACGAATGAACTCGTTGGACAAATATTTTATTCGAGAGGGCCTAGACTGAGTGGTGAAGTCTCAATTTACTTTTTCAGGAATCGACTCCCTCAAAGTATCATTAAAGTCTCACCGTTTTCCTATCTTAATTTCACTCTAGTCCGGGTGTAGGAATTTGTCTCACCACATAAATAGTACCCTGCACACAGAAAAACCAAGCAAAACAGGTATATATACAGATATAAAGATATATAGGCAAATAAGCAAATAAATAACATAGATATAAACAAGTTAGGGGAAACCCTCGAAAAGTCCCCAGTGAAGTCGCCATTTTTGTCGCGGTGAGAATCGGATATCAAGCTATTGGATTAACTTGAATCACAATTTTTGAAATTCACCACCGGTCTTTATTTTATCCAAAGGAAAGGGTTAAAGATCGAAAACCTAATAAGATATCTAAGGTTCGGGGGTTGGTTACGCCTAGGGAAGGTATTAGCATCCTAAACGTCTGTAGTACTCTACGGGAACCTCTTGTTATTATCTATGTTATCTATCGCTTGCTTGCTAAGGGTATGTGCTAAGGGAAAGACCTAGGGGTTAATGGCGATGCTTAAAAAGCAATCGACTTACAAGGAAGAAAAAAAAAAGGGCTCGATGTGAATCGAGAGTTTATTTTGAAAAATGGTTTGAAAAGATCAACACAAAATTGCTATATCATTAGTGCGAAATATGAGTGAGAGAATAGTCAGAACAAGAATCGAAATAAAAATATTCTTTTTAACTAATCAAAAGATAATTAAATATTTTTTGGATTTTTAAATATAAAAAATATAAACAAAATATCAAGAGAGAAAAGTAAATATTTTTGACATTTTTCTTCAATTGTTTTTATTAAATAAACTAAATGAGAAGTTAAGTCCTAAATTAAAATTAAATAACAAAAATACAATATATTAAAAATTTATTAAAAATAAGATAAAATAAAACTCTAATTCAATCTAATTAACTAATTAATTTTCTACTTAAAACTAAATTAGTTAAACTAACTAAAAACATGAATTGGGTAAAAAACAATGCCAAGGGAGGCCCAATTGTGGGCGCTAGTTTTAGGTTGGACCGGATCCAATCCGTAACCCATCTGACCCAGTAATAATAACAACATTGCATTTGAAAAGAAACAAGTAACAATCCCATCTTATCTCTCTCTTTCGGCTATCTCACCCTTTCCTCTTTCTCACGACTAACACCCTCTCACGGTTCACTCCATTTCAACTCTCTTCTCTCTCGTCGCATCCCCAGTCCTCTCGGCTCAATCTCTCTCACACATGCGATTTATTTCTCGTTCTCCCTCATGTTATATTCCTTTCACTCATGGTTATCACTCTTAAATCCCTAAAAATAAATTTCAATTTTTTTCAAGTTCTACACGATGTAAACACAGAGATTTGGGAAGAAAGAACAAACCTCAAAAACAAACTTGACTCTGGAGGGATCGTTCTGGTGATGAGCAATACGGACCGAGATGAATTCGCGATGCTAAGGTAATATGTACAACTCGTGGAAGTGATTCGACGTTGAGGATGTTGCACGGACAGAGGGAGATTCGCGACGTTGCGGCGTCAGCTTCGTATTTCAAAGGTTCTTCCCCTTTAATCCTTACGCATTCCTCTATCGTCTCGTTGTTGATTGTGCTGTGATGATACTCTGCTTTATGTTTCTAGTGCGTATGAATGATGGTTTTTTTTTTTGAAATCAAGATGATGGCTTGCGTTTTGAGGAACTGGTATCAATCCTTTGACGTCTGACGGCGGCGAGGTGAGTGTCATCTACAGCGACGGTTGGAGGCAAGCGTACGATTATCGAGAATATCTCGGATTCGTATCACAGGTTCATGTGCATTCTCCATTGTTGTGTGGTTGTTGCTCACGTTTTCGAGTAATGTTTCCCTGTTCTGAATGTGGTATGGTGTGTATCTCCTTCCCAATACGTGCGAGTGAATCTGTATTTCTGGTGTGAAACTGTAAAATGTCTGACTGGTGGTGTTTGGTATGGACTGATGTGAAGGTGTTTCTTCTTTTTCTCCGTGTGATCCCCCTTTGTGAATGAAAATAGCCTCTTTTATAGGATCATAGGTGATTATATTCTGATGTCGAATTGATGATACGAGATTGATGACGGTGTCTGTTTTGGAAAGGAAATATGGTTGTGATTTGTGATGAATGCCTATTGATTCCCTGCTTTGAATGTTGTCTGAAAATACAATTTGAACTTTCCGTTTCCGTGATGATCTGTTTGCATATTGTTTTGGAAAGGAGAAAATCTTGTCTTGAACACGTTTAGGTTTGTTTCTGTTATTGAACCGGCATGTTTTGCGAACTGCTTTGGAAAGAAATCGGACTGCTACTAACACATCTTTATGACAATATCAATCTTTCTGTTTTGGCCTCAACATGTTGGTAACTCGTCTGATCTCTTCCCGTTTCTGTACCGATAAGTTTTGGAATGTTTGATTTGGTGATGATGAATCTGTCGGATTTTGTTTGGAACTAATGGCTATTTTTTTACTTTAGAATGCTTAATGAAAAGCTCTCTAATTTCCATTTCTTAACAACAGTGCAGGTAGTAGATGAGAGAATGGAAAGTGTTGTTTCATGTTTGAGTTTCTTGGTGCGGAGATTTGTTTCACCTATGACCAAAAGTTACCTCCAACCAAGCATGGAATCTTCATCATCAAATGATTTCTTCAGTGTATTTTGAGTATGAAAACCACTGCCCTTTTGTTGATCCTAAGCTTGTGACACCACTCCTCGTGACAAATGATATCTTGTGGAATCAATGTCGTAACCTTCTTCTTTTTTCATTAATTTTAACTTACGAGTGGGGTCTATTGGTAGGTACTTTGCAGGATTTGCCACAGGTCTAAGGGAACTGCAGGCCTTTGTACTATTCTTGGTTACTTTGGTGATGATTGCGGACTATTGATGGGGCTCCCTTTCATGCTTAATATCTGCTACAGCCATATTCATGGTGGTTCGTGAATTGTCTGGGAATTGATGAAAAAGCTTCTTGAAGGGTACAAAGTGTGACTACATCATCCACAACGTCAATAATAAAGCGGATGTCCATCAAATTCATGGGATCATGGCTGTAGTTTCATGTTTAGGAACACCCTTTTTTGTGAAAACGTGATTGACCCACTTCCAAAGCTCGTGAATTTGTAAAACCAAGTACATGATAGCCTTGTGTTCTCATATATCACATCTGGAAGCAACTTGCACACTTAACTCAAGACCAAACTGAACACAATCCATTCATGGCTTGGATTTGGAAAAGAATCATTACCCGGCCTTCTTTACACTTGTAAAAATAAAAATTTCAATTAAACTTTGTGTGCCAATTATACTTTGAAATTATGCCCATCTTGTTCCAATTTACGGCAAGTGACCTTTTAAACTCACTCTTGTATCACCCAAGTAGCTTATAGCTTAAAGTGAAATTGGTAGTGAGAGTGACTTGAACTTAGCATACAAGGTCTTTGTGAACCTAACTTGAATTCTTGTAAAGAACATGATCATGAATTTCACTTTAAGAACTCTTTACTAAATCTTGATTCAAGAACGCTTATCACTTCAACCCATATTAATCACAAACTAGAAAGTCCAATCTTTTAAGATCAAAAGAATTAACTCTACGAATAAGAACAACGTCTTGTTTGACCTTTGTTACCCGTAAAATCAAAACTTAGATGATGATGAACTCGGTACATGAACCATGAAGATATAACCTGTAATATCCTTTGCCGCGAAAATCATAACCAGTCCTCAAACGACTATGCTCGACACCAAAGAACATGAAGTCTTAATTCTCCTTGAGACACACTGAAACTTATGAGAAACTCTGAGGAAAATAACCTGTATAAAATTTTAGGAACCCATTAATCAGAATCCGTTGATCATGTCTTGAGGTACTTGACTGAGAGAATGAACACCAACTCCACTTGAAACCAATGTTCCTACATAAACCTGTTAGTAATAAAAACATGCAGATGTGTGAAATGATGCACAAAGATGTGGATCTTATGGTCAAAAATTAGGGTATGACAACCGTAACGTGTCCTAAAAGCCGTCTTCTGAATATCTTCCTCTTTCACCCTAATCTGATGATATCCCGATCTCAAATCAATCTTACTGAATACACACGCACCAACCAACTGATTCATCAGATCATCAATTCTCGGAAGAGGATACTTATTCTTAATCGTCACCTTATTCAACTAGCGATAATCAATACACAACCGCATACTTCCATCCTTCTTTTTCACTAATAAAACTGGAGCACCCCAAGGAGAAACACTTGGCCTCACAAACCTCTTCTCCAACAATTCATTCAACTGCTTCTTCAACTCTACCAACTCAGATGCCGACATACGATAAGGTGCCATAGAAATAGGTCTAGTACCAGGAACTAGATCTATAGAAAACTCCACCTCTCTCTGGCGGCAAGTCCGAAATATCCTCAGGAAACACTTCAGGAAAATCACACACAACCGGAAACACATCAAGTGAAACTTGACTATCCACCGTCAATGACGCAAACAACCCAAACAACTGAGCTTCCTCCGCCAAAAGTCTCTTCAACTCTTTGGTAGATAAGAAACTCGAGTCTTCATCTTCCTCAAGAGAAGGAAACCTTACTAACTTATGATAACAATCAATATGAACCCGATTGAATTGCAACCAATTCATTCCCAGAACCACATCCAAACCTTCCAACGGCAAACACACTAAATCCATTTCAAAGTATTTACCATAAATGGTCAAAGGACAACTTAAACAAACCAAAGAAGTAGTTACTGACCCCATTGCTGGAGTATCAATAACCATCTTACCACCCATCAAAGACAACACAAGATTCAAATGCTTCGCGCACTCAGACGAAATAAACGAATGAGTCGCTCCAGTATCAATAATAGCAACTAAAGGCATACTATTAATAAAACAAGTACCTCGAATCAGACGATCTGCACTTGAAGTCTGAGTCCCTGCCAATGAAAATACCTTCCCACTAGTTGGAGCCTGCTTCAGTTTCTGACACTTCGTACTAATACGACAAGGTTCCCCACAGTTGAAACACTTCACCACATACTTCCGTTTACAATCAGCTACGACATGTCTGACACCTCCACAAATAGAACACTTTCTCACATCTTTCCTGCACTCAAACTGACGATGTCCCAACTCACCACACTTAAAACATCTCAGAGAATTAGACATACCTCCTCCACCTGACCTTCGATCAAAAGTACCCCTTTGCTTACCTTTATCCGTTGGTGTTACATACGGACCACCACGGAACTGTTGCTTCCCTTTCTTGTCACTCACACTCTTGTAGTGAGTAGAACAAGCCCTACTATCCTCTTCATAAATCCTACAACATTCCACCAAATCAGAAAACCTTTTAATCCTTTGATAACCGATTGCTTGCTTAATCTCAGAACGTAATCCACTCTCATACTTCACACACTTAGAAAACTCTGCAGTCGCTTTAGCATAATGAGGATAAAACTGCATAAGCTCCACAAACTTAGCAATATAATCAACAACAGACATACTACCTTGTTTCAGTTCCAAGAACTCAATTTCCTTCTTTCCTCTAACATCCTCGGGAAAATACTTCCTTAGAAACTCCTGGCTAAACAATTCCCAAGTAACTTCTTCACCTCCAGCTTCCAACACCTGACGAGTACTAACCCACCAGTCATCAGCTTCTTCCTGTAACATATGAGTTCCCAGTCTCACCTTACTGTCATCAGTACAATCCATAACTCGGAAAATCCTTTCAATCTCTTTCAACCAAATCTGTGCACCATCAGGATCATATCTTCCTTTGAAGACAGGCGGTTTGTTCTTCCTGAACTCATCATTACCCGCAGCATTAGGTGCACCCTGCACAGCACGAGCCATTGCTTGCATCGTAGCAGCCAAAGCAGCATCATTCCTACCAGCCATATTCTGTTTATTTCCAATAACAGAAACTATGGTTAAACAAACAGCTCACTCCAAATGCCAACACCGACAAAGACTAACACAACCAGACACGAACTGACACGGACTGGCACGGACTGACACGAACTAGCTCTGATACCACTTATTGTGACACCCCCAATCTATACCCCCAAGCTATTAAAACGATAAATAAAAATTCAAAATTTCATCAGAGTATAATTAAAACATGCACGGCATAGACCGGAGACGCCACAACAATTTGAAACAAACACACAACACATGCTCATACAGATATGCAACCATTCAGGTAGTATTATACCCACAATTCAGAAACAGAATATAAGCAGAAAATCCGTAACTGAATATCAACATATATATATATATATATATATATATATATATATATATATATATATATATATATATATATATATATATATATATATATATATATATCATGAAAGTTTGTTTGTCATATACAACATCATACATGTACAATCCAAAAGATACATATACATAATACAAAATAATCACAAACGGCCACCCTAACTACCCGGTGTCACATATCAGAGCCGACCGACAAAAGAATGAAAATGCAAAGCTTCACAAAAGACCTCCAGCAACTCTAATCTGCAATGCCTCATAGAGCATTATAAACCAGCAGAAGGGTGAGAAAAACAATCATAATACAGTTGCATATAATTATATATTAACACAGAAATACACAGATAAAACATTCTCACCACAAATGCACCACAATCAAATATAACACAGCACAGTACAATTCTCAAGTATCAACTACCAATACACCTCAATCATACACAATACACTCATCATCAATACAATTACCCATATTCCATCTCATCAATCACATTAACAATTCCATGCACATTTAATCCGTGATTTATGCAAATGCACAGAGACCGACACAACGACTCTATGCATATGCCATGCGGTACCGACTTCCAATATTTCTCATCACTAGTTCACTCAGGAACTCTGCTGGAATTATCGTTCGCTACTGAGGATCACTCAAGTAACACCCCGTCGGGCCTACGATGTTCCCCGTCGCTTTAGGTCCTCTTGGTATAAGGCGCACGACGTTTATGGATTGCTTTAGGTCCTCTCGGTATAAGGCGCGCAATCTGATTGCTCACACCCCACATGGGCACACGATCGTCTATAACCATCGCTTTAGGTCCTCTTAATTTTAAGGCACACGATATATCAAATCGCTTTAGGTCCTCTTATTTTTAAGGCGCACGATGTTATAGCAGATTCCCTCTGGAATCAATCCGTCACTCAGGGCGTCACAACAATGCATATCATGATGCTTGGCATACAATGACTCATGACATTTAATATGCACACATATACACATCCATAATCATGCATATATCAACAATTACCATACATCGCATTTTCTTGCCGTAAGGCCACCAACCATCATCACAATATGTATTTCATGCAATTTCATCACTCAACGGTACACAAGTCATACAATATCCACACCAACAGCATATTGCACATACACATCAAGTTCACACAATTAAATGGCAAAAGTCGACAACAAAAACAACACCTTTTCTAATTCTCGACATAATTTAATCGGCCAACAATTCTCAAAACCATCATCATAATAAAGTACATTTCACAAGCTTTCTAACGCATCAAACCACACCTCAAACTGACCTACGGATCAAAAGTTACAAAGAAAATAAATTGGGAAAAACATCTACATTCGCAGTGCGAAGCTCCTAGCGAGTCCTTCGCTACCTCGTTCGCAGTGCGAATGTCCCAGCGAACCAAGGCAGAAGCAAAAATAGCCTAGTAAATTCCCAACGTTCGCAGTGTGAACCATCCAGCGAATGCTCGCTACCCCATTCGCAATGCGAACCCTCCAGCGAACAGTGGCAGAAGCAAAAATGATACAACGTTCGTAGTGCGAACATCACGCGAACGCTCGCCACCCATTCGCTGGCCATTCACAGTGCGAACCTGCGATTTTCAGCAAAACCCAACAGCGCACCAGTTCATCCAAAAATGATATTTTCTCAACCAAAACATTTCCAAACCAACATATGACAATCAAAACCTATTCTAATCATGATAACAAGTATTCTACTACGTTTACACCGATTTTCAACCGCGAAACCATCGATTTTTCATCATATCTCTCATTTCAACCTAGAATCAAAAGCTATGGAAAAGCAAGAAAACATCCAAGCAAACACATACATAATCATACACAAACATAGTATAATCGAGTTTCACACCCTTACCCGATTTAATTGTGTTCTAGAAAGTCGGTTGATTGATTTCCAAGTTTTCCAAATTCTCTCTTTTCTTCTCTTCTCCTTTTCTTTTCTTCTTCTCTTCTTTTCTTTCTCTTACTATTTTCTCTCTTTTTCTTTCTATTATATTCTAACTTAACAAAATAAATCAAAATGTCCAAATTACCCCTACACTCAAATATCTCGCAAATGTTCCCAAAACGCGATAAAATATATTCATGACGAAAAATAACATATTTTCACATAAAAGTCAGAAATAAAATAATATAATAATAAAATACTCAAAATGACTCAAATAGATAAAACGGCAAAACTGACAAAACTGACCGGGGCGTTACAGTATTGATCAGAGGATCAGGGTTATTTCCCGTTCTTTAAGGAAATGGGAAATCCAAAGGGTATTAAGATTGTTCAAGTCTACTGGTGTTTTGAGAAATCTATTCTCAGATAAGTTAATGATCTTTGTATGATGCCCAAGGGAAGGCTGGTATGTTAAGGGATGAAGGTCAACCCATTAACTGGTCTGACACTTGACTCAGTAAGACAGCTCTAGCAAATTGATGACTAGGTTCTGTTCCTATACCTGTAGAGGTCTCTGGGTCCTTGTACTAAGCCCAAGAGAAGGCATGAGAGCTTTTAAGAAGCCCGTGGGTCCCCAAACCCCGAGAAGTTCAAGACATGCCATTCACCGAGAATAGATCAAGCCAGGAAAGTCCGAGAATTTGGAAGAAACTCAAGAGATGCTATTCAAGGTTTTATCAGTGATTGCACTGTTGTTTTGAATTTGTACAAGGACTTATACAAGTGACTGAGGCCCAAAAAGGTTTTCTGTACAAAGGGATGGGTCTTACACTCTCTCAAGAGGCCCAAAGGTGTTTAAAGAAAAGGAATGGGGCTTATAACACGAGGGTAGGCCCAAAGGGTTTTGTTTGAAAAATGACGATCGCGCCGAGATTTCTTTAACGTACTGGGTCTTATACAATACATTGAGGCCCAAAGGTTTATTCTACAAGGAATGGATCTTACACTCTATTAGAGGCCCAAAGGTTTATTTTTGTACAAGTGGTGGGCTTACAGCTCAAGGAGAGGCCCAAAGGTTTTTTGTTAAAAAGGCGACGATCGCGCCGAACTTTTTGATGGTGTCGGGACTTATACAATACACTGAGGCCCAAATCAATTTGGTTTTCAAAAAGGGTTGGGTGTTACACTCTACTAGAGGCCCAAAGAAAAGACATGGGGCTTATAACACGAGGGTAGGCCCATTTGGTTTTGTTAAAAAGGCGACGATCGCGCCGTTATTTTTGAAAATACAGTGGGACTTATACAATGACTGAGCCCCAAAAGGTGGTGTATTTATAATGGGGATGGGTCTTACACTCTAATAGAGGCCCAAAGTGTTTGAAAAAGATTTGTGAGGGTGAAAATCAAAGAAACCCTAATTTTGTTTTCCTTTAAAAGTAAATATTTAAAGAAAATCAATAAAATGATAAAAAAATACCAAATAAGTTTGAATAAACCACTTGTGATTTTTGTTTAAGGTTTGAAAAATGAGGTTTTAATTACAAGATGAATTAAGACTCATTTGGTTTTGATTTTCAAGGTAAATATTCACTTTTAAATGTTTAAAAATAATTTAAAAATGAATTTATTCACAAAAATACTAATTATATTAAATAAATAATATAAATTTGATTTTTTTGTGGAATAAAATATTTCAACATTTTTGTGATATTTTGCAAAAAGAACCAATAAAAAATAATTAAAATTGAGGGAGTTATTAATTTTTTAAATCATTAAAAATAATATGAAAAATAGTAAAATATGAAAAAAAATATGAAAAAAGTGGTAAAAAAGAGGATCTGGGGCGAGGGGGATTCGAATCCCAGACCTCTTGTGTACAGGGCGTGCGCTTTACCACTGGGGTAGTGATACATCTGTTGATTGAAACACAACCACAAATATACAAGGCTTACCTTGTTTTTGGCCTGACCCAAGGCAAGGCAAGGCAAGATTTTGGTTAGAAACGTGAAGGCCATAACTTTCTCATTTCTCCATGGATTGGGACAAAATTTAGGTTTATCCTGCCTAGAATTTCACAAGGAATCCAATGGTGGTGGTGTTTTTTTTCAAATCATGCTCCTATTGAAAAACCCGATAGTGGTTTTGAAATAGGCCATGATTTGCATTTTTTGTGCCATCTCTTGGTACAGGTATGAATTACATGATAAATTAGTGCAAACACAACACATATAACATGTATAAGAGATGCATGATCAATGGACATAAAAGGAAAGCATGATTCAAAGAATTCAAGTTGTGATGCTTACCTCTTTTTGAAGCTTTTGTACAATCTGCCAAGTACCTTGTTCCAGAAATGATTTGATGCTTTGGACACCCTCAAATGATCTCTTAGAAGCTTTTAGGATGGTCGGAATCAGCTGGAAACCTCAGGAACAAGTTTGAGCTCTTTCTTGCAAAAGGGGCAAAAGTGGCCAAAATAGCAACTCTCTCAAATGATGTTCCAGATGTGTGGAACCATTTGGGACAGTTCAAGGATGATATTTGGAGTGTATTTGAGGTTTTATTTGGTTTGGAAGGTGATTGAATCAAGACATGGCTTGAAAAATGCACAAAAGTCCAATTTTGAGGTTTTGAAATGTGACTTTGAGATTTTGGTGTTACAGGTCACTTGTGAGTGTTTGGATCACCTCTATATGATGTTTATGAGGTGTGTGTGTGTGATTGGTTTAGTTGGAATTGAGAAGGTGATTTTGAGGAAAGCATCTATTTGATGGCTTTGGTGTACTCAAACTGATCACAAATGAGCTCTATTTATAGTAGAGCAAGTTTGTTTTAGTATCAATAGTGAATGGCAACTGCTGCAGAGGTTTGGCCAATGTTGATCAATGAGAATCCTAGTCTCCTTTAGCCATTGACTAGAGGTTAGGGCACAGGCTGCTGGTTCCCTTGGTCTTGGATATGTCTTGACTGAATTCAGTTGGAAATGGCTAAGTCCATGCCACCTTGGTGCATCCATTAAATGCTCCAAACCAAAATTGGAGTCTTGTCCCTCTTTTAGGCATTTCTAGGTTTGGCATGCTACTTTTGGTTCCAAAGACTTGGGAGGCTTATGGATCAGTGTTTGTCCCTCCTTTGTCTCCCCCTGAGGTGTTCAGATGGATAAGTGTGTTTGTCATTTGCACAAATTTGGCAAATCGAGCAAAATGCACAAATCTGCCTTGCTTTGACAGTTTTCAGTAAGGCATGTTTCCATTGTCATATCTCATGGCTCAAGTGGACTTTGATGGAGTTCTTGGACATTTTGGAAAGCCCTCATATGATACAACAACTGTTTGATCATAGTTTTTTTTATACCTTTTGGATCCAAGTGAAAAATGCCCCTACATTTGGAAAAAAGTGAAGGCAGATTCTGACTTAGTGGAAATTTCACTAAGTGTTGGAAAAAAGTGACATTTTCACTTTTTGTGATTTTGATCATTCCATAACTTAAAATCCATGAGGAATTGGAATGAGTTGTGTTTGAAGCTTTTGTAGAGGGCCATGTGAGCTACAAATCCAGCTTTAAATGGGGGAAAATGACATTGTGGTTTAGGAGATATGATCCTCCAAAGTTGGTACCCTAGCCACTTTGTTCCATAACTTAGAAAAATTACCAAGTTTTTATGGTTACCCCTTTTACAAGTTATCCCACTTTTCTTGATTTTTCTTGATGAATGATGATTCCAACCACACATTAACATCATTTTAGGGTCAAAGAACCATAATTGTGAAAAATCTCAAAAGTCAAAGTTGACTTTTGTGCACAGTTGACTTTTTGTCAGATGAACTCCAAATTATGCGGTCCTCTATGAAATCAAGTCCTTGACCTAAATCAAACTTGATGGATGGATTTCATAGGTGTTATAGGGTGTATTGAATCATGTCCCAAGGTTTGGGAGCATGCCTGGGTCAAAAGTCAAAGGCACAGCTGACTTTTCCCGCGAAACCCTAATTGTGATTCTGATGAAACTTGAAACTTGGGAATCAAGCTTCTTAGATCAATCCATTGTTGCAAATGGATCAATGTGGTGTATTAGAGACCCTCAAATCCTCTCTTGTGGTCTTGGCTCATGATTTGTCCCAAAAGTCAACTTAGGGGTGAATTAGGTCAAGAAACCCTAATTCCTGATTTTAGATGAATGCATCCCCTGAGGCTAAATTGACTTGATGATTGGGTCCATGATGTTCCATGGAGTATATTAGGTTATGCTTTGAAGCATTGGCTCATGCCCAGAGGAAAATTTCCATCTGGAGGCCTTGGTCGACCAAACCCTAATTTGGTGACACTGGCGATCTTGAGGCTTGATCCACTTAGAATGTTGCAACCTTGTGCTTGATTCTTGCCGTGGGAGTCCTCTTGATCCATTGTGGATGTTTGAGAGGTTAGAAAAGTTGAAGATCATGTCAATTCTTGATTGATCCTTTGTCTAAGGCTCGGAGAGGGCTTGAAACCCTAATTTTTGATAGTAGTGAATGCTTACCCATCTTTGGGGAGACTGATGAGGCACAATGGTTCATCCATATTGTGATGATGAATTGCCCAATGATGGGAAATCTTAGTGGTCAAAATTTGGGGTATGACAGATCTGTATGCAGAAGATGCAATTGATGTTGTTCCCCTTGCTATTATCCCATGCAAAACTAACAAACTTCCTGTAAGAAGATCAAAGAACATTTTACCCGGTAATCCTTCAAACACTTCTGGTGCTTTCTCTAACCCTAGAGAAGGCAATAGAAAAGTTTAACACGGATGAAATGATTGACAGAATAGTGAATAAAATCATAACTCAAGGGGATTGAATAAATGTTGCTGGAATCACTAGACCACTGGCTCAGATTATGCCAACAAACTCAGTTCATGATGATGATATGACTGAGAGAAATACTGATGAGGATATTGGAGGGGATGGTGATGAAGTGTCAGAAGGGAATCTGCACACCCTTGCTGACTCTATTGTGAGAAATGTTGAGATAGATGGTGTAACATCCCCATCTACAAAGGTGTCTCAAGAACAGGCATCTAGGGGGATTGCTAAAGAAGTAACTGATAAAGTTATCAATATAGATGACTTAACTTTCGATTATGAAATCATTGCAACAAGTCTCACTCCTAGTATTGCTGAAAGATTGAAGAATAGAAAAGATAAGGGTGTGGACACTAAAAACACCCCTAACAAGCAAAATAATAAATTTGTAGTTGGACCCCATAGACCTTGGAGCAAGGTTATTGTTGTGTCCAAAAAGAGAAAAGCTGAGTCTGATACGGAGTCAGACTATGATGTTCCAAAAGATGTCCAGAACATCATGCCTATTAAGAAACTAGCCTCTAAGAAAAAGTTTGTTACTCTCCCTAAAGCTCCCATGGACAACATCTCATTCCATGATGTTGTAAATGTAAATAGGTGGAGGTATGTATACCACCGAAGAGTTTCTCTAGAGAGGGAATTGGGGAAGAATGTCCTCAACTGTAAGGAGGTGATGGATTTGATTAAAGTTACTGGCTTATTAAGGACTGTCACTCAGTTTGGCTCATGCTATGAGAGACTGGTCAAAGAGTTTGTGGTAAATATTCCAGAGGGATGCAATGATCGAAACAGTGAGGATTACCTGAAGGTATATGTCAGGGGAAATGTTGTGATATTTTCTGCTGCTGAGATCAACAAATTCCTTGGTAGACCTGAAGGTCCTCAAGCTAAAATTAAAGACTTTGACGATCAGATTTTTAGGGAAATTATTGGCAATATTGTGAAGAATTAGCCTAGCAAATAGAAACTGTCAGCTGGGAAACTGAGTGTTAAATATGCCATTCTTCATAGGATTTTCACTATGAACTGGGTCCCTACAAATCACACCTCAACCATTTCTATTGGGCTTGGAAGGTTTATCTATGCTATTTGAAAAATAAAGTCAGTTGACTTTGGTCTATACATCTTCGAACAAATCCTGAAACATGTTGTCTCTTCTTCTGTAAAGATGCCTATTTGCTTTCCTTCACTCATCTGTGGAGTCATTCTTCAACAGCATCCTGGGATCATTCTACCTATTGATAATATCATGAGGAGGGAGTCCCCCTTGACTCTGCACTATAAGCTGTTTGCTGGAAGCCATGTCCCAGATATTGCCTCAACATCTGCTCCAACATCTACTGCAACAAATTCATAGGAGGAAACTATTGCTCAGCTGAAGGAGACCTGTAAGGAGCTTGATGCCATCATCAACACCAGTACAGCCAAGAAAGACAAATTGGAACAACTGATACAAGCCTTATCTATTGAGCAGAACAAGAACATTGGAACTAACACTGGAGATGCTGAGAAACATGTTGCTGAAGAGAACAATAATGAAGAAGATGTTGATGTTGATAGTTCTGGTGATGATGCAGAAGGAAATGATGATGAGGAAACAGAAGATAACTACTGAAAGTTTTCTTCCCTTTATTTTATTTTATTTTTATTTTTTTTGGTTTTGTAAGGGATTAATGCCCAGGATCATTTACTTTTGGTTGGGTGTGTACTTTAAATATTCTATACTATTTATTTGGTTTTTGAGTTAGTCTTTCTGCCTTTGTCATATTATGGCTAAAAAGGGGGAGTAATACTAACTTTACTAACCACTGCTGACTGATACTAACCATTGAGGGGGAGTAGTCCTGCTTGCAGAAGAAGGTACTGGTTGAGGGGGAGACAAAGTTTTTTTTCGCTGCTGTTCTGATGATCTGGTCTCCCTGTTCTAAATAATTCTGTCTGCAGGATAATTGTAGTTAGTTTTAGCCAAAATCTGCCAAAGGGGGAGATTGATGAGTCCAAGCCTTTGAGGTTGGCATCAATTTTGGTAAAACTAACTTAATAGAAAGATGTTGGACAAGATGTCCTAACATGTTGAACTGACAGCAGGTTAAGTTGTTATACAAGATGTCCTATCATGTTTGTTACAGTTTGGAATAACTATTATCTGATTTCCAGTTTTTATGGGAATTTGAATTTGTCCTAGGTGGCATCCGAGATTGAGGAATCAGAGATTCTGATTCAAAAAGGAATATATTGTTTCTAAGTGTGAAGGCACTTTAGGAAACTTAGGATTAAAGAAAGTATTCTAGAGAAGAATAGGTCGCAGATTCTGTGGAGCTGAATTGCTGCGACTCTGAAGCCCAAATCCAGTTCTGTTTAGTGATACAAATAGGATGGATTTAACCTAAAATAGGTATTGAAGATACACACCTGTTATTGAGTACTAGGGTTTCTACTTTTGTGAGCCTCTCTTGTATTGCGTGAATACCTGAGTTGGACAGTTTTATTGAGTTGTAATTATTCAGTCATTGTTGTGATTGAAAGGGAATTGAGAAGGGTCTCATACCTAGGAGTGTCTTAGGTAGAAATCTAGCACGGGTAGTTTCTAGGTGACAAGTTGTAAATGGTGGAGTTTAGCTTAGAACCAATTCTGCTTAGTGGATTTCATTCTGTGCTTGGTAGCCCCCAGACGCAGGTGTTGTTGATCACCAAACTAAGTTAACAATTCTTGTGTGTTGTTTGTTTTCTGCTGTTTGTATTCTGTTCCTCATTATCCTTGTGTGAGAAGCAGAGATGAAGTGTCACGACATCCTGTCCGACATCTTAGTGATCTGCTTGACTAGAATTTCAAAAAACCTGAAAAGTAGAAATAAAAGCAGAACTTGAAGAAACAATAAAACATTAGATTAATGCCTACAAGCTTGTTGTTGATCCAAGAGTACAAGAAACAAACAAGAAAAGAATTTGTGAAAATCTCTTGATGTGAGTGATTGTCACTTTTACAAGTATTTTTCTGCCTAAATCTAGAAAGCAAATTCGACAGAGCTTCCGCACAACTTGGATGCCCAAAAATGTCAAGAGAACTCCTATATATAGAGGTCCCATGTGCCTGATAACTCCCTCAAACGTGCAGGGAAGTTGAGAAGATGTTGGGAAGTGGAGGAAAAACAGTTACATTGGACTTCCACGTTTTCTGCTACTGCATGATAATGGCGACCACCATTAGGATAATGGCAAACGCCATTAGCTTTAATTTGCTAATGACATGTATTGGGTACATGGAGACCACCATTAGGTCCATGTCGAATGCCATTAGCCTCATGGCGACCGTTGTGTACCAGAAAATAGCAAATTCTGTACTTTTTCTTCATTTCTTTGCTCTTTTCCCAATTTTCTTGCACAAACGCTCTAATTCGACAAATACCTGACACACAAACATAATACGACATAATAATATGAAAAACAAGTAAAACGACATTAAATTGCATGGGAATCGAGTCGAAATATACGATAGATTTTCGCGTTATCATTACTAAGAAGACTAATTTATTTTTTCCTAAAAATAGTTCTTGGTGTTAGAGTCAATAGAACACAGCTGTGGACTATCATACTCAGGGGGAGCTTACAAACCTGATACCCTGTTGTTGCAGAGAAAATTAAATGCCCAACATTGTCCTTTAAATACTTGTGTTTATCATCATAAAAAAGGGGGAGATTGTTAGAACAAGATTTGTTCATGACATGTTCTCTTTTAGTTTTGATGATAACAAAAGTATTAAAAGAACAATGGTTTATTTGATGTGTGTTTTATGTATGCAGGTTCTTGTTCTTGTATATACATAATCAGAATCTGTTTTACTTAGACACACTTGGGAGTTGCTTCATTGCTAGCTTCTAGTGGCAGAGTCTGGAGAACAATTTCTAGTGTGGCTTGACGCAGACTCTGAGCTAAAGGCCTCAGCATTCAGAAAAGTTACTACACTTGGTAATTGTATATCAGCATCTGGTACCATTCAGAGTTGGTGATAAAGTTATGGATTATCCCTACTGCAGAAAGCAAGTTGTATTGTCTTATTAGTTTGTTTATCTCGAGTCTACAAGATTGCAAGGCTCAAGAAAGGCCGCAACATTCTATGGATGTTTGTTCTCAAAGGCTCTATCAGTATAAAACCTCTTGAAGACTCAAAGGTTAAACGAGTTACACACTGGATTCAGAATCTATTGTGCATCCATCTTCAACGTCTCTTGTACTATGGAGTAAAGGGAAAGACACTTCCTCAACGACTAGTTTCTGCAAAGGCTATATATATATATATATATATATATATATGGCTGAAGATTCATGTTTGAATCTTAACAAGGATTCTTCTAAAGAAGGAGTAGCAAGATCAAGCAATTATCAACTCTAATGTAATATGCAGATTTTCTATTTTAGGTTGTAATTGTAAAAGCCTAAAGATTTCTTATCGGTAAATATCTTAGAAATCTTAAAAGATTTAGGTCTTTGTTTTGGTGATTTCCCATATCTCTAATGCTTGTATCTTGTACACCTCGTTCTCTATTCTGCTGAGCCTTCAGTTGAGCAAAAAGTCTTATCTCATTGGGATTCTAGCAACAAGTCTTGAGCCAAGATGCTTAAGTCACGTAAGTCTTATTGCTTAAGTGCTTGAGCTGTGAAAGTCTTATTCAGCTAGTCTGATTGAGCAGTGGGGAAGACTCTGTCTGAGGGGCGTGAGCAAGAAGTCTCTAGAGAGCTTGAGTAAGGGGAAGTCTCAGTCTGATGACCACAAGAGCAGGTGGCTCTGTAATACCCCGTAATTTATTTTGCTCTGGATAATATTAGTTCTGACCAACTGGATTCCGGTGTACTCTGAGAAATTATCTGCAAAGATAATTTGAGCAACTGATGAGCTCAGAATAGATCAAATTAATAATTATCTGACTCTGAGGTTTTAACATTTGGTGCTATAGAGATATTTTGGACAATTTAGTTAGTGTTACTAACTTAAATATATTTCTCTATATCTTTTTCTTTTCCTTTACTCTTCATTTGAAACAAAGATAGAAAGAGAAGTTAGTAAGAGTAGAGAGAAGGAGGAGCAAGAAGAGAAAAAGAGAAAGAAAAAACTAGAAGTTGAAGAACAACTTGGATCATCATTTCTTCTTCATCAAATCAACCCAACATCTTCTCTATCTTCTTCATCTTGTTGTTGGTGAGTTCTAGTTAGAACCCTAAGTATAAAAACTTAGGTTAGAACTTGAATAAAAATGGTGAAATTTGATTAATCATGCTAAATGGTGTTTGATATGGTTGAAATATGAAATAGAACACATTATATGATTGGGTTGTGTGAGAAATTGATGTTTGATACTTGCTATTATGATGAGCTATGTGTTGATGAGTTTCCATTGGATTTCATGTTGAAAATAACAGGTTTTTGACCTCTGGTTCAGTGGTAATCGGTTACTCATTTTGAGATAACCGGTTACTTGCAGGAAAAATAGTTGTTTTACGCAAAAATGAACTGAGTAACCGGTTACTCATTTTGAGGTAACCGGTTACCCTATTGGATTTTGGTTACTGTCTGCGCAGGAAGAATGTGTAATCGGTTACTCATTTTGAGGTAACCGGTTACCACTGTTGTGTTTTTGAAAAATGTTTGAAAAATTAATATCTTTTGGATCATAAGTCCGATCGAAGTGTAGTGATAGCCGTTGGAAAGCTATGAAAATATACTACATGATAAAGGTGAACAATATTGTTTTCGATACCCAATTAAATAAATCGGAGGGAACCTAAGGGTTATGTAACTTGTAATTGAATTATTATATGTAATTCTAAAAATGAAATTGTAATATGCTTTGTCTAATATTTATGTTAAACATGATTGAGAGAGTATGCATGTTAAAATGTGGAATAGAAAGAGTGAGGAAACCTTACTATGAATCTATATTAGAACCTAGTAATGTGTCTAGGGACTTGATAGATAACTTAAATGATGACGCTCGTGCATAAGAGGCCAAGGCATGTGTCTAGTACCGAATGGTATAGAAAGAATAAGACACTAGTATGGAGCACGTGTAATTATAATGTTTATAGAGAAAAGGCAAAAGAGGCCTAAAGGCTATTGTGGCCTAGAATTGTTGAATACTATTATGGTTGTTTGTGAAGTCACGAAATCGTAACCATTCCCCATTATGTGTCATTTCATGAGTAACGAGCTCCTCTGGAATGAATGCACGATTACTTGGTAGGTTTGATTCCCAATGTTATAGTACGAATGGAACCTACGGGTAAAGAGACTTGTAATGGTGAAAGGGACCGTGTAAAGTGACGAATTAAGGTGATAATGTGTCCCTTAGATCCGAAACCATCTCGTATGCCAAGTAATCTATGAGGATCCATAACTCGTTCCGACTTCTAGACGTAGAAGAGGACGGGAAGAAGGGATGCCTTGATAGGGTTGACGATAGTGATAACTTTTGAGTTAACGGACTCAATAACGTGTTTTCATATAGTGTGAGATTGTGAACTCAAGGTCACTTCCCTTCCCCTTGACTTGAGTAAGGATTGTTAGAACCTTGTAAAGCCGAGAGGATCTATAGGATAGTGTTGCACCCCAAAATTTGTCCTCCTTACTTTTTACTAACTGGCTTATGTTTCATTTCATTATCATGTATGCATATCATTAGCATGGGGTCAATGTGCTTGAGGCAGTTCAAGAGAGTCTTATCTGGTCTAATGCATCATCAAGAGTTCACAGGTGGCAAGGGATTCCAAGTGGATCACACTCTCCTAACCAGTGCATGAATTAGGGTTTTGAGATTTTTGGGTTTATTGCCCCAATGGGCAAGCTCCTTGGGTTTTTATCATCACCAAATGGCATATCTTATCTTTGTTGGAGAGGATACACATTATACTCAAAGGAATTTGGATTTGGAGACTGTGTTATTTCCTCCTAGACTGAGGGTATCAAACTATGGTTTGCTATAAAGTCAGGTTATCTCTGATTTTTTGGGAAATACTTGATTCCATGGTATTCCTTGGGTCCCTAAGTATCTAGGAGTGGAAGATTGTCCATCAGTTTGGTTCAGGAGGAGTTCAATTGGCCAATGGATTGAAAATCAGGAGAATTTGGGTAAAAGCCAACAGTCAAAGGAGAAAAGTCAACTGTGGAATTTTGAGATCCTCTTCAAGGATTTCAAGGTCTCACATCCTCATATGGTCTACAGGAGTCAAGTTTCATACATATTTGTCAGGAATCAGGAGTTGGTGCAAAGTTTCCAAATTTGGAAAGTGGCCTATAATGAAAAGTTTCCATTTTTGGCAAGTTTCTACACTTCATTCAACTTAACTTTACACCATCAAAGAAGCTTCAGATGAATTTTTCTCTAACATGAAAGTTGAAGATCTTTTTCTCCTCTTTCCAACAAGTACTAGTGGGTCTCTATATCATTTGTGAAACTCCAGTTATGATCAAAAGAAGGCAAGATGGATTTTAGGGTTTTTCATGGTGCCATTTTCACAACTTTGGGCATAATGGCCTATAACCAATTCCATTGTGTCATGCCACTTTCCAATATTAAAAGACATTCCTTGAGGATTATTTTTGGCCCAAGAATGAAGAAATGCCATGGATTATTATTCACCTTTTTCCCATTATTCAAAATTGCCAAAATGTTAAAAACTCATAAATCAATTATTTTCAAGGCCCAAGTTCCATAGGGGTGTAATTATCAATCCAAATGCTAGTGATCCATCATGGAATTTTTAAGTGAACATGCATGAAGAGAGGTATATTCCACATAATGCAAAATTCCAAAATAATTCAAAAATCATTAAGCATGGAATTACCCAAGCCCAATTCGTATTCAGAGGCAAACCCTAGTCTTTATAAACCCATCCATGCACTGGTTAGAGAGGGACACACGTGAATTTGGAGAGGAATCAAAGCTCGAACCCTAAAAACTTTTTTTCATCAAAACTCACGATCCACAAGGAGTTTCTTCAAATTTCTTCCACAAACCTTCTCCTGGGGATTTCTAGAGTGCAAATCAACCACCATTCGCAGCCAAAGGCAAGGATTGGAGCTGCTCCATCTCAGGTTGAGAGGTTTTTTCGTGTTCTTAAAACTCCTATTTTTTGCATGAATATTGACGTGTGATGAATGGTGGTCACTCTGGTATAATTATTTTTAATTATGGATGTGTGAATTGCTTGTAATATGGATTTAAAGTTTTATGCCCTAATGGTTTTTCATTCGTTTTTTATTATACACTAACAATTTGAAATTTTTAAGGCCATATTTGGATTCCTGGCGTTTTTCTGGCCAAAATAGTATACCCATATGCATTTTCTGGAAAAATATAGGTTGCAGGTGGTGGCCGGCGGTAGGTTTCCGACGGCTGGCGGTGGTCCGGCGAGGGGAGGAGCTCCAACGGAGAAGACGCAATCTAGACCCTCCATTTTCGTGATCCAAGGGCCAGCAGCGCGCCACATGTCATTTTTTTTATGTTTTATTTAATTAATCGCGTGTTTGCCATTCCATGAAGGGGTATCGTGCATCCTTCAATCGTAGCCTTCATTCTCTTTTTATTTTTGATCATGTGGCTGTGGTGGTGACAACTCATTTAATGAAACACATGCCAGGCACATGGCAGTCCATGGTAGTCTCTTTTTTATTTTTTTTTCGCTGATGGGCTGGGTTGCTGTTCGCACCCCCCATATTCAGCCCATATTCCATTCCAGTGTATTTTTTTACTTAACACACCCCCAGCCCATTTTATCTCTCATTTATTTTATTTAATTTAACATTTCATATTTAATTTTTAAAAATACATTCTTGCATTTAAAAATTCCCATAAAATTCATACATCATTTTTATTATTTTATAAAATTTTTACAAATTTTATTTTTTATTTTTATTTTATTTTTATTACTTAAACTAATTATTTAGTTAATTTCTTTTTACATTACTCATATCATGCATACATGAATTTGTTTATTTTATTTCTCTGCAACCATAAAATATTTTTGATCCGTTCTTTTTGCATTTGTTCACTAACATTATAAATTGCATAAAAATATTTTTTTATCATTTTTAAATTTATTTCATATTGCATTTTGGTCCTTCTCTTTGGCTCATTGAATCCCAGTTCTCACCTGAACTTTGCCCAATTGTTTGAATGACTAACACTTTGAATTTTTGCAGGAATTTTTGATGTGTTGTTTGTCTCTGACTGAGGGAACTTGATATTTAATTTGGGGGTTTTAGGGTTTGTTTTTATAATTATTTGATTTGTTTTCACTTGAGATTTTCTTGCAGGCGCATCCTTGACCTTATATGATTATCTGTTTGAAAAGGCACTTGTGCCATTTGCTTTGGGGTTGTTTCTTTGTTTCTTTGATTCATGTTTGGATGATAATCATTGTTGTTCGACATTGTTTGATTTTCATCCACCTCATCTCTCTTACTTATGTCTATTCTGTACTAATCTTTTATGCAGGGCCTAAGGTAAGTTCTTTAAGGATATGGATAAGTATCCATGGTCACCCTTACTTTTTCCTTCCCTCGTCTTCTTTCTTTAGGATTAGGTTGTCTTCAAACCTCACTAACCGTAGGTCACCCATGCATGATGACTTTAGGACTCATAGTCTCCCTTAGAGTTACCCTTCTGTCTTCTCTCTTCTCATCTCAAATTTCTTTAAAGCACTCGATAATAATAAGGTGTATTGCGCACGAGCCTTAAGTATGGGGAATAAGAAATGAGGGGCTTCCTCTCATCTTTCTAGAGTGCTTAGCGAGCGTCCTGTCTTGGGACGATGCGTTAAGTATTCGCCCTTGTGCCCTAGACTTTGGCGCAATGCCACTTAAGAACTAACTTAAGCCACTTTTGTCCTAAAAAAACACAAACCAAATTCAAACCTTTTTGTCCTTCGGGACCTTCAACTTAAAGGCTATTTTTGAAAAGGGCACGTTACCTTCTGTCTGAGTCGCAAACAGGCATCGACCCTAACTGCCGGACGCGAACTTAACGTCGCTCATAAAAAACACAAAAAGAACTTGGTCTGAACTATGTTGACTCTGAATTCCCCATTGCACAAAGGGGGTACGTAGGCCTAGGACGTCGACGTCCTACCGAGTCTGTCTTTGTCTTCCCCTCCCGTCTTAGCACAGCCCTAGATGATAGTATAACTCACCCTTAGAATAGACAATAAGCGTGGATCCCATCGAGTACGATGGACGCGTGGGGTGCTAGCACCTTCCCCTCGCGTAACCGACTCCCGAACCCAGGTTATGGTTGCGATGACCATTCCTTTCCCTCTTCCTCAGGTTTATGCGGTGTTCCCTTTCCCTCACTTGGGATAAATTTATACGGCTGGCGACTCTGTTTTTTCGCGCCACTCTCGCGTTTGTACCTGGATGAAAATCCTGGGAGCGACAGATAGGGAACTCACTGAGATTTAATATCTCACCCCATGTTGTTGATTATATTACAGGTTCTTCAGGTTCCGCGAAGGGTAATGATAAGGCTGTTTGATTATCCTTACTTATCTGGGCTTTTGGGATGGCAAGGCTTCCGTTGTTGGAGATTATTTTTGAGATCATTGTATTGATCTAGTTCTTAGTGCCTTAGAACATCTTGTATATGTTATGCCATATATTTTATTGTATTATGTATTTGGGCATGTAATGTATACAATGTGTTAACTAGGAACTTGTGGTATTTCAGTACCAAACACTTGGATTCATGTATAGTATATATGCTTTGATGTATGTTATTATATGTGGGTGTTACAGGCTCGGTCAGAGGGCGTGAGCAAGATAAGTCTTAGACATGTGCTCTAAGCAAGGGGAAGTCTCAACCTGAAGACCTTGGAGCAGGAGGCTCGGTCATAAGGTGTGAGCAAGGGAGAGTCTTAGACATGTGCTCTAAGCAAAGGAAGCCTCAGACAGTTGGTCTGAGCAATTGTAAAAGTCTTATGCAGAAGCATAAGTGATTGTAATCATGAAGTGATTATAATGAAAATCTCTTGTGAGGCAAGGGGAATGGAGTACTCTCAATTAGGGGAGGAACCAGTATAAATCTTTTGTGTCTTCTGCTGTTATTGTATTTACTTCTGTTATATTCGCTGCTAATGAATTAAATAGAATCTGAACATTAGTTCTGATTCTAAAACTCTGATCAGAAGTTAACTTAAAGAAAACGCAAAACATAATTCAACCCCTATTCTTGTGTACTTTTATCACCTTCACCCTTCACCTAAGGGTCCCTCTAACACCACCGAATCATTAACAAACAACCACACACACACAAAATCTTATAATTATTTTTGAAAAATTAACTAAAATAAACCGGGGCGTTACAACTCTCAGTTGGGAGGAACCAGGATAAATCTGTGTGTTCTTAATCTTTTATTTGCTTATGTTAACATTCCGATGTGACGTATTAATCAGAATCTAAAAATCGGTGTAGATTCTGAACTCTGATCAGAGGCAAAGTTAAGAAACGGAAAACACAATTAAACCCCCCATTCTTGGGTCTTTTTCTCACCTTCATCGCCATCTTAGACTTGGAAGTTAACCCAGTGTCTGCTAGTTTGATTTATAGATTCACCGTTTGATCATAGTTTCTCTGCATAAGAGGTGTCTACATTATACTTAATCTTTTAATATTATACATACATTTTCTTTATTTTCTCCTTCTTTTCTCCAACTTCTAGATTTTCTTCCTTTCTATGGGCCTGAAAGGATTGCTTTCTCTGACACTTGGGAATGTTTACGTAAAGCTTTTGCCTTCCGATGAAAATGTTATCTAGCGTAGTGGCGAGGAAATATTCATTTTCTACGTCAAAAAATATAACAAAACCTTAACGATTTCCTTTGATATCGCGCTTTGAAGGGATACAACCTCATCAATGTCCTCGTACCTCTCAATTTCACCATTTATTTCTTTCACTTCAAACATGTCTGGGAAAGATGTGAAGGAGAAAGAAGAGTGCTTTCTTCCTGCCTTAACTGAATTAAAGCTCTACCTTCCCTCATTAACCCAATGAGTATTCGACGTGGATAGTTGCCACTTACGCCTTGAGACCCGCCTCCATTCTTCCATGCTATGTCTAAAAAATGAGTGTTTCATGCTAACATTGAGTTAAAGATTTTTTAAGAATCTGGTTGGAAATGTTAGAACGAGAGGAGAGAGTTTCTCCCTCTATCATACTCTTTTTTGCTGTCGTAGGATCTATATACAAAAGTACATCAATTATAACAACTTCGTAACTGAATGTTTATACATATATTAAAAAAATTCAATTGAACAATGTTTTAGAGAATACAAATTTATTGAAATTGCAAAATGGGTCAAAACTATATTAGAGGGAATCATCTCTCGAATAACGTGTACAATTTTCTTATGAACCTTACGGACCCAGACTCCCAGCCTTAGTGTCGGGAAAGTCAGGTGACTTTCAAACAATTTTATCTATATGAAGAATCAAGTGGTCTAACTAAGTTAATCCACGTGTCCAACTCTTCTTTAAAAAAGAAAACACAAAAATCATGACCCTTCTCCTTCCTCTCTATTCCTCCGTTGTTGCTTCCTTAAAACACAAAAACCTATGACCATTCTCCTCATGCTTCTTCTATTGTCACTCAATTACAACTCCCCGCAAATCTTATGATCATTCTTCTCATATCTCTTCCATTGTGTCTCCCATCACAACTCCTCGTTTGGTGCCTCCCTATCAACGTTGACACCTACTCTGTTATTGTTGCCACAATCGTTTAGGTTGATGGTGATGCATACAAAAAATGTTCTCAACAACGTGTTGCAGGTAGGCGAAGTACCGCGAGCTGATAACTATTGTTATGTTGTCTTTATGTTTGAAATGTTATTCTTAATTAGATATTTATGTTTTTTTTTATGTTTGATCCTTTTGTTTTAAGCATAGGTAGGGAATTATAAGGGAGCAGCAATTAATGAAGTGAAAGGAAGGAGAAAAGTCACGACTTTTGTATGTTATTTCCTTTGTTTTCTTTATTAAAAAAGAACTGGACATATGACTTAATTTAGACAACTTAATTCATGATACAAATGAAATTGCTTGAAAATCACTTGAGTTTCCCGCCATAGAGGCGGGGAATACGGATCCGAAGCTTACGTAGTAATGTACTTTGATATATCTTTAATAAAAAAAATAGACTTTCTTGTCTTACTTTATTAATTTCAATGCCTTCAACGATAGTTTTGGAAATGAAAGAGTTGTCTTTAATTTCAACCAAATGTATTTTATCTAATGACAATAAATGAAAAACATTCACTTTTCAATACACATAATTTTCTTTCTCTCTTAAATATAGGTACTCTAATATACGCCATTATACGCCCCTTCAGTCATCATTTCTTATATTTACAATTTTGAAAATTGCGAGTAATAATCAAAAGACCAACTCTTCACAATAATTATTAGGTTGAATATGGACATAGAATGTTCTAAAATGAGGATGTTAAATAGACATTCTACAATTAAAAAATATAGTTTGAATTTTTTTTCAAAATCAGAATTTTTTAAAATGTACAGAAGCAAAAGTTTTTTATAAAAAAATATTATAGATCGATTAAACGATTTAATGTACCAAGTAAAAGTATTGTGTACAATTTATTTATCAAGCTTATCCGCACCTTCCACGATTTACATTCATTTTCTAAACAATACTATACTTATGTTTAAGAGTCTTGAACCCAATAAAAACAACTTATACTTCTCTTTCCTTTTTGAACTTTGAATTGGAAATCAAGATAAATAATTGGAAAACATTATAAATAATATAATCTTGCCACATTAATTAATTATTACCTATAAGTTAACTACACTGAGTCCGGGCCCCGATGGGTTTTCGCTTTTGTTCATTCGAAAATGTTGGCCTTTCTTGAAAGATGATTTTGTGAATTTTTTTAATGCTTTCCACTCGGGGTCGGTTTTATCTAAATCTATTACTTCGTCTTTCTTGACATTGGTTCCGAAAGTCCCGAACCCTTTAGGACTTGATGATTATAGGCCAATTTGTTTGGTGGGGTGCCTTTATAAGGTTCTATCGAAACTTTTGGCGGGTAGATTGAAATTGGTGTTGGATTCTTTGATATCACCTTGCCAAAGTGCTTTTGTGCCCAGAAGGCAACTACTTGACGGAGATTTGGTTGCTAATGAATTGGTTGATATCTATTCTAAAGAAGGTAAGAGTTGTATTCTGTTTAAAGTGGATTTTGAAAAAGCCTATGACAAGGTAAGTTGGAATTTTGGTAGGTATATGATGAGAAGGATGGTTTTTGGTGGGAGATGGATGAAACTATTGATATTTAATAGTAACATGTCGGTGCTAGTGAATGGGAGTCCAACGAAGGATTTTAGGGAGAAAAGGGGTTTGAAATAAGGAGACCCGCTCTCTTCTTTTATTTTTGCGATTGTGGTGGAGGGTCTTTCGGGGTTGATTAATAAGGCGGTGAACATTGGGGTGTATGGAGGAGCGGTTGTTAATAGATTGTGCTCGGTGGAAACACTTCAATTTGCAGATGATACATTATTGATTGGAGAGTCGTCTTGGAACCAAATTTGGGCTATCAAGGCGGTCCTTAGAAGTTTCAAATTTGTGTCGGGTTTGGGTATTAACTATCATAAGAGAAAGTTGATTGGGATCAATTCGAATTCTTGCTTTTTGGAAGCGGCGGCTTATTTCCTCTCTTGTAAAGTGGAGGATTGTAATTTCAATTTTCTTGGGATTCCTATAGGGTTTAGCCCGAGAAGGATTTCGACTTGGAAGCCTTTGGTGGAAAAGATTAAGAAGCGATTAGATAATTGGAAGAATCGTTTTCTTAGTTTTGGTGGTAGAATTACTCTTTTAAAGTCGGTTTTGTGCTCCCTCTCGATTTTTTGGCTTTCTTTTTATAGGACGGCGGTAAAGATTGTGAAAGAAATTACTAGTTTGCAAAGTAACGTCTTATGGGGAGGTACGGAGGATTCATTGGGTGGGGTGGAAGGATGTTTGTAAGCCTTTAGAAAAAGGAGGTTTGGGGATTAGAAGGATTGAGGATTTCAACATCGCTCTTTTACTCAAATGGAGATGGCGTATCCTTAAGGGAACATATTCTCTACGGTATCAGATTTTGAAAGCTCGCTATGGTGACATTAACTTGGCCTTAATTAACGGGGATAACTCTTTTGATACCAATTGCTCTCGTTCGGTGTGGTGGAAAGAATTGGGTATTATTGATAATAAATTAGATGCTGATTTCTTTGCCAAGAATTGTATCTTTGAGATCGAAAATGGATTGACGACGTCTTTTTGGTACGCTTATTAGTTGGATAATGGTTGTCTTAATGATAAATTTCCTACTGTTTTTGAGGCATCAGAGCTCAAAAATGTTCCGGTGGGAGGCATGGGAGGTTGGGTCGATGGGTGTTGGGAATGGAGTGATTTGGGTATTAATCAAGCGTCGTGTACGGTGGCGGTAACTGGGTTGGTGCAGTTGCGTTTGTTGCTGGACTGTCGTGGTCCTACCTCGACCGACCGTGACAATGTCAAGTGGAAGGCGGACGTCGAAGTTGGTTTTTTAGTGAGGTCGTGTGTCGATTTGATACAGGATTGTAGAGTTTTTGAAGCTGTTTCTATTAGCTTTGGGAGTCTGTCTACTGTTTCTGTTTCTACTCCTGGTATTTATTCTGCTGTGGTTCCGGTTAGTACCAGGCAGTGTTGCTGCTGTTTTGTTTCTAGTTTAGATAGGTGCAGCTGTTCTGGTTATGGTTTTGACAGCATCCCTGCTGTTGCGCCAACTCTGAATGTTCCTGGCAGCGGGGCTGCAATGTCGGCTGCGCGTATGGCAGGGCTCCCTGTCTCCACTGTGGGACCGGGTTTGGATGGCCGCCGTGATGCTATAGGTTTTAACGGTATGACCGTGGAGAGGATTTGGAAGTCGTTATGGAAATTGGGGGTGCCTACTAAAGTTAAGGCTTTTGGGTGGCGTTTATTTAAGAAAAGACTTCCGTCTAAAGATAATCTCAAGTTGTGTGGTATTATTTTTCCGGATTCTTCTTCTTCTGCTTGCGTGTTGTGCTCTTCGGTAGAAGAAACGTTGGGTCATTCTTTAATGGGGTGTACAGTGGTGAAATTGATTTGGAGGGAGATTAGGGACTGGATTGGTTTTATGGATATTTTGGTTTTAGATGCGGGGTGCTTCCAAGCTAGCTTTTCGAGATGGTTTAATTTTTGCATATCTCGGAAAGTGAAAACAGGGAAAGCGGGTGTAATTTGGTTGGCGGTTTGTTGGAATATTTGGTCTCTCAGGAATATCATTATTTTCGAGAATCAAAGGTGGAATGTTATGGATGCGGTTTGGAATTGTAATTTTTACGATTTTTGTAAAAATCCATTGTATTACTTATCGTATGATCAATTGGTTTTCAATATCTTTTTTGTCCAGAGTTTTCTCTCGTTTTTTGTAATCAGGTTCGAGAACCCTTAGTTCTTGTCTATTGAATCTACTTGCTTACCAAAAATAAATATAGCAACTTAAAATAAAGTATAAAGTAGTTAATATTTAAAAGCCTTTAATATTTCAGAAATTTAGAAAACTATTAACTCTATAGGCTATGAAACCGTTTATTTCAGTTGTTTTTTTTTAAATGATTTTTATAATGATATATATTTTATTTAAAATATTTTTACAAAGAATTAAAAAAAATGAAATGAAAATTTGTTTAAATAGTTATTCTTAAAATATTATTTTATCTATTTCATCATCTTGTTAATAAAATTTATTATCAAATTTTCAAAAAATCATTTAATTTGAAAGCTATTTCAAATAATTTTTTCATAAAAAAATTATTTTTAAGATATATCTTTTTGAAAAAATTGTGCTTTTGACTATGTTTTGTTTTTCGTTAATGTATATTTATATATAGGATATCAAAGTTAGTCTTTCAATTTAAAAAAAAAAACTTATTTAAAAACTTATTATATTTTAAAAATCATATTTAAAAATAAAAATAAAAACATTAATTTATTTAAACTAAAACAATTCGGCACTATACTCAGTAACAAAACAAAATACTTTAACACTAGGATTCTGGTTCCACAGAACAAATAAACAAATACTAAATATGTGGATGGAGTTATATGTTTATATTTGAAAGCACCCAAAATACCCTATTATAACCCTAACATAAATCTGCATAAAACCATTCTCAAGATTCTCTCATTCTGGTAAAACTTATCATCATAGCATGGATCCTAATTTTCCAAATAATTTTGCAATAGGCTCGGTTTCTCCTTGCATGAAGGCACCTTAAGAACATAGTTAGGACCAACTCGAGCTCCATGCTTCATTAGCTCAGCCATAATATAATCCATAAAAGAATCATCATAATCAAAATCATTATCATCATCATCCTTGAATAATGAAATCTTGATCATATCAAAAGTTGAGTCAGAATCATATTCAATCAGACTATCCTCGTCAGGAAAACAAATTCCATAGATAAAACATGAACAATCTTTTGATTTCTGTTGAATTTGAATTTGAGCGAGCATCATTGAATGTTGAAGATGATCTGTGTGAAAATATTGTTCATCATAAGGTGAGGGTAGAAGGTCTGGTGAATTTTCAAACACATTGTTCAAAGACATTGCAAGTTGAATATGAAAAGAGAAGAAAATTATACAACTTCAAACTTAAACCATCTTGATTTATATAGAGATAAAACACAAGATATAATATGATGTAATTAATATTTTGGTTTATATAAAAATAATTAATGATTAATAATAGATCCACTCAAATCATGGTGTAAATCAAATCAATTAGTTTAAATAAAATATGAAGATAATATTGATTTTATTTTTATCTTCTAAAATATCTCAACAAACTAATACGTATTTACATTCATCTTATCTAATTAATATTTACTTATTTTTTTTTAATTTTATATTTAATTAAATTCATAACATTATTTCAGCCTCACTTTTAGAAGAAAAAAAACGTTATGCTATTTTTAATTTAAAAATAATAATTTATATTTTCTTTCTAATGCACACTCAATAGTTATTATTTTTCCCTTTACAAAACTATTTTTGACTTACATTAAATATCTCAACAAACTATGCATATCTATTTTTATTTTATCCATGAAATATTTTACATAACTTTTTATTAATTTAATTTTTTTAATTTTATAAAATAATTTAGATTTTTTAATGGCCAAGTTCCGTTCCCAATTTTTTTTATCTAACAAATTTTACGTATCTACTTTGATTTTGACTTAATCCTAAGAATACTTTTTTTCCGAATTTTTAATTAATACATAGTCATTTATTTTCAAAAATATAATTCTTAGACCTAAAACAAACAGCCTCTTATCAGGAGAATGATTTTATTTTAAAAGGATTGTGACTATTACTATTATATTTTTTGTAATAAAGCTAATACTTAAAAATTTATATTAATTATTTAGGTGTGATAAATATTAAATTTGATCTTAAATATTAATTGGATGATTTTATTATTTATTAATAATAAAAATTGTATAAATTCAAATTTGTTCATTTGACTTCTTTTTTTTTTTTTTTTTTTTTTTTTTTTTAATTTGAACCATATCTTTCATTTATGATTCACAGAGATTTACAACGTAAATTTATTTTGATAGATAGATAAAAATTTACCATTGATTTGTTTATAATATACTGCAATATAATATTTAATAGACGTATATTGAGAATTTGAATACTTCAAATTTAGGTAATATGGATTCTATCTCTATTCATTTATAAACATATACAAATTCATTTTATTTATTTTTTTAGAACAATGATTTTGAAGTTACAATATTTTTTTATATATATATAATATTTTGGGTACATCAAAGTAATCCCTAACTTTTTTGGGTCGATGAAATTTACTCTGATCAACTATTAAGGAGTTTCACTTCTTTCAAAATCTTTCGAATATCGAAAGATTATCATCCTTACAATTTAAAAAAATCTCATATATATATATATATATATATATATATATATATATATATATATATGTGTGTGTGTGTGTGTGTGTGTGTGTGTGTGTGTGTGCTACTAAATTATGGTAACAAGTTTTAAATCTAATTTAATTTCACTCTTCTCGCTCATATGCTGACACGAGTGTCTAAATGGTAATCTTGAAGGTTCCCACACTCCACTATAATAGTATTAGTTTAAAGCCACAACAAACACCCACAGGTTTACAAGCTTTTCACATAATCACTACCTGTGCTAACTTCTACCTAGGAACTCCTAAATATGAGACCCGTCTCACTACCCACCAGTCACACAACAATGACAAACTCAACAATGGAGAATAAAAAGAAGTCACACTTCAAAGACACAAAATCCACTCTTTACTTAAAATCTTATGAGTGAATTTACAATTACAACTCAAAAAAAAAAAAAAATCCAGCTCTAGATCAATGAGATACAAGAGAGGCTCACAATCAACAAATAACACAGTCCTACTCAGATGTCAAAAGACATAAGAGAGGAACACAAAGAACAAAACTCTCTAAACCCTAAAAACTCTTTCTTTCAATACACGACTTCTCCACCTCATTAGGTTAAGAAAACTCCTTTAAATAGATATCACAATAGCATGGGCTTGGGCTCTTGAACCGCATATCACAAGGCATTAACTTTAAATCACTTGCACGATCTCTTGCACAATAATAGGAATTAAACATAAAATTTCCTAAAAAGGCTCTAAGATCCTTTTTAAGAAATACAAGCAAATCTGTCAAGATAGAAGTTCCTAAAATATCCTTCCTTGGACTGCGACACTGCGTGAATTAAAACACTATCAAATCTCACGTTTCAAATACCAAATCATCCCAGCCCTAAACTTCTGGTATAACATGTCCTTGCCATATGTCCCAACATTAAGTTGATCATGTGTCTGACTAAATTGTCACGACATTTGTCTCAACATCTTGCTGAAAACTGTTTTAACAAAATTTTGGTCAATCCAAAACCACAGAACTTACAGTCATCACACAATTCAACGAAACACACACTAACATTGAAATAACATACAATTGCATAATTCATCACAACAAGTAGAAATTCAATCAAGGGAATTGAAACACCTACCCACATATTGTTATGCAGAACCCTATACGAAAAGAAATCTTACTCTTACCTGATAATTTCTAGCAAAGTTCTTCAACAATGGGGTTCTTCCTCTTCTTCAAGCCCTAACTCTTTCTCTCTTTTCTTCTCTCCAACTTTTCACGTACTGAAAATTCTGATTCTAACTCCCCTTTTTCCTTATTTTATTATATTATTATTTTTGAATAATCATTTTATTCCAACTAAATAAAATTACTATTTATTTTATTATTTCACTATCACCATAATAACAAAATAGTTATTTAATTATCTTTATCACCATTATTTATTTAAATATTCTAATTTAAATAATAATAACAAATGACACTCTCTCACCACTAGGGGTGTTCATGGGTACAGGTCAACCCGCAAACCCAATGACCCAATCTAACTCAACCCTTATTTTTTTCCAACTCAATCATGTACGGGTCCAACCCAAACCAACCCATTAAAACCCATTGGTATTTGGTTCGGGTAACATGTTTGAAGTTTTAAATCCACGAACCCGCAAACCTAACTCATTTATATGTCACACTATTTTTATTTTATTTTATTTATAAATTATCTAACATAATTCTTACAATGCATATATTTTTTTAAATGTAATTATAGTTTTATTAAAATTCTTACAATGCATATATTTTTTTAAATGTAATTATAGTTTTATTAATTGTAAAAGCCTAAGTCTAAATTAAATTTGAGAGATCAACTTTATTTATTCAAAGAGAGATATGTCATACCTTTTAAATTATCCTCTACACCATTTGTATAATTTTCTAACGTGGTCTGAATCGTCAAAAAGTTTTTAGGTATTAACTGATCAATTTTATTAAAAGTAAATACTAACATTGTATGATTTTTTTAATGTTTTTGTAAAATAAATGTGTTAATTAAATTGATATTTTATTTAGAATTTGAAAATTATAGTTAGTGGATGACCCAAGAACCCAACCCATTGATGAGCGGGTTGGTTTGGTTCGGGTTTAGTCTTATAAGTACGATTTGAACACTCGACCCAATCCAAAGACTATTGATTGGGTCGGGTATTGTATTTAATCAAATTAGACCCAACCCAACCCACGAACACCCCTACTCACCACCCACATGTCTCTACACTTTTACTCACACACCTCAAATACCTTAAATTCAACATTTCTAAGGTCACTACCCTTTCTTAGAACAAGATTTGTTCATGACATATTCTCTTTTAGTTTTGATGATAACAAAAGTATTAAAAGAACAATGGTTTATTTGATGTGTGTTTTGTTTACGCAGGTTCTTGTTCTTGTACATAAATAATCAGAATCTGTTTTACTTAGACACACTTCAGAGTTGCTTCATTGCTAGCTTATGGTGGGAAAGTCTAAAGAACAATTACTAGTGTGGCTTGACGCAGACTTTGAGTTGAAGGCCAGAGCATTCAGACGAGTTACTACACTTGGTAATTATATATCAGCATCTGATACCATTCAGAGTTGGTGATAAAGTTGTGGATTATCCGTACTATAGAAAGAAAGTTGTATTGTCTTATCAGCTTGTTAACTCGAGTCTACAAGATTGCAAGGCTCAAGAAAGGTTGGTACATTCTACGGATGTCTGCTACCAACGGATCTATCAGTGTAAAAACTCTTGAAGACTCAAAGGTTAAACGAGTTACACACTGGATTTAGAATCTGCTGTGCATCCATCTTCACCGTATCTTGTACTATGGAGTAAAGGAAAAGACACTTGATCAAGACACTTCCTCAACGATGAAAATGTTATCTAGCTTAGTGGTGAGGAAATATTCATCTTCTACGTCAAAAAATATAACAAAACCTCAACAATTTCCTTTGATATCGCGCTTTGAAGGGATACAACCTCATCAATATCCCCGTACCTCTAAACTTCACCATTTATTTCTTTCGCTTTGAACCTGTCTGGGAAAGACGTGAAGGAGAAAGAAGAGTGATTTCTTCTTGCCTTACCTTAATTAAAGCCCTACCTTCACTCATTAACCCAATGAGTCTTCGATGTGGATGGTTGCCACTTATGCCTTGAGACCCGCCTCCATTCTTCCTCGCTATGTCTAAAAAATGAGTGTTTCATGCTAACGTTGAGTTAAAGATTTTTTAAGAATCTGGTTGGAAATGTAAGAACGAGAGGAGAGAGTTTCTCCATCTATCATCCTCTTTGTTGTTGTCGTAGGATCTATATATAAAAGTACATCAATTGTAACAACTTCGTAACTGAATGTTTATACATAAATTAAAAAAAATCAATTGAACAAGGTTTTATAAAATAAAAATTTATTGATATTGCAAAATGGATAAAAAATATATTAGAGGGAATCGTCTCTCTAATAATGTGTACAATTTTCTTATGAACCTTACGGATCCAGACTCCCAGCCTTAGTGTCGGGAAAGTCAAGCGACCTTCAAACAATTTTATCCATATGAAGAATCAATTAGTCTAACTAAGTTAATCCATATGTCCAACTCTTCTTTAAAAAAGAAAACACAAAAATCGTGACCCCTCTCCTTCCTCTTTATTTCTCCGTTGTTGCTTCCTTAAAACACAAAAACCTATGACTATTCTCCTCATGCTTCTTCTTTTGCCACTCAATTACAACTCCCCGCAAATCCTATGACCATTCTACTCATATCTCTTCCATTGTGTCTCCCATCACAACTCCTCATTTGGTGCCTCCCTATCAACGTTGACACCTACTCTGTTATTGTTAACACAATCGTTTAGTTTGGTGGTGATGCATACAAAAAATGTTCTCAACAACGTGTTGCAGGTAGGCGAAGTACCGCGAGTTGACAGTTATTGTTATGTTGTCTTTATGTTTGAAATGTTATTCTTAATTAGATATTTATGTTTTTTTATGTTTGATCCTTCTGTATTAAGCAAAGGTAGGGTTATAAGGGAGCAGCAATTTAGGAAGTGAAAGGAAGGAGAAAAGTCACGATTTTTGTATTTTGTTTCCTCTGTTTTCTTTATTAAAAAAGAATTGGACATGTGACTTAATTTAGACCACTTGATTCATCATACAAATGAAATTGCTTGAAAATTACTTGAGTTTCCCGCTATAGAGGCAAGGAATATGGATCTGAAGCTTACGTAGTAAAGTACTTCGACATATCTTTAATAAAAAAAGAGACTTTCTTGTCTTAGTTTATTAATTTTAATGCCATCAACGATAGTTTTGGAAATAAAAGAGTTGTCTTTATTTCAACCAAATGTATTTTATCTAATGACAATAAATGAAAAACATTCACTTTTTAATACACATAATTTTCATTCTCTCTTGAATATAGATACTCTATTATACGCCCCTTGAGTCATTATTTCTTATATTCACAATTTTGGAAATTGCGAGACATAATCAAAGAACTAACTCTTTACGATAATTATTAGGTTGAATATGGAAGTGAATGGTCTAAAATAAGGATGTTATATAGACATTCTATAATTAAAAAATAGTTTGATTTTTTATTCAAAATCAGAATTTTTTAAAATGTGCAAAAACAAAAGTTTTAATAAAAATATATTATAGACTAATTAAACGATTTACTGTACCAAGTAAAAGTATTGTGTACAATTTATTTATCAAGCTTAACAGTAATTTCCACGATCTACATTCATTTTCTAAACAATACGTTGAATTGGAAATCATGATAAATAATTGAAAACCATTATAAATAATATAATCTTGTCACATTAATTAATTATTACTTATAAGTTAACTACACTACAAAAATAGAGCAACCTAAAATAAAGTATAAAGTAGTTAATTAATATTGAAAAGCATTTAATATTTCAGGAATATAGAAAGCTATTAACGCTATAGGCTATGAAACCGTTTATTTTAGTTGTTTTAAAAAAAAACGATTTTTATAATGATATATATATTTTTATTTAAAATGTTTTTACAAAGAATTTAGAAAAAAAAAATTAAATAATAAATTTGTTTAAATAGTTATTCTTAAAATATTATTTTAGATATTTCATCGTCTTGTTAAAAAAAATTTATTATCAAAATTTCAAAAAATCATTTAAATTAAAAGCTATTTCAAATAATTTTTTCCATAAAAAAATCATTTTTGAGATATATCTTTTTGAAAAAATTGTGCTTTTGACTTTGTTGATTTTCATTAATGTATATTTATATATAAGAGGTCAAAGACAAAGTTAGTCTTCCAATTAAAAAAACAAATTTAAAAACTTATTATATTTTAAAATTCATATTTAAAATTAAAGATAAAAACATTAATTTTTTAAAACTAAAACAATTCGGCACTACACTCGGTAACAAAACAAAATACTTTAGCACTAGGATATTGGTTCCACAAAACAAATAAACAAATACTAAAATAGTACCCCCTTGTACTCTCTTTTTATTGGATTCTATTGCTTTTAAAAAAAAATTATGTTTATAACCCTAACATAAATATGCATAAAACCATTCTCAAGGTTCCCTCATTCTGGTAGAACTTATCATCATAGTTTGGATCCTAATTTTCCAAATAATTTTGCAATAGGCTTGGTTTCTCCTTGCATGAAGGCACCTTAAGAACATAGTTAGGACCAACTCGAGCTCCATGCTTCATTAGCTCAGCCATAATATAATCCATAAAAGAATCATCATAATCAAAATCATTATCATCATCATCCTTGAATAATGGAATCTTGATCATATCAAAAGTTGAGTCAGAATCATATTCAATCAGACTATCCTCGTCAGGAAAACAAATTCCATAGATAAAACATGAACAATCTTTTGATTCCTGTTGAATTTGGATTTGAGCGAGGATCATTGAAATTTGAAGATGATCTGTGTGAAAACATTGTTCATCATAAGGTGAGGGTAGAAGGTCCGGTGAATTTTCAAACACATTGTTCAAAGACATTGTAAGTTGAATCTAAAAAGAGAAGAAAATTTTACAACTTCAAACTAAAAGAATGTTGATTTATATAGAGATATAACACAAGATATAAATATGATGTAATATCTCGGTTGATATAAAAATAATTAATGATTAATAACAGATCCACTCAAATCATGGTGTAAATCAAATCAATTAGTTTAAATGAAATATGAGATAATATTGATTTTATTTTTATCTTCTAAAATATCTCAACAAACTAATACGTATTTACATTCATCTTATCTAATTAATATTACTTATTTTTTAATTTTACATTTAATTAAATTCATAACATTATTTCAGCCTCACATTTAGAAAAAAACGTTATGCTATTTTTAATTTAAAAATAATAATTATATTTTCTTTGTGATGCACACTCAATAGTTATTATTTTTCCCTTTACAAAATATTTTTGACTTACATTAAATATCTCAACAACCTATGCATATGTACTTTTATTTTATCCATGAAATATTTTACATAACTTTTTATTAATTTAATTTTTTAATTTTATAAAATAATTTAGATTTTTTAATGGCCAAGTTCCGTTCCCAATTTGTTTTATCTAACAAATTTTACGTATCTACTTTGATTTGACTTAATCCTGTTAATAATTTTTTTCCGAATTTTTAATTAATACATAGTCATTTATTTTCAAAAATATAATTCTTAGACTTAAAACAAACAGCCTCTTATCAGGAAAATGATTTTATTTTAAAAGGATTGTGACTATTACTATGATATTTTTTGTAATAAAGCTAATACTTAAAAACTTATATTAATTATTTAGGTGTGATAAATATTAAATTTGATCTTAAATATTAATTTGATAATTTTATTATTTATTAATAATAAAAATTGTATAAATTCAAATTTGTTCACTTGACTTTTTTTTAAAAAAAATTTGAACCATATCTTACATTTATGATTCACAGAGATTTTTTTTTAATAAGCAAGGATTTCATTGAAAGTGAGAACAATAGGTTCTCGAACCCACTTACAAAAAGAGAGGCTAACCTCAACACCAAAAAGAAAATTACAACCCAATTAAGCCTTAAGTAAGGTAGTACAAAGGAAATATAATAAACTCGCTCGTAAAAGCCATAATTGGAGCGGGTAATTTTCCCGATGAAAGATCATCTCCAAACCAATGCCTTAATATTCCAAACCGTATTCAACACGTTCCAACTATCATTCCTAAAAATAATATTGTTCCTCAAGTTCCACAAAAACAAAGACGTAGCCAACCAAACACAACCTTCCATTCCTTTCTTCACCCTACTAAGTTTGGAAAAGGCAAACCACTTAAGAAAGCTTTCTTTAATATTACTAGCTCCCCAATCCTCAAATCCGATCCAATCGGCCATTTCCTTCCACACCAATAAAGAAACACAACAATTCAAAAAGATATGATCTAAAGATTCCTCCGCCGAGGAACAAAAAATGCATTCCGACCCACTATTCGAAAACACCAAACCTCTACTAAAAAGAGCAACTTTAGTGGGGAGCCTATTCAAAAAGCATCTCCAACCAAAGGCCTTAATCTTATAAGGAACCACCTCTTTCCAAATCAAAGAAAAAGCTTCATCGTAAATATTACTCGGCCCATAAGGAATGCGATACTTACAAAGTAAATTAGAGAAACCACCAACCGAATAACCCTCCAACGGGCTCAACATCCACTCAACCGCGTCTTTGCCAAAACGATTCGGACGAGCATGCTCCAACAACGCACGCAACCTCACCAAATCCTCGGCAATAGGCTCATCGACCGAACCGACCACCCCAAAATCTCCCCAAATCCACCCCTCATCATGCCAACCACCCATGCAAGCCACCGAAACATCTTTAAGACAAGACAAACGAAAAAGATTAGGAAATTTATCCTTTAAACAACACTCTCCTATCCACCAAGAGAGCCAAAAAGGGGTAAAGAAACCATTTCCAATAGTAAATTTACAATTAGAGACAAAACAATTCTCCGGTAATTTTTTATCCACCCCACATAACTCCCTCCACCAAAAAGATGCACTATTCGCCTTAATAGGGAAACAACCGATATCCACCATCTTCAAATTTATATCTCCATATCTAGCTTTTAAGACATTTTACCATAAAGCATTAGATTCCGATAAAATCCTCCATCTTCATTTATTGATAAGAGCCAAGTTAAAATCATCCACTCTTCTCAAACCTAACCCCCCTTTTTCAGACGGTCGACACACTTCCTTTCAACTAACCCAATGAATTTTCCTCTTATCCTCCTTACTCCCCCAAAGAAAATTACTTTGAATTCTAGTAATTTCTTTGACAACCTTTACCGGAGCTTTATAAAACGAAAGCATGAAAATAGAGACACTAGAAAGCACCGACTTTAATAAAGTAAGCCTTCCCCCAAAATTAAGATACCTATTATTCCAACAAAAAAGCCTCCGTTTCAACTTCCCCACCAACTCCTTCCACATATCATTCCTATTGAAATTGTATCCAATAGGAATTCCAAGAAAAACAAAATTACTATCCTCCCTCCTACAAGAAAGAAAGAAGCCACCTCCATAAATCTAGAACCGACATTCACTCCAATAAGTCTGCTCTTATGAAAATTAATTCCCAAGCCGGAAACTAATTCAAAACCTCTCAAAACCGATTTTATAGCTCATAGATGCTTCCAACTACCATCTCCAAACAATAAGGTATCATCCGCAAATTGAAGAATATCAACAAAACACTTGCCTCTAATATTAAAGCCCTCAAACTCCTCATTCACCACCGACCTACTAACCAAACCCTTTAAACCTTCCGCAACAATCACAAAAAGGAAGGGGGAAAGAGGATCTCCTTGTCTCAAGCCTCTTTCCACGATAAACTCCTTCGTCGGGCTACCATTCTTTCTCTCTTCTCTTCTCTCTAACTTTTCACGTACTGAAAATTTTGATTCTAACTCCCCATTTTCCTTATTTTGTTATATTATTATTTCTGAATAATCATTTTATTCCAACTAAATAAAATAACTATTTATTTTATTCATTCACTATCACCATAATAACTAAATAATTATTTAATTATCTCTATCATCATTATTTATTTAAATATTTTAATTTAAATAATAATAACAAATGACACTCTCTCACCATCACCACCCCCATGTTTCTACACTTTTACTCACACACCTCAAATACCTTAAATTCAACATTTTTAAGGTCACTACCCTTCACCTAAGGGTCCCTCTAACACCACCAAATCAACAAACACACACACACACATACACAATATCATATAACTATTTATGAAAAATTAATTAAAATAACCCAGGGCGTTACAACTCTCAGTTTGGGGGGAACCAAGATAAATTTGTGTGTTCTTTATCTTTTGTTTGCTTCAGTTAACATTCTGCTGCAACGTATTAATCAGAATCTGAACATCAGTTTAGATTCTGAACTCTAATCAGAGGCAAAGTTAAGAAACGGAAAATACAATTCAACCCCCTCCTTGTGTATTTTTCTCACCTTCATCACTGTCTTAGACTTGGAAGTTAACTCCACGTTTGCTAGTTTGATTTATCGTTTCACCGTTTGATCATAGTTTATGTGCATAAAAGGTGCCTACATTTGACTTAATCTTTTAATATTATACATAAATTTTCTTTATTTTCTTCTTCTTTTCTCCAACTTCATGATCTTCTTCCTTTCTCTGGGCCTTAAAGGATTGCTTTCTCTGACACATGGGAATGTTTACGTAAAGCTTTTTCCTTCTGATGAAAATGTTATCTAGCTTGGTGGAGAGGAAATATTCATCTTCTACGTCAAAAAAATATAACAAAGCCTTAACGATTTCTTTTGATATCGCGCTTTGATGGGATACAACATCATCAATGTCCCCGTACCTCTCAACTTCACCATTTATTTCTTTCACTTCAAACATGTCTGGGAAAGACGTGAAGGATAAAGAAGAGTGCTTTCTTCCCGCCTTACTTGAATTAAAGCCTTTCCTTCCCTCATTAACCCAATGAGTCTTCGATGTGGATGGTTGCCACTTACGCCTTGAGAGCCGCCTCCATTCTTCCTCGCTATGTCTAAAAAAAATGAGTGTTTCATGCTAACGTTGAGTTAAATATTTTTTAAGAATATGGTTGGAAATGTTAGAAAGAGATGAGAGAGTTTCCCCCCTATCATCTTCTTCTTTGCTGTCGTAGGATCTATATACAAAAGTACATCAATTGTAACAACTTCGTAACTGAATGTTTATACATAAATTAAAAAAATTCAATTGAACAAGGTTTTAGAAAATACAAATGTATTGAAATTGAAAAATGGATCAAAAGTATATTAGAAGGAATCATCTCTCTAATAACGTGTACAATTTGCTTATGAACCTTAGGATCCAGACTCCCAGCCTTTGTGTTGGGAAAGTCAGGTTACTTTCAAACATTTTCATCCATATGAAGAATCAAGTGGTCTAACTAAGTTAAGCCACGTGTCCAACTCTTCTTTAAAAAATAAAACACAAAAATCGTGACCCTTCTCCTTCCTCTCTATTCCTCCGTTGTTGCTTCCTTAAAACACAAAAACCTATGACCATTCTCCTCATGTCCCTTCTATTGCCACTCAATTACAATCCCTGCAAATTTTGTGACCATTTATCATGTCTCTTCCATTGTGACTCCCATCATAATTCTTTGTTTGGTGCCTCCCTATCAACGTTGGCACATGCTTTGTTATTTTTGGCACTATCGTTTAGGTTGATGGTGCTGCATACAAAAAATGTTTTCAACAATGTGTTGCATGTACGCGAAGTACCGTGAGTTGACAGCTATTGTTATGTTGTCTTTAAGTTTGAAATGTTATGCTTAGTTAGATATTTATGTTTTTTTTTTATGTTTGGTCCTTCTATTTTAAGCAAAGGTAGGGAGTTATAAGGGAGCAACAATTAAGGAAGTGAAAGGAAGGCGAAAAATCACGATTTTTGTGTTTTGTTTCCTCTGTTTTCTTTATAAAAAAAAAGAACTGGACATGTGGCTTAATGTAGACCACTTGATCCATCATACAAATAAAATTGCTTGAAAATCACTTGAGTTTCCCGCCATAGAGGCCGTGAATATGGATCTGAAGCTTACGTGGTAAAATACTTTGATATATCTTTATTAAAAAAAAAGAGAGACTTTCTTGTCTTAGTTTATTAATTTCAATGTCATCAACGATAGTTTTTGAAATGAAAGAGTTGTCTTTAATTATAACCAAATGTATTTTATCTAATAATAATAAATGAAAAATATTCACTTTTCAATACACATAATTTTCTTTCTCTCTTGAATATAGGTACTCTATTATACGCCATTATACACCCTTCAGTCATCATTTCTTATATTCACAATTTTGGAAATTGCGAGATATATCAAAAGACCAACTCTTAAAGATAATTATTAGGTTGAATATGGACGTAGAATGGTCTAAAATGAGAATGTGAATAGACATTCTATGATTAAAAAATAGTTTCAATTTTTTTTTCAAAATCATTATTTTTTTAAAATGCACAGATGCAAAAGTTTTTAATAAAAATATATTATAGACCGATAAAACGATTTAATGTACCAAATAAAAGTATTGTGTACAATTTATTTATCAAGCTTACCCGCACCTTCCATGATCTACATTCATTTTCTAAACAATACTAGATTTATGTTTAAGAGTCTTGAACCCAATAAAAACAACTTATACTTCTCTTCCCTTATTGAACTTTGAATTGGAAAACATCATAAAGAATTGGAAACCATTATAAATAATATAATCTTGTCACATTAATTAATTATTACCTATAAGTTAACTACGCTTCAAAAATAGAGCAACCTAAAATAAAGTATAAAGTAGTTAATATTGAAAAGCCTTTAATATTTTAGAAATATAGAAAGCTATTAACTCTATAGGCTATGAGACCGTTTATTTCAATTGTTTTTTTAAAAATGATTTTTATAATGATATATATTTTTATTTAAAATATTTTTACAAAGAATTTTAAATATATATATATATATATATATATATATATATATATATATATATATATATATATATATATATATATATATATATATAACTGTAGTATATCATAGTGTATCATATAGACACAAACATGATTATATGATGGATGGGCTAGAAGATAATGAAGGCAGGAGCAAGGTGAGAAATAAACAGAAGAAGTCAAGGAACTGGGACGACTCTGGGAGGGGTAAAGACAAGTATTCTAAGGAGTCAACAACTTTTTTCATCACTAAGTTCTCAGAGCATAGGAGAGCAAAAGACTTGTATGAGGTTTTCTCAAAATATGGTGAAGTCGACGAAGTTTTCATCCCATCGAAGCGAGATAAAAGAGGTAGAAAATATGGTTTCGTCAGGTTTTTTGGAGTACAAGACACAAGGAGTATGAGTGTGAAACTTGACAACATATTCATTGATGGAAGAAAATTGTTCACGAGTCTTCCCAGATTTGAAAAAGCTCAGAATCACTATAAGTTCCAAAAAGACCAGAACAAGAACTATAGCTTTCCAAGGAATGAGGAAGCCGCTAAGGAAGATTGCAAGGTCGGAGATCAAGGGAAACTGTCCAATCCTGTCAAGGATCATCAGTCTTTTGCAGAGGCAGTCAGGGGAGAAGGTAGTGGGATATGATATATGATGTTGGAGGTGAAGAGTTGAGTAGGTTTCAAAGAGCTTATGTAGGGAGGGTGCTTATTCCCGGTATGACATACAACATACAAAAGAGCTTTGATTCTGAAGGATATTTTGGGGCCAATGTGACTCCCTTGGAGGCAAACTTATGCCTTCTAGAAGAGAATGATATAGGAGAAATATAAGAGCTCTTAATGAGTGCTAAAGAATGGCTGGATCAATGGTTTGCAGAGGTAAGAAGATGGGAACCAGGAGATGTAGACCCAGAGAGACTATGCGTGGTCCGTTTCATTTTTTGAATTTTTGTCGTCTAAAGTGGGAAAGTATGTATGCTGTGATGAAGACTCAACTTGTTTTACCAAGATGGATGTTGCGAGTGTGATGATCAGGTCGTCTTGTGGAATGACCATCAATGAAGTCTTTAATGTATCCATAAACGACATTGTTTATAGGATAAGAGTGATTGAAGAAACAAAGGGAACGCTATGTAAAACAGTGATGAAGAAGTAGAGCGTTGAATCGGATACAAATGTGGAAGAGTCACGCTTGAAGTTCAATGACAAGTGGTGGAGCTCCGGTGACGAGGGGGAGAAGAAGGAAAATATGGAGAGGATGAGACTAGCGTCTGTCACGAGACCCCTACGTGCAGACCTACGAATGGTGTAGGCTACCTTAATGGATCTTTTGTTCCATCTGAAGCTAGAATCAAGGTGTCAGATTGTGATAAAAGTGTGAAAGAGGTGGGGCCCGAGGCAATGGGTAATAGTGGTAATAATGAGACAGCTGGTAGCAGTCAGGGAGGGGGTGATAAAGTGGATAGTAGTATAGAAGGATTAGTTGAAAAGACGAAGGCGTTCAGCAAAAACGCTAGTAGACCTCAAAAGTCTAGGGATGAGGTTAGCTTTGATGAGTTGGTCAAGGCCCATGTGGTGGATAAGACCCATAGGGTTAAGAAAGGATCCATTGGGTCGATGGGAGGAAAAGTGGTATCAGTGGAAACTAAGTTTGGCAAAAGAGTGTCAAACTCTACTTTTTCAGAGTCAGAAGAGAGAGAAAGAGATTTTGGAAAATGAAGAGAGAAGGTTACCTTTACTCAATCTTTATGCAGTAAAAAAAAAGAAGAAAATCAATAGGCCAGATCGAAAGATTGATGAAGATATCGAGGATTCAATAGAAGAAGACCTTGAAGGAGATTCAAATGAGATGAGAGCTGGAAAGGACAGTCTGGTTGTAGAACAGGTTAGTCGTTGTCATTCTGTTACCGATTCTGAAGTCATGATAGGCAATAGGAGGTTTTTGGAAGATTTCGAGAGTAAGGTTTCAAGTAAAGTCAGAGAGATTGTAGTTTCGTTAGGTGTGAGAGGAGGTGTAGATGGTAAAAGTATGGAGAAGGAGATTAGATCAATGGAAAAAAGAGATAAAGAAGGGAAGCGTTCGAGGGAGGCTTTAAAGGGGTTGTTATGAATATCTTGTCCCTTAATATGAGAGGGTGTGGAAACTTATTGAAAAGAAAGAGAGATGCTAATATGATTCAAGTTGAGGATGTGGATGTGTGCTTTCTTAAAGAAATGAAGAAGTCTTTATTAGATAGTAATCTAGTTTACTCTTTGTGGGGGAATTCAGAAGTGGAGTGGTCGGCTCTCGATGCAGTAGGGAGTGCAGGTGGGATGCTAATTATGTGGAAGAAAGATTCTATGGTTCTTAATTGTAGTTTTAGGAGGGAAGGATTCATAGGGGTCAATGGTGTTTGGAAGGGAAAAGAGGTGTTCTTGGTGAATGTGTATTCCTCTTGCCTGCTGAACAAAAAGAGGGATTTGTGGAAGGATCTTGTGTTCATAAAAAAGAGATTTGACAGGGGAGAGTGGGTAATTGGAGGTGATTTTAACGCTATTGCCTTTAAGGAGGAGAGGAAGGGTGCAGTGGGCAGTGTGAGAATTAGGGAGATTGAGGAGTTTAGAAATTTCATAAGCGATTTAGATTGCGTGGATGTGTCGTGTGAGGGCGGGTTGTATACGTGGTTTAACAGGGCAGGGAATTCTATGAGCAGAATTGATAGGTTCTTGCTTTTAGAGGGTTTAATTGAAGAGTGGAAGATCAAAGGTCAACATATAGGGAGAAGTGAGCTATCTGATCACTGTGTTATATGGTTGAAGAGTAATTCTGTAAACTGGGGGCCTAAACCGTTCAGATTTGTCAATAGTTGGCTGAAGCATCCTAAATTCAAAGTGTTTGTGAAGAATTGTTGGGATTTAATTGAAGTCAAGGGGAGGGGTGATTATGTTCTTAAGGTGAAGTTGGTTTTTCTTAAGGAGAGGTTGAAGATATGGAGTAAGGAGGTGTTTGGTTGGATTGATGTTAAGATTGAAGAAACCATTAAAGATCTTAATTCTTTGGATCAGGAGGTGAGTAGGTTAGGTTTTGATAACTTTGATGATATGGTGAGAGCTAGATCCGAGGCTAGTGATGAGGTTTGGAAAAAGCTTAATATGAAAGAGGAGATTATTAGGGTAAAAGCAAGGGAAATATGGCTGAAAGAGGGGGACAGTAACACTAGATACTTTCACAATGTAGTTAGAAGGAGGAGGAGAAGAAATGGAATCTGGTTTGTGAAGACAGATAGTGGCGTAGTAGAAGATGTATAAGGAGTCAAGAGGGAGGTTAGTAGGTACTTCGAAGAGAACTTTAAGGAGGTGAATTATACCCGTCCTTTAATGGAAGAGCTTAACTTGAAAAGTTTATCAGTGGAGGATAAAATGTGGTTAGATGGAGAATTTTTAGAAGAGGAAGTTAAGGCTGCTATATGGGATTGTGATGGAGGTAAAAGCCCTGAGCCAGATGGGTTTACTTTTGCATTTTTTCAGGAGTGTTGGGATATTGTAAAGAGGGATGTTCTTTGTTTTGTGTCGGATTTTTATAGTAATCCAATCTTGACTAAAGCTGCTAAGGCTTCCTTCCTGACCTTAGTAGCTAAAACAAGGAATCCTCAATATCTTTTGAATTATAGACCCATTTGCCTTGTAACGTGCTACCAGAAGATTCTGTCAAAAATATTGGCTAGTAGAATGAAGAAGGTAGTTAGCTCTTTAGTGTCATCTGAACAGACAACGTTTTTGCTTGGGAGGTGCTTTTTTTATGGTGTCTTGGTAGCAAATGAGATATTAGATCTTGTTAAGAGAAGTAGGAAGAGTTGTATGTTATTGAAAATCGATTTCGAAATGGCGTATGATTGTGTTTCGTGGAAATTCCTAAACGCTTTACTTGCTAAACTGAATTTTGGAGAGAAATGGATAAATTGGATAGGAGTTTTGGTGTGTGATGGTTCTATGTCTGTCTTGGTTAATGGCAGTGCAACGAGGGATTTCAAGGTTTATAAAGGGCTGAGGCAAGGGGACCCTCTCTCCCCTTTCCTCTTCTTACTTGTTATGGAAGTTTTAACGTAGTTAGTGAAGAAAGCTGAGTCTCAAGGTTTATACAAAGGGTTCAGAGCAGGGGATGAAGGTCAATACAGTATAACACATTTTGCTGACGATAATTTGTTCTTTGGAGAGGCTATTTGGTCCAATTTGTGGAGTATTAAGGCAGTGTTAAGAGGGTTTGAAATGGTAACAGGGTTGATAGTTAACTTTTGCAAAAGTAGAAAAGGTGGGATAAATGTTAGTTCTGGTTTTTTGGGCTCAGCAGCAGCTTTTCTTAATTGTGAAACCATGAAGTTACCATTTGTGTTCCTTGGAGTGTTTATAGGGGAAAGTCCAAGGAGAAGCTATATGTGGAAGGACTTGTTAGACAAAGTAAGAAATAGGTTGGCTGAATGGAAGGGTAGACAACTCTCTGTTGGTGGTAGCCTGGTCCTTATAAAATCAGTCATTAATGCTCTACCTCTTTATGTTTTCTCTTTTTACAAAGTTCCTGTAGGAGTTTTGAAGGTACTCCAAGGAATACAGAGTAAGTTTCTTTGGGGTGGGAATGAGTCTAAAAAGAAAATTCATTGGGTCGATTGGCAAACTACCTGTAGGCCGATTGAGAAAGGAGGGTTAGGAATAAAAGATTTGGGAAGCTTCAATAGGGCCCTGTTGATGAAGTGGAAGTGGAGAATGCTTAATTCTGAGGACAGTGCGTGGAAGAGATTATTGAAGGTGAAATATGGAAACCTTGCTCTGAATATCAATTGTTACGAAGGTGAGGCAGCTAGAAAGTCCGAATCCATCTGGTGAAGGGAATTGAGGAGTATTGGTTTTGATAAAGATTCATGTAGAGACCTATTTGTTGCAAATGTTAGCAGTAAGTTAGGGAAAGGAGAGGATACTTCGTTTTGGCATAATAAATGGGCCATTGACATTCTGTTTAAAGAAGTTTTTCCAAACCTTTATCAGTTTGTAGTTGATCCTAAAAGTTCGGTTGCAGGGTTAGGTACTCGGATTGGAGATGAATGGTATTGGAACTTGTCTTTTTATGCTTTTCCTGCAAGGACTGTTATGGCCAGGGAGAAGGAAGAAATGATGGACATCTTGGAGCCAATAATACCATCGTGTAATGATGATGTTAACAGATGGGATCTTGAAAAAATTATTAGCTCTGATTCTTGTGCAGGATTCTCTGTCAAGTCCAGTTATGAATTACTTTGGAAGGTTAGAGAGCAACATCCATGGAGGAAGAGGCTTTGTTGCCTTTGAACAAGATTTGGAAGACGAAGTTGTCGTTAAAGGTGAAAGTTTTCATGTGGCGTGTAGCTAAGAATAGATTGGCTACTAAGGATCAATTAGCTAGGAGAAGCATTGTTATGGCAGACGGAGATTTAGCTTGTGTAGAGTGTTAGTGCGAAGAGGAAAATCTTCACCATGTACTGATTCAATGTCCAAAAGCAATTGAGGTTTGGAAGGGCATGGAGAGATGGTTGGGAATCGTCAGTAGTGATCGTCGTAATTGAATCGAGTATGCGCTTAGTTATCATGATGCAGTGAAAAAAGAGTCAGGGAGTTCAACAGGGATTTTAATTTGGCGCACTGCTGTTTGGTTTCTCTGGTATAGCAGAAATGTTAGGATATTTGAGTCCAAATGTATGTCTGTGGTAGATGTCTTAAACTCAATTAAATATTTCAGTTGGAAATGGAGTGTACAAGATAGGTCCTCTAAATTTGTTTCTTTTTATGAATGGTACACTATCCCTATTGAAAGTTGTAAAGGGATCTAGTGCTTGTCTGTTTTGTTGGGTTTCTGCACCCCTTGTGTAGTTAGTTGTTTAATTCAACATTGCTTTCAGAATATATATATATATATATATATATATATATATGAAATAAAATTTTTGTTTAAATATTTATTATTAAAATATTATTTTAAATATTTCATTATCTTGTTAAAAAAAATTTTATCAAAATTTTAAAAAATCACTTAACCCTTACATAAATTTGCATAAAACCATTCTCAAGGTTGCCTCATTCTGGTAGAACTTATCATCATAGTTTGGATCCTAATTTTCCAAATAATTTTGCAATAGGCTTGGTTTCTCCTTGCATGAAGGCACCTTAAGAACATAGTTAGGACCAACTCGAGCTCCATGCTTCATTAGCTCAGCCATAATATAATCCATAAAAGAATCATCATAATCAAAATCATACATCATCCTTGAGTAATGGATTCTTGATCATATCAAAAGTTGAGTTAGAAACATATTCAGTTAGACTATCCTCATCAGGAAAACAAATTCCATAGATAAAACATGAACAATCTTTTGATTTCTGTTGAATTTGGATTTGAGCGAGGATCATTGAGAGTTGAAGATGATCTGTGTGAAAACATTGTTCATCATAAGGTGAGGGTAGGAGATCTGGTGAATTTTCAAACACATTGTTCAAAGACATTGCAAGTTGAATATGAAAAAAGAAGAAAATTATACAACTTCAAACTTAAGCAATCTTGATTTATATAGAGATAAAACACAAGATATAATATGATGTAATTAATATCTAGGTTGATATAAAAATAATTAATGATTAATAATAGATCCACTCAAATCATGCTGTAAATCAAATCAATTAGTTTAAATGAAATATGAAGATAATATTGATGTTATTTTTATCTTCTAAAATATCTCAACAAACTAATACGTATTTACATTCATCTTATCTAATTAATATTTACTTATTTTTTAATTTTATATTTAATTAAATTCATAGCATTATTTCAGCCTCACTTTTAGAAAAAAAACGTTATGCTATTTTTAATTTTAAAAAAATAATTTATATTTTCTTTGTAATGCACACTCAGTAGTTATTATTTTTCTCTTTACAAAACTATTTTTCACTTACATTTAATATCTCAACAACCTATGCATATCTACTTTTATTTTATCCATGAAATATTTTACATAATTTTTTATTAATTTAATTTTTTAATTTTGTAAAATAATTTAGATTTTTAATGGCCAAGTTCCGTTCCCAATTTTTTTTATCTAACAAATTTTACGTAACTACTTTGATTTTGACTTAATCCTATTAATAATTTTTTTCCAAATTTTTAATTAATACATAGTCATTTATTTTCAAAAATATATTTCTTAGACTTAAAACAAACATCCTCTTATCAGGAGAATGATTTTATTTTAAAAGGATTGTGACTATTACTATTATATTTTTTTTAATAAAGCTAATACTTAAAAATTTATATTAATTATTTAGGTGTGTTAAATATCAAATTTGATCTTAAATATTAATTTGATAATTTTATTATTTATTAATAATAAAAATTGTATAAATTCAAATTTGTTTACTTGACTTTTTTTTTTTTAAATTTGAACCATATCTTACATTTATGATTCACAAAGATTTTTTTTTAATAAGCAAAAATTTCATTGAAAGCGAGAACAATAGGTTCTCAAACCCACTTACAAAAAGAGAGGCTAACCTCGACACCACAAAGAAAATTACAACCCAATTAAGCCTTAAGTAAGGTAGTACAAAGGAAACTTACTAAACTCGTAAAAGCCATAATTGGAGCGGGTAATTTTCCCGATGAAATACAATCTCCAAACCAATGCCTTAATATTCCAAACCGTATCCAACACGTTCCAACTATCATTCCTAAAAATAATACCGTTCCTCAAGTTCCACAAAAACCTAGACGTAGCCAACCAAACACAACCTTCCATTCCTTTCTTCACCCTACTAAGTTTGGAAAAGGCAAACCACTTAAGAAAGCTTTATTTAATATTACTAGCTCCCCAATCCTCAAATCCGATCCAATCGGCCATTTCCTTCCACACCAATAAAGAAACACAACAATTCAAAAAAATATGATCTAAAGATTCCTCCGTCGAGGATCAAAAAATGCATTCCGACCCACTATTCGAAAACACCAAACCTCTACTAAAGAGAGCAACTTTAGTGGGGAGCCTATTCAAAAAGCATCTCCAACCAAAGGCCTTAATCTTATAAGGAACCACCTCTTTCCAAATCAAAGAAAAAGCTTCATCATAAGTATTACGCTGCCCATAAGGAATGCGATACTTACAAAGTAAATTAGAGAAAGCACTAACCGAATAACCCTCAAACGGGCTCAACATCCACTCAACCGCGCCTTTGCCAAAACGATCCAGACGAGCATGCTCCAACAATGCACGCAACCTCACCAAATCCTCGGCAATAGGCCCATCGACCGAACCGACCACCTCAAAATCTCCCCAAATCCACCCATCATCATGCCAACCACCCATGCAAGCCACCGAAACATCTTTAAGACAAGACAAACGAAAAAGATTAAGAAATTTATCCTTTAAACAACACTCTCCTATCCACCAAGAGAGCCAAAAAGGGGTAAAGAATCCATTTCCAATAGTAAATTTACAATTAGAGACAAAACAATTCTCCGGTAATTTTTAATCCACCCCACATAACTCCCTCCACCAAAAAGATGCACTCTTCGCCTTAATAGGGAAACAACCGATATCCACCATCTTCAAATTTATATCTCCATGTCTAGCTTTTAAGACATTGTACCATAAAGCATTAGATTCCGATAAAATCCTTCATCTCCATTTATTGATAAGAGCCAAGTTAAAATCATCCACCCTTCTCAAACCTAACCCCCCTTTTTCAAACGGTCGACACACCTCCTTCCAACTAACCCAATGAATTTTCCTCTTATCCTCCTTACTCCCCCAAAGAAAATTACTTTGAATTCTAGTAATTTCTTTGACAACCTTTACCGGAGCTTTATAAAACGAAAGCATGAAAATAGAGACACTAGAAAGCACCGATTTTAATAAAGTAAGCCTTCCCCCAAAACTAAGATACCTATTATTCAAACAAAAAAGCCTCCGTTTCAACTTCCCCACCAACTCCTTCCACATATCATTCCTATTGAAATTGTATCCAATAGGAATTCCAAGAAAAACAAAATTACTATCCTCCCTCCTACAAGAAAGAAAGAAAGAAGCCACCTCCATAAATCTAGAACCGACATTCACTCCAATAAGTTTGCTCTTATGAAAATTAATTCCCAAGCTGAAAACTAATTCAAAACCCCTCAAAACCGATTTTATAGCCCATAGATGCTTCCAACTACCATCTCCAAACAGTAAGGTATCATCCGCAAATTGAAGAATATCAACAAAACACTTGCCTCTAATATTAAAGCCCTCAAACTCCTCATTCACCACCGACCTACTAACCAAACCCTTTAAACCTTCCGCAACAATCACAAAAAGGAAGGGGGAAAGAGGATCTCCTTGTCTCAAGCCTCTTTCCACGACAAACTCCTTTGTCGGGCTACCATTCACTAAAACCGACATCTTACTCGAAAAGACCAAAGCATCCATCCATTTCAACCAAACCTCCCCAAAACCCATTTTACGAAGCATAAAAATGAGGAAGTTCCAACTAACCTTATCATACGCTTTTTCAAAATCAACCTTGAAAAGCATACAACTCCTTCCCTCCTTTTTCGTAAAATCAACCACCTCGTTAGCCACCAAAACGCCGTCGAGAAATTGCCTTCCCGGAACGAAAGCTCTTTGGCAATTAGAAATAACCGAGTGCAACACCAACTTTAATCTAGCCGCCAAAATCTTCGATAACGCTTTATAAACGCACCAAACAAGACATATAGGCCTATAATCATCCAAACTCAAAGGGTTTGAAGACTTAGGAATCAATGTCAAAAAAGAGGAAACAAAAGATTTAGAGAAAAGAGCTCTAGAGTGAAAGCTTTGAAAACAAACAATAAAATCCTCCTTCCAGAAGTGCCAACACTTTTTAATAAAAAGAAACGAGTATCCATCGGGACCCGAACTTTTAGAACCATCACAATTCCACACTGCCTCTTTAATCTCCTCTTTCTTAAAAGAAGCTTCAAGCAAAGATCTCTCCGAAGGACTAATGCCCTTAAAAGAGATGCCTTCAAGCATCGGTCTATCGAAATCCGACTCAACAAATTTCGTAGCAAAATGTCTCCTAACTTCTTCCTTAACCTCCTCCACCTTAACCAAAATTCTGTTATCCGTTCTAATAGAACCAATGAAATTACTCCTCCTCATTTCTTTCATAACTCTATGAAAATACCTACTAATTGAATCTCCATCGTTAAGCCACTTCAATCTAGCTTTTTGAATGAGCATATTCTCCTTAATCTTTAAATTCAACCAAAACTTGCCACTAGCCCTCCTTTTCTTCCTCAAAAACTCTTCCCTCTCCACCTCCCCAAGATCAACATCCTCATCGTCCCCTTCATTCCAAGCCTTGACTCCCTCCTCCATATCCAAATCTGACTTACCAAAAATGTTGGAATTCACCATTTAAGACTCGCTTTTAATAACCGCAACTTTTCCTAAAGCACATAATCCTTCCTCCCCACCACATATAACTTATTCCACTCTTTTCCACAAAAGGAAGGAAAGAAGAATTAGAAAACCATTAATTATTAACTCTAAACGGTTTCGGACCCCAATCCTCTCCATCAACAACAAGACAAATCGGGCAATGATCCGAAATGTCCCTCTCCCCGATCAATTGGCCCACGACCCCCCAATCATCGACAATCCCACTAGTCACCAAGAAGCGATCAATCTTGCTTTTAGCTTTGCCATCACCACCATACCAACTAAACCTTTTCCCCTTGCAAGGTAATTCCACCAAATCGCCCTCCAAAATAAACTTCTCGAACTTCCTCCACTCCAAACCCGAATTGAAAGCGGTTATACCCCTTCGCTCATGCGCGTTTCTGACGGCGTTAAAATTGCCCCCAAACACCCACTCTCCATCCATAAAATTGGTCTTCAACTCAAGAAGCTTCCTCCACAACGTTCTTTTCGAGTCGAAAGAACAAGAAGAATAAATGTTGATAACATAGTAGAATTTATTAGACCGCCTAATCTTAATTCCCAATAATCCCGATCCTCTGAAACTACATAACAATTCGACCGAATTAATCTTCCACAGAATAAGCAAACCGCCCGACAACCCATCCGAATTGGTAAAAGAAAAATCAATATCCTCATTTCTCCAAAAACTCCGAACAACAGGATCCGTCAAATTTTGGATTTTGGTTTCTTTTAATAAAAATATGTCAGCCTTGCCCTTACAAATAATGTGGGAAATCCTACTCCTTTTGACTCTGCTACACCCCCCTCTAATGTTCAAAGATCCCACAATCATTTCAATAGTTTATCATTCGCCTTCCCTCTAATCAATTTAACTTTATCAGCTCTCTCCATTTCAGCAATTCTACTTTGAAAATCTCCCTTTGATTCACCCTTCACTACTCTTAAATTAGAAATAGCATTCCATAATTTATCACCAAGGTTTGAGTCTAAATTCTCAAATAATCTCAAATTGCACCTATCGATTCCAGACTATTGAATGTTCGCCGTGGAAGAACACCCTCTTATCTGTTTCCCTACTGTTAGAGCTAGAATTGCGCCCACCCACCAAAGTTAGAATATTACGAAGTACCTCCCCCTTCCTCCTAACATTGTGACTTCTCCTCTTCTAGTGCCCCCTATTTAATCCTAAAACATTACCACCCCCCTTCATAAAAATGTTTTAGTTTAATATTTTTTACCACTTTCTTTTTTATGCTTCTTTTCGCCATACATTTCCTGGGACCCACCCCAAACTCCCCGTCTCCCAAAGAATTAAGCTGCTGTTGTTCCATGATCAAAGTACAAGGGACAGTGGACCCCATTGTACTCTGTGAAGCAGTTCCTAAGACAATAGCATCCGGGCTATGTATAGGAGAATGGTGACAAGAGAGACCTTTAATAGAAAAAAGTACTTTATCGAAGCACTCAAAATCAGACCCTTTTCCTACTTCCTTCCCTCTGTCCCCATCCACTTGCTTCGAGGACTAAAAACTAAAGTCCGAGTTATTATCCAACGGGTAAGAAACACCCCATGAACCGATCCTTCTTCCTCCCTATCCTCTGCAGCTTCACTAATCGGAGAGAGAACATCAAAACTAGATTTATCCATATCAACCTTATTTTTCTTCATCCGAAAAACCATAGAAATGGATCCTAAACTCATCTTCCGAACTACTCGTTACAGAATCCGAGGCAAGATCGTTAGTTGAGCTTTTACATGATACCTCCACCGCCGACCCAAGGTTTTCTTCCCTGATATAGATCATGAAATGGATGTTGTCAATCACAACTCTCATGAATTCTTGAAACTTATAACCTGGTGGGACCTTCACCAAAATCCTTGCTACATCTTTGCGGACTCCTGATACCGTATGTTCATCGGCGTTGATAAACAACCCAAAATAATTCGCAAACATCTTTAAGAAATCCGTGTGCCACGCATGAGCTGGTACCCCATTCAGATACAACCAAACCACCCTGTCAACATCCACATCTGTTTCCCTCCATGGTCTAATTTCTTGAAACCATCTTTTCCAACATGATTCACCCTCCACAATCAGATCGAAAATCTCGCCTTCCTCTGATTCTTCAATAAGACACATGTTCGACCCCAGCGGAGTGACCTTGATGGACGAGAACCCCTCCATATCGAAGCCCGTCTGCACCTTATAGGACAACCCAGACGTATGGACGATACCGACATACGCTTTACAAAGACTATCCTTCACTAAAGACTCTGACGAGTATTTCACCCCAGAGTTCATGGTCTTGTCCATAACTCCCTGCTGCCTATCTAAATTCTTGCCCACGACATCAGCATAAGAACAACACCCAGCATACCCAGAATCCAGACCATACCTACTTGAATCTTCGAAACCACTATTGCTACCTCGCTTGAAGCCACCAACAGCTGCACCTGTGTTCTCCTTCCTCACCCCACGACCACCCCTGACAAACCTAGGTAGATTGGCGTGAATTTTTCGACCGTCAGTCTGGATGTTATCGATCTTAATCGCGAGTACCCTCACATCCTCCACATCCTTAAATCTAACGAAACCGAAACGTTTACCTTGATTATTTCTCTTGGGAGAAATCAAAACCTCCACAACCTCTCCTTCACACCCAAATAACTCAAAAAGCTCCTTTGATCTCATACGGTCGGGAAATTCAATAAAATAAATAGTCACGAGTGCAGAAACGTCACCCTCCCAAGAGCCTTGCCCCATCGAAAAAACGTCCCACCTAGGGGAAATGTGGCGAAAACCCCTCTTAGAAACGGATTTCCACTCCATAGCGAAATAGACACCAACAAACGAAAATGTACGAGACCGGACGAGACACCACAATCAAACCCCTTAGTAAATCAAAGTGAGAAGGTCCCTAATTCGAAAATTAGGAGTTTAAACCGAACACACCTCGAAATACCGCCTGGTAACCATGGCGATCTCCGATCAATGAACCTGGATCATGATCGCTGAGTAGAAGATGAAAGGATGGAGGATAGTAGTGGATGTTTGGTAGCTATCGGAATTTGGAAGTAAAGAGGGAGTAGAAGGACTTCATAATATTATGATTCACAAAGATTTACTACGTAAATTTATTTTGATAGATAGAGAAAAATTTACTATCGATTTGTTTATAATATACTTTAATATAATATTTATTAGAGGTATATTTCCTTTTAAATATAATTTAATAACATATCTCCACAATATTTTGTATAAATATTGTCACAAATTGAATATATTGAGAATTTGAATACTTAAAATTTGGGTAATATGGATTCTATAATATCTCTATTCATTTATAAACATATAAAAATTCATTTTATTTATTTTTTTAGAACATTAATTTTAAAGTTACTTGTTTTTTTTAAATATAAACTGTTTTGGGTCGATCAGAGTAACCCCTAAATTTTCTGGGTCGATGAGATTTACTCCAACCAACTATTAGGAAGGAGTTTTACTTCTTTCAAAATCTTTTTAATATCGAAAGATTATCATCTTTACAATTCCAAGAAATCTCAATTGTAAAATAAATTCAACGATACTCTGCAAATTACGGCTAATATATATATATATATATATTGCTAAATTTTGGTAACAAGTTTTACATCTAATTCCATTTCACTCTTCTCGCTCATATACTGACTTGAGTGTTTAAATGGTAATCTTGTAGGCCCCTCACTCCACTGTGTCAGAATCTACGTTCTACTATCACCATCGTTCATCTTCTCATTTTTTGTTCTAGAACAGAACAAATGGCGCCGCATGCGGGTATCGACTTATAATCCCTTCGATTTTCATGAATTCATGTTCTCTCTCTCACTCTCAAACTTCTCAGTTCGCAACTCCTTTCGATCACCGGAACGAAAGCGTTCGTGCTCAAACACGAGGATTCATAACATTTTGATTCATCCAATCTTAATTGTTCGAATCGTAGTTAAATGGTGGTTTTTGTTATCGTCTCAACAAGGATTGTTCTGATATGAGATGGTTGTCGTTCAATAGTTTACCATTCTAAGAAAAAGAGTTTTCAAAGTTTGTTTCATAAATTGTCACGGTTTTAGTAGCCACTACTAGAAAACACTGTTTTAGCCTCAACGTAAAATGGATGCTAAACGTTGAAATCTGGACGCTAACAGCAATTTAGCGTCCAATTCATTGACGACTATAAAAACCTTGAAGCTAAACATTAGCATCCTGCTGAAGTTAATTAGAATTTACATAAATGGACTCTAAAACGGAAGCTAAATAATGATCTAATCATATACGCTAATTGTCGCTCCCGGGATTTTCATCCAAGTACAAACGCGAAAGTGGCACCGAAACAGAGTCGCCAACAATGTGTATTTATCCCAAGAGAGGGAAAGGAAACACTGCATAAACCTGGGAGGAAGGAAAAGAGCATGGTCTTGCGACCAAGAGAATTGGGTTCGGGAGTCGATTACGCGAGAGGAAGGTACTAGCACCCCCACGCGTCCATCGTACGCGATGGGATCCACGCTTGCTTGTCTCGATCAAAGGGTGTAGGAAAAGGATACTGGAAAAGGAACTACTAGCTGGAGAACTGGAAAAGGAAAGGAGAAAGAAAGAGAAACAAATGTAGGGAAAATAAAAGAAGTGCTCGAATGGGCCCTACCCCACTGCCTACGTATCTCATCGGGAACATGAGAATCAGAGCAACGTAGTTCCCCTCAACGAGGGTCGCTTTGTTTGTGTTTTATAATGGAAATGTCAGAGTACACGTTCCAGCAGTTAGGTGTTGCAGCTCGCTGTAGGGAGACTTAGGCGTTACCTGTTTGTGGTAGAACGGACATGACGAGTCCTTGAGGAATGAGTGAATGAGATGAGGAAAGAAATCCCGAAGGAAAAGACGTTATTGTTTGTTTGAAGTTTTTTAGAAAGAAGTGTTTTTGAAGTTGTTTGTAACTTGCATTGCACCCAAGTCTACAATATAGGAATAAATACGTCGCGTATCGTTCCCAACAGGACGTACACTAAGTACTCTAGAAGAACAAAGGGAACCCCCCCCCCCCCCCATTATTCACTTCCCACATTTAAGCCTCATGCGCAATGCACGTTCAACCTTTATTAAGTATTTTAAAAAGATTATGAGATGAGAAGAAGAGAGACTCAAGGTTTGAAAGAAAAAACTAAGGGGAAACTAGGTCCTAATGTTATCATACAATGATGGCCCTATGGTTGAGGTAAGAAAGGGAATTCTACCTAATGTTAGCATACATGGATTGCTATCCTAATGTCTCTCCTACCTCCGACTTAATCAAAAATTAAGTGGAGCGAGGAATCCTAAGGGATCATGTCATCAGACAAGTAAACACAGGATAAATCAATCACAAAATGAACTAAAAGTAATAACAGAGTAAACAGTGTCAGTCAACAATAACGTCACATAATCAAAGTAGAAAAAGGGGAAGCTTTAGCCAAGGGGTCATATAAACCGAGGCAACCAAGCTAGCTGTGGGAAGTAGGTACTCATCCAATGGTATCGAGAACCATGGAGAGCAGAGTAAGAAAGGGGAAGATGTGAATCAGATCACATAAGCATCAGCATCGGTCAATGTGAGCTATAGACAAAGAGTGGGGGTTAGATTGCTAAACCCTTCTTCCACTTGACAGACTCGATAACAAGAGTGAGTGATGTTCAAAGCATCAACATGAAATACGAGCTAAGAACGACCTGGGACTAGAAATGGAGGGAGTCGATTGCGGACTCTCATTCCGCCAGATGCCTTCTTCGAGGTCTTATAAGGGGATACGGGAATGGGATGCCTCTTGGAGGTCTTAGGCACAATATTAAACAATCACAAACAGAGCCTCCTTTGAGGACTTCCAGAATTGCCAGTCAAGTGGCACAGACTCCCAATCCTACTTCTCATGGCATCGAAAGGAAAAAAATGCGGAATTAGTAAAAGAGAAGAGAAGTAATACCGAACGGATATCAATTCGTAACAACGCAAGCAAAATATAAGCAAACCGACAAGCTTCTAGTAACCTAGCATAAATGAACAAAGGTATTAGAAAGTGGAATGGATCTGTGAAAGGCATGGAACCAAATGCTCTTAAAAAAAACAATAAAACAAGGCCATAAGCCATAAACAGCAGCAACAACAGCGCTCCAACACCTGCATAGCTGTAAAAACCAGCAACAAGTAAAAATAGCCTATAACAGCTACTATTTCCAGAACAAGACAGGTATGTATACAGCCAGACAGAACAATAATATTTTACAGTGCACTTTGTCCATTACAGCAGTGTATGTTACAGCAACTTCTACATTTAAACCACTTATCAAATCAAATGAGAATCACTACAAAACAAACTCAAAAGTTAGCCAAAATAATCAAATGGAAATTGTCAATAAGAAGTAAGTGAAATCAATACTAAAATGTAAGTAACAATTAGTCAAAATCTATTTAAAAACCATCAACAAAGCTAACAAATGAAACTACTAAAGATTAGTCAATGTTGATATCAAAGTCAAAGTAAAATCAATGTTAGAACAAAATCAAATCCAACTATGTCAATGCAAATTAGTTCAAAGTTAATTCTAATGGACAATTAGGGGACAATTAAGCTAAGAACAATTAGTGAGCAATTAAGCTAAAACAATTAATGCCATTAAGCAAAAATAAAATAAGGCAATTAAGCAACAAATCAAATAGCGCGATTAAGTAAAAAAGATTATCAAGCGATTAAGCTAAAAATTAGTGAACCATTAGGCAAAAACATCAATTAGGATATGATTAAGCAATATCAATTAACGAACAATTAAGTCTAAAATTCGATTAGTGTGATTAAGCAAAACAATTAGTAAGATCTAATCTAATTGGTCAATATCAATTCAAAGTTAAAGCCTAAACCAAATTGAAATAAACTCCTAAACGAAAATTAATCACAATTAAACTACAATTAATCCACTTACTAAACCATGTTAAAATGTTAGTTAAAGTCAATACTAATCTCAAATTGAGGCCAAAATCTAATTAGGCCAAGATTAATTCCTAAGTCCTAATTCTAATTATCTAATCTAATATCCGAAAAACAATCCAAACAAATAGTCAAAGAATCATTTCTAAAATGTAAACCTAATTCTATTCTCAAATTCAAACCTAATTAATTAAGGTTAAGTGTTAATCATCCTAAATCAATGGCAAAGTAAAAAACCGAATAAACTCTAATTAACCTCTAATCCAATTAATTCCTAAAAAACAAAAATATAAAAAGAACAAGAAAAGGAAAAGGTTACCGCGAGGGGTGCAGTGGTGTGTTGTGAGTACAGGGGTGTGGAATAGCATTTCCATGGAGGAAAGGCCCAAGAACTATTCTCTATCAATACAAGGGGGTGCAGTATTGTGTTGGGAGTGTTAACATGAGAACACACGGGCCAAAACAAACCTGGTCCTTGGCCATGAGAGCTCAACCTTGGTTTTCTCTGTAAAAACCCTAGAGATCCTGATTCTTTTTCATTATCTCTTCCTTTGAGCACCGTCACCTAGCTTTCTCTTCCAAAACCTCACCGCCAGCGATTCTCTCCTCTTCTCCTTTCCAAGATAACCGCCTACCTCAATGTTCTTCGCTTCAACCTCACTCGCTCTCTTCTCTAAGTCCCGGCAAACGGAGTTTTCCGGAGGCTGAACCATCTGAAGAAGCTTTAACGCCATTTTTATCGGTTCTTGTACCGTCGGTGGCTGAGGAATAAGCATCACGAGGAACGGCTTGAACGACTCCGATTCCGGCGGCTTTGACGAAGCTTTCAATGATGCGGTTAACGAGAGGATGGCCGAGATAAAATAATCCTTTCTGAATCGGCCTGGACTCCTCAGATAATGACTCGATCTCCTCCATCGTCGCGTATCTTCTTCGTTCTCACTCTTCACCATCTCCGTCGTTCGCAAATCATTCCTCCGTCTCGCCTCACATTAGATCGCACCGTTGGAAACGTCATTGGAAACATAATCTCCGTTGCGACAAATCGCGCACTCCAGAATACAGATCACAAACACAAGTACAAATAAATTGAACAAGATTGAAGTTCATAGATGGATTACCGGATTCGCGCGACGTTTCAATCTTGACGGCGGAGAAAGACGTTTCAATTTGATACGATTCTCCGAGCTTGTGGCTACAATTCGGCGAAGATGATGACGACGACACTTTCAGTATGAATTAATGTTCATTTCCTCTTGCTTCTTTCACCTGATCCAATTTTCTTCTTCTTTCTCAATTTGTACGAATTCCGTTGATGTGCGTTGAATTTGTTGCAGGTCGTTGTGGTGTGGAGATGATGAAGATTGATCGGAGAATTGATGAAGTGGTTAACGGTTTCAAGTGAGGGTGAATTCAGAGATTGAAGATGATGATTGAATCGGGAGAGTGAAGATTGAAGGAGATTAGTGATGGTTATTTTTGTTGGAGAGGTTCCGATTGTGTTGAAAAATGTTTGCAGGTTTTTGAATTTGATGGAGGATTGAAGTTAATCGAAGATGATGATGAAGAGAAAGTTTTTTTTTCATAATTGAGAAGAAGCAGAAGATTGAAGATGAGGTGGAAAGAATGGAGAAGCTTGGAGGTTAGGAATCGGTTAGCAGTTAGTTCTGTTATCAATTGGTTAGGGCGGTTATGGCAGTTAGAGATTGTTAAGGAATTGTGTTAGAGGAATTTCTGGTATGGAGTTTTTATGTTGTAATTTCCTGTTATAGATTGGAAGTTCTGTTGTTATGTCAACTTGTAATTTTCTCGTGGTTTCTTTTTTATGCTATGGTTCTGTTATTTATTCGCAAGCAACACCAAGGCAGTTATTCTTTTTATTTTAGAAATTTCCCAAAGCCATCTAGTAGTGAAATCATTCATGCGCCTTGTAAAATTGTTGTTGTGAATTTATTTTCTAAAGTACAACTCCATATTGTATGCTTACTCAACCTCATGGATGGGACATACTGGTCTTGAAATTTTGATCATAGATTATTCAGCGTTGCACTCTTTTTTGGATATGGGCCATGTAGCTTATTTGGGTTTGAAAACATGGGCTATGAATTGGAATTTGGTTTAAGAAAATGGGTATTTGGATGTGGATTAAAAATTAGTTTAATCAAATGGACAATGGATTTAATTGGATTAGAATGGATGTAAATTCTAAAATGGACATCAAAATGGGTTTAAAGTGGATTAGAAAAATGGTTAAGTGAATTGAAAATGAGGGATAATGGTTATTAACATAGTAATTTAAAATATGGAGTAAAAAAGAAAGTGATGGGCCTGGATGGGTTTAGAATGGATATGGTTTATGGACTATGGTAGAAATTTGAATTCCAAGAGATCCACATAATCAATCAAACTTCCAATTCAAACCAAACCAAACCAAACTTGTATTCTCAATGAATCCCCAACAACAAATGATAAGCAACTGAGCAGACCACAGTGCCTCGACCACAACATGAATCCACAAATGGATCTCTTGTACCCTAACCCAATTCTCCTTTATATGCACCCTGAAACCTGGTGAACCTTTGAATACAACAACCTTGAACCTATGAATAGGAGATACCAATCACAAGAAAAACCTTCGATCCCATGTCTTGGAAGACCAATGCAATGATATGATTATGAGTTATGACCTAATGAGATGCAAAATGAGAACGAAACATAAGCCAATTATTGAGAAAAATAATAGGGCAAATTTTGGGGTACTACAGCTGCCCCTCTTCAATCAACTTGGACCTGAAAGGATGATAGCAACTGCTTTCATACATTCAAGGTACAATGTGATTGAATATTAAAAGAACCACAAAATTTGCACTTTGTGGAGAAGAAGAAAAGGGATATAATCCCAACCAAATGAAATCTGCTTGAATAAAACTCGGATGATGAAGAATAACACTGAAGGGATGTCTCTTTGAACAATGCCAGACAACTACTGGCCTGCCACACTGCGAGTGGACTTTAACAATGTCTTTTGAACAACGCCAGATGACTACTGACTTGCCACACTGCGGGTGGACTTTTGCCAATCTACGGTTGGACTTTAAACTGTCTTTTTGAATGAAGTCAGATGACTACTGACTTGCCACACTACAGGTGGACTTTCGCCAATCTACGGTTGGACTTTAAACTGTCTTTTTGAATGGAGTCAGATGACTACTGACTTGCCACACTACGGGTGGACTTTGGCCAATCTACGGTTGGACTTTAAACTGTATTTTTGAATGGAGTCAGATGACTACTGACTTGCCACACTGCGGGTGGACTTGCGCCAATCTACGGTTGGACTTTGCAGCTGAATTACCACCCTAAGATGGACTTTTGCCAATCTGCGGTTGGACTTGGAAACTTTGCCACCCTAAGATGGACTTTTGCCAATCTGCGGTTGGACTTTGGGACTTTGCCACCCTTAGATGGACTTTTGTCAATCTGCGGTTAGACTTTGGGACTTTGCCACCCTTAGATGGACTTTTGCCAATCTGCGGTTGGACTTGGAAACTTTGCCACCCTAAGATGGACTTTTGCCAATCTGCGGTTGGACTTTGCAGAAACATTCAACACTGGATTACGCTCTGTATCCATGTCAGGCATCTCTGCTGACTCTGTTGAGGAACAATGATCAATGATGTGACCTTAGAGACTCCTGAAAGGATGATATCTCTGCTGGAGAAGGAATGAATAATCCGTCTGCCTCGAACTGTCATGCTTGCCAAAAATAAATTGGACTTTGAAATACAGAGGAGTGATAAATCTACCAGGAATTATTTCATCTGTCTGGGGATGAATTCTGATCATAGAGACTCTGCTGGGGATGAGAATTTTCTGACTTGGCTGGGAGAGAATGTACTAACACTCTGCTGAAGAAGACAAGTCATTAAAACTCTGCTTGGGGATCTATCAAACCCGAGGAGAATATGCTAACACTCTGCTGAAGAAGAGATTCTATCGACCTGCTAAACTTCTGCGGGTAAGAAAAATAACTCATCTGGGGAGTATTGTTGACAAGATTCAATGCTGAACTCTGTGGGGAGTACCACTACCAGAGATACGATCTTGCTGGGGACCGGAGCTACTCTATCGGGGTTACGTACACATCCTGGTTGGAAGACACTCCGTTGCAACATGCTGAGAAAGAGTCCCTAGAGATCTGCTGGGAAGGCCCAAAGCAAATTCACAGTAATCTGTTGAGGGACAAAACTGTCGAGCTTAGGACAAGAGCTTCAATATCCCATGCTAGGCAAACCTTCCGCTTGACGACTCCACTGGGGATAATGAGCTTACAACAAACTCTGTTGAGGAGAACCGCTTCAAAGCGTCTTATGCTGGGGAATGTCTCTTAAGAGAATTTTATAGAAGACCAAGCATCTTCAAACCCTTAGACAAATACTGAGACTTGAGCTAGTCGTATTGAGCTGTCAATCTACTGGGGATAATAGAAATGGAACACATCCTGCCAGAGGAATTTCACAATGCCCCATGCTTGGGAGAGTCACAAACTCACTTTTGCCCCAGATTACACGACTGATCTGAAGAAATCGTCCTAAGAGGATTTTATAGAAGATTTGGTGTCTTCCAACTCCTGGACACTCACTGAGTCTTGAACATTTACTGCGAGGTCTGCGATGCAAATCTACTGGGGAATTTGCAACTGTTATCGACACAGAAAAGCTTGTAACTGTTGGAAGTACTGAATAGGAGAATCGACTTAATAAGATACAACGATCCCAATTGGAATTGACTTGTGAATATCAAATTATCGTGAGTGACCGTCAACTGACGAAGGGACTCAATCAGTAAACGTTGTGACAAAAGGGTGACATGTGAACCCTTTCCTGAACATGATTGCCCCGACATTCTGACTTAAGGGTAAGTGACTACTTGTCTGGAAGAAATGACCCATGCTCTTGAAAAGGCCTCAATCTTGCTTTTGAGCCTAGTATGAGGTTGCTACCTGAAAGCAAAAGGATATGCACGTATGCCCCGTGCTGGATATGACTTCTGTAACTGAGAAAATCCAACTCTGAACCACCACTTGTTGGGGAGAAAGGTTTTGATGCATCTCTTGCTGGGAACATGATTGATGAAGCCTGCTGAGAACAGGGGACCACAAATGCCTTGGGTTGGAATGCCTCTTTGTTTTAAGCCTTTTGGCTGATTGACTGCATATGCGTGAACAACCGTTTTTTACAATTTTCCACTTGCCCCAGACCAACATGGTCCACCAAAAGAAATTGTCTCAAGAGGATTTTACAGAAGACTTGACATCCAAAACACCTCAATTTCTTCAAACTCTTGTAGAGATTCGTCGGATCTCGAAGTAACTGCCTCAGACTGTGTGGTCTACAGAGAAATGCCCCTTGAGAAGATTCATTAACAATCTCATATCACCGTGAGATATTCTGCCCCAATACTCTGAACCCTGGATAGGCTGATGAGTCGTCTGGATGGACTAACTTCTCATGCTCTTGGGATGACCTACTCCAGTATAAACCTTGAAGTGGTTTTGCCCCTGACTACTGATCTTCGAAGGAAGACCCCGAATACCTTCCTTTGGAGAGATTTAAATCTCGAAGTAATTTCCCCAATTTGGCTGCACACTGAAGAGATTTCTCGACGTGATTGGCTCAGGTTGGCTACACCTTAAAGAGCTGATTCGACGTGATTGCCCCAGATCGACTACGTCTTAACACAACTTGCTGGGAAAGCTCTTGCTCAACAAAGTTTCTTGAGGAAGTACCACTGAATGTGGCTGTCCTTCGGGAGTTTCAGGATTCTCAACTCGGCAAGATTAAGCTTCTGGACTGAATTTCCATATGTAAACTTCTTTTGATGTCAAACAAATGTATGCAAGCAGAAAATGATTTATTCTGAGAATGAAAATTCTAATGCAACACACATGTTAATCTTGAAGTTTTACTGAAAAGATGTCGCAAACCCTTTGTGAGCGGATCACGGGTTAGGATACGACATTAATTTTTGAATGAAAGACTGCAATTCACATGCAACACCAACAAAGATCTTTTAGCACAACTCACAGGAGTCAGGAACGCTATCTCTTGGTAGTACACTTTCGAAATAAACCATGTTTCAATTAGGACTTTTGAGGGTTGTATCGTGGCCTGGTTCACGGTTTTGAGAAAAAAGGATTTAAGTCTCAAAGTTTATCGGTGCCCACCCACTCTTCGTGATGTTCTCCAGTCCTACGTTCAGCTAATTTGCACAAGCGTTCGCCTCTCAAAAAGATTTTGTGATCTTTAAGGAACCCATGAAACTGATGATTTGAGACCAAATGAGGCTTAGGAGTGACAGTCACCCCTTTGTCTTTTGTTCGTAATCACACGACTTTGTTCTTGCTCGAGGATTTTCTTTTGTAATCCTTTTCGCATTTCGCTTTCGCATTCTTTTGCCTTTTTTTTATCCCTAATTTTTGTCTGGACTGATTCTTTTGAATCTTTAGATTTTGAAGTCCAGCGGGATGCCCTAACTTTTGCCTAAGCCGCTTGTTTTCAAGTTTCGACTTAGCGGACTTTTTATTATTTTTTTTATTCCTTTTTTTTTCTCGGAACAAATCGTGTGACACTGGCTTGTCTTGACTTTGTTGAAAGGATTGTGACTGCCTCACTCTTTGATTGTTGATGGATAACTATTGTGGTTTCACATCTCTTGACCTCTTGACGGTAGAATAGAAGGTAATGGATCCTCAGATGCACACTCCTTTTGAAATTTGAACGCTCGGTCAAATTAACTGCCGCCTACCATGCCCCTGGGTTAAATGTGAGGGTTTTTTCGTACGAAAGAAACTCCTACTTCAAGGCTCAAAGGGGTTAACGAGGGTCTATCTCCCTTATATCTCCAGTGTTTGGGGATTTGAATCAATGCCTGTACATCCTCAACAGGGTTCTATTCAAAAGCACACAATTAGAGATTTTTGCGTTTTCAACTCATCATCCTCCCTCAGAGAGTTTAAGCAAGACAGTTAGTATTGCAATGCACATATTCAAACTTATGAGTGAATACGAATGGATTACTTCAGGAAAAACATGCGTGCTTTATTAGGATTAACATAAAAAGAAAAACAGATCTCATGCATGCATACAAACGTTTTGACAAACATAACAAGCTACACATGAGAATGCAGTAAAGAAGCTAAATGATTATCCTTGTTGAGGAGGCTTGACTCCGTCTGGACTTATTGCTTCTGATGATGTTTTTGCAGCCTCGAGTGCTCACTCTGATAAACAAGCTTCACCTTGTGGGGGTACCGTCTGGGGCGATGACCTTTGAGTCAATCAAGTTCTACACCTCATGTTTGAACACTCTGTAATTGTCAATTGTATGTCCAAACGTTCCCGAGTGAAACTCACACCTGACATTCATGTCATAATCCGGAGGAAAAGGAAACGGCACTGGCGCTGCCTTTCCCAACTGAATCAAAGAGCCTTGGAGAAGGCGAGCAAGAAGTCGGCTTTGAGAAATAGGAATTGGAACAGACACTCTTTCAGACCTCCTGAGTCCTCGTTACCTCTGTTGCTGACGGTTTTGCTGCCAATGTTGATTAGGGTGCCTAGTCTGCCCTTGTACTTTTCTTTCCACATTTGGATGAGGAATAAACAAAGGTTGCTGACGTGATGACTTTGAAACCTGAAGCTGAGGAATACACCCGTGACCTGAAGTAGACCCTAGAGAAGGGGAAGGAATACTCACTTCCTTTGCAGCTACTGGCGTAAGATCACCTGATACCTTCATGCCATCCGGTCCGAATTCGATTGCTTTAGAGTCAATTAAGTCTTGCACTTAGTGCTGGAATGCTCTACACCCCTCAATATCATGGACTGGTGCCCCTGAGTGAAAATCACAAAGAGCATTAATATCCCATCCTTTTGGAAGCTTTGCAGGAGGAAGAGTCAACTTCTGGAGCTCAATCAATCTTAACTGAAGCAGTTGCTGAAGTAATTTGGCATGACACATTGGTAGAGGATCAAAAACCCTTTCTTGCTTCTGTTGATGATGAAGGGATACAACCGAGAGGGTCCCAGCTGTGATTTGCTGATGCGGTAGTTTCAGAACCCAAGGCTTCTGGATTGAGGAAGGTCCTTGAGAGGAGGGAGGAATACCTATTTCATTAGCGGCAGTGGAAGGAACATATCTTCGCTTGACGGTGCTGATATGCGCAAACTCGATTGCCCCTAAATCAATGAGCCCTTGGACCTTATACTTGAGCATCTTACAATTTTCAACATTATGGCCAGGTACCCCTGAATGGAATTCACACCTATCATGGACATTGGAACCCATACGAAACTTGGTGTGTGGAGGTCCCGCATCAACCAAATCAATTAGCCGAAGCTTGAGCAAGTGTTGAAGCAACTGAGCGTATGGCATCAGAATCGGATCAAACTTCTTTTCAAGCTTTTCTGGATTAGGATCCTCTTGGAGAACAGGAAGTGATTGCCTATAGAAAAATTTTGGTCGCGAAGGAGATTCACGAGGCAATCCATGGTCTAGAGGAGATCCCAAAGAGATAGGAGAAATGAGAACCTCTGCTGCGGAAGCGGACACCTGATTTTTTTCCTTTCTTAACACGGCATTCAGAATTTCCATAACCCGGCCCATCTGAGTCTTTATCTGGTTGACTTCTTCTCTCAGCAGTTCCTGACCTTGGGACAACGCCTGAATGTCCACCATAAAATGCCCCATTTGGGGCCTTCATCTCAGTCACCTCCGCTCACAGTTGTTCCATATCTGAACCTTGATTGTGGTGAATCGAGTAGTTGGAAGAAGTCATGTTGGCCTTTCTGCAGGGAATACCCAGTCAGAATGAGAAATCCGCACCGGAACACCTGTTATGCATATGAGTATGAGAATGCCATGCAAAATGCCATGTTTGAATATTTCCAAGGAATCATTATGCTTTGATTCGAAATTTTTTCTTACACTAACCACAAGAAATAAATGGAAACTCTCAGTAGCAAGTCTCAAAGTTAATATCCCTTGGAAATACAAGAACATGTATGCGAAAATGTTGATGCAGATGCAACAGACATAGGATCAAAGCTTCCATATAATCTGGATAAATGCTGTGTTGGTGACCGAATAAGTTCATAGGTCGGCTCTGAAGAGAACACCGGAATACCAGAATATCCGACTAATCAGAATACCAGGATGCCGGGATATCGGCATAATCAGAATACCAGAATAAACAGAACACCGGCGTGATCAGAGTACGGGGATGCTAGAATATCAGCATAATCAGGGTGCCGGAATAACCGGAATACCATAATACCAGGCTGATGAGTCCACGCTGACACGAGAACCAAAATGCCAGGTAGGATGAAAGTCAAGGTTACCTGCAAACCTGTAAACAACCCGCCCCTCTCACATGTGGGTACTAAGATCCTCAGTATCCTGGGCTCTCAGGTCGAGAAATGATGATACGTTCACCATTTCTGGTTTGGCATCATCATCAATCGAGGAGGCCTCAACTGATTCTCCAAAATGGAAGGTCCTCAGCTTCTGGCACTGAGGTCGAGAAGCAATAGTACATTCATCCCTCGGGGTACAGTACTATCGCCAATCGAGGAGTGCCTCCACTGATTCACTTCAAAATAAAGAGGGGTCACCCTAAAAGGTCATCCAGACTTAACAGCTCTTCCAAATAGCTCTACCATTGTGGAAGACCCACAACGCAGAATTCTCCAGAGAGAACCACATCCAGATTGTGTTTCATATTCCCTCCTCGCACCGAAATGGAGCGTGAGAGTACATGAAACACGCTAAATATAAGTGCACTCAGGCCTGTGTATTGGGCCTATCTCTCAGAATACCCCATCCCGCCAAACAGACAAAGCAGCACAACACAGTATAGTATAGTACAGTATATGAAATGAAAATGCTAAAATGCGGTAAATACAGTAATGTACAGTAAAGAAGTAATACAGTAAACAGCAATACAGTAAAATAGTAAATACAACAAAATACAGCATCAAAGTAAACACCCGATGAACGAAAACACACAAGCGCTAGGATTGACTCGCTTAGGGAGAAGGGTCCCCAGCAGAGTCGCCAGCTGTCGCTCCTGAGATTTTCATCCAAGTACAAACGCGAAAGTGGCACCGAAACAGAGTCACCAGCAATGTGTATTTATCCCAAGAGAGGGAAAGGAAACACTGCATAAACCTAGGAGGAAAGAAAAGAGCATGGTCTTGCGACCAAGAGAACTGGGTTCGGGAGTCGGTTACGCGAGAGGAAGGTATTATCACCCCCACGCGTCCATCATACCCGATGGGATCCACACTTGCTTGTCTCGATCAAAGGGTGTAGGAAAAGGATACTGGAAAAGGAACTACTAGCTGGAGAACTGAAAAAGGAAAGGAGAAAGAAATAGAAACAAATGTAGGGAAAATAAAAGAAGTGCTCGAATGGGCCCTACCCCACTGCCTACGTATCTCATCGGGAACATGAGAATCAGAGCGACGTAGTTCCCCTCAACGAGGGTCGCTTTGTTTGTGTTTTTTAATGGAAACGTCAGAGTACGCGTTCCAGTAGTTAGGTGTTACAGCTCGCTGTAGGGAGACTTAGGCGATACATGTTTGCGGTAGAACGGACATGATGAGTCCATGAGGAATAAGTGAATGAGATGAGGAAAGAAATCCCGAAGGAAAAGACGTTATTGTTTGTTTGAAGTTTTTTAGAAAGAAGTGTTTTTGAAGTTGTTTGTAACTTGCATTGCACCCAAGTCTACAATATAGGAACGAATACGTCGCGTATCGTACCCAACAGGACGTATACTAAGTACTCTAGAAGAACGAAGGGAAACCCCCCCCCCCCCCCATTATTCACTTCCCACATTTAAGGCTCATGCGCAATGCACGTTCAACCTTTATTAAGTATTTTAAAAAGATTATGAGATGAGAAAAAGAGAGACTCAAGGTTTGAAAGAAAAAACTAAGGGGAAACTAGGTCCTAATGTTATCATACAATGATGGCCCTATGGTTGAGGTAAGAAAGGGAATTCTACCTAATGTTAGCATACATGGATTGCTATCCTAATGTCTCTCCTACCTCCGACTTAATGAAAAATTAAGTGGATCGAGGAATCCTAAGGGATCATGTCATCAGACAAGTAAACACAGGATAAATCAATCACAAAATGAACTAAAAGCAATAACAGAGTAAACAGTGTCAGTCAACAATAACGTCACATAATCAAAGTAGAAAAAGGGGAAGCTTTAGCCAATGGGTCATATCAACCAAGGCAACCAAGCTAGCTGTGGGAAGTAGGTACTCATCCAATGGTATCGAGAACCATGGAGAGCAGAGTAAGAAAGGGGAAGATGTGAATCAGATCACATAAGCATCAGCATCGGTCAATGTGAGCTATAGACAAAGAGTGGGGGTTTGATTGCTAAACCCTTCTTCCACTTGACAGACTCGATAACAAGAGTGAGTGATGTTCAAAGCATCAACATGAAATGCGATCTAAGAACGACCTGGGACTAGAAATGGCGGGAGTCGATTGCGGACTCTCAGTCCGCCCGATGCCTTCTTTGAGGTCTTATAAGGGGATACGGGAATGGGATGCCTCTTGGAGGTCTTAGGCACAATATTAAACAATCACAAACAGAGCCTCCTTTGAGGACTTCCAGAATTGCCGGTCAAGTGGCACAGACTCCCAGTCCTACTTCTCATGGCATCGAAAGGAAAAAAATGCGGAATTAGTAAAAGAGAAGAGAAGTAATACCGAACGGATATCAATCCGTAGCAACGCAAGCAAAATATAAGCAAACCGACAAGCTTCTAGTAACCTAGCATAATGAACAAAGGTGTTAGAAAATGGAATGGATCTGTGAAAGGCATGGAACCAAATGCTCTTAAAAAAACAATAAAACAATGCCATAAGCCATAAACAGCAGCAACAACAGCGCTCCAGCACCTGCATAGCTGTAAAAACCAGCAACAAGTAAAAATAGCCTATAACAGCTACTATTTCCAGAACAAGACAGGTATGTATGCAGCCAGACAGAACAACAACATTTACAGCGCACTTTGTCCATTACAGCAGTGTATGTTACATCAACTTCTACATTTAAACCACTTATCAAATCAAATGAGAATCACTACAAAACAAATTCAAAAGTTAGCCAAAATAATCAAATGGAAATTGTCAATAAGAAGTAAGTGAAATCAATACTAAAATGTAAGTAACAATTAGTCAAAATCTATTTAAAAACCATCAACAAAGCTAACAAATGACACTACTAAAGATTAGTCAATGTTGATATCAAAGTCAAAGTAAAATCAATGTTAGAACAAAATCAAATCCAACTCTGTCAATGCAAATTAGTTCAAAGTTAATTCTAATGGACAATTAGGGGACAATTAAGCTAAGAATAATTAGTGAGCAATTATGCTAAAAAAATTAATGCCATTAAGCAACAAAAAAAAAAGGCAATTAAGCAACAAATCAAATAGCGCGATTAAGTAAAAAAGATTATCAAGCGATTAAGCTAAAAATTAGTGAACCATTAGGCAAAAACATCAATTAGGATATGATTAAGCAATATCAATTAACGAACAATTAAGTCTAAAATTCGATTAGTGTGATTAAGCAAAACAATTAGTAAGATCTAATCTAATTGGTCAATATCAATTCAAAGTTAAAGCCTAAACCAAATTGAAATAAACTCCTAAACGAAAATTAATCACAATTAAACTACAATTAATCCACTTACTAAACCATGTTAAAATGTTAGTTAAAGTCAATACTAATCTCAAATTGAGGCCAAAATCTAATAAGGCCAAGATTAATTCCTAAGTCCTAATTCTAATTATCTAATCTAATATCCGAAAAACAATCCAAACAAATAGTCAAAGAATCATTTCTAAAATGTAAACCTAATTCTATTCTCAAATTCAAACCTAATTAATTAAGGTTAAGTGTTAATTATCCTAAATCAATGGCAAAGTAAAAAACTGGATAAACTCTAATTAACCTCTAATCCAATTAATTCCTAAAAAACAAAAATATAAAAATAAAAAGAAAAGGAAAAGGTTACCGTGAGGGGTACAGTGGTGTGTTGTGAGTACAGGGGTGTGGAATAACATTTCCATGGAGGAAAGGCCCAAGAACTATTCTCTATCAATACAAGGGGGGTGCAATATTGTGTTGGGAGTGTTAACATGAGAACACACGGGCCAAAACAAACCCGGTCCATGGCCATGAGAGCTCAACCTTGGTTTTCTCTGTAAAAACCCTAGAGATCCTGATTCTTTTTCATTATCTCTTCCTTTGAGCGCCGTAACCTAGCTTTCTCTTCCAAAACCTCACCGTCGGCGATTCTCTCCTCTTCTCCTTTCCAAGATAACCGCCTACCTCAATGTTCTTCGCTTCAACCTCACTCGCTCTCTTCTTTAAGTCCCAGCAAATGGCATTTTTCGGAGGCTGAACCATCTGAAGAAGCTTTAACGCCATTGTTATCGGTTCTTGTACCGTCGGTGGCTGAGGAATAAGCATCACGAGGAACGGCTTGAACGACTCTGATTCCAGCGGCTTTGACGAAGCTTTCAACGATGCGGTTAACGAGAGGATGGCCGAGATAAAATAATCCTTTCCGAATCGGCCTCGACTCCTCAGGTAATGACTTGATCTCCTCCTTCCTCGCGTATCATCTTCGTTCTCACTCTTCGCCATCTCCGTCGTTCGCAAATCATTCCTCCGTCTCGCCTTACATTAGATCGCACCGTTGGAAACGTCATTGGAAACATAATCTCCTTTGCGACAAATCGCGCACTCCAGAATACAGATCACAAACACAAGTACAAATAAATTGCACAATATTGAAGTTCATAGCTGGATTACCGGATTCACGCGACGTGTCAATCCAGACGGCGGAGAAATACGTTTCAATTTGATACGATTCTCCGAGCTTGTGGCTACAATTCGGCGAAGATGATGATGATGACACTTTCGGTATGAATTAATGTTCATTTCCTCTTGCTTCTTTCACCTGATCCAATTTTCTTCTTCTTTCTCAATTTGTGCGAATTCCGTTGATGTGCGTTGAATTTGTTGCAGGTCGTTGTGGTGTGGAGATGATGAAGATTGATCGGAGAATTGATGAAGTGGTTAACGGTTTCAAGTGAGGGTGAATTCAGAGATTGAAGATGATGATTGAATCTGGAGAGTGAAGATTGAAGGAGATTAGTGATGGTTATTTTTGTTGGAGAGGTTCTGATTGTGTTGAAAAATGTTTGCAGGTTTTTGAATTTGATGGAGGATTGAAGTTAATCGAAGATGATGATGAAGAGAAAGTTTTTTTCATAATTGAGAAGAAGCAGAAGATTGAAGATGAGGTGGAAAGAATGGAGAAGTTTGGAGGTTAGGAATCGGTTAGCAGATAGTTCTGTTATCAATTGGTTAGGGCGGTTATGGCAGTTAGAGATTGCTAAGGAATTGTGTTAGAGGAATTTCTGGTATGGAGTTTTTATGTTGCAATTTCCTGTTATAGATTGGAAGTTCTGTTGTTATGTTAACTTGTAATTTTCCCGTGGTTTCTTTTTTATGCTATGGTTCTGTTATTTATTCGCAAGCAACACCAAGGCAGTTATTCTTTTTTTTTTAGAAATTTCCCAAAGCCATCTAGTAGTGAAATCATTCCTGCGCCTTGTAAAATTGCTGCTGTGAATGTATTTTCTAAAGTACAACTCCATATTGTATGCTTACTCAACCTCATGGATGGGACACACTGGTCTTGAAATTTTGATCATAGATTATTCAGCGTTGCACTCTTTTTTGGATATGGGCCATGTAGCTGATTTGGGTTTGAAAACATGGGCTATGAATTGGAATTTGGTTTAAGAAAATGGGTATTTAGATGTGGATTAAAAAGTAGTTTAATGAAATGGGCAATGGATTTAATTGGATTAGAATGGATGTAAATTCTAAAATGGACATCAAAATGGGTTTTAAGTGGATTAGAAAAAATGTTTAAGTGAATTGAAAATGAGGGATAATGGTTATTAACATAGTGATTTAAAATATAGAGTAAAAAAGAAAGTGAAGGGCCTGGATGGGTTTAGAATGGATATGGTTTATGGACTATGGTAGAAATTTGAATTCCAAGAGATCCACATAATCAATCAAACTTCCAATTCAAACCAAACCAAACCAAACTTGTATTCTCAATGAATCCCCAACAACAAATGATAAGCAACTGAGCAGACCATAGTGCCTCGACCACAACATGAATCCACAAATGGATCTCTTGTACCCTAACCCAATTCTCCTTTATATGAACCCTGAAACCTGGTGAACCTTTGAATACAACAACCTTGAACCTCTGAATAGGAGATACCAATCACAAGAAAAACCTTCGTTCCCATGTCTTGGAAGACCAATGCAATGATATGATTATGAGTTATGACCTAATGAGATGCAAAATGAGAACGAAACATAAGCCAATTATTGAGAAAAATAAGAGGGCAAATTTTGGGGTACTACATTAATTAGTGTTTGTAATCTACTGATGCTAAATTTAGCATCAACATATTTTAAACTCTAACTAGCATTAATTTTTAGGGAAGCTAAATTTAGTGTCAATATATTTAAAAGGCTAAATAGCGTTTATTTATTGTTGATTCTAAATTTAGCATCCAAAATAAAAAATGTTAAGTCAAATTTATAATATTATTAAATTCCAAACATAAGACATTCTATAGATATAATAAAATTCAAATTCCAAGCAGTGCTACTCCCAACCTCCCACACAATATTAAAGAGTGATTCTATACATATACATACAGCTAAATCAGATTTAAAAAGATTCATAGCATTAAACCTGCCATATATTTCAAAAGTTCTCAACCTGCCATAAGTACAACAAACATCAACCTGCCACAAAAGGGTCACAGTAGAACTCAAAAAGCGAACCCATAATATGTCGCTAGTAGAAACTAAATAATCCTAAGGAAAACCCATAATATGTTACTAGTTCATAAAAACTAAGTAAGGTCATACAAAAAATATGAAAGTTGTGACATTGTTAAAAGACTAGGCTAGGTCATCCTCCTCTAATTGATCATCAAGATCATCATCATCCGATAGATCATCAAGAGCACCATTATAATGTGGATGAGGTCGACTAGTACTGCAAGATCCACCTCCTGAATGATGCTCTAAAGTTGTCATCCTTTTCTTAAACTCTTCCATATCAATTAGGAATTGGTTATGCAACTCCTTCATACATTGATCAGCCTCAACAGCTCTTTGGTTTGCTTCATCTGCTCTTTGGTTTACTGCAGCTGCCTCCCGACGAAGCATCTCAATGGCCTCATTTTCAGGAAAACATGACTCTTGAGTAAGATGAGATACACTTGGTCTAAGGTTAATAGACAAAGATCTAGTTCCGTAACAATGACCTCGAGAAATACCCCCGACAACATCTACCCACAATTCAAGTCTTTTCACACCATCAACCTCTAGTGTATCACTTGTAGTATGCTCATCACTCTTAATTAGTTGAGTAAGACGCTCCTGATAGTTATCCTGGAAAAAAATAACTTACATAAGTTTGAATAACAAGATATAGCTAACTTTAATCTAATGAATAATTTCTAGGCCTAATTTTAATCTAATGAATAACTTTTCACAAATGACATGATGATTTTCTATATTTCTTTTCCATAGGCTCCCTCAACAGAAGGTAATCGTGAAGGTAACCGTAATCCTATTCAAGGTGTGTCAACACTAAATGCAGGTGCATCACTCTATCACGGATCAACTCAACTTAGATTAGATCCATCACAATCGGCTAGACTTTTACAACATGGAGAAACAAGGTTTAATGGTTTACAGTTGTAAACATTCAAGTGTGAACCCCTTCCAGTTTATACAAATCATCAAAACGAAATTAAATATCAGCAAACCCTTGACATTAGTCATGTGATAGATCCATGAAAATGTAGGCATGAGACAGACTATCAAATATTAACTCAATTCATGCGCTATTTTAAATCATGTAATATTATTAAAGCTTTAAATCTCTATTAGCTACCTTTTCAAATGCCAGATTATAAGTTGGAAATTTTGTAATAAATGCTAGGCAATTGAAATGTAAGTTGTATCAACAAGTTTTGTATCAAGTTTTAGTCAATTCACATATGTCATTATCTATGATTACAACTTTTCTATCAACCTAAATAACTCTTAGCCTGCACTTAATTAGTTTCCATCAGAGTTTTTAATAATAGCTAACAGAAAGTACTACAAGCAAACAACTTACATTAATTGTTAACATGGGTAGCATGAAAGTACTACATGTAAACAGAGTTGTTAATATGCATAATCAACTAATGGAATGAAAGTGCTACACGCAAACAACTTACATAAGTTTTTTCAGCATGACTATCAACCCAATCGCCTGACTTCTTTTTATGGGTAGCCAAAAAAAGCTCATCAAAATAGACAGCTCGTCCAAGTATTTTGCTCTGCCAATAAAGTCAATCAGTAACAATCTTTCATGAATTCTATGTAACCACAATAATTATTATACAGACTTAATTTTTTAAAATTTTTTTAAAGACCAACTTAATATTTTTCATTTTTCAAGAACCATGTAGCCTAGTTCTCTCATTTTTTTTCCTATCTTTTCACGGAGACTAATTTTGATATTTACTCCTATTAGTACTAGCATGTTTCAGAGGCAATAAAGATAGACCTTTGAGTTATGTAAACATGATATAGAGACATGTTTTTATTTAGAGAAGACTTCTAACTAAAGTACATAACAGTATGTGAACATGAGGATTATGACATAACAGTATCAAAAAGATGTATCAAAATAAAACCAGTATAAAAAACATAACAGAACTAGAACAAGTATCAAAACATAACAGTATCAAAAAACATAACAGTATCAAAAAACATGTATCAAAACAAAACCAGTATGTGAACCAATACCAAACAGAACCAGTGTCAAAACAAAAATCAGTATGTGAACTAATATAAAAATAGAACCAGTATCAAAACAAAAATCAAAACAAAAATAAAATCATTATCAAACTAGTATCAAAATACTATATTGCAGAAACAAAACCAGTATCAAAATCAAAACAAAACCAATATCAAAATACTATATTGCATTACTTCCTTAAATATAAACATGTAAGTTTTATTCAATATGCAAATTCATACATACCATATTAAGTGCAATGTCGTGATGAGTCTTGCGTCCTGTGGTGTGGATAACTCCTCCCTTACTTGAACTCCGATTAGTCTTTTTTGTGAAGACATCTTTTTGAAACCATCACTCTCCCAATGTTTAAGAAGACCCTTATATGCATCCTCTCCCATCCACCTAGGTATTTCCTCCTTATCTCTCACTTTTGTAAGCATGTCAGTAAGGCGTTTAGGACATTTTTTATCAAATACCTCTCTGATTTTCTTCGCATGATGAGGCTCCCATGAAACATATTTCTGGTCGACAATGTAAGTAGAATGAAATTTAATTCCAAAAAATTTATTCATATCAATGAGGTTGTAAAAAGTTATTTAATTTCATGACCGAAAAAGTTAAGTCATTGAATTTAAGAGGTGGTATAATTCATTTGTCACAAAGTAACTACAACCAATTTATAAGGCTTACCGAATATATTCTAAACCATTCATCCATGGGAACATTTTTCCAACACGTATAAATGTCTCGAAACTGTTTCCTAATAGCCATGCTAATTGCATTAGCAGCAGCTTTTCCAGGAGTAAATCTACACACACCAAAATGTAAATTGTAAAAGAAATAGATTTATTTAAAAGTAAATTCATGACAAATTATTAAAAAACAAAAATGAAATACCCTTCACCAAGAGGCCGTATCATTATCTTCGTAACATTATCCTCTTGATGGACCTCTTGTTCATTCTGCAGGTGATCCCCCTCAACATTGTCCGTAAGATGCACCTCCTCTATGGAAGGTTGTGGTGTCGCTTGGACTCTTGTCGGTGCGGTCATTAGTGAAGGTTGGAACATTGGTGTTTTTTCTTGGACTACTGTTGGTGCCGTCACTTGGGGTGGTTGGACCACTCTCGTTGTTTCTTGGACTGTTGTTGGTGCAGTCACTTGGGATGGTTGGACCACTCTTATTATTTTTGGGACTATTGTTGGTGCCGTCACTTGGGAAGGTTGGATCTCTTTTGTTGTTTCTTGGACTCATGATGGGGTAGGATGGAGTACTTTAGGGGCTGGTTGGACCATATGTTATGTCTTTTGGACTGTTGGTGAGGAAGGATGGGTTGATGATGGTAAACCCAATTTCTTAAGGCGCTTCTTGTTGGCTTCAGTAAGCTTCGTGGTAGCTTTATCAAGATCTCCATGTCGTAACAACCTATGATGAACAATGGTAGAAGACTTCTTCCTCTTAGTTCCATGGCATTGTCCAGTCATTTTTCTCAATGTATAAGTCTTGCTGCACAATAGTAGTTAAGATATGTCAAAAAAGTAAAACATTATAGAAATAGTAAATCATTCTACAAATTGTATAATTTAAAAAGTACATACGGTATAATAAAAAGTACATTCTATATAATACATTAATAGCAAAACATAAGCAAAAAAAAACTTAGAATAAATCTACTTGAAACTTTAACTTTTAAAAATAATACACATTTAGGTGTCCATATATTTTTAAAATAAACTAGAACATCAACTACAACTTTCTCCTATCCATGGAACCTACAACTACTTTAATACAAAAAAAAAACTAATCTGTATCATCATCTTCGTCTTCATTATTGCCGTCATCATCCTCATCATCAACATCATCATCATTATCATCATCATTATCTTGCTCGTCCATGTTTTCTTCATCATTTTCATCCCCATCAATTTCCCCATCCTCCTCATCATCTTCAGAATGACCATCTTGAACCATCGGGTCATTGTTAGGTATAATTACCCAATCAACCTCATCAAAGAGTAATTGATCAGCTAAACCATGTAGTAGTTCCAATTCTGTGTTGGATACAACAGGTGCCATATTATATGATTGATAAGGCATTTCATCCTCTATTATTTTAATCTCCACATGTCCTCTTGGTTTTGTACTAATTTCCGCACACCAACCACGCATATCTTTACATATTTCTGGATAAGGAACATAATACACTTGTCTTACTTTTTGCGCAAGGAAGAACGGGTCATACAAAGAATAATGTCTATTCTTTTTAATGTCAACAATATTATATTGCTGATGAACCCGTGTCCCTCTATTTTTTATTGGGTCAAACCATTCACACAAAAAATAGTGTTATCTTATTTTTTAATTCTTGGTATTGCAATTGAAAGATATGTTGGATGATGCCATAATAATTGTCTTCTCCTCCCTCTATAAGACCTTTTATGTGTACCCCACAATTTGTGGTCTTTTTTCCTTTACTCCACGCTTGAGTGTGAAACTTACACCCATTAACAAAGTATATATTCCATGATATTGCCTTTGATGCAGGACCCCTAGTAGGCCTCTGATGTATGGGTTCGTCACACCATTTCGCTCATTATGCACCTATACATATGACACGAGTAAACTTAGAGAGAGTTTATTAGCTAACTTTATAAATTGATTATATCCATCTATAAATTTGACTATGCAAATGCTCTCTTCTTTTTTAATTAGTACTTGGTTTGAAGTACTCTTAGTTGAAATGTATGTATCTACAAATTTGGCTATGCAAATTCTCTCTTCATTTTTAGTATAATATACAAAATGCTATATATATATATATATATATATATATATATATATATATATATATATATATATATATATATATATTTAGACCAAAAGAATGATTTTCTGTACAGAAAAAAAAGTGTACTACTACCTCTCTCTCTCTCTCTCTCTCTCTCTATATATATATATATATATATAATGATTTTGTAGACCAAAAGAATGATTTTGTCTAAAAAAAGTGTACTACAATAGCGTTTTGTAGAGAGAGTGCTATTAATGAAACATTCTATAATAGCACTTTTATGAAAAGCACTATCAAACATGTGCCTTATAATAGCGCTTTGTTTGAAAGTGCTATAAAAATCAAAGCAAAATGTCTATTTCAGTAGCGTTTTTGGAAAAACGCTATTAAATACTGGTACTATTATAGCGCTTTTAGAAAAATGCTATTAATTACGAATACTATAATAACACTTTTAAAGTGTTATTAAACAAAAATATTTACAATATCAGCGTGGTTAATAGCCCTTTAAAGCGCTCTCAGGTAGACTTGTAAACTTGTACGAGTTTACGAGTCTAGGAAGCAAAAACGAGTATAATTACACATAGAATCGTTTTTTGATAGACTCGATTAGACTCGGGTAGAATCGCATAAACTCGTATAGACTCGCGAGTGTATGTATGGCGTGTTTATGAGTCTATTTTTTTATTTTGTTTTTTTTTAGCTCAAAAAAAGGCCAAACTCCCTACAATATTTTATTTTATTTTAAAAAACGCTTATTGTTTTTGCATGTACAGGAATTAGAAACCCTCTCTCATAGTGTCTTGTTTCAACAAAGTTTATTCCTCCCTTCATCGACAACGTGTATTTGTTCTCTCTCTCTCTTGCTTTGTTTGCTTTCATTCCCGTAAATCAATCATTCGTTTGTAAGTATTTTTTTTTATATGTTTCACTTGGATGTTTCTCTTGTATATTCTCTTGCATAAAGATGATGAATGGATAGTTGAAGATTGCAATGAAGAAAATGTGCAAGCTAAAGTTAATATTGAGAAAGATGATGTTATTGTTAACAATGTTGTGGAAGTTAATGTTATTGTTACTAATGTTGTGCAAAGTGGTGGTGGTGGCAATTCTAAATTATGTGGAAGTGGAACATCAAGCAATCCAACTTTGGTTAATGATGAAGTAGGTGTTTCATCTGGGGAACAGTTTGATGATGAAATTGAAGATACCGATGACGATGATGGTGATGATATTGGTGGTGATGATTTCACTAGAGCTTTGGATGTTTAAATTAGTTAACATATCTGTTTATGATTATTTTTGTTGTATGCAATAGTCAATTAAGAAGAAATTAGTACTTTAATTCTTTAACTACATACTTTTCTATTTTGTTTGTTTTATTATTGAGTTTTTTTTGTTAAGAAATTTGTTATGGAGTATAAAATTTAAATTTTGATGTTAATTAGTGTTCGATTATATATATATATATATATATGAGGCATTTTCAAGTTTAAAAAAATATGTATATATGTGCCAAGTATGTGTCACATACAAGTTTTTGAAAGACATTTTTAATTTTTCATAAACTCGTACGAGTTTGCGAGTTGAGTCTGCGAGTCGAGTCTACGGATCCTTTACGAGTCAGAGTAGACTCACGAGTTTGACAACCTTATATATATATATATATATATATATATATATATATATATATATATATATATATATATATATATATATATATATATATATATATAATGAATTTGATTTGTTACAAAGAAAGAATGAAATGACCAGATAGATAGATTTTCAATGGTGACTTAGCTGTGGACGAAAGGTGTCCTGAGTTTTTAGCATTTGCCTTCTTTTGGGGCTTTGGGGGTGCATTTCCCTTATTTAAGGTGTCTCCTTTGATTGCATGAGGTGTTGAAACACATTGCTTCATATCCTCCCGCCGTCGCATTTATTTATGGTTGACCTTACTAGGTATGTAACATTAGGATGACCGTTTAAACTTTAGGCTCGTAGAATTTCTATGTCCAATGCTTTTTAGAGGTGTTTTTATTACCATAGAGACATGAGTGTTTAGGGCCCCCGTGTTACTCTAGAATGGGTATTTACCTCATGTGATTATCCTAATGAATTTCACCTTCAACTCTTAGACCTTCGTGAATGGAGCTCGCCTTACTCTTATAATTTGGCAATTTCCTGAGGACTGGTGATGTTGGATGATGTCGGCCGATGAATCAGAGGTGAATGCTGACCCAAAGCACTATTGAAGGGGACGTGATCCCTTTGTTATCATAATTTGGGACTGTTTTCAAACTTTTTCATGCAGACTCAAGTTTCGCTGGAACAATCAGCCTCGTTAGGCGATCCAAAACTGTGCTCGACCAGTCTCCTTGCAACCAGACTCTAGGATATCTTTCTCCTGATACACTTGGTGAACCTCTGCTCTTTGATCCAACATAAGGGGACCCCAGTGCATCAACTAGAAATCATGTGGGGGCCTATAGGAGACACCTCAATACTTGATCGACGTTTGATGCCAATTATGAACTCGTTGTATCCGAGTGCCATTAACTATAAACTTGTCATATCTTTGAAGTCGCCCCGATAGGTACCCCGATGGAGAAGATGTTAGATCAAAATATAGATTGGGAACCTTCGACACTAGCTTCATGGAAATTACCTTTGACCCCCGATGTAGACCTAGATCTGAATCTAGGTTTCTTTCTTCTGTGGCTTTTGTGTAGTTCTCAAGAGAATATGAGATTTGGAGTTTCGAGAAATCTTAATCGAAATATTGATTAATTGAATTGATTATGACATATCTCTGTGTCCGCTTTTGAACGTTCTTGATTCTGTAACCTGAAGAGGTTATGAACTAGTGAATCAATTATTTGGATATGAAATCGTAAAAGTCCAGATCTAAAACTTCTAAGTTTGCACAATGGAGTTAGAAAGCAAGCATGGATTCTCGAAAATTGTAGGAATCAGAAGTCACTACTATGGAAAACCCATTTAACAACGGTTGGGAAAGGTATGTAATCACGCGTGCACAGGCGTTGTTATGTAGAGTGTCGTTGTATATATGATACTTACAATTACGGACCAGTAACCGTTATATTAAACTGGAAAGAGCGCTACCTAGCACAACGATTTATACAAACAATCGTTGTGATAAAGTAATTGTCCTAAGTTCGATTCCCAGCTGCGCTGTTTTGATATTTATTTTTTTCTGAACAGCGTGCGAGATATTATAACGGTTGTGTAATATAACCGTTGTTAAAGCATAAGATATTATCACGGTTATGATGTATAACCGTTGTTACATATTCTACAGAATTAAGAAAAAGATTATTGATTTTATAATTAATCCTTTTTTAACCTGTATTATTGTTCACCATATAAAATACAACTAACATTTGTGATAAAGTAATCATAATAATGTTAATTCTATCATATTCATAATATCACATAATTGTATCATATTCAATTGTAACAAATATCTTACAATTTATCAGAATAAACAACCTACAGTTTACACATTACATAACATCACATAATTATATCATATTCAATTATAACAAATATCTTACAATTTATCAGAACAAACAACCTACATTTTACACATTACATAACATCACATAGTTGTATCATATTCAATTGTAACAAATATCTTACAATTTATCAGAACAAACAACCTACAGTTTACACATTACATAACATCACATAATTGTAACTTGGTGTTTTGGCTTCTTGTCTCTTGGTGTCTTGACTCTAAAGACCTATGATTTCAAATAATTATACTTGTTAGTAAAAATATTTAGAAACTATAACATACAATTAAGATATTATGAATAAAGACTAAATTACGTACTTGTTAATTTTCCCATATGCCTTTTTCATGATCGATTCATATCGCGTGCACGACATCTCCATCAACTTCATCATATGAGGTAGGGACTTGTGTTGTGTAAGAAGGTGTGACGGAATATCAAGACTTCCATCACTAAGAGGAATGTGTTTTCCTTGGAGAACGATTGACCATTTCCCCGATATGTCCAATGGGTCGATAACATAGAAAACTTGTTTTGCTTGAGAAGCCATGATGAATGGTTCGGTCATAAAAGATGCCTTGCCAAGGTCGACCCGTGTGAATCCTAAGTCATCAATGTGTACACCATTACTATTATTGGTAACCCATTTGCATTTAAATAAAGCCACTTTGAAAATAACATAATCAATCTCCCAAATCTCATCAATGACACCATAAAACGCAGTAGTTGCCAATACAGGATTCTTATCTTTCGAACTAGAGAAATACATCGATTCGGCTTCAACCATAACCCCACTATTTTGCATTTTACTACGATCATCTTTTGATTTTGTATAAAATTTATAATGACCAATGTCATATGCAGTCCAAGTAATGACACAAAATTTTGGCTCGTACGACAACCATTTAAGTAACTCGGATGCACTACGATCATTAGATACACTTTTATTAAACCATTCTATGAATCTCTTGTTATGCTCTATCAACAACAACTTGTCACTCATTCGAGGATATTTTTTCCTCAAAATTCCTTTGTGAGTATCTATGAAAGGTTGAACTTCATCTATATTATTCAATATATAGAAATGTGCTTGAATAACTACATCTCGAGCCATTGAATTAACATTTAGACCTTGAATACCTCTTCCGTCTATGTCAGCATGACGAGAAATTGGAATTCCTATAGAATCTGCGTCCGACAAATAGTTTGTACAAAACTCAACAGCTTCTTCTGTGATGTATCTTTCAACAATCGAAGCTTCCGGTCGGTGATGATTCTTCGTATATCCTTTAAAGATCTTCATATATCGTACTATTAGATACATCCACCTTAAACAAACTGGACCACAAATTCTGATTTCTCTGACTAGATGAACAAGTAAGTCAACCATAATGTCAAAAAATGATGGAGGAAAATACATCTCCAATTGACACAAGATTATGGCAGCCTCATCTTCTAATTCATCTAATTTTTTGAAATCAAGAACTTTATTACATATGGCATTGAAGAATAAGAACAATCTCGTTATAGTTACTCTCACATTTTTTGGTAGGATCCCACGGATAGCCACTGGTAGAAGTTGTTGCATCAATACATGACAATCATGATATTTTAAACCAATTAACTTGAGATCTTTCATTGATACAAGTTTCTTGATGTTTGATGAGTAACCTTGCGGAACTTTAATACCTTGCAAACACTCGCAGGAATTTTTCTTTTCCTTTTTAGAAAGAGTGTGACATACTGGAGGCAGATAAGTTCTTTTTCCTTTTTCTATTAGAGCCAACTGTTTTCTTATACCCATCTTCTCCATATCAAGACGGGAAGTCTTACTATCTTTAGTCTTTCCTAGAATGTTTAGAAGTGTACCAATCAAACTATCACACACATTTTTCTCCATGTGTATCACATCAAGACAATGTCTAACATCAAGACTTGACCAATATAGAAGATCAAAGAAGATGGACCTCTTTTTCCAAATATTTTTTGCAACTGCCCCTTTTTCTTTTTTTTTTCTCTTCCCAAAGACAACATTAATGTGTTCCTGCCGTTGATAAACTTCTTCCCCGGTTAAAGGTTCAGGTGCCTCATCAAACTCTTGCTCTCCATTAAAAGCCTTCTGCAATCTACGATAAGGATGATCGGGTTTTAGAAATTTTTGATGCCCAAGGTAAACAGTCTTTTTTCCAAACTCGATTTGGTGATAACAAGTATCATCTTCACATATAGGACACACTCTATGTCCTTTGACAATATATCCAGCCAAGTTACCGTAAGCAGGAAAGTCGTTGATTGTGCAAAATAACATTGCACGCATCTTAAACTTTCCCCCAGAATATGCATCATCAACTTCAATGCCTTCATCCCACAAGAGTCGTAAATCATCAATTAATGGACTTAGATAAACATCTATGTCATTACCAGGTCGTCGTGGTCCAGAAATCATCATACTTAACAGTATATACTTGCGCTTCATACTCAACCAAGGAGATAGGTTGTAAATAGTGAGAAGAACATGCCACGAAGTATGATTAGTGCTCAGATTACCAAAGGGGTTCATTCCATCGGTGCCAAGTCCAAGCCTAAGGTTTCTTGGCTCAACTCCAAAATCCAAAAACAACGAATCAATTTTCTTCTAATGCAATTGTAACACCCCAATTTATTTTATTATTATCGTAATTGGAATTATATGTTGTGGTGCATTTGTGTGTGTAGTTGTGTTTGGGGTTGTCCTTAGTATGGGGTAGTGACTTTAGAATTATTGGGATTAAAATGTTGGGAGCGTGTGACCAATTAGGTAGAACTTGGTTCTTTAAGGAGAAAGAAGCGAGCTAGGGCAGAAGAGAAGAGAAAAGTCATCGTTGAGGCCGAGGTTTTTGTCCAAGAACTCTAAGGTAAGGGTGGCGTTCTTTAATCTCTTAAGGGTTGTATAATGTTTGTATGAGGGTAGATAAACCTTTAGGATCATCCCTACGTGTTGTTTGTATTGATTTGGGATTGAGGATTTTGCATGTCGGAGGTTTTGATAAGAGAAAAAGTGCATAAATTGATCAGTTAAATTGTGGTCTCTGTATTCCTAATTGTATGTATGATAATCTGTGATTATATGTGCATTTTGGGGCTGCTTAGGAGTAAAATCATAGGAGAGTTGGGGTGGAATGGTGCTGAAATTGCAACTGCAGAACTTGCAGAATCACGTAGTTCGCAATGCGAACAAAAGTTCGCTGGGCGAATGTTCGCCCCAGATTCGCTAAGCGAATAAGTCAGTGAACGAAGGGAAGGAAGAGGAATTCTGGAATGTGTGGTGGGGAAGTTTTCCCCAGGTTCGCTAGGCGAACTCTAGTTTGCTGGGCGAATGTGTAGCGAACGGAGAGGAGAAAGAGTGAGTCTCTGGTTTTTGTATGGGAGGAGTTGTTCGTTTGCAAGTTTGCTAGGCGAACTTCTAGCAAATGAGAGTTCGCTGAGCGAACTCGCAGCGAGCATGACAGTGTTGTTTGCTGTTGTTACAGACATAATTTTATCAAACTTGAAAAATTCATAACTTTTAATCCGTATGTCCGTTTCAATCGCCGTTCGAATCGTTGGGAAGCTGGTTTCATATAATTTTTTATAAAATTAATTTAAATACCATAATTCCAACTATTCGATGCAGCGATTGGGTCCTATTGTATGTGTTATGTGTTAAACGTTGAAATGATGGATTTGGTTGCGTGTATGCGTGTTGTGGATGTGGATTGTTGTTGTTGTATGTGTTGGTAGGTATATGCTGCTTGCAGGATAATTTTAGTATGATATATTGATGAATTAATATTCATATGCATTTAGTTGTCGTTGTATGTTGTCGTTGTATGCATGCCATGTTGCATAAGTTGTGCGATAAGTCGTGTGCCCATGTGGCGTGTGAGCGTCTTATCGGGATTCTTTGAAATAGAATCGTGTTGTTGTTGTTGTTGTTGTTGTTGTTGAGGGATTATGTACCCATGTGGGGTGTGAGCGATCACGGATGTCGTGTGCCCATGTGGAGTGTGAACGACTGATATGGAAATTCCGACGGGAATTATCATCATGAAAAAGGGATCTAATTGGTACCACATGCATTGAGTCGAGTCGTGAGTCTCATTGCATTACATTATATTGTGTTGTATGGTGAATTGTACGATTGTCTGCTTATGTGGAATAGTGTGATTTCGTTGATGCGGTAATGATAGGATGAATCGTGTAATTGTTTAAATACTTTTATATTTATATTATGCATTTCTTTTGTTGATTTGAGAATCTCACGCCTTCTATTTGAATGTTACCTCCATGTGGGTAACGTGCAGATAAGCAGGATTAGTGCGGAGTTGAAGTTAGTGAAGATGGAGTCTTCTCTTTTATTTCATGTGTCGGCGTCTGCTCTGATGTGTAACACTGGGGTTTCGGAATGCTTGTCGTTATTTTTTTTTTTATTTGTTACCACTTGATTTGTTTGATGATGATTATGTGATATTACACATGTTATGTTTTAGTTGAATTCTGCTTCTATATGAAGAGATTAATTAAGTATGGTTGAAATTGTGGTACTTATGTGTTACATATCGTATTGCATGAGCAGGTGTTTGTTGAATGTAGCATCCTACACGTTGTATGTTCTATTTTACTCTTATTTTCTATTATTAAATGTCTTGGGGGTTTAGGGTGTTACATAGTGGTATCAGAGCAGGTCGGTTCGTCCGCCAAGTTGTCGAGTCATTGTCGTGTGACAGTTGATTACTGGAGATGTCGTTTCCTTAACCATTGTGTTCTGTTGTTGATGTGTAACAGATTTAGAATGGCTGGAAGGAACGATGCTGCTATTGCTGCTGCATTGTAGGTTGTTGCTCAGGCGGTACAGAACCCGCCTCATGCTAGTGAGAATGACGAGTTTCGGAAGAATAGACTGCCTAACTTCAAAAAAAGATATGATCTGGATGGAGCGCAGACTTGGCTCAAGGAGATCAAGAGAATCTTCCGAGTTATGGAATGTCCTAAAGCACAGAAGATGCGGTTAGGTACTCACATGCTGGCTGAGGAAGCTGTTGATTGGTGGGTTAGCACTCGTCAACAGTTGGGAGCAACAGGAGAGGCAATCACTTGGGCTGTGTTCAGTAGGGAGTTCTTGAGGAAATATTTTCCTGAAGATGTCAGAGGAAAGAAAGAGACCGAGTTTGTGGAACTGAAACAGAGTAACATGACGGTTATGGAGTATGCTTCCAAATTCTCAGATCTAGCTAAGTTTTACCCTCAATACAGTGCGGAAACTGCCGAGTTCTCAAAGTGTGTCAAGTTTGAGAATGGATTGAGGTCTGAGATCAAACAGGCAATTGGTTATCAGCGGATTAGAAGATTTACAGATTTGGTGGATTGTTGTAGGATCTTTGAAGAAGATAGCAAGGCTCGATCGACTCACTATAAAGGGCTGGCTGAGAGGAGGGGAAAATAAGCAATGAACCGTGGGAAGCCTTATGCAGCTCCAGCTAAGAAAGGTAAACAGAAACACGCTGATGGTTAGAATCCGAGTGGTGAGGTTCCCCTGCTCCTCTTAAGTGTTACAGGTGTGGTGAGCTAGGTCATCGTGTCAGTGAGTGCATGAGTGATGTGAAGAAATGCTTCAAGTGTGGACAGGCATGACATTTGATTACTGATTGCAAAGTCAATGTGGTGACCTATTACAACTGTGGAGAACAGGGCCATATTAGTACTCGTTGCCAGAAACCAAAGCAAGCTTCGACTAGAGGAAAGGTGTTTGCTTTGACGGGGACTCATACTTCCAATGATGACGGACTAATCAGAGGTACATGTTATATTAATAATATGCCTTTGATTGCTATTATTGATATGGATGCTACTCATTCTTTTATTGGTGCTGATTGTGTGAGAAGGCTAGGCCTTGTCGCTTCTCCTATGAAGGAGAGATGGTTGTCGAAACTCCTGCAAAAGGATCGGTAACCACTTCCTTAGTCTGTTTGAATTGTCCACTATCAATCTTTGATAAGGACTTTGGTGTGGATCTCATTTGCTTACCGTTGGGGGGTCTCGATTTAATCTTGGGTATAAACTAGTTGGAGTTCAATCATGTTCATATTAACTGTTTTAGCAAGTCGGTGCGATTCCTTGCTCCTGAAGAAAGGGAAGAAGATGGTTTTCTATCCGCTAGAGAGTTGAGAAAGCTCTTAGAAGAAGAAGCTCAGGTGTTTGCATTGTTTGCATCCTTGTCAGTGGAGAGTGATTAATGAATTACAGGTGGTGCGTGAATTCTAGAAGTGTTTCCGGAGGATATTGCCGACGTACCACCAGAGAGAGAAGTGGAGTTTGCTATTGATCTTGTCCCTGGTACCAGACCTATTTCTATGGCACCATACAAAATGTCAGCATCAGAATTAACAGAGCTGAAGAAGCAACTGGAAGAGTTGTTAGAAAAGAAATTTGTGAGACCAAGTGTATCGCCTTGGGGAGCTCCAGTGTTATTGGTAAAGAAAAAGGATGGTAGTATGAGGTTGTGTATCGATTACAAACAGCTAAATAAAGTAACGATTAAGAACAAGTATCCGCTTCCAAGAATAGATGACTTGATGGATCAATTAGTGGGTGCCCGTGTGTTTAGCAAGACTGATTTGAGGTCGGGTTATCATCAGATTCGGGTAAAAGACGAAGATATTCAGAAGAAGACCTTCAGAACTAGATATGGACATTATGAGTATGTGGTGATGCCATTCGGAGTTACTAATGCACCTGGTGTATTCATGGAGTATATGAATCGAATCTTCCATGCTTACTTGGATCAATTTGTGGTTGTTTTTATTGATGACATCCTTATCTATTCTAAGTCAGAAGAGGAGCATACTGGGCATTTGTGGATCGTGTTATAAGTGTTGAAGGAAAAGAAGCTATATGCTAAGTTATCTAAGTGTGAATTCTGGATGAGAGAGGTGAGTTTTCTTGGGCATGTTATTTCAGGTGATGGTATCGTTGTCGATCCATCCAAGGTAGATGCAGTTCTACAGTGGGAGGCTCTGAAGTCAGTAACTGAGATCAGAAGCTTTTTGGGCTTAGCTGGCTATTACCGAAGGTTTATTGAAGGCTTTTCGAAGTTGGCACTTCCATTGACTCAGTTGACTTGCAAAGGTAAAGCGTTTGTGTGGGATGTTCACTGCGAGAGGAGTTTCATGGAGCTGAAGAAGAGATTGACTACAGCTTCAGTTTTAATTCTAACCAAACCAAGTGAACCGTTTGTGGTGTATTGCGACGTTTCCTTGATGGGTTTAGGAGGTGTGTTAATGCAGGATGGAAAGGTTGTGGCTTTTGCTTCACGACAGTTAAGGGCCAATGAGAGGAATTATCCAACTCATGATTTGGAATTAACTGCAGTGGTGTTCGTATTAAAAATTTGGAGGCACTATCTTTATGGTTCAAGATTTGAGGTGTATAATGATCATAAGAGCTTAAGGCATCTGTTTGATCAGAAGGAAATAAATATGAGACAACGAAGGTGGTTAGAATTCTTAAAGGATTATGATTTTGGCTTGAACTATCATCCTGGTAAAGCTAACGTAGTGGTTGATGCTCTGAGTCGAAAGTATTTGCATATGTCGGCTATGATGGATAAAGAGTTGGAATTGATTGAACAGTTCAGAGATATGAGTTTGGTTTGTGAACAGACACTGCATAGTGTGATGTTGGGTATGCTGAAGATCAACAATGAATTTCTTAATAGTATTAGAGAGGGTCTGAAATTGGACGTGAAATTGGTGGATTTGATGATTGGAAATGAACAGGCGGAAGGTAACGAATTCAAAGTGGATGAACAAGGTGTGTTGAGGTTTCGTGATAGGATTTGTATTCCTGATGATCCTGAGTTGAAAAGAATGATCCTAGAAGAAAGTCATAGGAGTAGCTTGAGTATCCATCTAGGAGCTAAAAAGATGTATCAAGACTTGAAGAAGATATTTTGGTGGCCTGGATTGAAATGTGACGTGGCTAAGTTTGTGTATGCTTGTTTGACTTGTCAGAAGTCGAAGGTGGAACATCAGAAACCTACTGGGTTGATGCAACTGTTAGATATTCCATAGTGGAAGTGGGACAGCATTTTTATGGATTTTGTAACCGGGTTTCCTAATACGCCAAGAGGACATGATTCCATTTAGGTAGTGGTGGATAGACTGACGAAATTGGCACATTTCATTTCAATCAATATCAGTTTTCCTTTGCAGAGGCTGACAGGGATTTATATTCAGGTGATTGTGAAGTTGCATGGAGTTCCGTTGAGTATTGTGTCGGATAGAGATCCAATATTCACTTCTAAATTTTGGGAGAGTTTGCAAGAAGCTTTGGGATCGAAACTGAGATTGAGTTCAGCTTATCACCTGCAGACAGATGGACAGACGGAGAGAACTATACAATATTTGGAGGATTTGTTGAGGGCTTGTGTGCTTGAACAAGGAGGTGCTTGGGATAGCCATTTGCCGTTGATTGAGTTCACTTATAATATCAGTTATCATTCCAGCATTGGAATGGCACCTTTTGAAGCTTTGTATGGTCGGAGATGTCGGGCTCCTTTGTGTTGGCATGAATCGGGTGAGAGTGTAGTACTTGGACCTGAGATCGTTCAGCAGACTACCGAAAAGGTGAAGCTGATTCAGGAAAAGATGAAAGCTTCGCAGAGTAGGCAGAAGAGCTACCATGATAAGAGGAGGAAAGATCTTGAGTTTCAGGAAGGAGACCATGTGTTTTTGAGAGTGACTCCGGTGACCGGTGTTAGATGTGCATTGAAGTCGAGAAAGCTTACTCCTTAGTTTATTGGCCCATACCAGATTTCTGCAAGAGTTTGACCTGTTGCCTACAGAGTGGCATTGCCACCTAATTTGTCGAATTTTCACGATGTATTCCATGTATCATAGCTTTGGAAGTATGTTCCGGATCCGTCGCATGTGATTCCGATGGACAATGTGGAAGTAAGGGATAACCTTACGGTTGAGGCCTTACCAATACGGATTGAAGACCGCGAGGTAAAGCCATTGAGGGTCAAAGAGATCACCCTAGTGAAGGTAGTGTGGGGAGGCGCTGCCGGTGGAAATATGACTTGGGAGTTAGAGAGCAGGATGCGAGAGTCGTATCCGGAGTTATTTGCATGACGTAAATCTTCGAGGACGAAAATATTCTGAGTAGGGGAGAGTTGTAACACCCCGATTTATTTTATTATTTTCGTAATTGGAATTATATGTTGTGGTGAATTTGTGTATGTAGTTGTGTTTGGGGTTGTCCTTAGTATGGGGTAGTGGCCTTAGAATTATAGGGATTAAAATGTCGGGAGCATGTGACCAATTAGGTAGAACTTGGTGGTGTGGTGAGAATGGTTATTTGATTAATATTATTATTTTAAATTATTTAAGAATATTGTTATTGTTATTTAATTAGTAAAATAATAATAATAATATTGAAATAATAAAAAGATATTAGAAGAGAAAATAGAAAAGAGGGAATTAGAGGAGAGAAGCCAATTAGTACGTGCTTTTGGGAAAAATGAGAAAGAGGAGAGCTAAGGCAGAAGAGAAGAGAAAAGCCATCGTTGAGGCCGAGGTTTTTGTCCAAGAACTCTAAGGTAAGGGTGGGGTTCTTTAATCTCTTAAGGGTTGTATAATGTTTGTATGAGGGTAGATAAACCTTTAGGATCATCCCTACGTGTTGTTTGTATTGATTTGGGATTGAGGATTTTGCATGTCGGAGGTTTTGATAAGAGGAAAAATGCATAAATTGATCGGTTAAATTGTGGTCTATGTATTCCTAATTGTATTTATGATAATTTGTGATTATATGTGCGTTTTGGGGCTGTTTGGGAGTAAAATCAGAGGAGAGTTGGGGTGGAATGGTGCTGAAATCGCAACTGCAGAACTTGCAGAATCGCGTAGTTCGTAATGCGAACAAAAGTTCATTGGGTGAATATTCGCCCCAGATTCGCTAAGAGAATAAGACCGCGAACGAAGGGAAGGAAGAGGAATTCTGGAATGTGTGGTGGGGAAGTTCGCCCCAGGTTCGCTAGGCGAACTCCTAGCGAACTCCAGTTCGCTGGGCGAATGTGTAGCGAACGGAGAGGAGAAAGAGTGAGTCTCTGGTTTTGTATGGGAGGAGTTGTTTGCTCACAAGTTCGTTAGGTGAACTTCTAGCGAACGAGAGTTCCCTGAGCGAACTCGCAGAGAGCATGATAGTGTTGTTTGCTGCTGTTACGGACATAATTTTATCAAACTTCAAAAATTCATAACTTTTAATCCGTATGTCCGTTTCAGTCGCCGTTCGAATCGTTGGGAAGCTGGTTTCATATAATTTTTTATAAAATTAATTTCAATACCCGAATTCCAACTATTCGATGCAGCGGTCGGGTCCTAGTGTATGTGTTATGTGTTGAACGTTGAAATGATGGATTTGGTTGCGTGTATGCGTGTTGTGGATGTGGATTGCTGTTGTTGCATGTATTGGCAGGTATATGTTGTGTGTTGGATAATTGTATTATGATGTATTGACGAATTAATAGTCATATGCATTTAGTTGTTGTTGTATGTTGTCGTTGTATGCATGCCATGTTGCATAAGTTGTACGATAAGTTGTGTGCCCATGTGGGGTGTGAGCGTCTTATCGGTATTCTTTGAATTAGAATCGTGTTGTTGTTGTTGAGGGATCGTGTGCCCATGTGGGGTGTGAGCGATCACGGATGTCGTGTGCCCATGTGGGGTGTGAGTGACTGATATGGAAATTCCGACGGGAATTATGATCATGAAAAAGGGATCGAATTGGTACCACATGCATTGAGTCGAGTCGTGAGTCTCATCGCATTGCATTATGTTGTGTTGTATGGTGAATCATACGGTTGTCTGCTTATGTGGAAGAATTTGATTTCATTGATGCGGTAATGATAGGATGAATCATGTAATTGTTTAAATGTTTTTATATTTGTATTACGCATTTCTTTTGTTGATTTGAGAATCTCACCCCTTTTGTTTGAATGTTACCTCCACGTAGGTAACACGCAGAAAAGCAGGATTAGTGCGGAGTTGAAGTTAGTGAAGATGAAGTCTTCTCTTTTATTTCGTGTGTCGGCGTCTGCTCTGATGCGTAACACCGGGGTTTCGGAAGGCTTGTCGTTATTTGTTTTATTATTTGTTACCACTTTATTTGTTTGGTGATGATTATGTGATATTACACATGTTATGTTTTAGTTGAATTCCGCTGCTATATGAAGAGATTAATTAAGTATGGTTGAAATTGCGTTACATGTGTGTTACATATAGTATTGCATGAGCAGGTGTTTGTTGAATGTAGTATCCTACACGTTGTATGTTCTATTTTACTTTGATTTTCTATTATTAAATGTCTCGGGGATTTAGGGTGTTACAGCAATGAATCAGCAACATGGCGAATGTTTCCATCACAAGTCCTTTCATCTGCATACCATCTAAGATTCTTTGCGTCATTCGAATTAGCAAAAATTCTCTTAAATCGTGAAATTATTGGAAAGTACCATAACACTTTAGCAGGAGGATGCTTCCTACTAACATTGTCATTGTCATCACCACGGTTGGCCTTCAGCTTGTAACGCGACACACGACATTTCGGACATTGATACAAGTCTTCATACTCTTTCCGGTATAATATGCAATCATTAGGGCAAGCATGTATTTTGATATACTCCAGACCCATTGGACACAATATCTTATTGGCCTCATAACAACGATTCGGCAATTTGTTATCTTTTGGTAACATTTCCTTTAGCAGTTCAAGTAATTTCGTGAAACTTTTATCCGACCATCCATTTTTTTCCTTCAGATTAAACAACTTTAGCACCGCTGACAATCATGTAAAATATGTGCATCCCTTATATAAAGGGGTGTCTTTATCACCACATAAAGTATCATAAATATGAGCATTCTTAAAAGATGATTCCCCAATATCACGGAACATATCCTCTAGTTGATCTTCCATATATTCATCTTCATCGACTCTTTGACTTTGTGACGCACGACTTTCCTCTATTCTCCATGCCACGACCATATTATATAATTTTGACATATACCATCACAACAAAGGTGATGGAATATTTCATCCTTTCTACACTTTTTGATATTCGCGCAAAGAACACAAGGACAATAAAAGATACCATTATTTTTGGAAAGATGTTTATCAGCGTATTTAAGAAATTCAAGAACTCCTTTCTCATAAACCGGACCTAATCTACCGGCTTTCATCCAACTACGATCCATAACAACTTCTGAAATTTATACACATATAATATGAATTACACATCAAAATGTAATCCAAAATCTTAATGCATATACAAATCTAAACCTAAAGCATATAAAACATTTACTCTAATACTGACTTGAGCATAAACAACATAAACATACTGACTTGAGCATATACAACATAAACAAATAAAAAATGAATGAAGATGTTGAAGAATACAGTACTTCGAAGCTGAAGAATCAAATGAACGAAGAGGGTGTAAAGATTTGAGCTACGAAGAGGGTAAAGTTTACGCCGCCGCTGTCGTCTCTGGCTCGCTTGTTCAACTAGGGCGTCTTTTGAAAGAAATAATACAAAATAAGTTTTGTTTTAATTTATCAGTGAACCCTTTAATTACGGTTGGAAAACACAACCGTAATGAAATTGATGACCTCTTACAACAGTTATTTTACTTCACCGTTGTAAACTATTTTACAATTAATTTTTAAAATAATGGAGTTAAGTCCTATAACAATGATTGGTTTAATAAACCCTTGTAAAATCAATTACAATTTATTTTATAAATAATGGACTTAAGTGACAAACGCTTAATGTACTCTAAAAAATGGAAAAAGTGTAACTGCTGGGAATCGAAGCTTGCTGCACAATATTTATTACTACGATCTTTTAAACAACCATCATTATATTTCTGTTTATACGTATGGCTACTTACTGGGCGCGAAAATTTTAACCTATTACAACGGTTTAGATGAATCCGTTGTAAACCCGACGTTGTTGTTTGCGCGTTTTGTGGTAGTGAGTTGATTCCCACAGATAGCGCCACTGTTATGTCGAAGAATCAGTAATGGATGTAATTAGATAACTGATGATCTTGAACGGTGGATCTAATCTCTTTTTACTGCAACGTGATGTGGACCTGCATGGTTAGCACTTCAATGCCCATGTCAGTTCAAGATTCAATATAAGTGTGGTGAAAAGTGAAGATCAAAGAATGTATCTTACTTTTCGCGTGTGAACTAACTTTATACCTTAAATCAAGTGGATAGGATTTGAGATGAATTGTGCTTAGTTATTTGGACCTTTGGCCGGTCCACAACACACTGTATATTTGATCAATTACAAATATATTAGATGTAAATATAATGATTCTAGTAATTAAATGATAAGATTCCCTACCTTCACTATTATTTAATTTCAAATTTATTTTTAAATTATAACTATTTTTTATTAATTAGAAAACATCAAAGATAAAAAAGTTATACATAGAACATTAAAAAGAAAAGTTGAAACTTGCAAACAAACTAGTTTTACACTGCTAATTTAGAAACTACCACACTCTTGAAGGAAATCAACAAGTTTAGTTCGACAAGCTTTTTTTGAAAAAAAAATAATTTTGCCACGCATATTTCATATAGTGCAAATAGGGATGGAAAAAAAATCTGTACACGTGGATATCTGCGGATAAAATCCGTCATGGATATGGGGCGGATAGCTTAATGGATATCCATGGATAAAATAAATGGATATTTAAATATCCGTTTGTTAATGGATATGAATACGGGTTTAATGATATTTGTGCCCGCGGATATTCATATTCGTTAATAAATTATAAAAATCATTTAAATATTATTAGTTTATTATACATTATCTTTTCATCATCTAAAAAAATTAGTCTTTATATATATATATATATATATATATATATATATATATATATATATATATATATATATATATATATATATATATATATATATATATATATATATATATATATATATATATATTTAATTTTCCTTGAAGAAAACCTTTCATATTTCATTCAAATTCTATAAGTCATTTCATATTTAAAATCTTTAATACTTCGTACCTCACTTCAACAATTTTAAAGTCCAACCAACTAGTGTCGTCATTCCTCTGTCGTATTAGAAATAATAATTTATATTCACAAACTTAGTCATTAAGTTTGTTAGAGGGTATTTTAGTATTTTGTTTGTTACCTTTTGTAGCCCTAGTTTTAGCTTATAAATAGACTAGTGGTAGTTAGTGATTGTAATCCTTTTTGTATCCGTCATTCTATTATAATATATTCTACTCCTTTTCATCCATTATTCACCTTGTACACCAACAATTGGTATCTAGAGCTCCGGTTCGGATTCACGGGGAAACACGGGAAACACGAGTGAAACGTGAGGCTTTGTGTGATTGATTTTTGGTTCTTGGATTCGTGTTGAATCTTGAACAAAAATCTGATCAGAATCATAATTTCTGATTCTGTGGGGTTAGGAAACACTGTGTGGTGAGATCTGAGTGTACTGTATAAGGTTGAAGATGAACGGAAACGGCGGCATGAACACCAAGCTTCCAGTATTTGATGGCAAAAACTGGACTCGTTGGATGATTCAGATGCGTGTATTGTTCGGTGCTCAAGATGTTCTGGATCTTATCACTGAAGGTTATGTTCCGGTAGCAGCAGATGCAACGGAGGAACAGAGGAACGCGCAGAAGGATACAAGGAAGAAAGATCAGAAAGCATTGTTTTACATCCATCAGTGTGTGGATGCAAATGTGTTTGAGAAAATCGTTGATTCAACGACGACAAAGGCTGCGTGGGACACACTGGTCAGATGTTACGGTGGTGACACATCAGTGATGAAGGTGAAGCTTCAGTCTCTACGTAAGCAGTATTAGAATCTCAACATGAAGAACAATGAGAGAATTTTTTAGTACATCTCCAGAGTGATTCTGATCACTAATGAGATGAAGGCGTGTGGAGAAACTCTTTCTGAACAAGTAATCATTGAGAAGGTATTGAGATCCCTTACCACTCAGTTTGATTACATTGTGGTAGCAATAGAACATTCTAAAGATCTGAGCACCATGAGAATTGAAGAGCTGCAAAGCAGTCTAGAGGCGCAAGAGTTGCGTCTGACTGAGAGAACTTCTAAAAGGGAAGTAGAGCAGCAGGCTCTGAAAGCAGTTTCTGATAAGAAGCATCAGAAACAATCTTGGTCAGAAGCCGGGAGAAGATCTGATGGTGGTCAGAAGTCAGAAACCTCAACTTCTGATAGGCAAAAGAATGCTCAAAAGGGAAAAGAGAAGTATGACAAGAAGAAGATCCAATGTTACTGTTGCAAGAAGTTTGGTCACTTTGCTAGAGATTGTTGGTCAAACAAAGAAAGGAAGTCAGAAGATGCAAATATAGCCAGAAGTTTTGATGATGAATCTGTGCTACTGATGGCTTCTGAATCTGATGATACGAATTTGACAGACTGGTGGTATATGGACATTGGCTGCTCAAATCATCTTACTGGAAATAAGAAATGGTTGGTTGATTTTGACTCTGAAAAGAGGACAAAGATCAGATGTGCTGATGACAAATATCTTAACGCTGAAGGCATGGGAAATGTCAGAGTCGTTCTGAACAATGGGAAAATAGCATTGATTCAGAAAGTGTGGTATGTACCTGGCATAAAAAGCAATCTGATGAGCGTGGGACAATTAATTGAGAAAGGTTTTTCAGCTACCATGAAGGACAATCTTCTGAAGCTGTATGACTGTAATCAGAAGCTGATTATGGAGTCAGAACAGGGAAAGAATAGAACATTCAAGGTGAATGTCAGAACTTCTGACTCTGAATGCCTCAGTGCAACAAGTGTTGTGGAGGAAAGTGAGCTGTGGCACAGAAGATTTGGTAATCTAAATTTTAGAAGTTTAGGGCATATAAATTCGAAGAAGCTGGTACATGGAATTCTTGAAATTAAGAAGCCTGAGAAGTCATGCAAAGTGTACATGGAAGGAAAGCAACCAAGATTGCCATTTACGTCAGAAGTAGCTCCAAGAGCAAAACATGCCTTGGGAGTAGTACATTCTGATGTGTGTGGTCCATTTCCAGTAGCATCGATCGGAGGGAATAAATACTTCGTGTCATTTGTTGATGAATTCACGAGAATGACATGGGTATCCCTTCTTAAGTTCAAGCACGAGGTGTTTGCTGAATTCAAGAAGTTCAGAATGAAGGTTCAGAATCAGAGTGGTCAGACTCTGAAGATTCTCAGAACCGATGGTGGGGGTGAGTATAACTCTAAAGAGTTTCAGAAGTTCTGTGAGGAGAATGAAATTGAGCATGAGGTTACTGCTCCTTATACTCCTCAACACAATGGTCTTGCTGAAAGAAGAAATCGTACTTTGCTTGATATGACGAGAAACATGCTGAAGGAGAAGAAGCTTCCTCAGAACTTGTGGGGAGAAGCTGTTGCCACCGCAACATATGTGCTCAACAGATGTCCAACTAAGAAGTTGAAGGGAATAATTCCTATTCAGAAGTGGACTGGAGAAAAGCAAAGTGTTAGTCATCTGAAGGTGTTTGGTTCTGTTTGTTACAAACATGTTCCAGAAGCCAGAAGACAGAAGCTGGATGATAGAAGCAAAGTGATGTTACTGGTGGGGTACCACAGTACAGGTGCGTACAAGCTTTATTGTCCAGAAACTAATAAAGTTGAATTCAGCAGAGACGTTATTGTGAAGGAATCAGAAGTTTGGAATTGGAATAAGTCTCAATCTGACTCTGATGTGAGAACTTCTGAAGAAAGGTCGGAACTAAGAGTTTCTGAAACTGATGGTGATTCTGACTCTGAAGGAGACTTAGAAGATGAAGGTGACTCTGATGATCCAGATTCTGGTGGTGATTCAGACTCTGGGAATATGCCAGACTCTGAAGATGGTCAAGGTTCTGGAGGAAGTCAACCTTCTGAAGCAAGAGCTTCTAAAGGAGAAACTTCTGGGGTTCAAGCATCCGAACGAGATTCTGACCAAGGTCAGAGGCCACAGAGAATCAGAAACATTCCGAGAAGATTCGAAGAGTTTGACATGCTGCAAGACATTGAAGTAGATTATGAAGGCGAAATTATTCAGTGTGCCATGCTAGTAGACTCTGAACCCGTGAATACAGAAGAGGCTCTTAAGCAGAAAGTCTGGCTGAAGGCCATGAAAGAAGAACTTGATGCCATAGAGAGAAACAAAACCTGGAAGCTGACAGAACTTCCAAAGGACAAGAAAGCCATCAGCGTCAGATGGGTTTTCAAGTAGAAGCTAAAGCCAGATGGATCAATTGGCAAACATAAAGCGAGGTTAGTAGCAAGAGGATTTCTGCAGAAACCTGGGCTGGATTATTCTGAAGTGTTTGCACCTGTAGCGAGACATGAAACAATCAGACTCGTGATTGCCATAGCTGCTAACAGGAATTGGCCTCTGATGCATTTAGATGTGAAATCTGCATTTCTGAACGGTCAATTACAAGAAGAAGTTTACGTGTCACAACCTCCTAGATTTGTCACAACCTCCTGATAGAAGAAGTACTTCTGGGTACTTGTTCAAGTTCCTGGGAGGCCCTATTTCTTGGTGTTCCAAGAAGCAACCCGTTGTTGCGTTGTCAACCTGTGAAGCTGGATATATTGCAGGTGCTGTTACTGCATGCCAAGTTGTGTGGATTCTGAACTTGCTGCAGGATCTGAAGATCAAGGTAAACAAGCCTCTGAAGATGATGATTGATAACAAGTCTGCAATCAATCTTGCCAGAAACTCAGTGTTACATGGGAGAAGCAAGCATATTGAGACCAAGTATCATTTTCTGAGAAATCAGGTTTAGAATGAAGTGTTAGAAGTTGAGCACTGTAGTACCCAGAAACAGTTGGCAGATGTTCTGACGAAGGCTATCAAGACTGATCAATTCCTTCGCTTAAGGGATGGAATTGATGTTGTTAGTTTTGAGGAAATATAAATTAAGGGATGGTATTAGAAATAATAATTTATATTCACAAACTTAGTCATTAAGTTTGTTAGAGGGTATTTTAGTATTTTGTTTGTTACCTTTTGTAGCCCTAGTTTTAGCTTATAAATAGACTGGTGGTAGTTAGTGATTGTAATCCATTTTGTAGCCGTCATTCTATTATAATATATTCTACTCATTTTCATCCATTATTCACCTTGTACACCAACATGTCGAACCAGTGTCTCCCTTCCTACTCCTCTATCGTCGGCTCTTCCATCATAACTCACAATTGCAATATCTTTTATTTACTTGGTTAAAAATGAAATGTATGAATATTATGTTTGGATCTAATTATGTTTTGGTGAATAAGAAGAAAATTAATGTGATGAAATTTTATTGTTAAATTAAGAGCAAATCGTATGGATGTTATGTGAAAATAATTTTTTGTTAAAAATATTTTTTTTTTAAATTATATTATCCATAGATATTTGTATATATCAGCAGATATCGTAAATCCCGCAGATTATCCGCTTAACGGATACCCGCATGGATATAGGACGGATATAGATATCTTATTTAATTTATTCAACAGCGCAGATACAGATATCATAGTAGCCGTCCTCATGGATATCCATTTATATCCCTAAGTGCAAACCACTTGCATGTTAGCTTGCAGCTATATGTTAATCCAGCATTTTACCTCTTCCTAACCCCAGAAACACCTCAAACACATCTAAGACTGACAGAAGAATAGGCAAATACCTACCCATCCACTGTAGAATCCTATACCACAAAGAAGAAGACACAACATAACACAAAATAAACAAATGCTTCATCGACTCGACCTACCCCATACACAAAGTACACCTCAACCCACTTCCTACTTACATAATACCATGCCTACTGAGGTTGAGCCCAGTAATCAGCTTTTGCTCTAAAAATAGCAAAGAAAAACAACAACTTTAAAACGCGTCTAACTTTTCCAGCAAATGGCAAACTCTTGGATAACTCGACCAGACATACGCTCTTCTCCCACCCTAGAGAAGGGTAGTAGATCGTAAGCCCCGATCGAACCTAGAACCCATCCTTAGAATCCAAAGACCACACCTAAACATTCTCTTCATCCTCCTTAAGCAACCATTCCATAGAACTAATTAGACCATCTAAAAGATCTTCCTCCCAAACAAGCATGCGTTGCCTCCCCTTAAACTCCCAACTTCAAATTCGCCTTGTCCAATGCCTCATCCTACTCACCTCTTGAGTCTTCTCCTAAAAATAAGAAACAACTTCTAAAAATAACTTAACCGAAGAACGATGTGACCACTTTTAAGATATAAAGTTAAATCTATATTAATTACTATATATATTTGATGCATTAAAAATATATTGGAAGTAAGTATAATTGTCCTACTAATTAAATAATAGAAAGTCCAACATTCACCATTATTTCATTTCATGTTTATTATTTAATTATTACTAATTTTTATTGATTAGAAAACATCGAAGATAAAAAAAATTATACATAGAATCACATAGAAATAGACCAAGAAAAAGAAAATTTGAAACTAGCCAACAAGCTAGTTTTGCTCTACTGATTTGGAATCTACCACACTCTGAAGATAATCAACAAGTTTAGTAAGACAATTTTGTGACGATCCACCTTCTTGAACAGCTCTCCAAGCTTTCTCTTTCATTTCTCTAGCTCTCTTTCTTATCTCTCCACCATCACCATCACTATCCATCAAACTCTTCACACCCTTCTCTATCCTTTCCCTACTCACCACCGTCTTCTTAGCATCATAAGGTGACATACTCCACTCCGCCGCACCAACCTCCACACCAATACAATGCACCTCCGTCACCAGTTTCTCATTGTAATACTGATCTCCGAATCCCGGCATCGTGATCATCGGTACCCCGGAGCTTATCGCTTCCACCGTCGCATTCCAACCACAATGCGTTAAGAATCCACCTATTGATGGATGATCCAATATCAACGCCTGCGGAACCCAACCCTTGATCAATAGTCCTCTATTTTCATCCTTAGTTCTCTCTTCAAAACCTTTTGGTAACCAATTGTCATCGTCTTCTCCTTCTTTTCCATGAACCACCCAAAGAAAACTATGCTTCGAAGATTCAATTCCAAAAGCTATCTCCATAAGTTGTTCGTTCGATAATCGACATAAACTCCCGAAGCTAATGTATACAACCGAACCTACCTCCTTCGTGTCGAGCCACGCGAGACTCTCGTGTTTATCGTTATCATTACCATTACCATTAGTATTATTATTGACTAGTTTCTTCTCTTTGGTGTTTTCCACCATGAGAGAAGTTGGTCCGACATGCCAAACCCTACGTCCGGTGAGATTCTCGTAGTATTCAGTGTAACCTTCGTCGAGTTCAGCGAAACTATTAACTATAACGCCATGCGAGCCTTTTTCTGCTTCGACGAGTGACTCAGTGACTCGAGCAAAACCTGGGGAGGGTTTAATAGGAAGTGTAAGTGGATGAGGAAGGCCGGGGATATGATAAGGTCCTGAATCAGAAACAAAAGCTTCCGGATGAGATTTTATAGCTTCTATGAGACAAACATCAAAGATCGAAATCGGGTTAAAAACAAGCCTCGGGATTCCAAGATCTTTCGACGTTGATTCACTCCATGTGAACATGATATCAGGAATGAAGACATCCGGCGGATTTTGTTTCATGAAGCTTTCTATGTCCGGTTTAAGGAGATGAGCAGCCATGGCAATTTTGCCGGCGGTTTGGTTATCCGAAGCGGCAAAGAGGTTTTCGACGCCAGGTGGGAGGCCGAGCTGGGATGCCGGGAAGTGGATGATGTGGATGTGGATATGGTGACCGGCGGCTTTGTCTTGTTGGATTGTTTTATCAAAGAATTGAGCGTTGGAGGGAGTTGTTATGATGGTAACTTGTTGGTTTTTTGAAGCTACTAAACGAGCTAGGTTGACGAGAGGGATTAAGTGTCCTTGTGCGAAGAATGGGAGCATGTAGATTTTTAATGGCTTGGATTCTGAACCCATTTTCAGCTTATGTGATTCTTTGATCTTGGATTCTTCTTTTTCTTGGTGTTGGATGGTAGTGTATATGTTCATACTGTGTGTCTTATATAAGTAGTGTATAAAATGGGTGACTTACACTGATGTAAATCACAAATAGTCCACAAAAACGTACAAAGAAGGATTAAAATATGTTGTAATCGAGAATCGCGAGCTACTCGTTCTACCATTGTTTATTGTTTAAAAATCGTAGCTCGTGTACTGCGTGGGAATTTTTTAATTGAAAAATTCTTAATTATAAATTAAAATACATTAATATTATTTCAAATTGGAACTATTTATTAATTTTTAAAAATAATTATATGTAGTAAAATAAAATTGATTGAAGTATTTGTTGCTTGATCAGATTTGGTTTGTGAAATTTTTGTCTCTCTCAAAGTCTTCATTTGTACTTCTTGACATTGAGATTGAAGACACTATTCGTATGAACTGAGTAAAGGCGTTGTTATTCGTTCAACACTCATGATCGTTATTTGAATTCTGCATCAATAGTTAATCGCTCAAGAAAAAACATTCTACCATTGATAACGACCATTCGTAAGGGTCGACTTAAAGGGAATTTTTTTCTACTGCATTTTATATCACCATTTCCCTTTCGCAATCTAGTACCTCTTTGACCAAACTTGAAGAAGAAGAGTTGATCGCCTTGCTAAGGAAGAACGTTGCTTTGTTTACCCGGGCCTTCGCAAACATGCCCTATATAGATGTCAGGGTGGTATCTCACTGCCTTGCCATTGATTCCACTCTGAAACCTGTGGCACATAGAAAGCGTAACGTTGACGAAGAAAAGTGTGCAGTGATCGACGAGGAAGTCAAGAAGTTGAAGAATGAAGGATTCTTGTAAATAACAAATGTGCGTCGATTTCACTTATCTGAATGTAGTGTGCCTTAAAGGACCATATCCATTTACCAACATTGACAGGCTAATCGATGGATCATTAGGCTATAAGACTTTGAGCTTCATGGACACTTACTCCGATTATAACAAAATAAAAATGGTGCCCTTGGACGCGCCCAAGACGACGTTCATATCTAATCACAGTGATTGCTACTACAATGTCTTGCCATTCGGATTAAAAAATGTTGTCACTACTTATCAAAGGATAATAGATCTGGTATTCTCGGATCAAATAAGGTGTAATATGGAGGTCAACATCAAAAATAAGATTCTGAATACCCCTAAATAAGAAATTTATTGTAGATATTATAAATACATGTTAGAGTCAGTTAGAAGATACAAAATATGCTTGAACCCCACCTAGTACTTCTTTGGGGTTTAAGCGGGAAAAATATTGGGAATTATGTTTACCAGAAGATGGATAAAGACAAACCCTGACAAATGCCAGACGATCAATAACATAAGGAGCCTCTCTAATCTTAAAGAAGTTCAATAGCAAACAGGGCGGCTAGCCACCCTATCTCATTTTCTTTCTTATACAACTGACAAAGGAGTACACTTCTTTGCCACTCTAAAAAAGAATGAGAAGTTTGAGTGAACAAATGAATGTGATGAGGAATTCACAGGATTGAAAATCTTTTTGGCGACACCACCCATACTGACAGCCCAAGAGCAACCAATCATCTATACTTATATTTATCATAATTACCCAAGAAGGCAATGAGCTCCGTACACATCCATGAGAAAAACAAGGTTGAACAACTGGTCTACTTCGAGAGCAAGGTATTCAAAGGCATTGAGGCAAGGTATCAAAAAGTTGAGAGAATGGTATTTGCAATCTTGATTAATGCAAGGAAACTCGGACCATACTTCTAAGGACATTGTGTGATGGTCAAAACCAACTATCCAATATGTCAAGTCCTAAAAAATTTTAATGTAGAATGATATCCTGGTCATTTGAGCTATTTGAGTATGATATCCATTTTGTGCCTAGTGGAAGTATAAAATCTCAGGTGTTGGAAGACTTCTTAGTAGAGTTCAGTTCGCATGTGAGCGAGGAGGTCCCCTATGTATGGATACTATCAGTAAATGGCACCTCGAATATGAAAGGTAGTGGCGCTGAAATAATGCTAGAAGGTCCAGACAATCTCCTCTTTGAGAAATCCTTGAGATTCAAGTTCAAACCTAACAAAAATCAAGCTTAGTATGAAGACCTTATCGTTGTCATAAATCTTGCCATTGAGATGGGCCTTTTGTGTCTTAGAGCCATGAGCAACTCACAACTTATCGTAAATTAGATCATTAGTGAATATTTGGCAAAAGAGGCCTAAATAATTAAAATTCTCATAAAGGCACGAGAATTATCTATTTGTTTTAAATTATTTGAAGTAATATATGTTCCTAGGGAGAAAAACTCTCAATTATATCTCCTCTCAAATCTTGCTAGTACTAAGAAACCAAACTATAATAAAAAAGTTATACAAGAAACTCTTGACGGGCCGAATATTGAAATCGAAGAAATCAACTCCTTCGGAGTCACCCAACCCATAAGTTGGATGATGCCTATACTTTATTACTTGACAACATACGAGCTCTATTCATACGAGGTTGAGGTAAAGAAGATCCAAAAGATCACAGAAAAATATACCATGGTGTCTGTCGTACCTAAAAAAAAGAATATGACACTCTCGAGATGCGTCGCACGCTTGCGGAATTGGACGAACAAAGTCGCCGCCAAAATTTATTTATTCCCAAAGAGTGATAAAGAAAATATCGATAAAACCCCTAAAAAAACGAAAAAGATATGGTCGTCGTAACCAATATCAAGTTTGGGATTTGATTACTCAAGGAAAAGGTATTAGCACCCATCACGTCAATTTTACTCAACGGGCATCGTTTGGTTAGTTGTGTGCATTAGTGTTAGCTTTAAAAGTGTTAGGCTTTCCTCGAGTTATTAAAAGGGAAAAAGGATAGGACTAAAAGGTGGATTTTTTATTAGGGTGCCTGACGAGAATTTGAATCTCACTCCTACGTATCCCTGGGTGCGATGGAGAACTCAAGACTATGGAATTCTGGTTAGAAAATGTTTGTTTGTTGGTCGATTTTAGAAAAAGTTGTTGTTGTTGCAATCAAATGGAAAAGATAGGTTACCCAAAATAGTTATAGGAGCGGGTGTTTGCATCACATTGAATGGACTTCTACGTATAAACATTCAAGGGAAAACATCACTTATCTCAACTCACACATGTATGGACGAGGCATTATTTGGCATCGTCTCGAGACGAAAACATCTTTCATTTTTTAAAAGGGTTTTGAGGTTGAGCCGAAAGTAAAAATGGTTTGGACGTGTTTGGTTCTTTTTGGTTGATGACGAGAGCTCGGATGGGCGAGATATCCATCTCATATCCTAACATTTTGAGCTTGCGATATAAACCACGTTCCTTTTTCATCTTATTTGCAAAAGGGTTTGATATTTTTAGGTTTTTCATTCGAAAAAGCTTTGCATCAATCGTGTTGAACGTTTTTGAAATTCTGGCCTATGCAAACAGCAGATGTTCTAACATATGTCAAGACATTGTGCTACATAATCATTTAAACTCAGAGGCACAACAGCAGACTGATACCTTGAATATCATAACTGCACAATCATAGATGTCACGACATCTGATCCAACATGTTTATCATGAACCCTAACATAAAACATAAATCTGTATAATGATAAAGAACACACAGAAATTGTTAACCCAGTTCGGTGCAAATCACCTACATCTGGGGGCTACCAAGCCAGGAATGAATTCACTATTAGTAGTATTAATTTATAGCTAAACTCCCCCATTTACAACTCCTCACTTAATCCCTACCCAGTACAATTCTATCTAGAAATCACCATCTAGGTAAGAGAAACCCATCTCAATTCCTAAATCACCTCAGTGATAATTAACAGTTACAATCTCCAGCAACTGCATCAATCTGTTCAATATTCAATCCAGACTCTTGACTAACAACAATACTCGGTTTTGCTTAAAAGCTTCAACCAAGAACAATACTCAACTCTTGCTTCAAACCTTCGAGTGAGAACAATTTACAATAACCTATGTCGACCACATAGTATCAAAAGATACATGGGTGACCTACAAACTACACAAGAGACTCTCAAATTCCTAAACCCTTATGTTGCATTGACGGCTTGTTGTTGTGTGTGCTTCGTATTTTAGGTTTAGCAAGTCCTTATTTATAGACTCCTGCAGTATGGGCTTGGACTCTTCAATCATATCCAATCTTCACATTTTAAATCAGCTGCAAAATCTTCTCCACAAAAATAAGAACAAATATCCAAACAGTTTCCTAAAAAGTCTCCAAGATCCTTTTTATAAAATCCAATTAAATCTGTACTTTGTTCCTAATAAATCTCCTTGACCTGCGTATAATGATGAGACATATCCAAAATATTCTCATCAAAATAAATCTGTCCTGACAGATATACAACAACAACACCTGCTGTACCAGACAAAGATGTCATGACATCTGTCATGACAGTAATACTGTCCTGACAGTTGATGAAGATGCTTCAACATCTTACTCAACATCTTGCCAAGTATTATAACCATATCTGTACTGATGTCTGATCAACCATGTTAGGACATCTTACCCAACATCTTGCTGTAAACTTGTTTTAGCCAAAATGTAGCCAATCAAAGACCTAACAATCTCCCCCTTTGGTAAATTTTGGCTAAGACAACCTTTGGATAACATATCCAGCGAAATAACCAAAGAACACTACTACTACTTACTTTTCCCCCTTTTTAGCCATAATATGCCAAACCAATCAATTATGCATTTAAGGGAAATCAACCAAAAGCAAGCAAGTCAGTAGCAGTACTCCCCCTGTCATACACAATTAGTCATCCCCCTCAAGGGAAAACCCCCACACATCACAATACATGCAGCGGAACAACAAAGGCCGCAGGAACACAAGCAGCACAAGCATGACAAACTATCATGCTCCCCCTAAGTAGCTGCATACAGAAAGCAACCACACATACTCCTCTCCCTACATTTTGAACCAGTGCTCCTTTGTAAGTAGAACACCTTATTGATGAATGGGAAACATAAGATGCATCTTCATGTCTTCAAGAGCACACCCTCTGTTCAACACACTTGCGGAACACATTCACCTAATACTTGACCTTCAAGCAAACCATGTACCACACCAGTACAAACAGAAGTTCTCCCCCCATCTTTCTCAACAGATGCTTCTTCAGCAAGAAACACCCAAAATCACCACATGATATCCCATGACAACTTCATGATCATATAGTGAGAGTACCAGGAACACATCCTTGTACCAACAAACTCTTGGATTGAAACCAAAGCTCCATTGATCTCTCTCGTCCAAAAACCATCTATACACCACACGAATTCCTCCTGAATTCTCATGTATAGATCTTCTTGTTCCCTGATATACAACCCATTTGATCTGGAATAATCCACATTCCTCAAAGAGATGCACAGGGCCCTTTAGTTTGCTAGCTCACCCAGATGTTCTTCGCACTTGAAGAACGTCAAACACATGCTCCAAAAATCTTCAGCTCATTTGCTCCACAAGCACCAAACTGATCCACTTCTAGCATGTCATATTCACATCAGACTTCCAAGACAATCCTTTACTCATCATTCTCCTGTATGATAAGATAGATACCTCTTAGACAAAATGTGAACTCAGAATCCTACTCCAAGGATAACTAACCCATAAAATGTTCTAACGTCAGTTAGGACATCCTTCACACATCATAGACACCACACACAATGGTTCTTGATATGCTCCACCACTGGAGTTACTATCAGCATAGTAATCCAAACTGGAGATCTTCACACAACACTGCGCCACCAGTTTGAACAAAGAGAACTTCAGAAACCCAGAGAGAAATAAACTCGCATCCACCAAAAGAAGGTATACTTCCATCCTCAACCCAGAATTTCTGCCACAAGCTCCAAGAGAACCAGAACCTCCTTACGTTTTCAACTAACTACTCTTTTGCACAAGAGCAATCAGTTTCAAGCATCCTGCTTGAATGCACATTATGATACCAACCAAATGCCACTTTTTGATTGATATCACTCTTCTCCAGAATTCCCACAAGATACACTGATCCACCAATGAAATCAGATATTCAAGTCACATGAACTACTTGCTCCATAGTAAGACATCTTGGATCCACCAAGCCTCTTAGTCATGTAACATCTTCCCATCCACAGCTCCCACAAACTGCATGAGATATACCTTTTTGAAGTATCCATAACTTCCATTCTCCTGTAGATCACCTTATCTTAAGCTGATGTGCCACATCACCAGCCGAGACTTCCGATGTTAAGCTAGATGTCAAAACATTTTGATATGACATCCAACTGTTGAATTCAACTCTGTGAGGGATATCCTTCTAGCTATCTTGTTTTAATGATGTCAACAAACACATTAGATTGTAATTTGAGCGGTATCACTTCACGTGTCGGGCATATAGCGTCTTATCGTTATTGGTCATGTGTCTAGATGCATAGGATCTTGTTCTCTCCAAAAATAAAGGTCCACTATTGTTTTAGTAGTGTCTAGCATGTATGTTTGACCTTGGTCTGGTGAAAATATTCAAAAAATGAAATTTCCTGAAAAATTTGCCTTCATGCGCTGACCCCTGAAACCATGCGCTAACCCCAGAATTTGTGCGCTGACCTCCAAAAGCCACGGGTAAGCGCACAAACCTGAGAACTCAAAAATGTCATTTTATGCGTCGACGCATAGACTCTGGAGGTCGATGCATGACCTTGATTTTTGCATTTTTTCACTTAATTTCTTTTCTGTTGTTTTTCTATTATTTTTATGTTGGTCATGTTTTTTTCATATAAATAGTTTTGGTCTTCATTTTTTTTACACACAACAAGAAACGTGAAAAATATATGTCATTTCTCTCTTCATCTTCATCTTCTTCATTGTGTAAACAAACAATCACACATAATCATCTTTGTTTGTGTCGCCCATTGATCGAAGTGATAACGTTCAGAATTTAGGAAGTGTGATCTTCATCTTCTAGGTTGAGAGTTTGGCAGGTGTTTCTTGAATCAAACCAGTTGGGTTTGTCCTCCAAGAATCGAAGAGATTTTGGGGGTTTTTGTACAAACTGTTCATTCTACAGGGATTCGGCTGGGCGAAGGTAACCGGAAATTGGCGCAACTATTTCGGTTTAGTAGTTGTAATCAGAGGATCGTAGAAGAAGGTTTGGGTTCGAATTCTTGGAAGATTTCAATTGACCGAGTGAAGGTAACTGAAGAACGGCGTTTTCTTTCGGTTTAGTAGCGTGGGACGGTAATTGAATCATCCATATTCGGAGCACTTGATTCATCTTGAATCAAGGGAAGAGAAAATTCTGCATCAACGATCGAAGACGTTCAGGGTTTGAATGTTCATAGTTTTCTCTTGTAATAAACAATTTGCAACAACTACATATATATATATATATATCTCAATTCCTTTTACGGAGTTGGGGGCAGACGTACCTAAAGCGAGGACGATTGGGGAACTGCCTAATCAAATCTCGTTTGTTCTCTCTTTCCCTTAACTCTTTTACATTTCAGTATTGTTCGAATTTGTGACGTAGCAAACTATTGAAATTTCTGTCGTAGAATAATTGTACGTTGAGAAACTGTTTTGTTAAATCAATACAATTCATTGAATTGTGTTTTGGAGAAGCTGTACATTATCCTCCATAGAAATTCTGCACATAGTGTGTTTACGCACACTAAGTGTTTGATAATTTGTTCCCAAGCAAAATTCGAACACATTGCTTTAAATTGCTTATCAATTAACCTCATTGGATTGGAACAAATATTAAGCAAGTGATAATTTGTTGTCTGCATTTTTAAGTGTAGTATTCAGAACTGAATTTTTCTCTTTCGTACTCATCCATAATATATTCGTGCATATCCGATCCTTTCGGTAGAAGGTTCGTTGTAGACGTTCTATCCAGTGGTAGCTTCCGTTAAACAATTTTTTAAAACAGAATTTTTGTAGACTATTTGCATGTAAAACTCAAGGGATCTATTCAACCCCCCCTTCTAGATCCATAGCCATCGTCTAACAAGTGGTATCACGAGCTCTGGTTTATTCTGGTGCTTCGTTAAAACTTCTTGGATCATGACGAACGAACCTAAGGGGGCTTATAATAGAGCTCTAGTTTTTACAGGTGAAAACTACAGCTACTGGAAGGATTGTATGCGCGTCCATATTAACTCCATAGATCGGAAGGTTTGGAACGTTATTTTAAACGGTCCCATGGCAATTACTATGACTAACGCGGAAGGCGTTGTCGTTCCTAAACCCAAAGCTCAATGGACTGAGGAGGACGAGAAAAAGTACAGTTATGATTGGAAGGCTCGTAATATGATCATCTCCTCCTTGGGAGTTGATGAGTATTATCGAGTCTCCCATTGTGAAATAGCCAAAGCTATGTGGGATGCCTTACAAGTAGCCCACGAAGGCACTAATGATGTTAAGATGGCTCGTATTAATACACTAACGCAAGAGTTTGATTTGTTTTACATGAAGCAAGGGGAAACCATTGCGGATATGCAAAAACGATTCACCCACATTATCAACAAATTGCATGTTCTTGGTAAATCAATTCCAAATGAGGTTTCTACTAACAAAATTCTGAGGTGTCTTAACAGGGAATGGCAACCGAAGGTTACCGCTATCAAGGAGGCCAATGATCTTGCTACACTAGACCTCACAACACTCTTTGGTAAACTCGATGAGCATGAGCAAGTGCTCATTAGCTTGGATAAACATAAAAAGAGTATAAAGAAAGAGAAGGCAAAAGATACGGAGAAGAAGTCAATAGCTCTTAAGGTTTCTTGTTCAAAGTCCACACATCAAGAGCTAAGTGATGATGAAGCCAAAAATGACAAAGATGAAGAATCCGGTGATGATATGAGCTTATTTGTGAAGAGATACAATAGATATATTCGTAAGAATGATATTCAACACTCGGACAGAAATTTAGTCAAGTTCAGAAAGCAATCTAGAAGTGAAGGAAATAAAAATGGCAAGGTAAAAGGGACGTGCTACAACTGTGGAAAATCTGGGCACTACAAGCCGGATTGTCCATCCCTAAAGAAAGACAAAGATAAGGATAATGACAAGAGTCGCTCAAACAAAAAGTCCAACAAGTCTCGACGAGCATACATCGCTTGGGAAAGTGATAGTGAGTCGGAGAAAGATGATTCCTTAAGTGACGAAAGTGAATCCGTCAACCTTTGTCTTATGGCACGTCACAACAAAGCAAAAGAGGTAAAACACTCTAAATATGAAAATTGTCAAAATATGTCTCATGCTGAATTAAAAAGAGCTTTTGATACATTGCACCACGAAGCTAAGGAAGCATTTCAACGCTTAGCTTCGAATAAAAAGATCTTTTCCTATTTGGAGAAAAAGGTTTCCGATTCCCAAAAGGAATTGGAAGATCTTAAAAACTCCATGGTGAATGTATCAAAAACTAAGATCGATGAGAATAAATATACATGGTTTAACCTTGGGGGCTGTGATACTTGTCATATTTGGCAAAGAGAGGTGAGAACCCTCAAAGCCAAGTTAGACAAGGCTCTCAAGCCTAAGATTACGTTTGCTATTGATCGATCACATTATCGTGAAATAATGAATAATCCGTATCAACAATACACGTATGTGATTCGAGATAATGATAGCAAAGGTAAACTCCAAACGAATCGTGATTGCTTATATTGTTGTAAGCTCGGTCATACTATTGCTAAGTGCCGCTTTCAGAGATTTCTTGTTCCAAAGGGCATTTATCAATGGTTGCCCAAAGGCAATTTTGGTTTCACTTACCATAAAGGACCCAATGAGAATTGGGTACCTACTCTCCCTTGATTATTTTTGTAGGTACAAAGTCTTGAGACCACCGAAGGAAGATGGGTTCTAGATAGTGGCTGCTCAAGACATATGACCGGAGACATATCTTTTTTCATCGACTTTGTGGTGAAGAAAAAGGGGTTTGTCACCTACGGAGATAACAACAAGGGACAAATTCTCGGCAAAGGTAGTATAGGTAACCCCTCATCTACTACTATCTCTGATGTACTTCTTGTGGAAGGCCTTAGACACAACCTTTTAAGCATTAGTCAACTATGTGACAAAAATTATAAAGTCTCTTTTTCGAAGGATTGTTGCGTAGTTGAAGATTGCGACAAAAAGAATGTGTTTAAGGGCTTGAGGGTGAATAACGTCTATATGCTAGACATAAACGAGGTATCATTGGATGGAGACAAGTGTTTAGTCACTATGAATGAAGATTCATGGTTGTGGCATAGACGCTTGGCTCATATGAACTTTGATTTGCTTAACAAAATTGTCTCTAAAGACCTAGTCATCGGTTTGCCCAAAATTAAATTCACAAAGGATCATCTTTGCGATGCGTGCCAAATGGGGAAGCAAACAAGGATCTCTTTTAAATCTAAAAACATTGTTTCAACTATGAGACCCCTTGAGCTACTCCATATGGACCTCTTTGGACCATCTAGGGTTAAAAGCCTAGGTGGTAACTATTATGGGTTTGTTATAGTCGATGATTTTTCTAGGTTTTGCTGGACAATTTTCTTAGCAAATAAGAGTGATACCTTTTCGGCCTTTGAACTATTTGCTAAGTTATCTCAGAACAAGTTAAACACAAACATTGGGTCAATCAGAAGTGACCATGGGGGTGAGTTTGAAAATCATTTATTTGAAGCATTTTGTGATTCCAACGGAATTGATCATAATTTTTCCGCACCACGTACCCCTCAACAAAATGGGGTAGTGGAACGTAAAAATAGAGTTTTGGAAGAACTTGGAAGGACTATGATCAATGATAGTGGATTACCAAAATACTTTTGGGCCGACGCCATAAGTACGGCTTGTTATGTTTTGAATAGGGTGTTCATCCGACCTATTCTAAACAAGACACCGTATGAGCTTTTAAAAGGGCGTAAGCCAAACATCTCTCACCTTCATGTATTTGGTTGCAAATGCTTTGTGTTAAATAATGGGAAAGAGACTCTCGGCAAATTTGATGCCAAGGCTGACGAGGGTATTTTTCTTGGATACTCTCAGTCAAGTAAAGCTTATAGAATTTATAATAAGAGGTTACGTGTAGTTGAAGAGTCAGTTCATGTTACTTTTGACGAGTCTTATTCGAGAAATGTCAGAGAAGGTAGTTATTTTCATGGTGCAGGTGTACCTACTGAAGACATACTCAAGGACACTGATAAGGGAATTGATCAGCCTGAAGCAGTGCGTATTGAGGAGGAAAAGGATCACTAACTAGTGAAAAGTGAGGATGATCATCATGCTAATAAAGATGAACTTCCTCCAGCTTGGAAGTCTTCAAAAGACCATCCAATTGACAACATTCTCGGTGATATCTCTAAGGGAGTAACTACTCGCTCTAAACTTAGTAACTTTTGTTATTACTCTGTTTTTGTCTCCCAAGTTGAACCTAAAAACTCTAAGGAGGCGTTACTCGATGAGCATTGGTATCTATCAATGCAAGATGAACTAAATCAATTATGGAGAAATGAGGTTTGGGACCTTGTCCCCCCTCCGCGAGATCATCGAGTAATAGGCACCCGATGGGTGTTTAGGAATAAACTTGATGAAAATGGAGTAATAACGCGTAACAAAGCTAGGCTTGTAGCGCAAGGCTATAACCAAGAGGAAGGAATCGACTATGAGGAAACTTATGCGCCGGTTGCCCGACTCGAGGCCATACGTCTACTACTTGCCTATGCTTGCACAAAGAACTTTAAATTATTCCAAATGGATGTTAAAAGTGCATTCCTTAACGGATATATAAACGAAGAGGTTTATGTAGCCCAACCTCCAGGTTTTGAATCACATGAATATCCTGATCATGTCTATAAACTTAAGCGAGCTTTGTACGGACTTAAACAAGCCCCTAGGGTATGAACGTCTAAGCAAATTTCTACTTGATCAAGGGTATTCAAGAGGAAAGGTTAACACAACCCTCTTTATTAAACGTCAAGGAAAACACTTAATTTTGGTACAAATTTATGTTGATGATATTATATTTGGGTCTACTAACATGACCTTGGTCAAGGAGTTTTCTAGTTTGATGCAGGGGGAGTTTGAAATGAGCATGATGGGGGAGCTCAACTATTTCCTCGGATTGCAAATCAAACAACTTGAAGAGGGCACATTCGTGAGTCAAACAAAATATTGTCTTGAGTTACTAAAACGTTTTGATATGCTGAACTGCAAAGCAATAGATACTCCTATGCCTACAAGTGCTAATCTCGATCGTGACGAAAAGGGTAAGGATGTTGAGGTAAAGAAGTACCGAGGTATGATAGGGTCTCTCCTTTATCTTACCGTATCACGTCTCGATATAATGTTTAGTGTATGCATGTGTGCGAGGTATCAGGCACATCCCAAGGAATCCCACCTGAAGGCAGTTAAGCGCATACTTCGATACCTCTCTGGTACTCCAAAGTATGGGTTGTGGTATTCCAAAGGTAGTGTTTGTTCCTTAGTTGGCTACTCCGACTCTGACTTTGCCGGGTGCAAGTTGGATAGGAAAAGTACTAGTGGCACGTGTCACTTTTTCGCAAATTCCTTGGTGAGTTGGCACAGCAAGAAACAGGTTTCCGTTGCTTTGTCAACAGACGAGGCGGAATACGTTGCCGCCGGTAGTTGTTGTGCTCAAGTCTTATGGATTAAACAACAATTACTTGATTTCAACTTAAAACTTGAACGTATTCCAATTTTGTGCGATAACACTAGTGCGATTAATCTAACTAAGAACCCTGTACTACATTCACGCACCAAGCATATCGAAATACGCCATCATTTTCTTAGGGATCATGTAGAGAAAGGTGATGTTATTTTTGAGCATGTTGACACTAAGAATCAACTTGCTGATATTTTCACAAAACCATTAGCTACAAAGCCTTTCTTTCACATCCGTAGGGAACTTGGCATTCTCGATATCTCGGATCGTGCATAACATCCTTTAGAATTATGATCTTCACATATATATATATATATATATATATATGCTTGTTCATGTCTTTAACTAACAATGCAAAGAGAAATTCATCCATATGTGAGGGATCTCACCGTCATGATGTTCAAGGTAATATCGTTCCAACTTATAGAGGTTTATCAACATTTTGTGCCATGTTACTTACTCTAATCTTGATGTTTATTTCATTTTGTGCACTTATCATTCATGTGAATGTTTGGTTCTGTTTGTGTATATGTGTATTTATCTGGTTGGAACAAGAATTTTACAAAAAATTTCATTTTTACAGGTCCATGCGTCGACGCATAGTTTCATGCGCTGACCTATTAAACATTCGGGAAAGCGCATAACCATATGTTCAGTTTCCTTTTAAATTTTCAAGAATCTTGCGCCGACGCACAGATTCACAGGTCGACGCATAAGTGAAGCATTCAGACTTCTTCGTTACTGGGTTGCGTGCGCCGACCTAGTGGTGTTTACTTTCCCTATATTTTTTCTCATTGCACATTAATCTATGATTATTGCATGTCATCTCATTAGTCTTTGTGGTCAATCTCTCCCTATTCTTCTCCTTTAAACCTCATCAATCTCAACTAATCTCCACTAAACCCTCATCAAAACCCTAATAAAACAAAAAAGGGGAAGGGAACACCAAGAGAAAATTCTCTATATATCTGCTGCAAGGTCTTCAAAGTGTTTCACACATCTTCTCTTCTATCTCTGCAAAAATCAAGTGTGATAATCTTTCTTCAACTCTTCTTCAACAATGGCTTCCAGAAGAAATGCTGGTACAAGAGGAGAAAGAGGATCCACTTCACAACCAGCACCAACCAAAGGATCATCCTCACACCGGGTAACTTTTGAATCTTTAATTTCTGAAAGGCTAGCCACTCCTTTTGCATAATTATTCTCTAACTGGGCTGTTATAAGACAGCATGGATTTTATCCTTTGATGGGTCCAGATTTTCACATTCCTGAAATTTCTGAACTCATAAACTTTCAAAATCTGAATGAATTTGTCGAATGTGATGATAAGTATAGTGAAGATTTTACTCGGTTGTTCTATTGTGGGATGAAGGGAAAATTTCGTGGGGCTGAATTTAAATTCTCTATAAATAATGCAGAATTTCAGGTGACAAACGATGTATGGTCTACATTGTTTGTTTTGAACACTGATGAAAATCTCCCAAAGGTTACTGATAAAACCTTTGTTCAGGGCTATGAATTCAAAACTGCTCTGAATTCAATGTTGAGGGAACCATATCCAGCTGAGTTTGTGGCAAGTGAAGTATTTCCTAAGAGTGTCACTACCGGTCATTTAAAATTTGAAGAACGTATTCTTCAGTGGATTGTTGCTCGCATCTTGAGGCCTAAGAAAGGAGGCTACTCAAGAGTTGAACAAGCAGAGGTGCATCTTATCTATATCCTGAAGAAAAAGATCAAAATTAACTGGCCGTATTACTTTGCTTATAGGATGTTCACCACTCGTAGCTCCAACAAATATCTGGCACTTGGTTATGCATCTGCTGTGGCAAATTTTTTGAATCACTTTGACATTCCTATTCCACAGATTTGTCACATTCATATTACTACTGAACAACAGTTTCTGGCCAGAACCTTGTCCATGATGGGTTACCATTGGCAGCCACGTGAGCGCAGGTTCATCCATCGACAAAGAGCTACTCATCCTGAACATAATGAACCTGTTCATCTTGAAGCAAGTGAGGATGAAGGCAGTCAAGGCAATGCAAATCAAGTTGGTAATGATGAAAATATGGTGATGCAGGAAGATGTTGTTATGCAAGACAATGTGATTGTGGAAGAAGAAGACAATGAGGCATGGATGGGTTATCAACCGGAAGAAACCTCTGACAATCAAGGCTGGGGTCAGTGGCAACAAAACTGCTGGACTAACCTTGGTGCTGCGTATGTCCCTCCATCCTATGATGCGGACTATGAATGGCAGCATCCAAAAAATTCTGCTCCTCCAACTCCACCATTTCAGCATGATCAACAATCCTCTGATGAAATTCTAGCAAGGCTGACTGAGTTGTCTCTGCAACATCAAGAATTCCAAGCGCAGCAGGAAACTCGATACCTGACTCAGCAGGAACAACTCACAAACTTGTCTAACCAAATATCGTCTCATGCCACCAACTTCAACAATTTCGCCAATTCAGCTATGAATAGGTTCAATCAAATGGATGCCAATCTAACTCAGCAAAATCTAAACTTGGCAAACAGCCTTGGTAACCTCAATAGCACCTTCATTGAGCTCAACCTTCAACTCGAGGAATTTCCACCACCAAGTCAACACCATAGGGGACGAGGTTATTCGTTTAGGGGGAGGAGACCATAAACCTTAGGGCATTATGTTTAGTTATGCGTGAATTTGTGTTTTGTGGTTTGATTTTTTTTGTTATTTTGACATGTGCTGTTATTATGTTTAAACCTTTATGGAGTGAATGTTTTGCTTTTATGCCATTGTTCCGTATTTAATCATTACTTGTTTACATTAGTGGTATCATATGTGGATGCTGGTAAATGTTTTGTTGTTGCAAATATCTGATGATCCACTACATATTTTAGTATGCTATTTTGACCACCGTCCTCTCTTCTTTTTGATGTTGTCAAAGGGGGAGAAGAAGAATATAAGCAGCAGAAATGTTACTAACCAGATGTCAAAGACAGGGGGAGCATTGATCATCTCAAATTACATCTCTCGTGACAATCAAGAAAGTGTTGCCATCATCTAAAAGGGGGAGTATGTGAGGGATATCCTTCTAGCTATCTTATTTTAATGATGTCAACAAACACATTAGATTGTAATTTGAGCGGTATCACTTCACGTGTCGGGCATATAGCGTCTTATCGTTATTGGTCATGTGTCTAGATGCATAGGATCTTGTTCTCTCCAAAAATAAAGGTCCACTATTGTTTTAGTAGTGTCTAGCATGTATGTTTGACCTTGGTCTGGTGAAAATATTCAAAAAATGAAATTTCCTAAAAAATTTGCCTTCATGCGCTGACCCCTGAAACCATGCGCTAACCCCAGAATTTGTGTGCTGACCTCCAAAAGCCACGGGTAAGCGCACAAACCTGAGAACTCAAAAATGTCATTTTATGCGTCGACGCATAGACTCTGGAGGTCGACGCATGACCTTGATTTTTGCATTTTTTCACTTAATTTCTTTTCTGTTGTTTCTCTGTTATTTTTATGTTGGTCATAATTTTCATATAAATAGTTTTGGTCTTCATTTTTTTTACACACAACAAGAAACATGAAAAATATATGTCATTTCTCTCTTCATCCTCATCTTCTTCATTGTGTAAACAAACAATCACACATAATCATCTTTGTTTGTGTCGCCCATTGATCGAAGTGATAACGTTCAGAATTTAGGAAGTGTGATCTTCATCTTCTGGGTTGAGAGTTTGGCAGGTGTTTCATGAATCAAACCAGTTGGGTTTGTCCTCCAAGAATCGAAGAGATTTTGGGGGTTTTTGTACAAACTGTTCATTCTATAGGGATTCGACTGGGCGAAGGTAATCGGAAATTGGCGCAACTATTTCGGTTTAGTAGCTGTAATCAGAGGATCGTAGAAGAAGGTTTGGGTTCGAATTCTTGGAAGATTTCAATTGACCGAGTGAAGGTAACTGAAGAACGGCGTTTTCTTTCGGTTTAGTAGCGTGGGACGGTAATTGAATCATCCATATTCGGAGCACTTGATTCATCTTGAATCAAGGGAAGAGAAAATTCTGCATCAACGATCGAAGACGTTCGGGGTTTGAATGTTCATAGTTTTCTCTTGTAATAAACAATTTACAACAACTACATATATATATATATATATATATATATATCTCAATTCCTTTTGCGGAGTTGGGGGCAGACGTACCCAAAGCGAGGACGATTGGGGAACTGTCTAATCAAATCTCGTTTGTTCTCTCTTTCCCTTAACTCTTTTACATTTCAGTATTGTTCGAATTTGTGACGTAGCAAACTATTGAAATTTGTGTCGTAGAATAATTGTACGCTGAGAAACTGTTTTGTTAAATCAATACAATTCATTGAATTGTGTTTTGGAGCAGCTGTACATTATCCTCCATAGAAATTCTGCACATAGTGTGTTTACGCACACTAAGTGTTTGATAATTTGTTCCCAAGCAAAATTCGAACACATTGCTTTAAATTGCTTATCAATTAACCTCATTGGATTGGAACAAATATTAAGCAAGTGATAATTTGTTGTCTGCGTTTTTAAGTGTAGTATTCAGAACTGAATTTTTCTCTTTCGTACTCATCCATAATATATTCGTGCATATCCGATCCTTTCGGTAGAAGGTTCGTTGTAGACGTTCTATCCAGTGGTAGCTTCCGTTAAACAATTTTTTTAAATAGAATTTTTGAAGACTATTTGCGTGTAAAACTCAAGGGATCTATTCGACCCCCCTTCTAGATCCATAGCCATCGTCTAACAAACTCCTCCTTCTGCCACTTAGAGGAACCTTTTCCCTTTGTAGAACAAGAGTTCCATGCTCTCATAGACTTGATTCAACAACCAAGTTTGAGTAGACAACCTCCATCCTGCTTTGAAACTCCAAAGACTTCACACCTGCCACGTCTGAATCTTCAGAAAATAAGCCGTCCAAGACTACACCATAGCCATACCAAAGAATTCCACTTTCCTTAGTAGATAGACTGTAGAAAGTCAAAGATAACTGCCACTTAACTTTGACTTCCAAGAAGAGAAAGATCCAAGAAAAAGATCCATGCTCTAAAGCACCTAGATCAGAAATAAACTGATCTAAGCTGTAACCATCAAGATTATGATGTCTTCATCTTCATCTTCAACAGCATCAAAGTCCAGACTAGTTTCTTGCCAGGAAACTCTCCAGAGAACACATGCTTCTGTCACACCTGACTGAAGTCACGTCTTAGGTCACCACCTAAGACTAAAACAAATGCTAAAGCGTATGCAATACCCCTCCCAAGATTCTGCACAAACTCTGATGATGAGATGTTCCAACATCTTGTTGAACATCAGCAATCTTGACTTTCAAGGATAATGAATTAAATACTTGTGAATTCCACAAATAGCAATTGATCTTAAATCCTTGTCCAATAACCCTTCGTCACTGTTGTAGCTGAGCTCCACCAGATCACTTCACAAACATTTATAAAGTATTCAATCTTTTTGCAAGTATCTTCTTTGACAGACAATGTTGAGATACCAAGGCTGCCACCCTTGACTCAAGTAACAAAGATTCTCTATGAACGAATCTTATTTACATCAACAATTCTTCAATCAGATTGGATCCACTCTTAGGGTCAAGAGAGATGAATCCTTCCTTGCTGTTTTGGATGGTGAAAATAAATCACCTCCACTTTCTTCAGATTGTGTTTCAAAGAAACACCTTCTAGTCAGAAGAGTAACTAGAAGACTTCAGATATACGACTGAGATGCCTTTATAAGTGGACTTGAGAGAATTCTCAAGTATCTTTGACAACCTAGCCGATCAATAGTTTATCAAACTCCTAGAGCAAGAACCTGATAAACTTAAACTCAACTCCTCTCCTCTTCAATTGACTTCAACTGCACCAAGAAACTAAACTTCCAAGTACCAAGTCACCATACCAGATATCTAACCACAACTCCCTTCACTCCATCGCTCCCGACATTGAAATAAAATAATGCAGATATCTTCAAATATAGAGGCCGACGATTGAGACCTTCCACCAACTGTCTTTAGTAACAACTCCAGAATCCCATAATACTAGAGCTCTTCCATCAGAAACACATGCAGCGGAACCACCAAGGAACATATCCTGATTGCCCTAATAAGATGTCACAACATCTTATAAGACACGCCAACAAGATAACTAGCCACTTCTCCTGTAGTTGTTGTAGAATCTCCTCAACAACATGAAAAACCTCCGGGTTGCTCCCTTCGATCCAAAACATCCATCCCATCCATTAATACCCTTGAGTATGTCTGAGTTGATTGATCTGATCTTCAAAACTCCTCCTTGTTTAAACGCCAGAAAGTATCTCCCAAAGATCTCATCCAGAACCAGACAGGATGCCTGCTCTGATACCAATTGAAATTCTGGCCTATGCAGACAACAGATGTCCTAACACATGTCAAGACATTGTTCTACATAATCATTTAAACTCAGAGGCGCAACAACAGACTTATAGCTTGAATATCAGAACTGCACAATCACAGATGTCACGACATCTGATCCAACATGTTTATCATGAACCCTAACAGAAAACATAAATCTGCAGAATGATACAGAAAAAACAGAAATTGTTAACCCAGTTCGGTGCAAATCACCTACATTTGGGGGCTACCAAGGCAAGAATGAATTCACTATTAGTATTATTAATTTAGAGCTAAACTCCCTCGTTTGCAACTCCTCACTTAATCCCTACCCAGTACAATTCTATCTAGAAATCACCATCTAGATAAGAGAAACACATCTCAATTCCTAAATCACCTCAGTGATATCTACCAGTTACAATCTCTAGCAACTGCATCAGTCTGTTCAATATTCAGCCAAGACTCTTTACTAACAACAATACTCGGTTTTGCTTAAAAGCTTCAACCAAGAACAATACTTAACTCCTGCTTCAAAGCTTCGAGTGAGAACAATTTACAATAACCTATGTCAACCACATAGTATCAAAAGATACATGGGTGACTTACAAACTACACAAGAGACTCTCAAAGCCCTAAACCCTTATGTTGCACCGACGACTTTTTGTTGTGTGTGCTTCGTATTTTAGGTCTAGCAAGTCCTTATTTATGGACTCCTGCAGTATGGGCTTGGACTCTTCAATCAGATCCAATCTTCATGTTTTAAATCAGCTGCAGAATCTTCTCCATAAAAATAGGAACAAATCTCCAAATAGTTTCCTAAAAAGTCTCTAAGATCCTTTGTATGAAATCCAAATAAATCTGAACTTTGTTCCTAATAAATCTCCTTGACCTACGTATAATGATGAGACATATCCAAAATATTCTCATCAAAATAAATTTGTCCTGACAGATATACAACAACAGCACCTGCTGTACCAGACAAAGATGTCATGACATCTGTCATGACAGTAATACTGTCCTGACAGTTGATGAAGATGCTTCAACATATTACGCAACATCTTGCCAAGTATTATAACCATATCTGTACTAATGTCTGATCAACCATGTTAGGACAGCTTACCCAACATCTTGCTGTAAACTTGTTTTAGCCAAAATATAGCTTATGATATACACCATGTTCCATTTCATTCTTATTTAAGAAAAGGTGTTTAGTAATGATTACGTGTTTTGGTTTTTAATTTAAAAAATGGCTTAACGTTGGATTAAGCGTTTGATTTGTGTTGGGAATATGAAAATGGCTAAGCGTGAAATGTTTGGTTGTTGGATTGATTTTGAATCAATTGTGAAAATGGTTTGAAATTAGCGGGAAGTGGGAAATCTTAACGCAAAGGTACGAATTGGATCGCGAGGGTTATGAATTCAAGCGTAGTGACGCGAACTCTAGCACAAGGCATAAATTAATGCCACAAGGATCAAATCGAATATATATAAGGCATTCAACACGGTAAAAGGATACAAGAGCATACAAAATATTTACAACACACATCTGTCGCTCCCAGGATTTTCATCCAGGTACAAACGCGAGAGTGGCGCGGAAAAAATAGAGTCGTCAGCCGTGTGAATTTATCCCAAGAGTGGGAAAAGGAACACCGCATAAACCTTAGGAAGAGGGAAAGGAATGGTCATCTCAACCATAACCTGGGTTCGGGAGTCGGTTACGCGAGGGGAAGGTGTTAGCACCCCACGCGTCCATCGTACTCGATGTGATCCACGCTTGTTGTCTACTCTAAGGGTAAGTTATACTATCATCTAGGGTTGTACTAAAATGGAGA